>CM052891.1:38032536-38070566 GCA_028534135.1 Potos flavus | reverse complement strand
TTCATAGCAGCAATGGCCACAATCGCCAAACTGTTGAAAGAGCCAAGATGCCCTTCAACAGATGAATGGATCAAGAAGATATGGTCCATATATACAATGGAATATTATGCCTCCATCAGAAAGGATGAATACCCAACTTTTGTTTCAACATGGACGGGACTGGAAGAGATTATGCTGAGTGAAATAAGTCAAGCAGAGAGAGTCAATTATCATATGGTTTCACTTATGTGTGGAGCATAAGGAAAAACATGGAGGACATTGTGGGAAGGAAAGAAGGGTGAATGGGGTGAAATCGGAGCGGGAGATGAACCATGAGAGACTGTGGACTCTGAGCAACAAACTGAAGGTTTTGGAGGGGAGGGAGGTGGGTGGGTTGGGCGAGCCTGGTGGTGGGTATTGAGGAGGGCACGTATTGCATGGAGCACTGGATGTGGTACATGAACAATGAATCTTGGAACACTGAAAAAATAAAAGTAATTCGGAAAAAAAAAAAAAAATTTGAGGGGTGCCTGGGTGGCTCAGTTGGTTAAGCATCTGCCTTAGGCTCGGGTCATGATCCCAGCGTCCTGGGATCTGGCAAATCTGCCTGGTGGGGAGTCTGCTTCTCCCCCTCCCTCTGCCTGCTGCTCCTCCGGCTTATGCTCTCTCATTCTCGGTCGAATAAATGAATAAAATCTTTAAAAAAAACAATAAATATATATACAAATAAATAAAATAAAGGTGATTTGAGATTTAATTAAAAAAAACAATTTGAAATAATGTATATAGAAAACAGAGTTAAAATGAAAATATCAAGAGATGGGTGAATGGATTAATGGGTATAGCCGAAAAATGTTTCAGTGAGTTGGTATTAGGCTAGAAACACTTCTGAAACATAAGAGGAAGGGATAAGAAAGATTTTTTTAAAGGTACAAAGACATGATAGAGTATTAACTTTGTAAAGACAAAAGATACAGAAGATGTAAAATTAAACAGATTCACAGAAATATATGAATGAGAATTTTCTAGAATTAAAAAATGTCAAATTGAACAGCTTCTGAGTGCCAGAGGATAAATAAAACATACACATATACATAAACACCTTGATACATACAATGAAATTTAAGAGAATCAAAGACAAAAGAAAATTCTAAAAGCTTCGAACAAGAAGAGTAGTTTACCTATAAAGGAATAAGATCAAAATGACATCAGATACCTCATTAGAAACACAAGATTTAAAGTACTTCTTAAAATTACTGTGCAGAGTAATTTTAAAATGTTGATAGAATTTTGAACCAAAAAGTTTATATCCAGATAAACTATCATCAAAAGTAAAGCTATCTTAAGCACACAAAGTCTTAGAATATTTCCTACATTGGGGCGTCTGGGTGGCTTTGGCTCAGGTAATGAGCCAAACCCTCTGCCTTTGGCTCAGGTCATGATCTCAGGGTCCTGGGATCAAGCCCCGCATTGGGCTCTCTGCTCAGCAGGGAGCCTGCTTCCCCCTCTCTGCCTACTTGTGATCTCTCTCTGTCAAATTAATAAATAAATCTTTAAAAAAAAAAAAAGAATATTTCCTACATTAAAGGCCCTCTTTGAAAATACTCATTAAAAGAACCACTCCCAACAAGAATGATGTTCTAAGAATACATGAAAGTGAATAAATACGAGCACCTGGGTGGCTCACTTGGTTAAGCGTCTGCCCTTGGCTCTCATCATGATCCCAAGGTTCTAGGACTGAGACCAGCATCGGGCTCCCTGCTCTGTGGGGAGCCTGCTTCTCCCTCCCTCGCCCCCACTGCTTGTATTGTCTCTGTCAAATAAATAAATAAAATATTTTTTTAAAAAGTGAACAAATAATTTAGTAAAACTTACTATATCTTCAAAAAGGAACAAAACATATAACCAAAACGATCCAGAGCCAAAATTCTAGGGAAGCTCTGTATAACAGAACTTTCTGAGATAACTAAAGTGTTCTATCTTTATCTGTGTTGTCTAATACGGTAGCCATTAATCACATGTGGCTATGGACAACATGAATGTGGCTAGTGTGACTGAGGAACTTTAAATTTTATTTAAGTTTAAAGTTAAAATTCTCTATAACTAGTGGGTACTGTATTAGATAGCACAGATCTTAGTATGTTCCAATAAAAATTTACTTAAAAACAGGCTGCTGGCACATAGGCCATAGTTTGCCAACATCTCACCTGCTAGGTGATATAAATACAGTGATGACAAAAAGAGGCCAAAGTTTGCCACAGTACTTATGTTGAAGGGAGAATGGTGATGTAAATAAAAATACTTACAAAAAAACCACAAATACATAAATGAAAGTCTGGACTTATCTGTGGTATGAGACAATGACCAAAAATTTTTTTCTTTTTTAAAAAAAAATTTTATTATTGAAGTACAGTTGACACAGAATGTTGTATTAGTTTTAGGTGCATAACAGTGATTCAAAAATTCTGTATGTTACATTATACTCACCATAGTAAGTGTAGTTACCACCTGTCACCACAGAATGACCAAAATTCTAACTAAAACAGAGCAAAATGTGTAACTTTCAAACTGAAAAAAAAAAATTCAATCTATTCAATGGGAAAGGAAAAAAGCCAAGAAGTATGATAAATAAAAAATATAAAATAATGTGACAAAAAAGTTCTAATACAACATTCCAATACATATATATAAATGAGTGAAACTCACTGATATAAAGAGAGATTTTTAAGATTGGGTTTTTAAAAGAAGTAGGAACAGGAGGTCAATAGGGATAGCCTAAGTTCAAAAAGGTACAGAAATGCTGAAAATAGGGGCGCCTGGGTGGCTCAGTGGGTTAAAGCCTCTGCCTTCCTCTCGGTTCGTGATCCCAGGGTCCTGGGATCGAGCCCCGCATCGGGCTCTCTGCTCAGCAGGGAGCCTGCTTCCTCCTCTCTCTCTGCCTGCCTCTCTGCCTACTTGTGATCTCTCTTTCTCTGTCAAATAAATAAATAAAATCTTTAAAAAAAAAAGAAAGAAATGCTGAAAATAAATGGCTGGGAAATACGAAGGACAACTGTGAACCAAGAGCTTCACAGTAATTAGAAAATTAAAAAAAAACAAAGCACAGAACTGAAGGCAAAAACAAATATAAAGGAAAAGTAGGGTACTGTATTATGTACTAAAGGAAAAAAGATCAAGAACTGGCAAACAAACATTTACGTTTCTACAATGAATAAAACACCAAGACAATTCAACGGGGGAAAGAACAGTCTTTTCAATAAATAGTGCTGGAACAACTAGATACCTACACGCAAAAGAATGAAGTTGGGTACTTACCTCACACCATACAGAAAAAACTCAAATGGATCATAACCTAAAAGCAAGCACTAAAACTACAAAACTTAGAAAACACAGAAATAAATCTTTGTGACCACGGGTTACACACTATATGACAAAATTTGTGACACATACTAAACCAAGAGTATAAGCAACGATTGAAAAGAAGACATAAATTACATTTCAACGAAATTGAAAAAAATAATTGTATTTCAGAGGACAGCATCAAGAAAGTGAAAACCCACTGAACAGAAGAAAATATTTGCAAATCATATATATGGTAAGGGATTTGTATCAAGAATACAAATGAATTCAACAATGAAAAGATTAGAACCAATTTAAAAATGGACAAAGGACTTGCAGACTTGCATAGACATTTCTCCGAAGATATATAAATGGCCAACAAGCACTTCCGAAGATGCTCAGTATCATTAGTCATTAAAGAAATACAAATCAAAACCACAATGAGATGTCATTTCACACCCACCAGAACAGTTAAAATAAAAAATAGTAAGTGCTGATGAGGGCATGTAGAAACCGGAATCCTTAAATGTTGCTGGTGGAACTGTAAAATGGTGTAGAAACTTTGGAAAATAGTCTGGTAGTACTTCAAAAGATAAACACCGAGCCACATAAAACCCAGCAGTTCCATTCCTAGGTATATACTCAAGAAAAATGAAAAGCATGTCTATATAAAAACCTGTACATGAATGTTCATAGCGGCATTATTCTTAATAACCAAAAAGTGGAAACAACCCAAATGCCCTTCAAGATGAATGGATAAACAAAATATGGTACGTGTATCCATACAACAGAGTATCATTTGGCCATAAGAAGGAATAAAGCATTGGTAAAGGCTACAACACAGATGAACCTGAAAGCATTACGCTATGTAAAAGCAGCCATGTTTCGTGACTACAAAAGGCCACATATTACATGATTCCACTTACTTGAAATCCAGAATAGGTAAACCCACTGAATAAGAGACAGAAAGTCAATAAGTAGTTTCCAGGGTCTGGGGAAAGGGAGAATGGGGACTGACTGCTAATGGGCACAGATGTCTTTTTGGGCTAAAAAGACTGTTCTAAAATTAGGCAATAACAATGACTGCACAACCCTGTGAATATATTAAAAACCACTGCATTTTATGGCATGTGAATTTCTTTGCAATAATGTTACAAACACATACATGCACAAAGCAACAACTCTCAGAAATATAGAGACATCAATAATTTTAGATGGCAATTTTAACTTACTCTTCTCTGAAACTAACAGAACAACAGGAAAAGATTAATTATAGAAAATAGAAGTAAGTTCAAACTAAAATATACAGAGAACTCACACACTGTGGAAAATATACATGCTTTTCAAAGACACAAGAAGCATCTGCAAAAACTATGTGCTGGCCACAAAGCAAACACCATATAATCTATGTTCTTTGGTTTTAACAATAAAACTAGAAATCCATAACAACAACAACAAAAGCAACCAAAACAAACAAACAAAAAACGACCTCCACCCATATGTCTAGAAACTCAAAAGTCATAGTACTAAATCCTCAGGTTAAAGAAGAAATTATAAAGGAAATTACAGGATAATTAGAAAAGTACAACAAAAATACTATGTAACAAAATTTGTGAGACAATTAAAACAATACTCAAAAAAACCCTATAGATTTATGTGCTTATATAAGAAATATCAAAGTTCAACTCATGTTGAAAAAATATCTATAGAGTAACTCAAAAAAACAAGGGAAACAAAGATATGGGCAGAAATCAATCAAACAGTAGAAATCCACAAAATGCAAAGATGAATAAAATCAAATACTGGTTCTTTGAAAAGATTAATAAGACAGACAAACTTTTGGCAAGATTAATCAAGAAAAGTGAAGAGATACAGGTTATGATAGATGAAAGATTTAAAAGTACGATATATAATATTTACGTTAACAATATTACGTTACAAAAGGTCATAATACTTAAAAAAAAAAAAAAAATCTGAACAGACCAATAACCACAAAGACATCCTCTCCCAAAGAGTGGTAAACCCTGAGTTATACAAGCTGAAGTCTCCTAAATTTTCAAGGAGCAAATAATCCCTGTTTTCTACAATTTGTTACAGATAATAGAATACAAAGAGAAATACCTAACATGTTTTACATGGCTGATATCATTTTGATTTCAAAACTAGATAGTAATAAGAAAAGGACAGATAGCTGTTTGTGTTTTCTTAGAGTCTGTATTTGTCTATTTGGCATCCATCCACCACAAGGCCAATTACATTAACTGTATGTTCTTATTTTCTGTATTCTTGATGCTCTGGCATTTGTGACCTTGCTGACTAGGGAGAAACTATCTCTCCCAGAGCTGGCCAGTTCCTGAGAGATAGCAAAGGGTTAGTCCAAGAATGTATCTTTCCTATGTAAACTAACCAACCTAGAGCCCAAACTCCAAATCATCTCCTTTACCTGGCTCTTATACTCCAGGAGGCATTATTCCTCTGCCCTAAGCACTAAAGGTCAGGGATCAGCAACTGGAGATCACCTCTGTAAGTCCAGAGCCTGCCAACATTATTCAAACTAGCCAATTCTAAAGCGTTTCCCTGCCTTGCCCTGCCTTTCCCCTTGCTCCTGCTTTTGCCTCCTGACTAAACCTGGTGCTTCCTGTGTCCCTATGTGTAGTGGCACGTTCCCTTCTCTTGTTAACAGTAATAATCTTTCAATGCACTGACCTCTCCATGGCAATGTCACCTCCATAAATTAAAATCTGCAGGCACATTTTGAGACAATAACTAAAGCCCATTTCATTTATGAACATAGATGTCTGAAAATCCTAAATGAAGAATTAGTGAATTGAATCAGTTAGTATATTAAAAATAACACATCCTGTTCAGAAACAGTTAACACGAGAAACTCAACAATGGTTTAATATTTGAAAATCTATCAATGTAATCACATTATGGACTATAGGAGAAAATGACTATTTCAATAGATTCAGAAAAGGCATCTGATAGTTTTAATAAATATTTATGATTTGTTAAAAAACTGCCAGTAAACTATGAACAGAAGGAAATTCCTTAATTTGATAAAGTCTATATACTAAAAGCTAATATACATCAAACTTAATGTAAAACTTCAGAATCACTCCATTTAAGAAACAGATAAGAAAAGATGCCCATTAGACTTTGTTCAACATATTACTGTAGGATATGGCTAATATAATAAATTGGGGGGGGAGGGGGAAGAAACCAAGGAATAAGAATTAGAAGAGATGAAGCAGATGGTGTAGACAAATTGTTATCATAAATGAGTTTAGAAAGACTGCCAGATACAAGAAACCAACTTACAAAAATCAATAGTGTTGCTCTGTACCAGAATAGTCAAATGGAAAATGAAATACCATTCAAAATAGTTATATGAAATATCTAGGAATTAACTTAAAGATAAGGCAGAGAACATTAATGGGTGAAAAATCACCTCACAAAAAAGTCTAAATGAATGAAGAACTATACCACATTTACAGGTAGTTCCTTAAAGATTAATCTATAAATCCAAGACAGTTCCAGTACATATCAGGAAGGTTTTGTTTTAGTTTTCAAGAAATTTCACAAACTTATTCTAAAATGTCTATGTAAGAATAAATGTCTAAAAATAATTCAATTGAATTAAAGAGAACTATAAAGGGACTCACCCTAACTAGATAGTAAGATACTACTAAGCCATAATAATAAAAAACTGTATAATTGCCATAGCAACATACAATAATAAACAAGAGAGCTTAGCAGCAGATTCATGAATGTATGGTAACCTGACATGATAAAGATGGCCCATAAATCAGTAGGAAAAGCATGGATCATTTATAGATGGTACTGGGAAACACCTGTGCCATTCTAAGAAAAATAATGTTGGATCCCTACCTCACAACATGTATAAAGGCGAACTCAACATGGATTAAAGACTGATATATAAAAGGTATTACAAAGCCAATAGAGAGGAGAATATCTTGGTACCTTCACAGCAGTGAATATCTACTTAGACAAGACTTCTAAAGCACAAACCATATAGAGAGAAATTGATTTGACTACATTTAAGAGAGAATTTATGCTCCATAAAAGGACACCACATTATAGTCAACTCTAAGCTTAATAACAAATTAGCTCTCAAATACTGGACTTAAGTTTATATATCTCTTAAATAACTGTTTCATGAGGCAATTCAGTTTGGCAAGACTACTGTTTAGTCCACATGGTCATTCAGAAACCTAAGCTCTTTCTAGCTTGTTGCTCTGCCATTTGCTAGGAGAAAGTTAAGTCATGGCCTGAAATAACAAACCCATCCATCTTCCAACTTATAACAAGGAAAAAAAGAAGTCCACATAAAAAAATTTTCTTTTGAGCTATTAAAGTAGAAGTGCACATAATACTTTTGTCCATATCTGATTGGCAAAATTAGTCACATGGCCTCAATTAGCTAATGATAAAGTTAAAAAATGTAATCTCTAACTGAGCAGCTTTGTGCCCAGCTTAAACTGTTTGTAAAGGTAAGAACAGATTTTGGTGAATTATTAGCAGTCTTTACCAAAAGGACAACAAAAAAAGGAATAGACTGATGTCTAAAACCAAAAAGGGATTAATATCGAAAATATATAAGGAACTCTTACAAATTATAAAAAAGAGACAGGAAATACAGTAGAGAAGTGGTCAGTGGATATGAATGAGAAACTTGAAGAATAAGGAATGCCTAATAAACACATGAAGAGATAACTTCATTAATAATCAATGAAGTACAAAATAAACAACTAAGAATTGAAAAAATTATAAGATGTTGATGAGAAAATGGAGAAATAGTGACCACCAACAAAATGAAATTGAATGTAAACTGGTATATGTATTCCAGAAAGCAATTTGCCAGTACTTAGTGAAAAATTTATCTATATACTCCCTGATTCAGAAATCTCACTCCTGGATATATCCCCCTAAGGAACTCTTTGGTGGGACAGGTATGAGAACTTTTTTTTTTTCTTTTTACAGTATTGTTGTGGTAGGAGGAAAGAAGGGTAACTTACATGCTTATTTCTGAGGGAAGAGGATCAGATAAAGTTGACACATATATATATACTGTAGTTAGAATCAACTAGGTATACACACTGCAATGCAGTGTTGACTGAAAAAGATCTGTAATACATACATATTTACATATATAAAACATACACATTCAAAACAACACAATATAAAAGGACACATATTCAAGCATACCTATCAAATCAGGGTATGTTTAAAAGGGAATAGGAGAGGGGATTAGGGATGAAGAGGAAAACTAATAAAACAGGAAAAGAGCCTTGTCAGGCTGATACTGTAATTGTACCTCGAAATGAGGAATATGACTAACAATTCTCTGTATGTTTGAAAAGTTTACTGCATATGTTAACACTTCTTTCCATTGCCAAAGAGATGTCTCAGTTCCAGAAAGACAAACACACACAGACATGAAAATATGAAAGATGCAGTTCTGAAATAATCTTGTTTTGTACGATAATTTCTCTATGACGAAAAGACACAGCAAGAAGTGGGAGAAGCATAAAAAGAGTGTTAAAGGAGAGTAATTCTGGACTGCTAATTAAAAAAGGTATAGTTCTTTAACATTGTGCAAGATACAGATTTAAGGAAAACAAACTCAGAACATGGATTTTAATATCCTATGCTGCATCAGAGAGTTGTAGAAAACATTTTATAAAGTTTAGTGAAAACATATTTACTATAATTAATGACCTCTTGCAATTATTGCTTGATTCACTAATAAAAGGAAAACTACATTTTATTCCACTTAGAAACACAAACTTATTTTCCAAAGGGACATCATTAACAATGTTGGTAATAACTAGCACACTTTAGTCAAGGTCGTGGGGCGCCTGGGTGGCTCAGTCCTTTGGCTGGGGTCATGATATGAGGGTCCTGGGATCGAGCCAGGCATCGGGCTCCCTGCTCAGTGACGAGCCTGCTTCTCCCTCTTCCACTCCCCCTGCTTGTGTTCCCTCTCTCGCTATGTCTCTCTCTGTTAAACAAATACATAAAATCTTAAAAAAAAAAAAAAAAAGTCAAGGTCTTGTTGTCCTCCCCACACAGGCAGAATTTAATGAAA
Organism: Potos flavus; assembly: GCA_028534135.1. Classification (NCBI taxonomy): domain Eukaryota; kingdom Metazoa; phylum Chordata; class Mammalia; order Carnivora; family Procyonidae; genus Potos; species Potos flavus. The sequence continues at coordinate 38,061,136 of CM052891.1, read as the reverse complement.
TACACTTGGCAATGTATTTTTTTTTTAAAGACAAGCAACAGTTTGGCACCTAATATATAATCACAATGACCAAGTCAGGTGTGCAGAATCCCCAGTACAGACTTTATTAGAGTTCAGTTATAAATACACAATCTCTTGACACTGAAGATGTAGTTCTTGCAGATAAAGCCCAAAGGCAGGAAATGAATCTTCTCCCAAAAGCTGCTTCTTATCTTTAAAGTAACCTCAAATTATTACTAAACTAATAAAGTAATTTTGTTCCAGAAAGTGATCTGATCTATTTTATTTTCAGCTTTTGATAAATTCAAGAATGAGATGGGGGATTATTGCTTTTTGTCTCACTGTACACACTGAAACACAACATGAAAATAAAAGAAAACAAATTTTAAATGATTTTTTTATGGTAAAGTTGAAATAGGCAATAGCAAAGCCTGCCAATAGATGAGGAAGATGTGTATGGTTTCGGAAAAATAAAATGCTAATTTTGTTATTTAACAGCAAATTTGGAAGTAAAGCTTTTACTATCTTCTAATTAGAAACTGTTAAAAAATGAGTAAAAAAGGTACAATAAGACTGTATACAATCAAACAAAAGAATAATTCAAAAATATAACTACGGTTATTACTACCTTCTTTATGGATTTTTTTTTTAATATAATGGCCATAACCCAACATGAAGATCAAGATTCTATCAAAAAGGCAGGCTACCAAAATTATGACTGTCAAACACAACATAAGATGAAGATAGCACAAGAAAATTTCAAATGACCAATGATTAATGATGATTTAGTTTTACTGCACACACAGAAGATACTAGTTTTATTATAGCAATCTGGGCACCATTCATTACACTTCCAATCTGTGCTATGCACTGTAGTAGGCATTTAATATCATAGCAATACAGGTACTATTTATTACACAGCTACTCTATGCCCCATACTGTACTAGGCATTTGAGGTATACTCTCTCTAATCCTTAAAACAAACTTTTCGTAGACCATATTATAAAATAGAGGGTTTGTTGTTGTTTTTAATGTGGAACTGAAACTGAGAGATTAAACAATTTGCCCAAGATCTTAAGCTAGGAAAACAATGCAAAGCTTCTGGTTTAAGGTGGCAAAGTAATACATGCTGCAGGCTCCTTCTCCTCCTCCTAATCCAAACCCTCAAAATGACAGAAATGAGATCCATATCATGCCAGAAAACAAGAAGGCGTACTTTTTAATGGACTGGAAACTTGAGGAAGATAAAAGGCAAGAAACCAAACTGCCCACAGAGACTGAATGCTAGAAAAGGTGGGAACAGTTCCCAGGGTGCTACAAATTCTGAGGTAAGGGACCGAAAACATGAAAAGAGAGAAGACAGGTTAACTGCAGTTTTTGCATTAAAAGCAGCAAGATGGGTAGATCTCTATATATACTGCGTTTTTTGGAAAAGGCAAATAACAGAGATTTCATTTCTGCCCTTCGTTGGGAAGAGTGAATGCAGAAACTTGAGTAAGCCTGGTAAAATTTTAGAATACCAGGGATAAAGAGAAAAATCCTAAAACATATGAGAAAGGAAGTTGGGAAAGCGGATTACTTACAAAGAATTAGATAGATACCACACACTTTTATTTGCAAAGAGTGGATATAAAAGTAAAACAAAGTATGATACTTAAAAGTTCTTTAGGAAAATAATTTTGAACTTAGAATTCTATATGTAACCAAACTATCAAATGTGAAGGCAAAATAAAGATATATGCAGGTCTACAAGGATTCAAAGATTACCCACAGATACACTCCAAAAGAATTACTTGAGAATATACTTATGCAAGTACAAGACAAAGAAGTAGCATGAAGTAACCAATAGCAAAGAAACCAATAAATTCTAAATGATTCTTGCATTTAAAAAAGAGAATCAAAACAAAAATTATGAACTACTTTTTAAAAAAATATGAGGTCACTAAAAAAACAAAGGTTGTGACATGCAAAGCAGGACTGTGGAAACATTTATAGCCATTAATAAGTTTCTTAGGAAAGAAAAAAAGACTGTCAGTTGAAGAATTGAAAAGAAAACAAATTAAGAATAAAGAAAGATTACAAGGGGACCCCGGGCTGGCTCAGGCAGTAGAGTGTATAACTTTTGATCTCAGGTTTTTAAGATCAAGCCCCATGCTGGTGTAGAGGTTACTTAAAAATAAAATCCTAAAAAAAAAAAAAAAAAGATTACAAGCAAATAACAAAGAAAAAAGTAATATAATAGAAAACTAAAAGAGTGGATGATTAGTAATCAAAAAGCTGATTCTTCAAAAAGGTAATAAGTGATATAGGCAAATTTTTGCCAGGTCTGACCAAGAAAACGGAGAAGACAAACTTCAGGAATAAAAATGAGACAGAATTACAAATTCAGAAGAGATTTTGAGAAAACATTTTAACTATTACTGAAATTCCCTACAAATATGATTTGAATCCCTAGGAAAAAAGAGTGATTATTTAGGAAAATATAAATGGCCAACATTAGCTGAAGGCAGAAATCTGAATAGATTAAAAAGAAGAAATAGAAATAGTCAAGGACAAAATGCAAATCTATCACTTTGCATTTTAAAGGAACGTATTTTCTCTGTTAAATGAGGCAGAGGTTCTTAAATATTTTGGTCTCAGGACCTTTTTAAATACTTTTAAAAATTACTGAGGACCCAGACAGCTTTTGCTTATATGGGTCATCCTATCAATATCTACCATATTAGATATTAAAATTTTATTATTAAGTCACTGAAAGATAACTATAAATCCATTTATGCTAGCAACATTCTTATAAAAATAAGTGTACTTTACAAATAAATTTAGTAAGAAGAGTGGCATGTTTTATATTTTGGTGCATCTCTTTAGTAGAAGATTGCTCCAATTTGCTATGTTCAATTTGTTGCAACTCATTTAATGTAATCCAGCCTCTGGAAAACCCCACTGTACATTTGTGAGAAAGACAACAGTAAAAACAATGTCTTATTATTATGAAAACAGTCTGACTTTGCAGACCTCATGAAAGGACCTTGGGGATCCCTAGGAGACTCCATATTACAACTCAAAAAGTGCTGGAGAGGGGTGATAATTGCACAACAATATGAATGTACCTAATGCACACCTATAAACAATTAAATGATAAATTTTATGTTATGTATATTTTGCCACAATTAAAAAAAATTAGCAAATAAAACCCAGGTGCACATATAAAACACCAAGGCCAAGAGGGTTTATTGTAGTAAAGAGTGGTTTCGCTTTAGAAAAATAAAAATCAAAAAATAAAGAAAGAAAGATAAAGAAAAATCTATCAATGTAATTCACCATAGTAACAGATGTTGAAAAAACGTGTGATAAAATTCAATCCAAATGCCTAATAAAAATTTTTAGCATTCTAGATTGGTCAACTTTCACTAATTTATCCTGTGTTAACAAACAACATCAAAATCTCATAGCTTATAGCATAAAGGTTTATTTCTTGCTCATGTTACGTGTCCATTATAGATGGCTTGTAGGTCCATACTGTCTTCATTCCAGGCTGAAGGCAGTCCCTATCTGCAACATGCTGTTCATACGGCAGAGCGGAAAACCAATGGCTAAATCACGAGATGGCTCTGAAAGCTTCTGCTCAGATATAGCTTATCAGTTTCACTCACATTCCACTGGTTAAACAAGTCTCAGGGATAAGCAGAAAGTGTATTCTCTCACAGGGAGGAGCATCTGATAGGAGAACTCTGTAGAGGTGGACCCAGTAGACAGGATTACCCAGTAATTGTAAACAAGATTTAGAAATCATACACCTACAACAGAGGGCAACTTCTCCAATTTGAAAAAGGGTATTTACCATGAACCTAGAGCAAACATAACTACTGCTATATAGCAGAAATAAACACAGAGAAAAATACAACAATAAATTTAAAAGATCCCAGCCAAGCATATGAGCTATGAAGTCAATTAACTATGTGATCTTAGGCAAGTTAAACTCTCTGCCCATTTACTTCTTCAACTGTAAAACGAAGATGACAACATCCTATTTCAATGATTCTACAACATATTTTTTCATATTTTAATGTCTCAGAAATTGATGACATCTTAAAAATAACAGCTGTCACCCAGGAGGCAATAATGATGTGCCAAACGAAAACGTTCCACTGACACTTTCTGATAACATCAAGAAAGCATCACTAACAAAGCATCTTAGGTTTAACAAAATATGGTAATATTTAGTGTTACTGTGATTATTACATGAACTAATTCATATAAAACACTTAAAGCAATGGCTAACAGCAAGTGCTCAATAAATACTACTTATTCTTTGTCCGACTATATATCAAACCTGATTATAATGCTAGAATAACTGAAATAAAACTGCACTGGAACAGGATTAGAGAAAGAAATCAACGGAATAGAACAGTCTAGAGAAACAGACCCACATATTTATGGGAATTTAAAATACAATAAATGAGCCATTTTACATTATTGGGAAAGGCACAGAACAGTAGTTCTCAGTACTATTCTACTCAATACCCTTCTTTTATAGGGCTCTTTATGTATATTGAAATGAAGCACACAGAAAATAAACTTTCTACACAATTTTTAAAAATTATATATACATTCCTTCTTTTTTGTGCAGTTTGGATACACACATATATATACCCATAAAGAACTATAAAGAATAAAGGAAAGTAACTTATAATGGAATGATATAAACTGTATTTCTATATGTAAATGCATAAGCACATCAGAAGACAGTATCAAAGTATCATTCTATCATGTAGACTCACTGTAATCACCATTAATGTCACAGATACAAATGCTGACTGCAGAACTGGTGACTCAAATACCGCAAGTGACACTGGTGACAGTGATCTGATTTTCTTAAATGGTGAATCTTTGTAAAAGTTCTCCCCTCCCCCTACTCTCAGTAAAATTCTAAACAAAATAAGATATCATCTTCCCTTGATCTCCAGGACGGTCAAATGAGAGGAAATTTTAGCATACATTTTGCCATACAAAAGCAATACTTTTTAAAAGTATTTAAGATTTTATTTTATTAAAATTTATTTAATAAAAATAAAATGTACAAAACATATTTTGTGTTTATGTGCAAAAAGAACTTCAGTCTAGCCTCATAAAATTAATTTTTCATCTATATAAATGTTCAGAGGGATCTTACCTATATGAATGGGGGTCACGAGATACAGAATAGCTACATTCCCTGGCCCACATCAAAAAGTGGTGTCAGTAATACTCTCGAAAACTTCAATAAGCAAAAGTTACTCCAAAAATTTCCTAATGCCCCTCTGGAAGTAGTGACTCCACTGAAAACTCCTGGAACAGACTCTTCAAAATAATATTCTGGGGGCGCCTGGGTGGCTCAGTGGGTTAAAGCCTCTGCCTTCAGCTCAGGTCATGATCTCAGGGTCCTGGGATCCAGCCCTGCATCGGGCTCTCTGCTCAGCAGGGAGCCTGCTTCCCTCTCTCTTTGCCTGCCTTTCTGCCTACTTGTGATCTCTCTCTCTCTCTCTGTCGAATAAATAAATAAATAAATAAATAATATTCTGGACAACTGGATACCCACTTTTTTGAAAATTAATAGCCCCATCTACTCAAAATATTCCTAAGTCACCGCAAGACAGAGCTGTGTAATTTCATATGGTAAAAACCACGTCTCAACATAACTTCTATTTGTGTTCCTTTCCCAACTAGTAAACAGGATGGACGCTCTGAAGTCTGTCTTATCTCTGCTAGTCCCCCAACTAGCCCTTTTTCTGTTGCTTCTGAAATCCATTCTCTCAAACTTTTAAAATTTCATTATAAACAACCTACCTCTCAAAGTGAGTACATAATAATGTTTAAAAGCATGAACTTTGGAATCAGGCAGATCTCCTGGATTCAAAAATCTTATTATTACCTAGGTACTCTGTGTGAAACTGACCAATTTACTTTTTGACACCTTAGTTGTATAATCTTTTCCTTTAGCTTCCCTTCCAGCTTAAACATGCATAAATCATCTCTATCCTAAGAAAACAACAAAAAGGAAAATTCCACCAACTCTACTATTATTCCTTAAATTCCTTAATTAATTCCTTAATTAATTCCTTAATTCCTTAAATTCTTTAAATTCCTTAAAGTTATCATCTCTATCTCTTCTCTCTCTTTCCTGTCAAATTTCTGCAAAACAAGACCACAAATTAAATGAAATGAATCAATAGTCAATAATAAAACAATTAAAGAGATGGAAAGGGAGACTGTAGAGCTAAGAAAACTTACTGAGGACTGAAACAATTATTAGAGATAATAAATAAATTAGAAACAGCAAAACCCAGAAAAGACGTAACTGAAATACAAAGGTTTAAGATAATAAAGGTTAATTCAGAGAAAAAAGACAAAAATTGAGTAATTTCCCCAAATATCTGTTTAACTCTCTTATCCTACCTGGCTTTACTTTTTCTTGGTCCTTGTCACCTTCTAAATTAACATGTAATTTTCTTATCTGTTAGATTAACTATTACCTCTCTTCGTCCCATTATATGTAAGCTCCACAAGGGCCATGGCTTTGTTTTGTTTCACTGGCACAGAACAGGAATCACTAAATATTTGTTGAGTGAAATATTGAATAAATGCACTATGATATGAAAGACAAAGATGATCCTCGAAAAACAGCCTAGCAAATGGATTAGAAAAAGTATTCTGATACAATGACAGCAAATTTCTGTGAAATGAAGAAAAAATTAGATATTTAGATAAAAAGCAACAATTCATTCCAAGAAAAAATAATTCAAAGTAATTTGCACCAAAACACACTGAACTTAAAAGAATAAAAAGAAAATATACATGAGTTGTCTAAGCCAATAAAAAAGTAAGTCATCTAGAAGACTTAAAAAAAAAAATACAGTACTGTACTTCCTCACAATGACTAAGATCTATAAGGTTTTGAAATAAATTGTTATTCTAGAAGTAGCACACCCATTCAAATAGATATTTAGGTGATAAAAGCAACAAGTAATAATTCCTTAATAATTAAGAACTTAAGAAACAATGCCCCTATGAGCACTCAATAATGAAATTAAGCCGAAGACCTCAGAAATGGAAAGCACTGGTGAAAAGACTATGGAGTGCACCAAATCAGATTAAAAAACAAATTAAATATTCTAGGAATAAAGAGATGGCTTAACCTCAAAAAACTAAAGAAATAATAAAAAATAAATTTATGTTAATAGATGCTAAAAAGATTAAAATTTAATACTCATTTATAATAAAAATTCTTAGTACCAAAAACTTACAGCTCAAACATCACATTTAATTATAAAACTTTATAAGCAACTCCCATTGAAGTCAGATGTGTAACAAGAACGTTTCTATCATTGTTTTCTATTTAGCGCTACACTGTAGTTTCCATGGAATGCAATAACAGGCACAAACATAATCACAGAAGAATAAGAAATATCAGTGAAAAGAACTAAAAAGAGACAAACTCAAAAAAGAAATCATCAAGCTATGATATGTGTTTAGGAACTAGAATTAAATCAACAAAAAAACCAGAAGCATTCACAGGTACTAGTAATCATAACTCACAAAAAATTCCCTTACACAATAGCAACAAGGGCTATAAAGTACCTAGATAAATGAAAGGTGTGTGTGACCTCAATCAAAGAAATTTTCAAATTGTACTAAAGGATATATAAAACACCTGAACAAATAAAGACATATGCCATCTTCATAAATGAAAAGACTAAAATACCAAAATATCAATTCTCTTCTAAGCTGACCTATAAAACCAATGCAAATCCAATCAAAATTCCTCGTCTTTTCAATGAGTACCTGAAGGAGATACTAAAATTCACTTGCATGACCTAAGGCATGCATGCATTTATGTATGTATGTATGTATGTATGTATTTATTTGAGAGAGAGAGAGAGAGCACGCACGCACAAGCATGAGCTGGGGGAAGGCGTAGAGGTGGGCTCGATCCCAAGACGCTGAGATCATGACCCGAGTGGAAGATGTTCAACCAGCTGAGCAACCCAGGAACCCCAAACCAGCAACCCCAACCTAAGGCAATTTTAAAGAATCAAATAGGGCAGGGTTGTGGAAAAGAGGATGAAGAGAATAGCAAGACAATGGATGACTTTGCAGGCCCAAAATAAAATTCTGGTCTCCATCCTAGAAGCAATGGGAAGTCAATAGTAATTTTAAAACCAGTAAGATGACTCTATCTGAAGTGTGCAAAAATGTACTGGAGAGGCTTAAAAGATAATCTGGGAAGTCACTCAAAATGGCAAAGCATGGACCAACAAAACTTCTCTTTTTCATACTGGCAAAAAAATGTCAGAATCAGTTTTTTCAGAACTCTGGAAATTAACTAATGGCTTAAAGGAGTCTAGGGAGCATTTATTCAAGAACAGCTGAATCTCAGTAAGAACTCTGTGACATTTTAACTTTCCATATTTCCATCATCCCCTCCCTAGTGCCATGGTAGCCTAAAAACAACAGCCCACAATCACGGCAGAAACCAGCAGTCTAGCAGCCACTAGAGAAGGCAGAATGGGGCTAGAGATCCTTCAAAACCCCTAAACCAGAGAATTATTATTGGACCTGTCTGGTGGTTCCCTGAAGACACACCACTCACAGGGCTGCCTTTATTTGACCTGACAGAGTGCCAAAGTAAAACAGACTTTTCCCTGGAGGTGTCTGTCAAAAACAATCATAGACAACTGCTGAACATCAGGGCTGCCTGCAGCAGCGCATAACAGTTGTAACAGTGCATAACAGTTGTAATGGGGAAAACAACAGAATAACCAAAAAGCTTAAAAAGAAGAGTTGAGAAATAAGATATCTAAGAAGGAGCTTTGAAAGCTCCCTCACATTCCGGGGGATCATGAAGTCCACATGCGTACAAAGACATCTGTGCCAGATCAGGAAAGACCTGAAAAGGTCCTAAGCTCTCAAAACTGACCCCGAGGCTCTGCAGAAGCAAGAAGTAAAGGCTTAGGCAAAGTTGTGTAATGCCTAGTGGTGTACTGTAAACATGTCCAACATGCATATAGACCCCCTTGGCAGACTGGAAACTTATTAGTTACAAGTATTTAAAGAAATCTCTATCAAATTATTAGCTAACCACTAAGCTAATCAAGCAACAACTACAGTGGCCATACACAATAAAAAAATATATAAACTTCAAGAATTAGTTCAGAAAAGTCACTACATAAAAAACAAAAACAGCAAAAAACCCTCAATAAACGTGAGAAAGAGGAAAGGCTCTGGTTTCCAGAGTTGCCACACTGTAATAATTTATCTTATTTTCATACTGTAATATTTTTTTTAAAAAAAGATTTTATTAATTTATTTGACAGAGAGGAGAGAGATAACAAGTAGGCAGAGAGAGGGGGAAGCAGGCTCCCTGCTGGGCAGAGAGCCCGATACAGGGCTGGATCCCAAGACCCTGAGATCATGACCTGAGCCGAAGGCAGAGGCTTTACCCACTGAGCCACCCAGATGCCCCCATAATGTAATATTTTAAACTTCAGTTCCCAACCAAAAATTAAGAGACACGCAAAGAAACAAGAAAGTATAATCTATACACAGAATGCGTTCAAAGAATTAAAGGAAACCACATCTAAAGAACTAAAATCTGAGAACGATGTCTCATCAAATAGAGAATACCAATAGACAGAAATTATAAAACAAAACAAAAAACTCTGAAGTTGGAAAATACAATAATGCTTATGCATTATATTTCAGATCAAAGATTTTTAAAAAGTCATCCATGTGCCAACAGAAGTAAATTTGGCTAAAAATGCATAGATTTAAACATAGATTCACAAATCAATTTTACACATCTACAAGGACTCATGATTAATACCATCATTACCTTCCTAAAAATAATAAAAAATTCCTACTTCATCTCATCCATTATCTGGGTTCTCTCAGCTACTTCTCTAATGTTCTCATCCTATTGGAAGATAAAATAAGAATAGAAAATTCTCAGGGCACCTGGCTGGCTCAGTCAGTGTGACTCTTGATCTAAGCCCAAATTGGGGGTAGAGCCTACTTAAAAAAATAAATAAGAATAGAATTCTCTTGTCATGTCTCCCACTGCTAACAGAATTCTATCATCTAGTGCTGTCTTTTTCTCTCCTCTTCCATTTTTTCTTACAAGATCTTATTTATTTATTTGAGAGAGAGAGAGAAAGAGAGAGATAGCTACAGAGAAGCAAGAGAGAGCACAACTGGGGAGGAGAGGGAGAAGTAGGCTCCCTGCTCCAGAGACCAACAGGGGGCTTGATCCCAGGACCCTGGGATCATGACCTGAGCCAAAGGCAGATGCTTAACCTACTGAGCCACCCAGGTGCCCCGTCCTCTTGCATTTTATGTTTCTGTTTCACTCGTGTACAGCAAGTCTAGGGATGCATTTTTAGCAAAACTGCACAATTACTTTAAATCCCTCACCGCCTATACTGCTGCTAGATATATTCAGTATCATGAATTTACCAGGAATTCGTTTTAGTAGTATGAGAAAAGAATAAAAAAATTCTTAGTGATCATTAAAATAAATTTCCTGCTATTTCCATACATAATATGCTTTGTCATATTTATATAAAACTGTCCTTTTAACTGTATCAGACTATATCCAGAGAAATAAAAAATTCTATGATTATAACTTGATGAAAAACAACAACTAAAACTTTATTGGTTAGGGGCGCCTGGGTGGCTCAGTGGGTTAAGCCTCTGCCTTCGGCTCAGGTCATGATCTCAGGGTCCTGGAATCGAGCCCCGCATAGGGCTCTTTGCTTGGCGGGGAGCCTGCTTCCCCCTCTCCCTCTGCCTGCCTCTCTGCCTACTTGTGATCTCTTTCTCTCTGTCAAATAAATAAATAAAGTCTTTAAGAAAAAAAAAAAACTTTATTGGCTCAGATGTACTATTAATATTTTAACTTTTTCTTACCATTAGCAAACCAAACCGGCTTTCAACTAAATTAAGATTACGTTTCTTCGTTAGGAAAAACAGACCTATGAAGACTACTTTTCTAGAAAATGCTTTTAAAAGATTGGAATTAAAGTGGAGAAAGATTAAAAAACAATGAAAACACTGAAAGTGTATCATGTAACCCAGTTACTTACTAATGTTTCTAACTTCAAGAATATACAATTATGGGGGTGCCTGGGTGGCTCAGTGGGTTTAAGCCTCTGCCTTTGGCTCAGGTCATGATCTCAGGGTCCTGGGATCCAGCCCAGCGTTGGGCTCTCTGCTCAGCCTGCTTCCCCCTCTCTCTCTGCCTACTTGTGATCTCTCTGTCAAATAAATAAATAAATCTTTAAAAAATATATATATATACAATTATGGCTAAGCTTTTTTTAAGCACTCATTTCCTTCTATTCTTCAAAATTACAATAATATACATAATTTTTTCAAAAATAAAGCCACATGCTATCACCCCCCCCAAAAAAAAGGGTTTCATTTATTTTTCTTTTTTTTTTTTTTTTTAAGATTTTATTTGAGAGACAGAGCATGAGCAGTGGGGAGGAGAGAGAAAAGGTGAAGCAGTCTCCCTGCTGGGCAGGGAGCCCAATGATGCAGGGCTTGACCCCAAGCACCAACTAAGTTACCCAGGCACCCCTCATTTATTTTTCTGTTTATATATACACATATAGCTTTCTACAACCATACATATTCAATTTTGTATTCTGCTTATTTCACCTTACTTCATGCTTTTAAGTAGTTCCAATTCTGTCTCATTATGCCTTCTATCAGATGAAATGTGTTATTTTCTTTTATATTTTACCATGATTTAAAATCTAAGTATCTTATGGGAAATGCTTATCAAATTCACCATTAATTTTTCTTAAAAAATATTTTTTCAATTATAAAACTATTGTGGAAAATACATAAAAATATAAAAAACAACCACTCATCAGTACACTACACAAAGACAACTAACATTAATATTCTGAAATGCTTACAAAACCAAAAGGCAACCGACAAAATGGGAGAAGATATCTGCAAATGACATATCAGATAAAGGGCTAGTATCCAAAATCTATAAAGAACTTATCACACTCAACACCCAAAGAACAAATAATCCAGTCAAGAAATGGGCAGAAGACATGAACAGACATTTTCTCCAAAGAAGACATCCAAATGGGCAACAGACACATGAAAAAGTACTCAACATCACTCAGCATCAAGGGAAATACAAATTAAAAACCACAATGAGATACCACTTCACACTGGTCAGAATGGCTAAAATTAACAAGTCAGGAAACAGCAGATGTTGGCGAGGATTCAGAGAAAGGGGAACCCTCCTACACTACTGGTGGGAACGCAAGCTGGGGCAGCCGCCCTGGAAAACAGCATGGAGGTTCCTCAAGAAGTTGAAAATACAGCTACCCTACAACCCAGCAATTGCACTACTGGGTATTTACCTAAAGATACAAATGTAGTGATCCAAAGGGGCACATGCACCCCAATGTTTATAACAGCAATGTCCACAATACCCAAACTATGGACATCTAGAGCTTAGACGTCCATCGACAGATGAATGGATAAAGAAGATGTGGTATATATATACAATGGAATATTATGCAGCCATCAGAAAAAAAAGAAATCTTGCCATTTGCAACGATGTGGATGGAACTAGAGGGTATTAGCATTGCTAAGCGAAGTAAGTCCATCAGAGAAAGACAATTATCATACAATCTCACTGATATGTGGGATTTGAGAAAAAATGCAGAGGATCATGGGGGAAGAGAGGAAAAAATGAAAAGGGACAAAACCAGAGAGGAAACAAACTGAGGGTTGCTGGAGTGGAGGCAGGTGGGAGGCATGTGGAGGCTGTGGTACGGATGTGGTGGCTGGGTGATGGACATTGGGGAGGGTAGGTGCTATAGTAAGTGCAGTGAATTGTATAAGACTGATGAATCACAGACCTGTACCCCTGAAACAAATACATTATATGTTAATAAAAAAATTTTTTAATAAAATTTAAGAAAAAAATTCTGAAATGCTTTACTTTCTTTTTTCCTTTGATTTTATCTATAACAATTTTGTATATACATAGCACCATACTTAGCCATACTTTTCTTATAGAAGGCTGGACTGGTTCTAAGTTTTTGCTATCATAAACAAAGACTTTTGAATACCCATAAATCTTTAACACAAATTTCTGATAATTTCAAGACAGAATTTTAGAAGGGAAAATATAGGCAGTTTGTCTTTGATACAAATTGCAAACTTTTAAATGTTTCTAACTTCAAGAATACACAACTATGGATATCTTTTTTTAAGCACTCATTTCCTTCTATTCTTCAAAATTACAATAATATGTATAACTTTTTCAAAAACAAAATAACCACATGCTGTCATCCAAAAAAATAACAGGTTTCATTTATTCTTTTCTTTTTTTTAGGGTTAACTTAACTTTTAAAGTTGACACAAATTGCAAAACTGCTTTAAAAAAAGGAGCATCAATTTACGCTAACACAACCGTGAGCACCCACTTCACCAAAACCTTGCCATTACTATTTTCTAAAAGTATTTGCTAATATAGTAAAAAATGGCAGCTCACTGTTGTCCTAATTTACATTTATTTATACTATGATGAAATATTTTTAATGTTTATCAGATATTTCTATTTCTTCTATATTTGTCTATAAATGTGTTTTCCTCATTTTTCTGAAGTATTAGTGTTTTTATAAATGCTTTACATCTTATGAAAACGAATGCTTAACCTAGGAAAGGACTATACCATGGCTTCTGAGAGACTCAAAGTACAAGTTATTGTTATCATCCACCATTTTCTGACATTTTTGATACATTTATGAAAAACTAATAAACATTTGCTATCTAGTTTAACTTAATACTTCTGTGAAGAGATCAAAGAGTTCTGTATCTTCATCCAACCTGAAAATTGTTGCTTTTGGATAAAGATACAAAACTGCAACAACTCTCAGGTTGTACTGATCATACTTCATGGCATTATGAATTACTGTGCAAAATAGGATATTACAAGAATATTGTCTAGAGGGGCGCCTGGGTGGCTCAGTGGGTTAAGTCTCTGCCTTCGGCTCAGGTCATGGTTTCAGGGTCCTAGGATCGACGGTTTCAGGGTCCTGGGATGGAGCCCCGCATCCCCGCATCGGGCTCTCTGCTCAGCGGGGAGCCTGCTTCCCCTTCTCTCTCTGCCTGCCTCTCTGCCTACTTGTGATCTCTTTTTCTGTCAAATAAATAAATAAAATCTTAAAAAAAAAAAAAGAATATTGTCTAGAAATAAGCATTTCAATTGCCAAGATTAAAAGGAAAAGTCACTGTGCTCTGCAAAATGAGCAAGCATTTAGTAGTGAGAAATATCTAAAAGGAAGTTCCTTGTTTAACCTGTCATGCAACATCTATTTTAGTCATTGACCATCTTGTAATGTTTGTGAAATACCACTGGTTATCACAAGTACTTCTGAGAACTATGTAGACCAGGGTCAGCAAGTTACAGCCAAATCTAGCAACCTCTTTTTGTAAATGAAGTTTTATTAGAATACGTTGATTAGTCATGCTCATTCATTTATATATTGTCTAATGGCTGCTTTCACACCATGAGAGCAAAGTTCAATAGTTGCCCTGGCAAAGCCCAAACATCTACTACCTGGCTCTTTACAATACAGACAGCTAAAACATCTGAGTAAATAATTTTACTCGTAGTACATGTATCAGCGTAGATATCCAGATCCTAACTCATGGAGCTCATACGCTAATACAGTGACAAGACTTGTATGCAAATAACTTACAACACAAGGTATAAAAAGCTAAGTGCTAAGAAAAGGAGAGTGACAGAAAAAGGGTAAGATTGCTTCCACTGGGGAAAATGAAGGAAGCAGCTTTTGCAATGGGTTTTGAAGGATGGGAAGACTTCTAGGGTGATGAAAAGCAGAGTGGTAAAAAACTACACTCTGCACAGAGGAGCACAGTTAGGGAACAAATGCTAGTATTTTGAAGCCAAAGCTAGTGAAGGCTTTCAATGTCAGGACTAGCAGTTTAGATTTTAAATACAATTAGGCTCAAAAGCAAGAAAGTTACAAGTGAATAGAACTGTGCTTTCAAAAGATCAATCTGTCAACAGTATTTTAAATTAAGTTAAGGAGACAGGTGATAAGGAAACTAGTTACAAAGCTATTAAAATAATCTAAGTAATGGAAGATGGTGGCAATGACACTGGAAGAGGATACACTTGAAAAAATGGAATAAACACATTACTATCATAGCAAAACCACTCAAACACTTATGATCAGACAATACCATCTGGATACAATGTAAATCTCTTACTCACACACGGTAAAAAAACTCCCATCTCCTCTGCCTTTAAACAAACTAATTATTTCTGATAATTTTTAAAAGTGGAACCATTTAAATACTACTTTCCCCACCTTTAAACTTATTGAATATAAGCACATATTAAAATTGAATTCATTTGCTAGGGCCCCATCTGCAGGACCTCTGGAAGGAAAGTCTGATCTTAAATTTGGGTTCTTAAATGCTTCTGAATTGCTGTAAATAACAATGGATTTGCTTTGCAGCAGCTCTTCTCCAGGTATATAATGCCCACTTTAGGGAGAAAACCGTAAAATATCTTTCTCTATATTTTCCAAGGCACCAATAACTTTATTGTTGCTTAAATTGTTAAATTTTAAATGAGAGATTTTGTATTCAAACCTCAAATATTTAAATATACTTAACTAAGAAATTTACTTCTCAATATGAAAATAAGCTGGAATTCATCTGAGTGATCTTTTTATTGGTAAGATGTTATACTGAAAAAGTTTTATATTCATTAAGAACAAAGCTGCAGCTTTTTTGTCAGTTGGCTTCTGGCTGAGCTCTACCAATGGAAAACAAAGATGATATATTGGAAGATGGGAGAAAGTGAAAAAATCAAGTATTCCTCTCTGCCTTTTTCTCTACCTACCTAAGACATTAATCTCCCTATAGCTTCATCTCCTTCTGGAAGATTCCCAGGTAACCCTAGCCCTTGGCTTCCAGGACCTATATCCTACCTGTATCCCTCCCTTTATCACTACTTGCTCTTAACTACTGCTGATCTCTGGGTTGCTTCACCATCCCCTTTTTGGTTTCTTAAGTCTTCTATTACTTATGTAGCCAATTCTCTGCATTAAAGTCCCTCTATGTAAAAGGGAAGAAGGAAGGGAGGGAGGGATAGACGGAACAAAGAAAGAGCAAAACAGGGGCGCCTGAGTGGCTCAGTTGTTAAGCATCTGCCTTCGGCTCAGGCCATGGTCCGAGGGTCCTGGGATCAGCCCCACATCGGGCTCCCTGCTCTGAGGGAAGTCTGCTTCTCCCTCTATCTCTCCCCCCAACTTGTGCTTCCTCTCTCTCTCAAATAAATAATATCTTTAAAAGAGCAAAACGGCCTAGCCCTAGCTTTTCTGGCTCTAGTGTATCCACTGTCCACCAGCCTCATTTCACAATGGAAAAGAAAGAGCAACAATGTGCGTAAACTTTCTAGATCACTTGTGTACACTCATCCTTCTCAAATATTTTGCCTTGTATTACATGGTATGCCAGGATGTGAAACTACAGAATAAGAACGTCCACGGTAGGTGATTTAAAATATATATATATATATTTGTATATTTAAACAAATGACAAGAGTGCTGTCAGTTCAATGGAGAATAGTCTTCAACAAATGATGTTGGGACAACTGGATACCCTATGCAAATAATAAAGTAGGACTCCTAGCTCATACTCTATACAAAAATTAACTCAAAATGGATCACAGACCTAAATTTAAGAGTAGAACTACAATACAGGCATAAATCTTTGTGACACTGGATTAAGGAGTGATTTCTTAGGTAAGACACGAAAGCGTAGAAACCTATGGAAAAAAAAATTGGACTTTCTCAAAATTGAACTTTTGTGCTTCAAAGTATACTACCAAGAAAGTGAAAAGACAACCCACAAAATGGGAGAAAATATTTACAAATTATATCTAATAAGGGACTTGTATCTAGAATATATAAAGAAATTTTACAACTCGTAAAAGCACAAATAATCCAATTTAAAAATAGGCAAATGATATGAACAGACATTTCTCCAAACATGACACATAAATGGCCAGTATCACTGGCCATCAGGGAAATGCAAATCAAAATCATAATGTGATAGTTGTCTGGGGCAGACTGTAGAGAAGTAGACTGACTTCATCTTGAGCCAATTTCTTCAAAAGAAGGAAAGCAAAAAGCAAAGAAGTATCAAATATGTTCAATTACCTACCTATGCCATTATAAAATTAGTAAAAACTGAAAGGGAAACTGTCTTTCTGCCAGAACAAACGAAGTACTAGATTAACGGATTCAAAAGTCTTTAGAAATACAGAAAACGACTCAAGTATCAGATAAGCATATATTTGGGGTTGTTTCTGCTATAAGCTGTGGATTTCACAGGAAAACATTGTTTTGGCTGCTAAAATAGAAAATATTCATATTAGATATTATTGTAGTACTATCAGTGGTAATTTCAAGCACTACCATAATTATAAATGAGCAATTACATTTAGAAGACAGTTAATAACCACAAAAGTAGTCTTAGAAAAAACTATTTCGCTAATAAAAATTTCTAGGCAAATGGGGACTTTTTTTTTTAAATGGTGACATCTTAATAGCTCATTTTCAGAGATCTTTACACTAACAATTTGTCACATCACTATTAGCTGTCTAAAACAATTTTGTGTAACTGCTTAGAAATAACTGAAATTTACAACTTTAAAAAATCTTAGATTACCCATGTACCACTTATGAAAAAAAAAAAATCAGGGAGAAGTCTTTCTTCAAATATTCCTCTTGATAATTCTGTAAATTATAACATACTCCAGATACACTGTAATGACAAATAACTAAGGCAACCAAAAACATCAAATTCACGTTCAATTTAAAAAATTACATTTCTAACAATGCAATAGAAAAACATAGGTTCCCTTACCTCATCATCATCATCAGAATCATTCCCAAACACTGATGGTTTTTGCAAAACAGGGTGCAACTGCTGTGCTTTCTTTGGCAAAATAAGCCCATACCTGCATTTTTTTTTTTGAAATAGAAATTACACCATTATACTTAAATGTTAAAAAATAATACATCCACTACTTCTGCCAGATGAAGCTACCAAGTCAAAACATGTCATATAGCTTATGAACACATAACATTGTCTCTGCTTTTCCGTGATCTCAAAATTCTAATGTCCATTAAGATTTTTTAAGTATTGCTTTTAAGCAACTATTTGCAGGTAAAGACCAAATTCAAATACCATATTAATCAAAGAAGAGAAGTAATTGAAGACTTTAGAAATGTTTTAGATGGTGAAATAATAATAGTAATGTTTTAGAAAGAACACGTTAGTGGAAAACTCAGTTTATGCCCGCTAAAAACTAGAAAACACTCTAAATTATCCATGTGGTCGAACAAGAAAATATCTAGGTTTTTTTTCCCCCCTACTGGGTACTTACATAGTTTTAAATAAGTTATTGGATAATGTCACCCACGAAAGATTTTTAAAAGATTACATTAACTGAGAAACCCAAGCAGCCATGGGCAAATTCCCATTACATTCTATCGAGCTCATTTGCTCTGTCTTGGAGCATTTCAGAGAACCATCCCATCAGATCCAACTCATTTAGTTTCTCACGTTTTGACCTTTAAAATGCCGAGATCACGGGAAGTAAGGATTACACATCAAAGGTAAAACTTCCAAGAACACACAATATTTGTTTCTCTTACGGCAATGTATACTCCAATTCCCTTTATGCCTACCCTTTTCTGTGGCTTCTCTGCACAACGTTCCTAAAACAAGAAGGGAGGGCGGGAATCAGGACTTGAGCAGCCAAGGAGAACAAGGCCCTCTAAGGAAGCCAGGAATGGTCTCTCTTCTCATTGCCCATGAAAGCATCCAACCAGGGAGAAACTCAAGCGCGGGGTAGGAAGCAAGACTGAGGGGCCTCAGACCGAGCTTTTGGAAAATAGAAAAGTCTCGCTCTCTGCCCCTCAGCCTAACTTCCTTTATTTCCTCACAAGTTTCTCCCTCAAACTTCGGGCTTCCATCCTGGAAAATGTGTGGGGGAGGGGAATATGTTCCTCAGGATCTCTCGCTTTTCCCCGTCTCTATCCCTGACGGCACAAGCCCCTTCACTTCCAGCGCACTTTTACTCCTCGGCCAAAGACAAAGTCGCCGTGATTTTGCATTCCCAGCCTGACCCTAACTCCCGGATCACTCACTGCCTGCCCGGAATCGCCATCTTGCTCTCGTCTCCGCTGAACGTGGCCGACGCCGACGTGACGCTAACGCAGACGCCGACGTCGTCACGTAAACTCTCGCGCGGATTTGGGAGCCGCTGAGAGTCCCGCTTTTGAGTTGCTCACGCGCTGTCGGGGACAGGGTTCTACGGTCTTCGTCTTTGTTTGAAAACCAACTGGCTGTCTCGAAATTAATGCGCAGGAAAGGAATGACAGCATTCTAGGCCAGTAGTTCCCAAAGTGTGGAGCGTCCCCCGGGAATTCGTTAAAAATGTAAATTCTCTGGCCCTTTCCCAGACCGACTGCATCCGAAACTCCGGGATGGGGCCCAGCAATCTGAATTTTAACGAACCCTCCAGGTAACTATGATAATCACTCAAGTTTGAAAAACACTGCCCTAAGGCTATCGATTTTTTTTTTCCGCCGAGGTATTCAGTGTGAGTATACCTGGCTCGGGGTAACTTGGCAGAAGATGAAAACCTATACGTTAATACTGGGCCTATGCTCATTGGACGAAATGATTAATAACATCGTGGTAATACTGGGTATAGAAATCAAAATCATATAGGATCTATATACATTTTTAAATCCAGTCACATTCCGTCTGTTCATTCACTAGCACTTGGCCCGTTCCAAACTAGTCTTATAGCAGCCAAAGATATCTTTTCAATTACTGATAGAAGCATGTTAAAATCTCCAACTATAATTGTGGATCTATTTCTCCTTTTAATTCTGTCAGTTTTGCTTCTCGTATTTTGAAGTTCTGTTACTAGGTATATAAACATTTAGGATTGTTAGGTCCTCTTGCATTGATCTCTATACCATCAAGAAATGACTCTTATTTCTCTTAATGTACTTTATCTGATATTAATACAGCCAGCTTTGATTGTTAGCATAGTATATCTTTTTCCTTCCTTTTACTTTTAACCTGTTTTAATCTATTTGTGTCTTTATATTCTAAGTGGATCTCATGTTGATAGTATATATTTGGATCTTGCTTTTTTTGTCAATATGATTATTTCTTTTATTAGGGTGTTGAGAACATTTTCTTTAAAGCGATTATGAGTATGGTTGCAGTTTTTCTCTTTCCCCATCTGTTCTTTGTTCTCTAACCCTTCCTGCTTTTTCTGCCCTCTTTTGGATTAATCAAGAAATTTTTATGATTTACCTTAAGATTTTTATGATGCAACCTCTTCGTTGGCTTATTAGCCATACTTTTTTTTTTTAAGTGTTGCTTTGGAGTTTCTCATATACATCTTTATCTCAGTCTGTCTTCAGGGACGGATGTACTTCTTTACGTATAGTTAAAAAACCTTACAAAAGTATTTTTTCCCTCTCTTAGACTTTGTGTTATTATTTTCACAGATTTTACTGCTACCTGTGTTATAAACACATAATAAATTATTTTTGCTTTAAGCAATTATCTTTCAAAAACATTTTTAAAATAAGAAAAATATTATGTTTAACCACATATTTACCATTTATGTGTAGGTCTGATTTCTGTATAATCTGACCTATTTTCTGTAAAAGCCATTCTTTTTTTTTTTTTTTTAAGGGGGGTCAGGTGGAGGGGAAGCTAGAGACTCTTAATTAGGCTCCACACCCGGTGCAGTGAAGCCCATTGCCGTTTCGATATCACCCTGAGATCATGACCTGAGCCAAAATCAAGAGTCAGATGCTTAACCGACTGAGCCACCCAGGCGCCCCCAGCCATTCTTTTTCAAACAGCTTTATTGGGATATGGTTTGTAATACATTCAGAGAGTTGTACTACCATCACCACAATCAATTTTAGAATACTTTTAATGCCCAAGAAAGAAAGCGTATATCCATCAGTCAGTCATTTTACCCCAGACCCTTTGACCCTAGGTAACCAGTAATCTACTTCTGTCTCCTTGGACTTGTAGTTCTATCCATTTTTGCTCCATGTACTTTGAAACTCTGTTATTAGATGTATAAATACTTAAGATTGTTATGACTTCTTGATTAATTGAGACCTATTTTTCATTATGAAATGACCTTCTTTATCATGGTAATATTCTTTGCTCCGAAATCTACTTTGGGTGCTATTATTATGGTCACTCCGCCACTCTTTTGACATTAACTCCAGGGAAAATGAAAAGATGTTCAGAAAAGGAAAATAATTGTAATTTACTACATGGCTGAGCCCTAAATAGCATACATAATCACGATAATGCAAACGCTGAATATCAATGTATTCTGCTTTTAAATTACAATGTAATGTATTAGAATGGAAGAATGGGAAATGTTTATGTGTTTGTGTGTGTGGACACACACACTGGGGAAGAAGCTAAATCTTTGTAATGCAAACTGGGAGGCTAACAAATATTGCTTAAATCAGGAAAAAAATGTGTAGCCACACAGCATGTTATTTCACACTGTGGAGGTACATGTCAAAATGAAAGCCAAAAAAGGGGTTGAGAAACTTTTTATGCCAAGGATCAGATAGTAAATAATTAGGTTTTGTGGGTTTTAGCGTCTTAGTAGCTGTGGCAACTCAACTATGCCCTTGTAGTGCAAAAGCAGTCATAAACAACTGGGCATGGCCTTTCCTACCCTTCCCCTTCCTTTCCTTTTCCCCTTCCCTTCCCCTTCCTTCCTACTTTCCTTCCTTCCTTCCTATCTATCTATCCACCTATCTATCTATCAAATAAACTGTACACCACATGTGGGGCTTGAACTCAGGACCCTGAGAACAAGAGTCACTTGCTCCACTGACTGAGCCAGCCAAGCCCCCTTCGGCATGGCTTTTCTAATAAAACTTTATTGTAATTGGCAACTGGCTGGATTTAGCCTTTGGGCTGCGTATTAATTCCTGAGCTAAAGCAATTGAAAATAGTTGACTCAGAAATAAGAAAAATATGGGTGAGGAGGGACTGAGAAATGCTCTGGTCTTAAAAGGTATGACAGGATGACTCTTTAAACTATATGTTATTTTTGCTTAAAATAAAAAAGAATCAATAAAGAGTAAAAATAAAGCCCCTCTGCCAAGACTGTCTGCCTCTTGCTTAAAGAGACTGAATGCAGAATTAGTTATACAAAATTACCCAGCTCAATATGCTATATATAATGTGAGCTTTTTGAATTGCTGTATTGAATCCTGTATTCTCCCCTTGCCTTTGGGATGTTGCAGTGAAGCAATTGTGAGATTTTCCCCAAAGGTATAAGACTGATTTCTCAGATGCAGTATTTCAGAGAGTTCAAGTTCTTCAAACACTGGCGGAGTTTGCAGCAATGGTGATACCTGCAGCAGTGAATTAGAGACACAGAGAAGCCTCCTAACATTTTGAACCCAAGTTTGGGAACTTTAATTGAAGGTGCTGAAAGGACAGAAGCAGGGTAAGCCAATAAAAGACGGTATCATCACTACCATGACTGTTACACATCCTGACTGTTACACAACAGAGAATTCTGACTTAGACTTTTAGAAATAAGGCCTCAAGAATAGAGCTGTTGACTAGAGTTGGATCCGAGGCAACTGTAGGGTCCTTAGCACCCAAGCTAATGGACCTTCCATTTAATCTTTTGACATTAATGTTACTTATGTTACTTCCTTACTCTTTCAGTCTCTGCTGCTTTTTGTACCCTCTCTGCCTTTTTGTGCATTCTTGTCCCAAACCAACTACCCATTCTCTAAATTTTTTCTCTACCAACAATTTCTGCTAATTTGTACTGTCTGGAACGCAGTTTGCTTAAATTGTTTAAGGCCCGGCATGACACTTTTGGCCTCTCTAAACACTTACCATCCTTCTAGCCACTGCTCCTATTGCTGTTTCCCAGTTTGGTTTATCCATGGTTTGGTTACTTTCAATATTAGGCCATTTCACAGATAGGTCTCCCTTTGGCAAGGGGTCAACCCTAATTCAAAAAGCTGTGGCTGGAGTATCAGGGCCACATAGAACAAAATATGGCCACCAAGAGGTGCCTTACTAGTTGTGGTCTATGGGCAAGACAGTCTAAGCCCAGGCAGTAGATTGAGGAAAGGTAAGATAGAGTTATATAGAGTTAATGACTAGGAGACAGAACACCCTCTGAGGATAATTACCATGTCTAAGGACAAATAAATAGGCAATATTTAATTAATTGATATTATCTATTGAGAGAGGTCTTTATAATAAAATCATATAGGGGAGAGTAAGAACACAGAGTTAATGATGTAGAGTGGGGTTAGGTGAGAGTGGCATTACATAAACTTCACATGAGAAGAATGAAAATTCCCTAAATAACATGCAAAGATCTTCGGAGTCAGTGGATTGGAGATGTCTATGGAAGTTAAGGATAACTGGTAGCTTAATCATATTTAGATTGACAGGGAATGGGAAGTCAGTCACAAGAAACCACATACTGTATGATTCCATTTATATAAAATGTCTGGAGTAGGCAAACCCATAGAGAAAGGAAAATGAACAGTTGCCTAGGGCTTGGGTGGGGGAAAATGGAGAGTGACTACTAATGGGTATGGGCTTTCTTAAGAGGGTGATGAAAATGCTCTAAAATTGATTTTGTAATGGTTGCAAATTCTGTGAATATACTAAAAACCATTGCATTGTACACATTAAGTGGGTGCATTATATTGTATGTAAGTTATATTTCAATAAAGCTGTTAAAGAGGCAACAGGGACTTTTCTAAGATTCCAGTATCATTGTCCTGAAAACGAATTGTTGTTCCTAGACCAAGGAAAGCCATAATTAAAAAGGAAAATGGTCCAGGCAGACAGTCTCTCTTTTGCTGTCCTGGCTGCTCCTCTCTTGCAGTATATTTAATAAACTTCTAGCTCCTTTGTTCTGCCTTGGGTGAATTCTTTCACCACCTGCCCCATGAGCCTCCACCCAGTCTGGAAGCCCCACATTTTGTGGCCCATATGGAGAACCTCTACCGGGCCGAGAGTCTTCCCAGATTCTCCTGAAATTTCTTGGGACTTCCCCCCAGTGGACCAACTCTAGTGCTCCTTGGGGGGAACTGACAGCCTTGGCCAAGGTTACTCCTCGGTGAGGCTCTGAAGTCCCAGGGGGAACCCACTGGACTGTCCTTGCTGAAAGGGTGAGGAATTTCCCTTCTTGCCCTTGGAAAGGATCCTTCCCTCCCTCTCCTTTCTCTTTTTGGCCCTTCCGCAGTCGAACCTTAGTACTCCTCAGACAACTGAAGATCTCTGGCCAGGATGGCTCCCCAGTTTGGTCTAAAGGTCTGAGGGCAGAGAGGCCTGTGCCTGTGAGGGCGAAGGACCCCTTTCCTCTCCCCTCCCACTCCATCCCCCTGAGGTCTCTGTTCTAACGTGCATACTGCACAAGCTTGTCTAGGGCAAATCTGCACACATTGTGGACTGGGTTGGGACCCTTTACTGATATTGGCTGACTCAGCTGCCTTGCTTCTTTTGCCCCCCCACCCCTTTTCCTTTGTTCCCTTGGGTCCAGCTGCCATCCTGATCTACAGGCAAAATACATTCCTACGCGCCTGAGTGAATCCAACAATTATATATATAAATGATGATTCCAGCCCATGCCATCGGAGGGTCCCCTCCCCCTAAATCCCATGGACCTAGCCACCAGGGAATTTCACTCAAATCTTGTATCAGCACAATATAATACCATGCTCTGGCCTATAACTGCATAGAAACCCTGATGGCCCCACAATCTTAGGTAGGGACAGCATGTCTTTCCCTGTCCAACATGACAGCCGCTACTGAAGATGAGTCCTCCGCTCAAATGCCAAAGATTTGTCATCATCGATCTGTCGGTGGGGAATGTTGAGGCTGCTTGCAGGCAACAGGCTTGAGCAATGGAAACCCGAGAAAGGCAAATGGGCCCACCGTGACCACTGGGCTGAATGCAAACAGGCTCATTAAGCGACTCACCTCAAGACAGCCATAAGGCCTAGCCGACCAATGGGCTACTTAAACTAGACACAGTTACCAAAGAGGGAAGACTCCATATGTTCTCATACCCCCATAGTCCCCCCCCCAAATTAGCCCCCACCACCATGTCCTGGTAGACAGTCTCTCCTTGCTTGCTGCTCCCTTACAGTGTATTCAATAAACTTCTATCCCCTTTAAATTAAAAAAAGAAGAAGGAGAAGAAGAAGAAAGAGAAAAAAATGGTCTGGATGGTCGACACCATACAGTGTCCTTGTTACCTATAAGCTACAGGAAAGAGAGCCAACAAAAAATCTAATCAGGTCTAAGCTTCTGAGGTATATATCACTATAGGTAATTCAATTTATTCAAATTATTCAAATCAGCCTATCCAATAAATATATTTAAATATAAATCTGTATCCAAATTTTTGTCAAGTATAAATAACATCCTCTTCACTAAAAAAGTAAGCTTCCAGTGTTACGGGATAGTATTTTACTTGAAAGGTTGTTAAGTAAATCCAATTAATCTTTCTTGTTTGTTGCTTAATTTTAAAGTAGTTTCCAAAAGACTGATAGTGTGGCCATTAGCCTGGTAAAGGTTGTAAAGTGTTAGTGAGATGTCTGAGGTGCTGGTAAAAATTAGGAAAGATGGATGCTAGACGCCCCTGCTTCTTACTAGCTGTTTGACCTAGGCAACTCACTCTTTGAGCCTATGTCCTAACTTATAAAGTGGAGATAATGATATTAGACTGACTATCTTACAGGTTATTGGGAGGATCAAATGAACTTGTGTGTGAAAATACTTCAAATAAGTTAAAATCCACGCAAATGTATATCTGTTCTCAATTGAGCTAGATGCCATTTAGTTCGCTTAATTCCCACGATAATGGTCAAAAAGGTAGCACTCTGCAAAAATGTTCTCTCCTCACTGCCTAAAATGCCATTTGCATGCACAGTGAACTCTCTAAGCTTGTTCTGAAGCCATCAGGATATGTGGCTATCAGTTTAATATCTTTAAGAACATTGTTCCTAGAAATGTTGTTGCAAATGCCCTGAAAAGCCCTCTTCCAAATATGAAATAGGCTTATAGGTTAAAACTGGGCATCCAGGAGATGAGGACTGGTAATAACACTGCTATCTTATCAGAAAGGTTAAGAAGGGACCTCCAATCTCAAATTATAAGATGTTTGGAACACATCACATTTTGTCAACCAAATAAAGAAAATGAAGTTTAATTTCCCAAATTTTTATTAAAAATGGACTCTCATCAGATATTGCAAAGATGAAATCTCACAGAAGAGCAGTAAAGTTTGCTGTAATAATAAGCTTTAAATAAATATAAATTCTTTTTGCAGTTCTTGAACTTGAGAGGTTTTTGTCATTAAAAAAAAAAGAAAGGGTGTTTTCTTTTTTCCATGAGTCATGGACATTTTCCCACAAGAATTTCTATTCATTGGAATAACTTGTTAAAATGAGTGGGGAGGGGGAGTCGGAGTTGGGGAGGGACGCTCACTTAAGTCTCTGAAAAATTAGAAAAACAATTCCCAGTTCATGTCTTAAAATCTTTATTACTTGGTACCCTTTTAAGGTAAAAACTGCCATTTCCCCCTTAAATCCTCAGTTTTTACTTTGTACTTTAAAAGAATGATAATAACTCTGCCCAATTAACCACAATAGTCCCATGGCAGATACAAAGTTAAAACTAAAAGGAACCTTTTAAGTATATTCCACCACATACATTTGGTTACAGCTACCTTAACTGGATGTTTTTTAGATCAAATTTCTCCTTAGGTAGCATTTTCATTTTAGAAAGTGCTGAGGTAAATGTCTAGGAGCAGAATATGTTTATGTGGCACTCCTTTCCAATTGAAAATATTTCAGAGTTAACAAAACTGAACATGATAAAAATATCCTAAGTACTAATTCATTAGCATTTCCCCTGGCATGTTTCCCTTTGGCATTTTTGCATACACACAGGAGTCAGTCTTGGAGGGCAAGGGGGGTGCAAGAGCACTACTTGGTTTTTTGTTTAGTTCCATGAGAGCCAAACAGATGTGTGCCCAGTGGTAGAGGTATTCGATGACACTATTACCAAATTTCCATACTTCGATTCGAGAATGATCTGTATCAAGAAAAAAAAAATTAGTGTGGATAGTTTTGTACTTTCGTCATTAAAATATAAGTTCCAGTATTATGAGGAAAGTTCGTCGGATATGATTTGAGTCAAAACCATAGCAGAATTTTGTTTATGTATTTATAAGAAAACAGATAAATGAATTTTGGTATATAGTCCGTTGTGGATAAATCTCAAAGACATATTATCACAAAAAGTAAGTGGTAAAAGAATGTGTTCTTGGGGGCACCTGGGTGGCTCAGTTGGTTAAGCGTCTGCCTTTGACTCAGTTCCTGATCTCAGGGTCCTGGGATCCAGCACCACATCTGGCTCCCTGCTCAGTGGGAAGTCTGCTTCTCCCTCTCCCTCTGCCCCTCCTCCCTGCTTATTCTCTCTCTCTCTCAAATAAATAAACAAAATCTTTTTTAAAAATGTTCTTTTGGATACAATTAAAACACAATTTAAAACCCTGCAAAATAATATTATATTGTTTATGGATTCATAAGCATGTAGTCAAAGTAAGAAATCATGCATAAAACTGATAAACATCAAATTCATAATAGTGTTGTCTCTAGAGAGGAAGAAAGAATGGGATCAAGGAGAGGCAGAAAGTCTCAACTGTTTCTATAATGCTTTATTTCTTTAAAAGTGTCTGACTCATACATAATGTTAAGATTGAATATAGCATATGGCTCTGTAACCACTACAAGTCTCTAACTTCTTTTTTTTTTTTTTTTAAGTAAACTTTACACCCAACATGGGGCTCAGACTCACAACCCTGAGGTCAAGACTCACGTGCTCTTTGGACTGAGCCAGACAGATGCCCCTCTAACTTCTGTTTAAAATATTTCCTAATTAAGATTTATTTTAAAATATGTAATGACTGCACAATATGATGTTTCATTTGCTAAACTGTAAACTATTAAACTGCCATTTATAAAAGTTACTTTTCCCCAGGAGTCAATCACTAATACTCAGATAGAATGATCCAATGAAAAGAGACTATGCTTTAAAAGGTGAACGGGGGGGGGGGGGGGGGGGGGGCGCCTGGGTGGCTCAGTGGGTTAAAGCCTCTGCTTTTGGCTCAGGTCATGGTCTTAGGGTCCTGGGATCAAGTCCCGCATCGGGGTCTCTGCTCAGCAGGGAGCCTGCTTCCCCCTCTTTCTCTGCCTGCCTCTCTGCCTACTTGTGATCTCTCTCCTCTCTGTCAAATGAATAAATAAAATCTTAAAAATAAATAAATAAATAAAAGTTGAACAGGGGTGCCTGGGTGGCTCAGTGGGTTAAAGCCTCTGCCTCCGCTCAGGTCATGATCTCAGGGTCCTGGGAT
>CM052891.1:37975389-38032036 GCA_028534135.1 Potos flavus | reverse complement strand
ATATATATATATATATATATATATATATATATATATATAAAAGAACAAGGCACATCCTTGCTGTTGAGATTCAGTTCAGCGCTGTATTCATATTGATTATTCCTGGAAAGTGGGAGAATCTTGTGGAACGTTCCTGTCTCATCTTCAGCTGTGCTGTGGGGAATGAAGGAGTCGGGTTCCACTCTTGTCATGGAGGGAGACAGAGAACAGCACTTACGGGAAGATCACCTGGGGAAGGTAAATCTTGAAGACAGAGTTAATGCCGGCTGTGAGTCCGGCAGTCCTTCCCTCTGATGGTGGGGTATCTCCCTCCATTGCCCTCTTTGGAGGATCCTGGTGGTGAGTTTCTTTATAGACGGTAATGGCACTGAGGCTCTGGCTGCTTTGGCATAGGAGGAGCTCTGGGGCTCTTGTAGGAGAAGTGAACGGTCTGCGGAATTCCTGCAGAGACCAGTGCCTGTGGACTTAGAGACTCTTGGATTTAGACATGGGGGAGAAGTATGCCCAGAAATACAGGCTCTAGAGAGCAAAGTGATTCTGGTCGGACTTGAAATGAGAGACAGTGTTCTTCTTGCTTCTAGGTAGACAATGTCTGTCCAAACCCCCTGGGAGGGGAACATGGGACAGGTATGGGACACCCTACAGAAAGAGCAGGCAAGGTTGGCAGTAGAGGTTGAAAGTAGAGTGGGGAGAATAGATCCTTGAGAAGGTGGTCAGGTCATGGCTCTTTGGGTAGAAGAGGCCAACTCCCAGGATTGCTTCTGATGCACTATTGGATGCACAGCTGTCTGGGTCCTGGTCCAGTGGTCACGGGAGTCACCGGGATCCCTATAGTCAAGTATGTCAGCAACATTCATGGGCAGTGGCACAGCCTTGGGAAGCCAAGCCTGCTGAACAAAACTGCCCAATACTCCCCATAGATGATTGCCTCAATCTAAAGGTGGGATTCCACTTCCTGGACTTCCACCAGAATATAAAACACCCTTTTCTAGAAATGCAAATCAAAACCATAATGAGATATCACATCACCCCTGTTAGAATGGCTATGATCTGAAAGACAAGAAATAACAAGTATTGACGATGATGTGGAGAAAATAGACCCCTTGTACACTGTTGGTGGGAATGTAAATTGGTAGAGCCACTATAAAAAACAACGTACGTTCCTCAAAATATTAAGCATAGAACCACCATAGGATCCAGCAATTCCACTTTTGGGTATATATCCAAAGGAAATGAAATCACTATCTCCAAGGGAATCTGCACCCTCGTGTTTTTTGCAGCATTACTTACAAAAGCCAAGATGTGTAAACAACCAAAGTGTCCACTGATGAATGGATGAAGAAAACACGGTGTACATATATACCGTGGAATATTATTCAGCCATAAAAAGAAGGAAATCCTGTCATTTGCAACAACATGGATGGACTTTGAAGTCATTTATGCTAAGTGAAATAAGTCAGGCAGAGAAAGGCAAGTGCTATATGATCTCACTTGTATGTGGAGTCTAAAAGAACTGAACTCATAGCAACAGAGAGCGGATTGGTGGTTACCAGAAACAGGGGTTAGGTGTTGGGGGAAATGTGTGAAGGTGGTCAAAAGGCACAGACTTCCGGTTACAAGATAAATAAATTCTGGGAATGGAACATACAGCCTTGTGATTATAGTTAACAATACTATACTATATATTTGAAAGTTGCTAAGAGAGTAGATCTTTTTTTTTAAAGATTTTTTAAAATTTATTTATTTGACAGAGAAAGACATAGCGAGAGAGGGAACACAAGCAGGGAGAGTGGGAGAGGGAGAAGCAGGCTTCCCGCCAAGAAGGGAGCCCAATGTGGGGCTCGATCCCAGGACCCTGGGATCATGACCTGAACTGAAGGCAGACGCTCAACGACTGAGCCACCCAGGTGCCCCAAGAGAGTAGATCTTAAAAGTTCTCCTCACAACTAACAAATCTTGTAACTATGTGAGGGCATGGCTGTTAATTAAACCTATGGCGGTGACCATTTCTCAATATATACATATATCAAATTATTATGTTGTACACCTTAAACTAATACCATGTTATATGTCGTCATATCTCAATAAATCTAGGAACAAAAATTAAAAAATAATAAGTAAAGGCATGATGTTTTTTAAACATCAAAAAATATGTATTCCTTTCTAGAACTAGGATGTAGTAGGGTGAAAGTTGGAAGTGGAAGTCCTAAGAAAGTGTGGGCACATCACCAGCCCTGATTTTATCTTCTTGGCCAAAATCCTTAGTTCGAAAGGCTTGGTAGGTTAGGAGCTAAGTTAACAGTCCCTCCCCGAGATGGGCAGAAGGGACAGATATTGGTGGTGGTGTTTCATGCGGGGTAGGACTATTGAGCAGGGCCTTAGTTAACACTGCTAGAAGGCTCAGATACATTTTGAGCAACAAATTGCCCTTCCAGAAGGTTCCTGTTTTTCCTGTACAAACAGAAAGGTGCCCCAATACATTCCCCTTCCCTTCCTCAAATGGAGTGCTTAGAATTTCCTGATACAATTGCGTCTGAAGGAGAGAGGCTTGGTATCCGGGTGGCCTCGGAGCTTTCTGGATTGCAGCAGAGACCATGACAATGCTCAAGCTTTGGCCGCGCGGTAGGGGAGCCTCGGGGCTATTGAGTTGTGGCCAAATACACCTCCGTTAACTGCAATTGGAGTTCCTGCCACCTGAGGACACTGTAGGAAAAGAGAAAGCGGCGGGAGCCTTGCCGATCCAGGCGGCTCAGGAATTGGCTAGCACAATTTAAAGTGGGGTCAGGAAAAAGAGGCAGAAATTGCCATGTTTTCTCAAACAAAGGAGCGAAAATGAGTAATGGGAGGTGGTTCTGATAGGCAGGTCGGAGGTAGAACGTGCCTTGGGACAAATATGTCACAGAATGTCTTTGTCTGGGGATGAGGTGAGTAAGGGCGAGAGCCAAATCCTGAACACACCTGCAAGATGGAGTGGAAGGGCTTGCTCCTTATCCCCAGCTCCTATTCGACAGAAGGACTAGATTGTTCAGTGGTGAGTGCCTGCGTCCCTGCCCAAGAATGGGAAACATCAGTCCAAGAGGACACGAGTGACCCTGGCAGCAGGGTCTGGCTCTCAGCCGAGGGGCTGGCGGGTTGAGGGGCGACCCAAGTGGAGCAGGGGCTCAAGGAGAACGTCAGTTAGACCAGCGGGTCCCACGTGGAGGGGGAGGGTGTGCTGGGGCTCATGGCGGGGACTGAATCTACTTGAAAGGCACTGACATAGAGAATATTTCTTCTGGATTTTAAGTCTTCAGTGAAGAGTGAGCGAACGAGGATGGAACGAGTAGAGACACAGGTCCAGCAAACAAGTATAACTTCTTGTTGTGGCTGACGTTACTGTGTCCCTTGAATGGTACCTTAAAAGAAGTGATCTGTGTGACATCTGTGAATTAATTCAGAGGCTCCCAGGAATCAGCCCAGAGTCCTGAGGCTACAGTAGAAGCCATTCCAAATAGAAGTTCTAATCTTTATTCACTTCACTCATGGTCCCCAAGAACTCATGTTAACTTTTCTTTGGATGTCATCTTCTCTCCTGTTCCCTAGCACTCCCAAACTTCTGACAGTACCTTGCCTTCCTAGGCCAGATCTCTCTCCCTTATCCATCTGCCCTGGCTCACTGCTATTCCTTCCCCTGCCATAGCCACCCCGAGAACTGTGGTGTCTTCCTCTGGGTTGCCTTTCCCGACTCTTCTCCTCACAGTCTCTCTGGTTCTGAGCCTCTTGGCCTCATATATGTATCCCAAAAGTCTAGAAAACTTTCTGACTTGGTCCAGAGTCCCCAAGGACAGTAGGATAGAGGGAAGGGGAGGAAAGGGACAGGTTTAGCGAAAAATTTCTACAGAGCCACTTTCCCAACTGATTAGTTTTTCCTAAGAAACAAAAAAAGAAACAAATTTTAAATTTATTCCTTATTGGCCCATTCACACAAACAGCCTGAGGTCTTTGGTGAGATGACATACACCCGTGGAGGAATGTATGCTTGTATAGGTATATTTACTCTTTTAAAAAAATTTTTAATTCCAGTATGGTTAACATACAGTTTTATATTAGTTTCAGGCACACAGTATAATGATTCCACAATTCTATATATTATTCAGTGCTCATCATAAGGGTTCTCTTAATCTCTTCACCTATTTCACTCTGGATATTTACTCTTTTTCTAAAAAAAAAAATTTTATTTACTTGAGAGAGAGCACTGAGGGAGATGCCTTGCTGAGTGGGAAGCCCAGCACGGGGCTCGATCCCAGGACCCTGAGATCATGACCAGAACCAAAGGCAGATGCTTAACCAACTGAGCCACCCAGGTGCTCCTGGATTTTACTCTTAAATGTGGCCAGTTCTCTGTGGCCAAAGAGCTCATCATGTTCTCCAGCCTGGGAGTCTCCCTACTCTTGATTCCTGCTGATTCTCTTTCTCCAAAAAGTCTGTTAGTAGTCTACAAAGACTCATGATCTGTTTTTTGATTTGGTTCTTCAATGAAACCCAAAGATAGTAATAGCCTTTTTCTTTAATGTACTTGTTTCCTATCCTCACTGCAGCCGCTATTCACTTTTAGTTATTTAGTTATTTATTTATTTATTTATTTATTTATTTATTTATTTATTTATTTATTTATTTGACAGAGAGAGAGAGATCATAAGTAGGCAGAGAGGCAGGCAGAGAGAGAGGGGGAAGCAGGGTCCCTGCTGAGCAGAGAGCCCGATGCGGGGCTCGATCCCAGGACCCTGAGATCATGACCTGAGCCGAAGGCAGAGGCTTTAAACCACTGAGCCACCCAGGCGCCCCTACTTCTGTTTTTTTTTTTAAATAATTAACGCACATGTAGTCAATAAGTGGGAGATGGGTGTGATTCGGAATTCTCAAATGTATGGCATGAACAGTCACTTTGGGGAATGTAGTCGATTATAGACAAGTGTCCCTACCTTTAAGAGGACTACAATCAGAACTGTTCTTCCTAAAAATTGAATTTATAAGCCACTTACTTGATGGTAATAAAAATATCTGAATATCTGAATTGCAACTATGTTTTGTTGCTGTTCGATTTAGACCACAATTAGGTGTAAATTTACCTCCGATATGTTCACCGATGAGCTGTAAATTAACTTGCACATTCTTTGCAGTCGGGTCAAAGTTACAGATATTCTCGACTAAGTAACTGTTAACATACTGTGAATAAAAGAACAAAAGTTATGGGAGCACCAGTGAGTAGAAGGAGAGCACCCAATTCCCACCAGTTTACAGAATTCCATGTATGTGAATTTTAAAGCTGGCAAAACCAATCTGTGGTGTTAGAAGTCAGGATTCTGGAATGGTCACTCGGGGGTGAGCGTGTGTGTGTGTGTGTGTGTGTGTGTGTGTGTGTGTGTGAGGCGGGTGAGGGTAGAGGCTACAAAGGAAGGCTTTGGGGATGCCGCTGATGTTGTTTCTTGATCTAGATGCTGGTTACAAATGTTCACATTATACGAGTTCTTGCATCTGTACATTTAGGATTTGCGCGATCGCGATTGGTATACCTAGGCCTGTGTGGGTTCTTCTTCGGTAAAAAGAGTACTTAAGAACAGAAGAAAACAGCTTACCAGTTTACACTTTCTCCAGTCTCTGAAGTCACCTGACGATTCCAGCTCTGGATGAATGAACAAGGTCACAGCTGTCAGGAGGTCATGCACCAGCTTCATGTTGGCCTCCAGCTCCTGGACCTTGCTGTCTGACAGAGGCGAGAAGTCTGGTGGCAGATTATACTCATAGAGCAGCAGTGATACAAAGTCTAGGGAGGGGAGCAGCCGGAGGCTTTCCTGCAGCTCTTGCAGCATGATCCGGAAGAAGAGAACTCCTGTCCGCTGGACTTCTCCTACATTTTCGATCTCTGAAACAACATCCCACACGGTTGGTTAGCCCATAGAGTAGTTTTTCATAGCATTCTGAGCATAATACAGGAAACTTCTTTTTTTTTTTTTTCCGAGGAAAAAGAAGACCGTAGCCTATGGTTCTAAACAATCTTAGGTTCTCTAGTCATGAAATCAAAATGCGGAAATGGAGTGACACGTGGTGAAGCTCACAGGAAGGGGCTTTGAGGACAGGTAAAAACTCAGGCTTGGGGGTTGGATTTTAGTTTGAATGCCTACTCTCCCCCTATTAGTTTTGTCTCTCTGAACCCCCTTTTCCTCACTCTGAGCATGGGGCTGATCCCTATTTCCCTGGTGACCTGTGGGAATTAAAGGAGATGATGTATGTAGTAAAAGTGCTTGGTGGATAAGTACAGAGTGGATGCTCGAAAGACATGCATTTTCTTCTTTTTTTTTCCTACTTAACCCACCCTATCTAATGGCAAGAAACCTCTCAGATTAATCCCGCATAACGTCACTCTATTTACTCCATTCTAGGTAGCCAAAGGTTTCCATGCTTCCTTCTTCCCTCCCCGATGCCCAATCAGCTTTTGTGCTGAGTAGCCCCATGGGTGTGCGTTCACGAGCACTAGGGTCTAGTCTTGGCTCTGCCATTAGCTTGCAATTGGACCGTTACTTTGATGGGTGTTAGCTTCTTTATCTGGAAAACAAAATGTCCTATCGGATTAATACTGTGTAAGATAGTGGACAGAGCCCCCAAAGTGGGGTGCGAATCCAGGCTTTCCCCACTTGTTAAATGTGTGATTTGGTGCAAGTTGTTTTGTTTCTCTGAACTTCGCTTTCCTCACCAGTAAAGTGAGTTATCACCATTCACCTGAGAGTTTTGGTAAGGATGAATAGAAATTACATATGCAAAGTGCTTGCTCTCTGTTGGGGCATTTAATAAATGCTAGTTCTACTTTGCCTTTAGGAGTCCTTCCAGTCCGAAACCATATGATTCCAGCCAGGAAAATGAGATTTCATACCCTTTGCTCTAATTTATAGACCATACTCATTAGCCCAAGACTGCATGAGGGAATTCCTTTCACGTAGAAAGGGCCGTGTATTGTTAACAATTCCTTTTAGGAAATGTATTGCAATCTGTGATTCCCCTCCCCCCCCCCCATTTATCAAACCCAGGATTTCAGATTGTTGCCCCATTCACAATACCTAGGACATAGTTTTTCTGTATTTCTCCAGATAATTCGCCCAGTATTTCGTAGCAGGCAGCTTGGACCACCTTCATCATTTTCTGTAGATCTTTAAATTCCCGATACAACAACATTTTACTCCTGCCGATGTTAAAATCAAGAACTCCCAGAGCTTTTCCTGTTCTCTCACGGAGTGGAATTATGATGTGGTTTTCTCCACAGACGGAGGCCAAAACAACTTCGGAACTGTCCGTACACTTGAAGAGGAAGTCTCTGAAACCCAAACCAAACAAGCCTAAGATCATAAAGCATCAGCCTGCTCGTAACATTCCACCCAAATGCACCGAGTCGCTCTCTTTCGCGCCAACCGTGCTCCCGCCACACCAGGCCCTGTTTGACCTGCCTGCATGGCTCCCCCCGTGACTGCCCGGAGAGAAGCCTCCTCCGACCAAGCAGTCTGAAGTCACTCTCCGTCCTGCGCTCCTCTCTGTTGTCTTTGCTAGACGTATACTTACCCGAAGGCAATTGGATTTGTGTTTACTTAGTGTGCCGTAAGGGTTCGGTGGTGGTGGAAGGAAGGAACGAGGGCTATGTTAGGTCAGGTTCCCTAGAAGCAGAGCCTGAGACAGGAATGCTTATGCAAAGGACGGATTGAGGGAGTGCTTTCCGGAGAAACCTGGAAAGGTCTGAGGAAAGTAAAACAGGAAAGGAGGAGACGCTAATTAAGAAGGTGAAAGCTAATTTGCAAGGATGGGGATGGAACTGGAGGGTACGATGCTGAGTGAAATCATCAGTCGGAGAAAGACGATCATCGTAGGATTTCACTCCTATGTGGAATATAAGAAATGAAATGGAGGAGCATAGAGGAGGGGAGGGAAAAATAAAACAAGGCGAAATCAGAGAGGGAGACAAACCGTAAGAGACTCTTAACCATAGGAAACAAACTGAGGGTTGCTGGAGGGGAGGAGGGGGTGGGAGAGATGGGGTAACTAGGTGACGAGCATTAAGGAGGCCATGTGATGTAATGAGCAATGGGTGTCATATCAACTGATGAATCAGTGAACTCTACCTCTGAAACTAATAATACATTATGTGTTAATTAATTTAATTTAAATTAAATTAAATTAAAAAAAAAAAAGAATGTGAAGGCTAGTCTCAGTCCCATCTCAAGGGGAGTTCTGGAAGGCGAATTGTGCCAAAGAATTTGCCCCACCTTGAGGCAAGGGAGAGGTCTTTTACCGGTCATTGGCTCTAAGATGCTTGGGTGTGTGATTACATAACTGCGAGGTGCACCTAGTGAGGGGCTCCCATCACTCGAGGGCTCTCTTCCAGAGAAAGTTCCAGTGTGAGTCACTAGCAGCTGTACCTGCAGCTGGCAAGAGGAGTATTAGGGATCTGGGTAGGGCATCCACGGCACTGCTTCCGGGGGCCTGAGATTCTCATTGAAACGTGTAGCTGCTTCTCTCTCTAGTGAGGTATAGACACATCTCTTCCCCCCCTTCCCAATCTTTTTTTTTTTTTTAAGATTTTATTTATTTATTTGAGAGAGAGGGAGAGTACAGAGGGAGAGGGAGAAGCAGACTCCCTGCTGAGCAGAGAGCATGATGCAGGACTCGATCCCAGGACCCTGAGATCGTGACATAAGCCGAAGGCAGACGCTTAACTGACTGAGCCACCCAGATGCCCTCCCCCTTCCCAATCTACATTGATTTTTTAAAAAATATTCTATTTACTTATTTGACACAGAGAGAGAGATCACAAGTAGGCAGAGAGGCAGGCGGGGGTGGATGGGAAGCAGGCTCCCTGATGAGCAGAGAGCCCGACACGGGGCTTGATCCCAGGACCCTGAGATCAGGACCCGAGCCAAAGGCAGAGGCTTTAACCCACTGAGCCACCCACGCACCCCCCAATCTACATTGATATTGAGATGTCATTCTTCTGAGGTGTTTGAAAAATGTCGATGTTTGCATAGCCTCAAAAGGCACATTTATGGTTCATAGCAATCCCATAATGCCAGGTAAGATTACGTCCTTTATTTCTTTATTTATTTATTCATTCATTCATTCATTCATTCTGTTCCCACCCCTTCCTGCTGCTGAGCCACCGCTTTGTGTCGTAATGATAACCACAGTAATGATGCATCATCCTAAACTTTCTAGGCACAACCATAAAGCTGATTGGTCAACAAAGTTCCTCCAAAGGCACCTGTTGTAAGTTACGCAGAGGAATCAAAGGTTATGAGTCTGGGTGTTACAAGGACTCTCATAAAACTCTTGACCAGCGCAAGGAATAACTATGTGGAAAAGAGCTTAAGCCTGAATGAACATTCAGGTACGAGGCCAAACTAAGATTTAATGAACACATGTACTTAAATGTCAAATTAGCCTCCTGGACTGAGCTAGGTTACTGTCCACTCAGCTGCACTGGCCTCTAACAAGCAGCCTGTCCCTTTTGCAATATGTGTGTCCATCATTAAGATCTGTTTTGCACCTGTCCACAGTTTGTGCACTGCATCCCACAGGTGAAAGGCATTCAAAGTAATCTGAACTGGGTTTTTATTAAA
The DNA here is from genome assembly GCA_028534135.1 of Potos flavus. Taxonomy (NCBI): domain Eukaryota; kingdom Metazoa; phylum Chordata; class Mammalia; order Carnivora; family Procyonidae; genus Potos; species Potos flavus. The sequence goes on along the minus strand of CM052891.1, from coordinate 38,022,401 downwards.
GACCGTATCCTCTGCTTCCTCCCCACCTTTGCCCAGCCTGTCTTCCTTAGATAAAAAATACATGTTCACAGGCTTGTTAACATTAAGATGATGAGCTCTGATAAGTGACGTGGGTGTATTTTTTCACAATCGTGGTGGGTTTTTGTTTAATTCCATGTTTATAGGAAAATCGTAGAAAATAAAACACTAACATGCTTAAAAATGGGCAATATAAAATGCCAGTGAAACCTGTTTTAAAACGGACCCGAGGGGCACCTGGGTGGCTCAGTGGGTTAAAGCCTCTGCCTTCGGCTCAGGTCATGATCTCAGGGTCCTGGGATCGAGCCCCGCGTCGGGCTCTCTGCTCAGCGGGGAGCCTGCTTTCCCCTCTCTCTGCCTACTTGTGATCTTTCTCTCTCTCTCAAATAAATAAATAAAAATTAAAACGGACCCGAAGGGGAAAGGAGTTAACACGGCCCACGCAGACAGGAATTTTTCCTTGAAAACTCAATTAGAATAGGATTCAGGTGTATACTAATAATAGGCAAACGCTGTGTCTCTCAGAGCTACTAATGCACAAGGAGGATGTGTTTTGGGAAGCAAAACAGACATGAAGATGTATCTCATACCTGAAGATGCACGTCTTCCTGAAGATTGTAGGGGGGTTCCTGTGGATTTCTGTTAGACCCAGGCGCTTGGTAACCATCATATTGCGTAAAACATAGTCTGAATCCTTGAAAAGAGGAAGAGATTTCAAACATGGGGAGGAATCACTAGACCTCATTTTCTCATTAAAGGTTTTGGGAACAGTAAAATAGGAAAAAAATTGGGAAAGTTTAGATGACCTCTAGCTTGGAGTAACGGGACATCTTACTTACTCGGTGTCATTAAGAAGGAGGTATTCACAAGAGAAAAATTTTAAATTACAACATTCTTTTAGATACACAAACTTATTTTTTATAATTATGATAAAACCAAAATACAAAAATATTTGTAATTTTTTTTGATGTGACGAGTGCATTATAAAACATTTGGAAAATACAGAAAAGTCCAAGGAAAATAAGAACAGTAAAAAATATTCTCCCCTGAGGTCTTTGTCTTCACCATCTCATCAAAACTATCTTGGTCAAGGTCACTAGTGACTCCCCTATTGTGAAATCCATTGATCAAACCGTAATCATCACCTGCTGTATTTGACTCAGCATTTCACTCAGTGAACGATTTCCTTCTTGACTTACTTTATTCACTTGGCCTTTGAGACACCACTTGCTCCTGGTTCTCCTCTGAATCACTTTTCTATTTCTTGCTGCTTCTTTGTCTTCCTCACCTCTAAGAGATTTTTGAACTATAGATTATAACACCTCACTGTGGGTTGTGAAAATATTTTAATGCCCTTTTTTTTTTAGAGAGAGAGAGAGAGAAAGCATGTGTGCAAGTAGGGAGGGGCAGGAGAAGGTGAGAGACACTCTTAAGCAGCCCCCCTCCACCGCGGGGGCTCCATCTCATGACCCTGAGATCATGACCTGATTCGAAATCAAGAGTTGGATGCTTGGGACGCCTGGGTGGCTCAGTTGGTTAAGCGGCTGCTTTCAGCTCAGGTCATGATCCCAGGATTCTGGGATCGAGTCCTGCATCGGGCTCCTTGCTCAGCAGGGAGCCTGCTTCTCCCTCTGCCTCTGCCTGCTTGTGCTCTCTCTCTCTCTCTCTGACGAATAAATAAATAAAATCTTAAAAAAGAAAAAAAGAGTTGGATGCTTACTAAGTCACCCAGACACCCCATTTTAGTGCCTTTGAAAAACAGCTTTATTAAAGTATCACGGATATACAAAAAACTGCACATCTTTGATGTATACAATTTGGAATGAGTCATGACCAACTTTTTTTTGGGTAGAGATTATTTATAAGAAAGTAAGATTAACATATCCTGTAAACTATACTAAACTATAGAAAAGACAAATTCAATTTGAAGAAATAAAAAGGTGTTTTTTTTTTTTTTTGACAGAGAGAGCACAAGCAGGGGGAGTGGGAGAGGGAGAAGCAGGCTCCCCGCTGAGCAGGGAGCCGGACTCGGGGCTGGATCCCAGGACCCTGGGATCATGACCTGAGCCGAAGGCAGACACTTAACCGACTGAGCCACCCAGGCGCCCCTAAAAAGGGGTTTTTATGTCCACCTTTAAAAAATGCTTTGATTAAAAGGGAAACTGTGATAACAGGATCCCTAGGGACAGCATGATGAACGATGCTCCGGGGAAAAACGGCTTTGTAGTGTGGAGCTTCCTCTCGTCATGACCTCACATGTTCACCCAAACTGTTTAGATGAAAAATGTTCTCAACAGAGAATCTGGAAAGGTTCTCTGATGTTGGCAATTGAGCATCTAGCTTTTCCTAATTTGTTTCTTCCATGGTTCGTTATTGAGTGTTATATATACTAGACTAATAGGAATTTTTAGAATCTCACTGTGACTCTGTTCCTAGGTTTAAATCTTTAGTCCAAACTAAACAATTCCTCTTCTGTTTCCACCCCTTCCCCCCAGATTGTGTCGGTTCGGCCAGTTCTGTTAAGATTGGGAGCATAATACGAAAATAAGGGCTTCATAAAGAATATGCCTCATAATAAGCTTTTCATTTAATTTTACTTGGACCAAGAAACTATAAATTCAGCAAGTGCCTCAGTAATTATTCAGTAGTGAGACAACCACTCTAGACAAGATATTCTAGGAAACTGTTTTAGAGAAAAGAGCTGCAATGATAGTATCCCCCATTTTCTTTCTTCGGCTACTGGCTTGTTATTTTTTTTCTCCCTTACTTTTCCCATACAGGTTTGCCCCACTATCTGAAAGTAGAACGTTCCTAGGAAATCTTTCATGAGCTAAAACAGTGTAAAGTGAAGATGCAATTACTATTAATTTATACAGAAACATTTTTGAGCATTCCTGGACCCCCAAAATAACCTCTCTTAGGCTTTTCTGATACCTTACAACACATCTTGCTAATGGATGTACAAAATAAATTGAGAAAAAGCACAAATGCTCACAGACACAGTTCAAAGGCGTGGTGGCTTGATGCTGGCATGCTGAGTGCGATTGGGGGGTCGGGAGACCTGATGGGGCGCCTCTCTTGCGGCTCTGGGGGCTCACTGCAAAACAAACGCTGAACCCTATTTTCACTTTTTGCCTTTTTTCATAAAAGCAAAAATTCTCACTGGATTTCCTTCGGTCAGCAAAAACAGGTACTAATGAGTGTCTTTTGTAAAAGAGAAGTGGCCAAACATGAACTTTTGGAAAGTGGGTATCCTAGCATCTATCCATTCTCACCTCATGCATTTCCCATTATTTCGTATTTATCCTCTTCCGCTTTTTTTCTCTTTTGACAAAACTTTTCTTAAAAAGAATGAGATAAAATAGAAGAGAAAATATCCGAAAACATCACATAGTTAAGGTAGGTATTGTTTTGTAAAACCTCTATTTTAAGAGTGTGCGTGTGTGTGTGTGTGTGTGTGTGTGTGTGTGTGTGTGTGTCAGGGGTCAGGATACAAAATGCGAAATGTTTTTCCTACAATAGGTCAAAGTCAATATAATTCTGAGCCACAATGCTTCCAAACACTTGGATTGCCTCAGGGCTTGGACATCAGACTTTTTTTTTCCCATCCTCACTCATTCTTTGGTTATTCCATCTAGTCTCATGGTTTTGTTTTTGTTTTTGGGTATTATGTTAAAATATACCTTGCATAATATTATCACTTTAACCATTTAAAAGTGTACAATTTGGTGGCACGAAATACATTCACGATGTTGTATAACCCAATCCCATTTTTTAAAAAGATTTTATTTATTTATTTGTCAGAGAGAAAGAGAGAGTGCGAGCACAAAAAGGGGGAACGGTAGGCGGAGGGAGAAGCAGGCTCCCTTCTGAGCAGGGAGCCCGATGCAGGACTCGATCCCTGGACCCTGGGATCATGACCTGAGCCCGAGGCAGATGCTTAACCGACTGAGCCCCCCAGGTATCCCTCATGGTTTTAAACACTGTTTATTTGCTAGGCTGGATTTCTTCCCAAACACTAGTTCATATATTCAACTGCCTATTTAATATCTCCACGTAGAGTCTAAAAGGCATTTCAAATTATAGTTAAAAAAATCTTTTTCGATTTACTAGGTAAAAGTTAACTTTTACTTAACTTTGTTTATAAGAATGGAACATTTTTTCCATGTTTATTGAACAGGCTTTAAAAAAAATTTTTTTTTAAGATTTTATTTATTTATTTGAAAGAGCACGAGCTGGGGGAGTGCGCAGAGGGAGAGGGAGAAGCAGGCTCCCCAACACAGGACTCCATCCCAGGACCTTGAAATCATGACCTGAGCCGAAGGCAGACACTCAACCAATGGAACCACCCAAGTGCACCCCAATTTTTTTTTTTTTTAGTAGACTTGTCTTTTGCTGATTTTTCTTTTGGATTTTTTTTTAAAAATCGTACTGATTTGTGTAGAATACTGTTAACCTTTGCTAAATATGTGGCAATTTCCCCCCACTTTATTTAAAACAACTTATTTTGTCTATAATTTTGGTGCAAGGAAGTTCTACCTTATTATGTCATCAATGCAGCAGCCTCGCTTTAATTGTTTCAGCCTGTGGTGTGGGTTTAGCCGTTCTTCCCCAGATCAAGACTGTAAATTCCCTCTCATCCCTCCTTTTCTCAGCTATGCTCATGCATTTATTCTTTCTCCAGATGAAAATTAAAATCATTTGGTCAATTTAAAAAATCATTTTGGTATTTTTCTTGGAATTTTGTTAAATTTAAAAATAATTTTTGGAAGAAATTATATTTTTAAAAAGTGTTCTTGTCAAAAAAAATCATATGATTTTCTGTTTTGTTAAAAAAAACTTAGGCTCCTTGGCAATGTTTATAGCTTGTTTCATGTAGAACCTAAAGGTGACACAGGGTGAAGTGGGGAGAATGTTCTGGGCAGAGTAGCAGCATTTTTGAAACTGAGGTAGACAAAAACTGCTTTCTGTCACGTATGATGAGATGTGAAACATGACTTGTGGTAATTTTTTTTCTTCCTCCTGATGGTCTCTTCCCCCCCTCTCATTCAAGCAGAAACTCTGTATTGCTCTATTTTTTCTTTTAAGATTTTATTTATTTATTTGACAGAGAGAGAGAGATCACAAGTAGGCAAAGAGGCAGGCAGAGAGAGAGGGGGAAGCAGACTCCCTGCTGAGCAGAGAGCCCGATGCGGGGCTCAATTCCAGGACCCTGAGATCATGACCTGAGCCGAAGGCAGAGGCTTCAACCCACTGAGCCACCCAGGCGCCCTTCTGTATTGCTTTAGAAAAGAAACATGATGAGGTAGAAAGCAGCAATCACTGACTAATCTCTGGCATTTGCTTTTTCAAAAAGCCTACTGATATGACTTCAGATAACAAATGGGGCACACACATTAGCCACTTGTCCTTCTAAAGACCTCAGGGAAGTAAGAGACTGAGGTCTTGGTTTCCCTGGTGGCTATTAGCTGGGGACTGCCCTTAGTTCAGCCTTTGTACATAGGGTTTGTACATAGCCCTGAGCATCTCAGAACCAGCAACAGGTGTCCCATCCTTCCCCCAATGCCATCTCTCTGGTTCCTCTTCCAACCTCCCATCTCTCAGGGACCACAGCCAGACAAGGTTCTGTGCTTTTAAGGACTTAGGTCACATTGGGACCACCTGCATAATCCAGGATCATTTCTCTATCTCAAGGCCTTTCATCTGAATCCCATACATGCAAAGTCCCTCTTACATGAGTCCCATTACACATCCCCAGGTTCCAGGAATTAGGAAATGGACATCTTTGCGGGGTAGCCATTATTCTGTTGATTACAGTTACCTATTGAACAAGTTTGGGACTGCAAAGAAATAGTAAAGCATAGGTGCTTTGGGGTGATAAATTAAATAAAATAATAATATTTCTTATTATTGATAATAAATAGCATGAGTGCTATACCTAAGATAATTTGCATTTCCTATCCCCCTTCTGTCTATGGTCAACAGAGCAAGGGTTCTTTTTCCACCATGGCTCTGTATCTTATAGGAACACGGGCATGAAGTGAGATGGGGTGTTTCAGAATTTACTTTATAATTTGTGTCAGAGTGCCAGAAGGAAATTGATGACATAACAGACCTGGGTAATTTGAAGGGAGTTGAATAAAGGGACTATTTGTAAAGGCATGGGTAGTATTTAGAATCCCAGGCCTAGTGTCAATGGGGAGAGACCAGTTACCACTCTTAGCCTGAAGAGGCACGGGAAGGAAGCAATTACCAGAACCTGGAGAGGATAGCTGTATGGAGAGGGTCACCTCACTAAAGGTGTCGTGGCCTTTAGTAGAACGACAGAGCAACCCACAGCAACCTGGCAGAGAGACTGCCAGAAGCAAACTACCCCAGCCTCACTTTCCTTCTGCTCTTCAATCTCCTATTGGTGGATCTCACCAGACAAATCTAAGCAGAAGCCAAGGAACCTGTTGATATGGTCTACTTTTTGAGGTAGAGAGCAGGCTGGAGAAAGGAGAAGAGATTGGAGGAGCTGCAGACGAGGAGGCTTAAGAATTTACCAGGGTTAACTGCTTGGAAAAAGGTATCCCTACGGCTACCCTCAGCCATTTTTTTTTAAGATTTTTATTTATTTATTTATTTATTTATTTATTTATTTATTTATTTGACAGAGAGAAAGAGAGAGATCACAAGTAGGCAGAGAGGCAGGCAGAGAGAGAGGGGGAAGCAGGCTCCCCGCTGAGCAGAGAGCCCGATGCGGGGCTCGATCTCAGGACCCTGAGATCATGACCTGAGCTGAAGGCAGAGGCTTCAACCCACTGAGCCACCCAGGCGCCCCGCACCCTCAGCCATTTTTAACGCCAAAACCTCACCTAGCTTCCGCTTAGGATAAGCTCCTGACTACAGTCTTGGTCAAGCTTTTCTAGCCTCTCTCAGTTGTGACCTTCCCCAGGACTGGGCTGCTGAGTGGTCTTCTTCCTCCCCACTTTGGGGATGGTCTTCTTCACCTCCACAACATGAGTCAGAAGGATAGTGACCCTAGTGATCTTGTCCACAGCATTGTGACCGTGGAAACTACATGCCCCAGGAGGCCATGCTTTTTGTTGACTGCTGTGGGTGATTTTAGCTTTCTTCATGGTGCCCTAGCTCTCATTTCCCTTCAGGCTCTAACAGAGGTCTTCTTGAGTGTGGACACTGGCCAAGTCAAATCCTCCCAGATCCCTCCCTATGACTGTGGCCTATCAGACCTGGTGGTCTGCCCCAATACTGAATGGTCCTCAGCCCCCACCCCCACACACTGGGAGGGGCACTTGGAGCTTCCCTTTCCTACCCAACCCCCAGGAGCAGCACCCATGACTAGGAGTTCTCCACCTCTGCACTCTGTTCGTTCCACCAGAGAGCTCTGTGATTCTATTCTTTGGCCGAGGCCTCATCAGCTTGGTCCAGCCACTGAGAGAAGAAAGGAGCCTGGAGAGAAGGGGAGAGGCATGTGTGGGGGGCCAGCCAAGGGACTGAGAGACACCCAGGCTGCTGCCACCACCTTGATGGTCAGGTGCCACCACCATGATCGGGCACCATAGTGGACTATTTAGCCTTCTTAAAAGATGCCTTTCCATCCATTCTCACCACATGCAAAATCCTAACATTGAAATTAAGTGTGGGGGCGCCTGGGTGGTCAGTCCGCTGAGCGGCGGACTCTTGATTTTGGCTCAGGTCATGATCTCAGGGTCCTTGCATTGAGCCCCACCTCGGGCTCCGCACTTAGTGGGGAGTCTGCTTCAGGATGCTCTCTTTCCCTCAGTCCCTCCCCCTACTCTCTCTCTCTTAAATAAATAAATCTGAAAAATTAAATAAATAAAATTAAGTGTTGGGGAAAATAGAGGCAAACCGAGAAATAGACTATTAACTATAGAGAACAAACAGATGGTTACTGGAGGGGAGGTGGGCCTTTGGGGGGTGGGAGGCATGCAGAATGGGCTAAACAGGTGATGGGTAGTAAGGAGGGCGCTTGTTGTGATGAGCACCAGGTATTGTATATATAAGTGATGAATCACTAAATTCTACACCTGAAACTAATATTGCACTGTATGTTAACGAGCTAAAGTTTTTTAAAACCCTTGGGGGAAAAGAGTGTACAGAAACAAAATAAACATTTGGTGAAAACTCATTACATTAGAGATAGGCCTTTTTTTAACTGGTGTGATGTAATTATGTCCTTCCAAACAGCAGAGCCTCATCCCTTCCCACTTCGCCCATATGATTCTGGTGGGGGCTGCCGGTTACTGTAAACTCCTCCACCCCCACCCCCAGCTGGAGGGGGGGGCATATCTCAGGATAGACTAAGAAGATCTCTCTTGGGTTTTCCAAATTGAAATAAGAAGGATTCTTTTTTAGTTACTAAGCATCTGGCTTGCCCTGAGGAGAAAGCCTATCTTAAGCGGGAAGGACCAAGCCGAAGTGTAGAGGGAAGCAGACATGTGGACTGCAGAGAGAAAGAACACAAGAGAGCCCTGACGGTATTGAATTCCTGGTTCTGGTCATCCCAGAAGCCAGCCTGACTCCTGTCCTTCCTTCATTTTGGTCACATGAGTCAATCAATTCCCTTTTTTGTCCAAGGCAGTTTGAGATGGATTTTTGCCACTCACAACCAAGGCTCTTGAGTTGGAATTATGGGAAATCTATCCCCAGTTGGCCTAAGAGCTCACTAAATATGGTCTGAAAATATTAGCAAGACAGGGGTACCTGCGTGGCTCAGTCGGTTAAGCATCTGCCTTTGACTTAGGTCATGATCTCAGGGTCCTGGGATCGAGTCCCACTTCAGGCTCCCTCATCAGTGGGGTGTCTGCTTCTCCCTCTCCCTTTCCCTCTGTGCCCTCTCTCTCTTTCAAATAAATAAATAAAACCTTAAAAAAATATTAGCCAGACAAGAAACACTGTTAGAGGTCTAACACTGTCCGACCTTGCCTACCTGCGTTGGGCCAGGCTCAATGAAGTACGTCGTGATGGTGGTAATGTCAGATGTGATGTCACAGAGCCAGCCAATGCCCGAGATCACGACATGCAGGATATGCTCCCTGCTGTGCACATAGTGATAGGCAGTGCTGAAGACGTTGGCGACACCCTGCAGAGACAGAACATTTTCATTGTCTTTTCTTTTTAAACTAACAAAGTAATTAAGACATCAATTGGATTATCTTTTTTTAAATTTTATTTTATTTTTCAGTGTTCCAAGATTCATTGTTCATGCACCACACCCAGTGCTCCATGCAATACGTGCCCTCCTCAATACCCACCACTAGGCTCACCCAAACCCACATGCCCCTCCCCTCCAAAACCCTCAGTTTGTTTCTTAGAGTCCACAGTCTCTCATGTTTCATCTCCCCCTCCGATTTCCCCGAATTCGCCCTTCCTTTCCCTCTCCCAATGTCCTCCATGTTTTCCCTTATGCTCCACATGTAAGTGAAACCATACGATAATTGACTCTTTCTTTTTTTTTTTTTTTTAATTGACTCTTTCTGATGAATACCCAACTTTTGCATCAACATGGTCGAGACTGGAAGAGATTATGCTGAGTGAAATCAATTGGATTATCTTATAAAATTAATGATAATCTACTTCCGACAAATTACTCATCAGTTCTCAAAAGGTAGTGTTCCAGATTCTACTATGCAAAAAAATCTCAAGAAATCAAATGTGTAAGGAGAGATCTAGTGTAAGATCCACATAATTTCTTTTTTTTAGATTTTTTCATTTATTTATTTGACAGAGAGAGACAGATCACAAGTAGGCAGAGAGGCAGGCAGGAGGTGGGGGAGGCAGGCTCCCTGCTGAGCAGAGAGCCGGATTGGGAACTCAATCCCAGGACCCTGAGATCATGACCTGAGCCGAAGGCAGAGGCTTTAACCCACTGAGCCGCCCAGGAGCCTCAGCTCCACATAACTTCTTATGTTTCCTGATAGTCATCCAGGGAAATCTGTGATATGTATTGTCAGAGAACAGAGTCAGAAGAACAAGGTAAAGTTTGAAATGAAGAAAAATATTTAAAAGCCAGGAACCAATGCCAGCCTTGGGCAGATGGGTAGGAGCTGCCCCGATGTGATTTTTATGTGGCTTCTGTCATCAGATCAGTAGTACAGGCTGTGCTTTGTTCCAAGGGCTGTGACATGCTAGATTACACAGTCCTCTCATAGACATAAAGAGAGCCTGTTCCACAGAGAAGGGATAGGAAGTCCTTAGAACCCATCTGTTGTCTTGTTGTCAAGAGACCCTAGGATTTCTTTTCATTCAGTTTTCCCTCTTTTGCCTGTGGTCCTCCTCATGATTCCTTATGTTCCATATATGAGTGAAACCATATGGTAATGGTCTTTCTCTGCTTGAATAGTAATAATGATAATAATAATAATAATAATAATAGCAATAATAATAATAAAAGAGACTCTAGGAACCGCAAATTCTTCAAAACTATGTGAATTTTATAATAGGACCCAAGGCATCTCAGGGTAACCCAGGGGCTGGAGAGTCAAAAAAAATTTTTTTTTGCACATAATACTTTATTTTCACAGTTACTTCACTCTTGGTATGAAATGAAATAAAGTCCCAAACATAAATGGTCAACAACATTGGCCTAGAGATCAATGTCACTCCTGAACATTTCTCGGTATTACACGGAAAGCGCAAGTGTTAACTTCTCACTCTGTGTCAGAGGCACCATATCGGTTGTTATGGGATAAACACCCCTCCCCTTGTACTTAGGAGAGCAGCAACAGTGTGTCCCGGGAGCTAAGTGGCATTGTGAGCCCAGGCAGTGTTAGAGAGTCAATTTAAAATTCATTTTGACATGTTCTCTAACAAGGCTATCTGTAATTCACCTACTGATAATTTCATTTTCCTCCATCTTCTTTTTAATATCGTCACATCATTCTTATGTCCGATGAGAGTGAATCATATTATTAAAAAGATGTCCAGAGAAAAAGGTTCTATCACATTCCTCAATTATACGTCCAAGTAAACAGGAAGAGAAAATTTTATTTGTTTATTTTTAAAGATTGTATTTATTTAAGAGAGAGAGAGATGGAGAATAAGCAGGGGGAGGGGCAGAAAGAGAAGGAGAGAATCTCAAGCAGACCCCACGCTGCGCCTGACGTGGGGCTTGATCCCATGACCACAAGATCATGACCTGAACCGAAATTAAGAGTGGGACGCTCAATTGACTGAGCCACCCATGCGCCCTAGGAAGAGAAAATTATAAATCCTCGTAAATAAACATAAAGAGCCAGGAACTTAGAGGGGAACGAGTGATAAAGGCCTAGCAAATTCCTGATTGCTGCTACATCTCAGGCCATTGGCTCCGTAAAGGCTTTCAATCTTCCTTCTTTGCAATTTCTGTTCATAAAACCAAAATAAAATGCTTGTAGAAATGGTCCAGTTATCATCTTTAAAGTGCCTATCTTTTTTGTGATCTAATTTGAAAACATGCATACTCAAGACACTTTCAGGCTTTTTCCATCATTCTTCATCCTCAAAAATCATAACATCAAACCAAGAGCCATGGGAATGCTTTTGTGGTAAAAGATTTCTAGGTTCCCCTATTAATAAAACATAAATGTGTACCTTTTCAAGGTTCTTTCCTACTTTGTGGGTCTTAATTAGTAGTCTAATGGTTGGATTTCAGTCCTGCAGCATAAAATGCTGTTCCTATGATTAGTGCAATGGGACACATATTAACAATCTCCCCAGAGAGACTGAGGCGTAGACGGGCAACTGAGGCTGAGAGTTCTTCCATGTGTAATGGGAAACCTCTCCGAAAACTATTAGATACACACAGTGAATACGAATGATTAGGATGACACTCTCTCTATATGTATAGCTTTACTCTCACCTGGTTTTAGGTTTTGTTTTTAAAAAGTAAAGGAGAGGCAATCCTACTATTGCTCTTGAAGAATTCCTCCATGACTTACCTGATAGAATTTGATCTCATGAGGTACAAAGATGTTTATTTTTTTGGGATCTCTTAGGGTGTCAACAGCCATGACCCCAAAGATTCTCATGTATGCATCCTGAAGAGGCAGAGCCAGGAACGATCCATTTTGATCACTCTTCTTGACGGAAGTGTTCCAGAAAAAGATGTTCCCATGGTGCTGAACTTGGGGGACGTGTATTGGCTTTCCTTCATCCACTACTGTAAAGCTGAGGCATAGGAATATGAGGATGGTAGAAAGGCCCAGGAGAAGCCTTTGGATGAAACTGTGCAGGAAATTAAATAAATTCTCCATTCATAATTATTGGGATTGTATGTCAGAGAAGTGGACCCATGAAATTGCCAGTTTGGAGAGTCTGACTGGAGAAAAAGATTTAAAAAACAAGCTTCGATCATAACAGGGTAAACATATATAAACAGGATGCCAGAGATATAACTTATAAAGCAGGCAGAAATAATGGCGTTGATATTGCGAAGCAGAGTCCCAATATGGCAAATCAATGCCCAGGAGAGAGCGCTAGAGATGACCAGGTGAAATTACTCAAGACGAACAACCCATCACCTCCCACGCCAGGAGCACTGGTGACCTGAGGCATTTCTCTAGTGGGCAGCTAACTAGGATTTCAGTACTCGTTTACTTCAGAAAGGGAATTAATTTTTTTAGAAGGGTAAAACCAACCTCCTAAAGAAAATCTTACCTGATTCCCTTCATGTCCCTGTAGAGCACTCTGTTCAGTACAAACGGAGCATCGTCTAATGTACAAGCTACGTTCCTCAATAGAACTTGCCCTCTGTCAGGCAGTAGTAGGTTTTCTTCTAAGAGGGAGATGTGAGCACTGATCTTCTTATTCCCATGGGCTTCAGCGTCCTATGGCAAAATGTTTCTGACCACGTATTTGCCAATAGCCAAAGAGCTATTATTTTAATCTTGTCTCTCTTCATTAGCCTGTTTGAGCATCTGACCCCAGTAATTACCATTCATGGGCAGTGGGAAAAAGGTTGACACCATGGCTCTCTCCAAAATCTGAGTTTTAATGAGTGGAATCGATCTACTTTATGTCAACTAAACTGGTTTACTAAAAAAAAAAAAAATCTCTCCTCTTACTCAAATTTAGAGGTTTAAAACTTGGATCCCTTTAAACTATAGTCATATTGTCTGGGCTTCAGTTAAAAGTATTTATTTTAGAGGGCTAGGGCAAGAATATGGCTTCATTTCACTCATATTTCCTGAGTAGATTTTCACCATCTACTATGAAGTGAATGGAGAAAAAAATGCTCTCAAGGAATTCTTAACATAGTTTGGCTATGACATTTGATTTATGTCGGGAAAAAATTTCTTGGGGCCCCAGATTGCAGACTTTATGCAACTACTCTTTCAAATTCAAATAACTGAAAATTCTCTGTACCAAAAATATTATGATGTTATTAACAACACTATGTGTTAAAACATATATTGAGCATGTCAATAAGTTGGGGACATGAAAGATGCTTTCCTTGATCTTTGTCTCCTCTTTCTATATATTTAGGTTTGCTTTTCATGTTTTTTTTTTTTCTTCTGCCTTTCTTCTATCTTTTCTACATAAAAGAACTATAGAGTAACTAACAAAAATATACCACAGATCTCTGAAGCAAGTTGGAGTAATAAGCTCTTTTCTAGATTGGTCTTCCGCTCCTGGTCAAACAATTTCAATCTACCTTGGATAATTCAGCCATTCAGTAAATGAGTCCTTTAAGTATTGCAGTGTGACTCCAGGTTCCCTGGACTAGTGGAATCTGTGACATATATAGAAGACCATGGTCTGAAAAAGCCATGCTATTTCTGCCTGAGAGGAGCAGCCAGCTGGGAGTCTTGGAGAGGATGGCAAAGCTGTGGGCAGTGGTCCCATCAGAGACATGTGTTTTAAGTGACACGATTCTATAAGATTCTATAATAGTATCCGTGTGTTTCTAGGCAGTGCTATGAAATATTGTGTGATGTTGGATCCTCCTTTATAATGACTTTATGATTTAAATAGTTCCTTTTGAAACCAACTCCCAAAACATCACGCAAGGGAAATGTGGCTTGAAGTGCCTGCACATCTCCTTACTGGTATTTTTCCATATTAGTCTATTTTCTGCTCTAAGCTTATTTGACTCTCAGCACAAATGAAATTAGGAATCCCAAGACATGATCCTGTCTTTTACATCTTTCCTCTCTACTTCTACCTTCCCAACCTACAATCCTTCCAGTTGCCTCTTTCCTAGGCTTTGGGTCATTGTGACGTTTGGGAATGAATGAAGCATCTATAGCGGTATCCAGTGATTTTTCAAATATAGTGTGCTCCCCCTTTGCAACCACTGAGCATCACCTACTGTGGGGACATTTTTCCTCTTATATATCACCTTAGAAAAACCTACCTGGGTGAGGGCGTTAAAAGTCTCAGTGTATACTGGCTCCAGGGACACCCCACTTGTCTCCGCAGCACGTCGGATTTGGTATAGCCACTTCCGTCTGGCACAATTCCTCAGATTCTCAATATGGTTCCTTTCTAAAGTATTCATCAGAAACTCCACAACACTTTCCAGAACGTGATCTTCATTGCCCCTGAGTTCAGATACAACCAATTCTATGTATTTCTGAAACTGTTTTAAGGACAACCTCACTTCTTGGTCAGGGTGTGGCTCTGGAAATTGGATGTGTAGTTTGGCTAAAAGACATAAACATAAAACCAAGAACTCATCAAAAGTTCATTTATTTATGGGGGACATTTTCATTCCCCTCTTATAGCTGACTGAAGCCTCTGACGACCGCCCCCCATGGAAAACCAGGTATATCAAAGGCATCTCAAAGCCCAACGGAACACCTACAGTGACTTCCTGTATTGAGCTCAAGACGTCCTGTGTCATCTTCGTCTCTGTTTTGCTTTTTTTAATTTTTTTATTATTATTTTTTATTTTTTGAGGGATTAAGAGAGAGAAAGAAAGAGGGAGAGGAGAGTGGGAGGAGGGGCACAGGAAGAGGGAGAGAGAGAATCTTAAGCAGGCTCCACGCCCAGCTCATGTGCCTTGGTCTCACAACCCTAATATCATAACCCGAACCGAAATCAAGTGTTGGACGCTTAACCAACTGAACCACCCGGGTGCCCCTCTGTTTTGTTTTTTTGACTCTACCACACTCAGCAGGGAGAAACCCCAGGGTCAACTTTGACTCCTCCCTACTTTTTACCTTCCATATCCAATAGGCTACTTAATCCTATCCTGTTAGCCTTTGCCAATATATCTTGTTGCCACTCCTTTCCATTCCTACTACCATAATCCCAAACCAGTATTAATCATTTTATACATAATTAGATTACTAAGAGTAAGGCTCAATACCTATTTATAAAATTAAATTAAAACACAACTTATGACAAAAAGCAGAATCAGGTCTATAAATACAGAGAACAAACTGATGGTTGCCAGAGGGAAGGGGGTAGGGAGATGGACAGAAAGGGTGAAGGGGAGTGTGAGATACAGACTTCTAGTTGTAGAATGAATGAGTCACAGGAATAAAAGGCACAGCATAGGGAACATAGTCAATGATACTGCACTAGTGTTGTATGGTGACAGATGGTGGCTACACTTGAGGTGAGCAGAGCATAACATATGAAGTTGGCTCTCTACGTTGTACATCTGAAACTAATGTAACATTGTGTGTCAACTATATGCAAGTAAAAAAACTTTTAAATAAATAAATAATATACAACTAGAATGAACCTCAAAGGCACTAAGTCAAATTTATGGCTTTTAGTAATCATGGCATTTAAATAGTCATAAACACCCCCTCAATTATTCTAAACAATACCGTAAAAAGATAGCAACATGCAAAAATAAAACACAACTTGCATTATGCAATTCCCTGGTTCAAAGCCCTACCATATTCAGTGACAGATGACAACTACACTAGAGGAGAGCATAACATAATGTATACAGAAGCTGAATCACTATGTCATACACCTGAATCTAACCACTCTACTATCTCCATTCTGCTTATGGTCCCTACTATGCCTTGCACACTTCTGCATCCATACCTCTTTTATTTTTTTTAATTGTACAATTACGAATGTGCTACCAAACCTGAACATTACCAATAACACATCTTCCTCCATGGCCTGACCTTGTTCCATCCTCTGCCTCCCCACACCCTCACAAATATCCTGAAATTTTGCTTTTGCTTTATCTTTCCCTCCCTTTTATTTGCCCAATAATGTTAGTGTGTGTGTGTGTGTATATACTTCTAAACAATACATGGGTTAGTTTTGCCTATTCACAAATTCAGAAAAAGGACATCATGCTATATATAGTTTTCTGGGACTTAACTTTTTTATTCCACATCATGCTACCATATCCATCCACGTTGTTCTTCTGGCTGGGACTCATTCATTTCCACCACTACATAGTATGTCATTTTGTGAGCCTACTGCCACGGATTTATTCTCCTGTTCATTGGCATGCAGGTTGTCTCCAGGATTTGCCCTTATGAGCAGTGCTGCGAGCATTTTTATACATGTCTCCTGGTGCACGTGTATAAGTTTCTTTGACACTTATTATAAATTATATGTTATATATTATTATAAATAAGTCATAGGGTATGTACCCTTCTCATTTAAATTTCAAATTTCAAAATCTCTCCTTCCTGAAGAAGGCTTCTATCACAAAGCCATTATTTTTTTTAGTTAACATATGATGTATTATTTGCCCCAGGGGTACAGGTCTGTGACTCATCAGTTTTACACAATTCACAGCACTCACCATAGCACATGCCGTCCCCAATGTCCATCACCCAGCCACCCTATCCCTCTCACCCCCGACCCCTCCCCCAACCCTCAGTTTGTTTCCTGAGATTAAGAGTCTCTTATGGTTTGTCTCCCTCTCTGGTTTCATCTTGTTTCATTTTTCCCTCCCTTCCCCTATGATCCTCTGTCCTGTTTCTCAAATTCCTCATATCAGTAAGATCATATGATTATTGTCTTTCTCCGATTGACTTATTTCGCTTAGCATAATACCCTCTAGTTCCGTCCACATCGTTGCAAATGGCAAGATTTTGGGTTTTTGATGGCTGCATAGTATTCCACTGTGTGTGTGTGTGTGTGTGTGTGTGTGTGTGTGTGTGTGTGTGTGTGTATACACCACATCTTCTTTATCCATTCATCTGTTGATGGACATCTAGGCTCTTTCCATAGTTTGGCTACTGTGGACATGACAAGCAGCCATTCTATATCAGCTATTTGACAATTAAATACTGCCTGGTACATTTAGTCATCTTATCAATGAGAACTTCTCATTTTTATAGTTGGACTTTTGTTGATTATTGCTCTTTAGCATCAACTCATCTTTCTCCTGCTGCTTGTATCCCAAATTTTGCTTTGGGGAAACTACTCCACTCTCATCTCCCTTTGTGTGTTTGAATGGGATTCCACTCGTGGTTCAAGATATGCAGCAGGCATCGTGGGTCTAAATTGGTCAGGACATTCTACTCCCTCAGCCAGAGTGGTTTGTTGAGTCCAGATGAATGCCAGACTCTTTGCTTGAATTATTAGGAAGAGAACATTTTCCTTTTTACTCCCACTGGCCTTGAATAAACCTGTGAGGATGTGAGACTAGACCT
This sequence comes from Potos flavus, assembly GCA_028534135.1. Classification (NCBI taxonomy): domain Eukaryota; kingdom Metazoa; phylum Chordata; class Mammalia; order Carnivora; family Procyonidae; genus Potos; species Potos flavus. The sequence continues at coordinate 38,004,795 of CM052891.1, read as the reverse complement.
TGTCCCCACAAGGGGAAACGTTGTATGAAAATGAAGTCAAAGCATAGAAAAGAGCAGGGTCAGACTACTAATGCCATTGTTTGAACTCCCAAATCTAGCTGTGTCCTGAAATTGCCCTGAACTTTTCCATCATGTGAACCAATAAAGCCTTTTTTCATTTAACTACTCTGGGCTGCATTTTCTATTACTTGGACTCAAAGGGTCCTAACCGATATAGTCTTGAATTAAATTAGAAGTAACTTGTGGGTTCTTCCTCTTCCATATCTTCTTCCTCTTCTCCTTTTATTCCTTTCCCTTCTTGAACAATTAAGTCCTAAGGCAAGACAAGGTAAGCATCCGCTCCTGATCAAAGGAAGCCATGGTGACCCAGAGTCGGGTTTCTGAATCCAGTGGGGGTAAGGAAGGCATTGTTCAGGAAGTGACTTGGCATGGGTTGTCAGAGTCTGAGCAGGTGAAGATGTTATCCATGAAGATTGGCAATCTTCAGCCTATCTGAGTGGAGAGAATGGCCCTGCAGAGGTTGTTTAGCTTGGGGTATCAGAACCTAAGAAGGAAGAAGAGGATATCCACATGGGGTATTTAGGCTTGAGCAGAGTAAGAAGGGCATCCAAATGGAGCGACAGCTTGACTTGAAGTCAGAACCTAAACAGAGTGAGGAGGGTATCCATGTGGAGAGACAGTTCGGCATGGGGAATCAGGGCCCAAGAAAAATGAAGAGGACTTCCAGGTAGAAGTTCAGCTCAGCATAAGGAATCAGAAGCCTGAGTAGATTGAGGAGAGCATCTATGTGAAAAGATGCCTTGTCACAGAATGTCAGAACCTAAGGGATGTGTGAAGGGCATTCACATGAAGAGGGGATCTGGTATGGGATGTCAGAGCCTGAGCAGAGTAAGGAGGGAAACTGTGGGAAGGGAGATTAATAGAGGGTATTGGAACTTAGGTGTAGTAAGAAGGAAAACACATCAGTAAGGGGGAGAGGACAGTGTGGTGAAAGATTAGTTCCATACAGGGGATTGATTAAATAGATAAATAAACAAATAAATAAATAATACAAACAAGAGAGAAGGGAGCTACACAAAAGGGAGAAAACTAGAATGAACCCTGTTACTATTTTGGCCTAGGAAGTATGGTTGTGAACTTACGGTTTTTAATATTAATAGATATTTACAGAGACATGTACAGATATAAATGTTTATACACACACACACACACACACACACACACACACACACACACACACATTCCCCAAGAGAAACTTGGGACCAGTGACCTGGGAGAAATAAGCATGTGTATTACCAAGATCTTGGCCTCTAAATACCACTCTCCACTAAAAGAACCAGGGTTCCTTGAAGAAATGGGTGAATCAGGGTGGGAGAAGGAAAGTATAAGATGAATCTAGAAGATCTCATCTCAAAGCAGGGAAAGGCTCAAAGAAAGATAGATACATGTTAAAATGACACAGGAAACATTCTGGCAGTTTCTTAGATAACTAAAAATACACCTACCCTACAGCCCAGAAATCCTACTCCTAGGTATTTATTAAAGAGAAATAAAAACATATATCCACACAAAAGATTTGTACAAGATTGTGTATAGCATCTTTATTCCTAATAGCCAAGAACAGGCAACAGTCTAAGTGTCTATCAGTTGGAGAATGGACTAATAAACTGTAGTATATTCATATCATGGAATACTATGCAGAAAGCAAAGCAAATTGTTGGTATATATAACAAGGTGTAAGACTCTCAAGAAAAAATATGCTGAGTCAAAGAAGCCTTACGCAAAAGGGTACATACAAATGATTCCATAAATATGGATTAAAAGGGATAAAACATATCTACAGTGGAAAACAAGCAGAAGAGTGGTTGTCCTAGGAATTTGGTGATGGGGATTGCATAAGGAAGAGGCATGAGGGAACTTTGTGTTCTATATCTTAATAGGAGTATTGGATGCACAAGTTATGCTTTGCCAAAACTCAGTGAATGTACACTTAAAAATTGTGTGTTTTGATGTGTGTAATTTTACCTCAAAGGAAAAAAAAACTGTTAACATATATGAAACTCACCACCCTGAGATCATGACCTGAGCCAAAAACAAGAGTCAGATGCTTAACCAACTAAGCCACCCAGGTGCCCCCCCTGATAGTTTTCATAATAGAATATTGGAGGGGGGGGGCACCTGGGTGGCTCAGTTGGTTAAGCATCTGCCTTCAGCTCAGGTCATGACCCCAGAGTCCTGGGATTGAGTCCCACATCCAGCTCCCTGCTTAGTGGGGAGCCTGTTTCTCCCTCTCCCTCTGCCATTCTCCCTGCTTGTGCTCTCTGGCTCTCTCTATCTCTCTGTCAAATAACTAATAACATCTTTAAAAAAAAAAAAAAAGAATGTTGGAGGGAAGAAGAGGACAAGGCCAGACTGGAAAGGACTCCCAGTGGGTCAAATCTGGGACAATAGGAACATTAAAATAAATAGTGATAGTGTTGGATCACAACCCACTGAATAAGATGGGAAACCATAAATACATATTGTTATAATAAATAAACAAAAAGTTTTGACAAGAAAGGGAATGATTCTGGGGGGCCTAGCTGGCTCAGTTGGTAGAGCATTCAACTTGATCTTGGGTTGTGAGTTCGAGTACCACATTGGGTGTAGGGATTACTTAAAAATAAAATCTTAAAAAAAAAAAGAAAGGGAACGTTTCTATGGTTTCAAAGTACAACCACAAACAACTTATGAATTACAAAGGGAAAAAGAGTAATTTTTAAATGGAAGGGACTGACAGATGTCATTTTTTAAAAAATTCCAGTGTAGTTAACATAGAGTGTTATATTAGTTTCAGGTGTACAATATAGCGATTCAACAATTTCATATATTACTCAGTGCTCATCAAGATAAGTGTACTCTTTAATCCCCTTCACCTATTTCACCCATCCCCTCACCCACCTCCCCTCTGCTAAACATCAGTTTGTTCTCTAGAGTCAAGACTCTGTTTTTTGGTCTGTCTCTTTCCACCCCCCTTTGTTTTGTTTCTTAAATTCCACATATGAGTGAAGTTTTATGGTATTTGTCTTTCTCTGACTGGCTTGTTTCACTTAGCATAATACTCTCTAACTCCACCCATGTTGTTGCAAATGGCAAGATTCCATTCTTTTTTATGTCTGAATAATATTCCATTGTATGCATATGTGTATGTATATATATCCCATCTTCTTTATCCATTCATCTATCAGTAGACATTTGGGTTGCTTCCATAGTTTGGCTATTGTAAATAATGCTGCAATAAACATAGGGGTGCATATATCTTTTTGAACTAGTGTTTTTGTATTATTTGGGTAAATACCTAGTAGAGTGATCATTCAATCATAGGGTAGTTATATTTTTAATTTTTTGAGGAGCCTCCACAGATAATCATGTTATTATCATGGGACTTCTGCTAAGATTCAATGAGAAAACACAGCGTCACTTACATGATATTTCTGCTAAAGGTGAATAATTTGAATTTAATCACGAGGAAACATTAGACCAACCTAAAAGGACATAAAAAGCCTATAATCTTCAAAAATATCAAAGTCATGGCAATCAAGGAAAGCCTGAGGAGTTTCTCAGAGATTCCTTGTTCCAGAGTGAAGAAACAGCAGTTGTTTTATACTATTTGTCCAGTTTTCAGTTTCTTTAAAAAAAAAAACAAACCACCATGTGAGTTTTTCAATGAGATTTTCTAAATAAACATGGTTCTTAAATGTTCAAGATTTCTGGAATTTGGGGACAAAAATGCATCACCAAAATGTTATAACTTTAAGAAAGTTAAATGCCCTACTTAAATGGAAACTTTTATAGGGGTATCTGGGTGGCTCAGTTGGTTAGGCATCTAACTTTTGATTTCAGCTCAGGTCTTGATCTCAGGGTCAGGAGTTCAAGACCCATGCTGGGTTCCATGTTGGGGTTGGAACCTACTTTAAAAAATGAAACTTACATATTAAAGCAGATCTAATAGAAAATTAAAGGGTGTATATATCCCACAAATGTTAATAGCTATTCCTTGAGAAGTAATAGGGAAAGAGTGATTTATTCCACTAAATTCTACAGTAGAGACAGATCACATGTTTTTTAGCTTTTATATGTGTTATTTCTTCTCAGAAGATGAGGCTGTATTAGACAGGAATAAAAAGGGAAAGTTACTTTGGCGCCTGGGTGGCTCAGTGGGTTAAAGCCTCTGCCTTCGGCTCGGGTCATGATCTCAGGGTCCTGGGATCGAGCCCCGCATCGGGCTCTCTGCTCAGTGGGAAGCCTGCTTCCTCCTCTCTCTCTGCCTGCCTCTCTGCCTATTTGTGATCTCTCTCTGTCAAATAAACAAAATCTTTAAAAAAAAAAAAAACAGGGAAAGTTACTGGCTAAAAGTTTCAAGTTTCCCCTTCCATATCAAAAACTCGCATTTTGAGGATACCAGCAGAAACATTTATAGAAATTTCTAATTCTGTGACTTTATCCTATTTCTCTGATTTTTATCCAATTTTTAATCCTTGACACTGAAATACATAAGGGTAGAGCAAAACAAAACAAAACAAAACCAACAAAGAGCTATTTGAAGATTTGCTGATCAGTTATTAGCTAATGTTTGAATTTAGAATTTTCTCCCTTTTCTAGGGAAGCTAAATCTGCCTTTCCTCTTCCATATGGCTATCAGCTCAGCAATCATCTCCTCAGGCCAGGTGGCTACCAGTATGTGTTCAGAGAGAGTCATTTTGTATAAGCCTACCCTTGGAGAGAATAATTTGTTCTTCCTGCTTGCAGAAATTTATTTTTGGCAGCAGATTCTGCCTCCTCATTACTTTCCTCCTTCTCATTTGCTGGGCTTAACCCATTACATTTTATGCATTATACATTTTATACCTATCCCTATTGCTGTACTTCATCATATGTACTGGAACTTCCTTATAATATCATCCTCAGGTTTCTTAAATTCTAGAAATCATCATGTCTAACTCCTTCCTTTTACGAATGAGGACACTTGGATTTGTTGAGTTTTAGTAACTTGCTTTTGGTCACATGACCATTAAAAAAATTTTTTTTAAACTTATTCATTTGAGGCGGAGGCAGAGGGAGAGGGAAAGGCAGACTCCCTGCTGAGCAGGGAGCCTGATATGGGGCTTGATCTGAGAACCCTGGGATCATGACCTGAGCCAAAGGCAGATGCTTAGCCAACTGAGCCACCCAGGCACCCGTGGCCATGTGATCATTAAGTGAAAGACCTAGTATTGGACCCCAGCTCTCTTGACCATTGTGTAGTGTTCTTTCCTCTATAGAACGTGGTTCTGTATTATGAAATTTGCCCACTTTATAAGTGGAAACCACCTCACTGTGCCCTTTGAAGCTTCATTCTTTGGATGTAGTCTAAGGCAAGTAGTGTAGTATAATGTAAAGTTTGGAGAAGACATAGTGAATGAAGAACACATGACAACTGATAAACTTTAGTACACTTGAAAATCAATGAATACAATAATTTTGAGAGGGTTGAAGAACTTAACTAACCCTGATCATTCTCTTTTATCATTTGCTGTATACTTTAAGAATTGGAAATCTAGTATATAACAGTCACCAGAAAAATCTTTAACCCAGTGGAAAGCAAAATATTTTATACTAGAATCTAATCTAATGAATGAGGAAACTTCTTATACTGGAATAAGAATTTTAGTAACTTTTGATTGGGAAGTATTGATCAGAAGAGAAAAATGTAGTATAGGGAAAGAAAAGTCATTAAGTAGTTAAATTGTTGAATTCAGGAGAAACTTGCAAACCAGCCCCGCTTGAGAGGTGAACTTGTACAGGCAAAGAGATAACAACAAGAAGAGAAAATAGGCAGAACTGAGGAATGTTTGGGATTCTTTTTTTTTAACCCCAAGAGTGAGGGTAGCTAGGTACACAGAAGGGATCTAATGATGTAGAGTTAAGGTTTTGGAAAAAGCACCCTACAATACATTCCACTCTTGATAGCTCTGACATTTTCTACACATCCCATTAGCAATGCATGAGGGTTCCAACTTCTCTCCATCCTCAACAACACTTATTATTTTTCTATTTTTAAAATTATAGCCATACAACATAAGCAACAAAAGCAAAAGTAAATAAGTGGGAATACCTGAAGCTAAAAGGTTTCTGCACAGCAAAAGAGGCAAACAACAAAATGAAAAGGAAACCTACAGAATAGGAGAAATACTTGCAAATCATATATCTGGTAAGGTATTAATCAAAATATATAAGGAACTCGTACAACTAAACAGCAAAAAATAAAACAAGACATCAAAAAATGGGCAAAGAAACTAAATAGACGTATTTCCGAAGACATGCAAATGACCAAAAGGTGCATGAAAAGATGCTTAACATCACTAACAATTAGAGAAAGGCAAATCAAAATCACAATGAAATATCATCTCACACCTGTCAGAATGGCTAGTGTTGAAAAGACGAGATAATAAGTGTCGGCAAAGATGTGGAGAAAAGGGAACCCTTGTGCACTGTTAGTAGGAATGTAAATTGGTATAACCACTAGGAAAAACATTATGGAGGTTCCTCAAAACATTAAAAATAGAATTGCCATATTATCTAGCAATTCCACTTCTGAGTATCTAATGGAGAGAAATGAAATCGGTATCTTGAAGAGATATATGTACCACTGTGTTCATAGCAGAATTATCGTGATAGTCAAGATATGGAAAAAACCTAAGTGTTCATCAATGAATGAATGGATAAAGAAAATGTGTTTCCTACACACACACACACACACACACACACACACACACATACACAGAGGAATATCATTCAGTCATGAAAAAGATGGAGTGCTGCCATGGATGGATCTTGAAATCATCCTTATCTCTGAGTGAAATCAGACAGAGAAAGACAAATACTATATGATATTATTAACATGTCGAATCTAAAAAAGCCAAACTCAGAGTATTAAATGGTGGTACTGAGGAGTTGGAGGTGGGGGAGATAGGGGAATGCTGGTCAAAGGGTATAAACATCTTTTTTTTTTTTTTAAAGATTTTATTTATTTATTTGACAGAGAGGAGAGGGATCACAAGTAGGCAGAGAGGCAGGCAGAGGGAGAGGGGGAAGCAGGCTCCATGCTGAGCAGAGAGCCTGATGCGGGGCTCGATCCCAGGACCCTGAGATCATGACCTGAGCTGAAGGCAGAGGCTTTAACCCACTGCACCACCCAGGCACCCCTAAACATCTTTTTAAAAAGATTTTTAAAATTTATTTGAGAGAGAGAGCACACGTGCAAGCAGGGGGAGAGGTAAAGGGAGAGGGAAAGAATCTCAAGCAGACTCCACGCTGATTGCAGAGCCCAACCTGGAGCTCATTCCTATGACACTGAGATCATGACCGGAGCAGAAACCAAGAGTCGGATGATTAACTGACTGAGCCACCCAGGTGTCCCAAAGGGCATAAACTTCTATTAAAAGATGAGTAAGTTCTGTGGATCTAATGTACAGCATGGTGATTATAGTTAATGACACTGTATTATATACTTAAAAGTTGCTAAGAGAATCCTCAGGCTTACACAGACATGTACCCTGGGGCAAATAATACATTATGTGCTAATTAAAAAAAAAAAAAGTTGCTAAGAGAGTAGATCTTAAATGTCCTCACTACAAAAAAGAAATGGAAATCATGTGTAGTGATAGAGATGTTAAGTAATGCTATGGCGGTAATCGTTTTGCAAATTAGCACACTGCACACCTTAAACTTAACATGATGTTCTATGTTAACTATATCTCAATAAAGTTGAAAAAAATTATAGCCATACTAATAGGTGTGAAGTGGTGTCTTGTGGTTTCAGAACAAGAGTTTTAATTATATTTGTCATAGTATTGGAAAATTTGAAGCCAAGTTGTTACCACAGCTTTAATAGGAAAATTCTTATCTTTTTACCTTTCTTCATAGATTCTTTTTCCATTCCCTCCTTGTATGTGTACAGGAGTTCATCCACTTCCTTCAGATCCAGGAAGCCTGAGCCATCATTGTCCCACTTCTGAAACAGGGCTTCTAGGAGAAGTTCCCGCCGGGCTCTGGAAGCATTTTTTCTAGTCTAGAATAGAAACAGGAAAACAGCAATGTCTGCAATAGCCAAACTATGGAAACAACCTAGATGTCCGTCAACAGATGAATGGATAAAGAAGATGTGGTATATATATATATATATATATATATATATATATATATATATATATATATATATATATATATATAAATGGAATACTACCAGCCATCAAAAACCCCAAAATCTTGGCATTTGCAATGACGTGGATGGAACTAGAAATAAGCGAAATAAGTCAACCAGAGAAAGACAATAATCATATGATCTCTCTGATATGAGAAATTTGAGAGGCAGGGCGGGGGGTCGTGGGGGGTAAGGAGGGAAAAAATGAAACAAGATGGGATCGGGAGGGAGACAAACCATGAGAGACTCTTAATCTCATGAAACAAACTAAGGGTTTCTGGGGGATGGGGGGTAGGGATAGGGTGGCTGGGTGATGGATACTGGGGAGGGTATGTGCTATAGTGAGTGCCGTGAAATGTGTAAGCCTGATGATTCACAGACCTGTACCCTGGGGCAAATAATGCATTATATGTTTAAAAAAAAAAAAAGAAAGAAAGAAACAGGATAACAAAGCACAGGACACACCATCCATTGTGCAAGCTGCCATCCTATGGTTATTCCCCCAAAAGTGCAGCACTATTTCTAAAAACAGCTTTATAAAAAAAGCTGGGACTAAGCATGACAATAATGGGAAAATGAAGCATTTAATTTTTTTAAAAGATTTTATTTATTTATTTGAGAGAGAGAGAGAGAGAGAACGTGAGTGAGGGGGAGAGAGAGCGAGAGAGAGTGAGCAGGAGCGGGAGGAGGGGCAGAGGGAAGGAAGAAGCAGACTCCCCACCCAACAGGGATCCCAATGCGATCCCAGACCCTGAAATCATAACCTGAGCCAAAGGCAAATGTAAAGCATTTAATTTGAATCCTCTAAATACCAATTCTTTGTTTCACTCCTAGACCAAAAACACAAAACAAAACAAAAAACAGGCATTCTCTGCTTTGGACTAAAGCACATTAACTTAGGAAAGGGGCTGCACTCCTTAAGAAACTTTGATTCATTCCTCTCCACTCCCTCGCTGGTTGTTCAGGAATATGACAAACATACGGCATGCTCTACCTGGCTTCTTGGCGGGATATGCTGTGTATTGAAGGAGGATGAAGGGCGGTGTTCAAACAATGAAAAATGACTATGTTCAAAAAGTATTTTTTATATTTTAACATTGACCTAACTTGACATCGATTTTAGTTACCTTTCAGATTTCTTATTAGATTAATTATGTCAGTCAGATAGTAATTAAATTATTATCTAGATAGATTTAATTGCTAAAAGAAAGCGAATATATAGCATTAGGTTAAATGGGGGGAATTGCAACTGAGGAGGCAAAAGGGATATCAAGTCTAGAATTAGGTTGAGAAGACACCTAAGGCTGCTGAGATGAGTCAATATGCCTGGTGAATGTAAGCTACGTATTTCATAAAAGGGCTCATAAATTGTTTATATCGCTAAACTGTATGCACTTATCTATCACTCAAGTAGGTAGTAAGTTCTTAGGAAATATGTATCACCTGGATTCACATGAATAAAAATACATATACAAAACATAATTGTACCCCTAGGTATGTGCATTAGTAAATACATTCACACAGCAGACAGTGTGCATACACACACATTTTTTTGCACATACACATATCTGCTCTTCAGAATCCGGTCTTCAAGCTTCAGAGGAGGAAAAAGAAAACTGTACAATAAACCATCTCCTGCCACCAGTGATCATTGTATTACTAGGGGAATGAATTCTCTGCAGTGTGATCTTGGAACGTTTGACCATAAAATACTTAATAGTTATGCTCATTGAAATAAAGCAATAAGTTTGATCATAAACTTTTTTTAATGAACTTTATTTCTTTAAGTAGATCACACTCCTTGTGGATCACATTGCAGGGCTTGAACTCACGACCCTGAGATCAAGACCTGAGTCACGATCAAGAGTCAGATGCTCAACCAACTGAGCCACCAGGGGCCCCTTGGTTATAAATTTTTAAAGGACCACATTAGGAGCAACTGAGTTTGAGAGCGTTACTAAAATAGTGACCCCACCTGTTTTATTGATAAATAATATTACTCACCTGTTCTAAGCTACTCATTTTCTCTTCTTTTGTTTCAACATAGCCCCTCTTAAAAAAGGATGTGAGGGTCTCACTGACACTCAAGGGGGTATCTTCACCAACAAATGTCTCCAGAAGTTGTACAAACTGGAGCAGATTTAAGGAAACTCCATTGAAAGCACTTCTACCTTTTACTTCCTTGTAAGACTGAATATTTCTGATAATTGAGTGTAGGTCTATTAAGTAGGAAACATACAACAAACAGTAAAGTGGACAATTTCTTAAAGCTTAGAGGAAATATACAAGTACTTATTGTAATAAATATCTGCTACTTTTTTCCTGTCAGAAACCCATGCTCCCTTCATGAGGAAAACATCTTTTCCCCACTGTCAGCTTAGATTTTTATTTTCATTTCACATGTATCAATACTTCATTTTTATTGCTGAGTAATATTTGATTTATAAATATATCACAATTTTTTATTTATCCTCTTACTGATACCTGGAATGTTTCCAGAAAGTTCAGGCTATTATGAATATACCTGGTTTACACATTCTTATATATGTTTTGCTGTTGCTGTTGCTCTAAACATGCTTCTAACTCTATTGGATAAATAACTGGGGTTGGAAATTCTGGATCATGGCTAAATATGTGTTTGGTTTTACAATAAACACACAGATATTTTCCGAAGTAGTTGTAACATTTTAAACTCCCACCAACAATCGTGAAGACTTCCAGTTTCTCCACAATCTTGCCAAGAGTCAGTGTTGTCAGTCTTTTTCATTTTAGCCATTCGGGTTGTATGTAGTGGTTTCTCATTGTAATGTTAGTCTGTTTCTCATGATGACTAATGACATTGCACACTTCTTCATGTGTTCATTGCTCATTCTTATGTGTTTTATTTGTGAGGCATCTATTAACGTGTTCTGCTAATTTATACTATGTTGTTTATATTTTTATTTTTGAGTTGTTGAAGATCTTAATATTTTCTGGATACCAATCCTTTGTCAGATATAAATTCTGAAAATATTCCAAGTATTTTTCCCTATCTATGGTTTATATATAAACTTCTTTAATGACGTGTTTTAATAAACAAAAGTTTTATTTGATGAGATCGAATTTGTCATCTTATTCTTTTATGGTAGTTGTTTTTTTTTATGTTTCAAGTTTTTATTTAAATTCCAGTTAGTTAACATACAGTGTGATATTAGTTTCAGGTGTACAATATAGTGATTCCATACTTCCATACATCACCCTGTGCTCATCACAACAAGTGCCGTCTTTAATTCCCGTCACCTGTTTAACCCATTTCCCCCCCCATCTCTGCTCCGGTAACCATCAGTTTGTTCTCTATAATTAAAAGTCTGGTTTTTTTTTTTCTCTCTCTCTCTCTCATTTTTTCTCCTTTGCTTGTTTATTTTGTTTCTTGAATTCCAGAGTGAAATCATCTATTAGTCTTTCTCTGACTTCACTTAGCATAATATATACTAGCTCCATTCACTTTGTTGCAAAGGAGAGATTTCATTCTTTTTTATGATGGAGTAATATTCCATTATATATATTTTATATATTATACATAATATATTATATGTATATATTTTATGTAATACATTAATTTTATGTAATTAATATATGTAATTTTATGTATTATATGTATACATTATATGTATATATTATGAGTAATATATTATATATTATATGCAATATATATTATACATTATATGTAATTATATTATATGTATATATATATATATATATATATTACATCTTCTTCTTTTTTTTAAAAGACCTTATTTAGGGGCGCCTGGGTGGCTCACTCATTTAAAGCCTCTGCCTTCGGCTCAGGTCATGATCTCAGGGTCCTGGGATCGAGCCCCACATCGGGCTCTCTGCTCAGCAGGGAGCCTGCTTCCCCCTCTCTCTCTGCCTGCCTCTCTGCCTACTTGTGATCTCTCTCTCTGTCAAATAAATAAAATATTAAAAAAAATAAAAGACCTTATTTATTTGAGAGAGAGCGAGAACTCAAGTGGGGGGAGGGGCAGTGGGGGAGGCAGAGAGACAAGCAGACTCCCCGCTGAGCACGGAACCAGATATGGGGTCTATCTCAGGACACTTAACCGACTGAGACACCCAGGCACCCCTAAACTACATTTTCCTTATCCATTCATCAGTCGATGGACATTTGGGCTGTTTCCATACTTTGGCTATTGTTGATAATGCTGCTATAAACATCGGAGTGCATGTAACCCTTTGAATTAGCATTTTTGTATCCTTTTGGTAAATACCTGCTAGTGCAGTTCTGGATAGTAGGGTAGTTCTATTTTTAACTCTCTGAGGAACCTCCATACTATTCTCCACAGTGGCTGCACCAGTTTGCATTTCCACCAACAGTGTAAGAAGGTTCCCCTTTCCCTGTATCCTTGCCAACACCTGGTATTTCCTGTGTTGTTAATTGTAGCCATTCTGACAGGTGTGTGGTGGTATCTCATTGTAGTTTTGATTTGTATTTCCCTGATGAGGAGTGATGTTGAGCATCTTTTCCTGTGTCTGTTAGCCATCTGTATGTCTTCTTTGGAAAATGTCTATTCATGTCTTCTGCCCATTTCTTAACTGGATTATTTTGGGGGGTATTGAGTTTGATAAGTTCCTTATAGATTTAGATGAGTTAGGTGGCACTGAGCATCCCCCACATTTGCTACAAAACCATGTGATATAGGTCTGGCCAGTGATTCCCATGTGACAGCAATGTAATCCACTATATGCCAATGAGAATGAGCCCCAGAACTTTTAGGGGAACTACTGGGAAAGAATCACTCTTTTGGTATTCTGATTCCTGAATATAGGATATAGGCTTAGCAATATACCTATGGCCATCTCTACCACAACATGGAGAAAATGACCTAAAACTGAAAGTTACACAGAGAGGAACAGGGCTGAGAGGCAGAGACAGTGTTTCGCTATTATTGAGTCCTTGGATTCATTTGTGCTTGAAGCCAGCTGTGGTCTGGATTTGACAGTTAAATAAATCTATAAATACTACTGCAACCTCTCCCCGAAAGAGTCTTGACTAATATATTTATCTTGAAGCTCGATCTTATAATATGAAGCATATTTCATAAAATATCAGCCCAGTGACTTATGTTTGATTTATTCACCGATTCAATCATGCATGCCCTCATGCCTTCCATATGAGATTTGACATGACCTAAAAATCATCACACATGCAGTTTTTTAAAATGGTAAAGCAAAACTGAAATAGAGAAGTAAGACCAGGAGAAGAACATGACCTAGGAGCTTGACCGATGCTGTGCATTTTTACCAAAATATTTTGAGGATAGAAAGTTCGTTATTTGACCCAGGCTTAAATGAGAAAAAAATTGCAGATAGGAAGAAAATAATCCTAATATAATTAGTTCTACTACTTGTCGATGAAAGGTAAAATGATAAAATAGTATTGCAGTAAAGTATGAGTACATATTTTACTGTTGGAACAATCATTGTTAAATACATTGTTTATCTGAGAGCTAAAATCTACTCTTTGCTCTCTCAGTTAAGTCGATCTTTATAACTCTTCAAAAACAAGACAGATTCAAACCTGTCTCACATGTTGAATTATGGAACTACCAGGGAGAGGAATCGCCGGAATGATTTCTATTGAGTTCTAATATCTGATATCTGATTCCCTTTGTATGCCTGGATCATAGCTTCCAAGCAGTTATAGGGCCATGCGATGGTAAAAACAAATTATACACTAATGCATATGTTGTAAAGTTGAAAAGCACTCATCAATACCACATGCCTACAGGTACACTACCACCAAAACCATTCATTTTGTATATGTTTAGATCCATCAGCTCAGGGACAAAATAATGCAAGGATCACCCTGCCATTGTGTCTTGGCTGAGTTCAGTCTTTATCATGGGGTACCACAGTAAATTAAATTCATCAACTGGACTGCCGTCTAGTCTTCCTAGTTTGGTTGCTAACACGTACCTGTGAACCTGGAGTCATTGAGGAGTAAGTTGGCTTGTTCCTCATCTTCGCATTTGATATAATTCATCTTCCAGTTACAAGTCAAAAGCTCACCTATGAAACAGACATTCCATAACATGTACAACGTAATTTCACTTTCATAAGGCCTTTGTTCTAGAGTATAAATGAAAGGAGGATTAAATGAGGAGTTACCTGACCATGACTTTCCTTCTATTTCTTGGGACTTTTCACAGGATGGATCTTTCTGATTTTCCTTTTTTGTAGTTTCTAAAAGGTACAAAAGAAAGTGGCTATAATGAACTGGAATTTAAATAAAAACTTGAAAGAAAAAAAAAGAAAGTGGCTGTAAATTGGATATTATATGTTCTATGATATAGTCCTAAGTTAATGAACGAGAAATATGCCTTGCATACAGAACACCAAAAACGTTCTATCAGGTTATTTCCCAACTATGTTACGTCACATTCAACCACAAAGATATCACTTAATAACTTTAGTTGTTGAGAGCAGCTCTATGATGAAAGCTATTTGTTGTACCCAAATATGGCCACTCGGCACGAGGGCTACATTTCCTAAACTCTGTCACAGCTAGATGTCACCAAATGCCTAAATTCTGACCAATGTGATATGTGGGCAAGTGATGTAATGCCTACCCCTTCTCCTTCCTCCTTACCCTCTTTTCTTTTTTTTTTAAGATTGTATTTTTTTATTTGACAGAGAGAGAGAGCACAAGTAGGCAGAGAGGCAGGCAGAGTGAGAGGAAGAAGCAGATTCCCCTGCTGAGCAGCGAGCCTGATGCGGGGCTCGATCCCAGGACCCTGAGATCATGACCTGAACCGAAGGTAGACACTTAACCAACTGAGCTACCCAGGCGCCCCTTCTCCTTACCTTCTGGTCTGAATCTGGATGCGATAGTGAGCCATTCAGGACTATGTGGTTAGAGGAGACACAAGATAGAACTTGAGCCACTGCTGATTTCATGGGAATGAGCTGTCATATTAGTTTTAACTTTTATATCAGAAGGAAAGAAACTCCTATGTTGTTTAGACATTGCTATTTTGTTTTGATTTTATTTTTTTAGGCACTGTCATTTTGTTTGTTTTTTAAAAGATTTTATTTATTCATTAGCGAGAGACAGAGAGAGCACACAAGCGGGGGGAGAGGCAGAGGGAGAGGGAGAAGCAGACTCCCCGCTGAGCTGGGATCCCAGGGGATCCCTGAGCTCGATCCCAGGACCTGGAGATCACGACCTGAGCCAAAGGCAGATGCTTAACCATCTGAGCCATCCAGGCATCCCTAGACTCTGTCATTTTGGATCACTGTTACACTTAACAAAATTAAGCCCTTACTAATAACATCTGATTGAAGAGTAACTTCATAATTTTTCTAGCTGCATCCCTACTATGTAAGGAGAACCAAAAATTAATAGCCCTATTTTATGGAGAACCAAACATAATGCTCAAAAGTGAGATATTTCAAATTAGTTACTGATAATGTTTTAGGAGTTTTGACTAAGGATTTTCTTTGGGACTATGGGACTTTAAAATTAAAGAGCAGATAAAGCTTCTGGAATACTGCAATGGCATGATTGACAAGGGTTTTTGGGCTATGTCTTTCTTGTACATGTAAACTCTTTTGGAACAGCCAAGCTTAAAGGATGAGCAGGAGTTTGGTTTTGAGCCACAAAGTTTCACACACCCGCCACAGTTGCCTCCTCCCTGTTTCACTACACATTCTTTTCTGCGAAACACATTCAATGGTTGAGTGTTAACTACTGTGGTTGAAAGAAAGGACCTGCTCGCCAACATCCACTCTCCTTCTCTCTCTGTGTAAATCTCACAACAGTAGGGGCCCTAGGCAGGAAGGCTGTCTCTGATTCCTCTCACCAGGGAAATTACTTGGTGGCTTGGTAGATTTCTTGCAGCCTGGTTTCTCTGTTAAAATAAAGTTGTTGTAGCCCCCCCCCCAATTAAATTAAATTAAATTAAAGAGCAGAACTTTAAAAATATTTATGCTTAACTGAGGTCTTAAGTGGTATTGAGACTGGCTCTCTAAGAAGTTAGAATTTTTCAACAAAAAGGCATACATTGGCATAGGCAATTCAGAGGAAAAGTCTTCTGCAGAATAAATATTTGAAATGCAGGGTGTTTTCTGTCTTAAATATAACTTTCAGAAACTCTTCTAGAACATACATCTTATATAACTGAAAAATGCAAGATCCATTTTATAGTTGAAGTCAAAGACATTTGAAAAAGTGGCTTCTAATATTAGACACCATATTTAAAATGAAAGGGCTTCTGGGGCCCCTGGGCGGCTCAGTTAGTTGAGCTACCGACTCTTGTTTTTGGCTCAGGTCATGATCTCAGGGTCCTGGGATTGGGAACCATGTCGGGCTCTGTGCTGAGCACGGATTCTGCTTGTCCCTCTCCCTCTGTTCCTCTTACTGCTTTCTCTCTCTCTCTCTCTCTCTCAAATAAATAAATAAAGTCTTAAATAAAACCAAAAACCAAAACCAAAACCGAAAGGGCTTCTATTGCCTTTTCGGGAGTCTAGTGAAATTTTCTATATGTAACATTACCGGACGGCTTCCTTATGAATGGGCTTCCTGTGCAAAAGGAATTCTAGGTAAATTGACAATAGAAACATCCTGGCTTGCATTGAATTGATTGTTCAAGGCCTAGACACATGTTGTGTAGCAACATATCTAAAATTTGAATGATCTGGTATGCCAGAAAAGATGCTAACTGGAATGAGTATTTTCTTTCTTTCTTTTTTTTTTAAGATTTTATTTATTTATTTGACAGTGAGAGAGAGATCACAAGTAGGCAGAGAGGCAGGCAGAGAGAGAGAGAGGGGGAAGCAGGCCTCCTGCTGAGCAGAGAACCCCATGCGGGGCTCGATCCCAGGACCCTGAGATCATGACCTGAGCTGAAGGCAGAGGCTTTAACCCACTGAGCCACCCAGGCCCCCCTGGAATGAGTGTTTTCTGAAAAGACTTTTAACAATCCGCAAAACATGGAGCTAATGTCATAGATGAACCGTGTTACTACCTGAAAGACGAGCTTTTCTTCTTGATGTCGGGACTTCCTCTTGCAGTTCAGGACTCACAAATACTTCATACGTTTGCTCCTGAGTCCTCTCTTCCTGTGGGGAGACTTCAGTGTACCCGTAGGAAGTAGTCTCCCTAGATATATTACCTTCTCTGAAGGTACTACCTCTTTCTGATTGTAAAGTTGAATCCTGTTGTTTTTCTGGAATTATCTCTCTGGATGGTTCTTGTTCTGCCATTGACCCTTTGTGGGATCCTTGCTCTGCTACTGACTCTCTGCGTGATTGTGGTTCTAAGGTTGACCCTTTGTGTTTTCCTTGTGCTGATATTGATTCTCTGTAGAGTCCTCGTTCTGCAGCTGGTTCCATGTTGACTCCTTGTTCTGAAGATGACACTCTTTGCAGCGGCCCTTGTTCTGTTACTGAGTCGCCATGTAGTCTTTGTTCTATTATTAACTCTCTACTTGATCCTTGTTCTGGAGTTGACCCTGTGTGGGGTTTTTGTTCTGTTACTGACTCTCTGTATAGTTTTTTTCCTCCAGTTGACTCTCTGTCTTGTTCTTGTTCTTCGGTTGAAATTCTTCTTGGTTCTTGTTCTGCGGTCGTCCCACTCTGCTGTTCTGGCAGTGTTGATTCACTGTGTTCATCATGTTCATGTTGATCTTCTGGAGTTTCTAACAATTTGCTTTGGGTTTTGCTGGCATGTTTTTCAGAAAGTAATGCATTCATCTCTAAGAGCACTTTGTCAAAGTCTTCATAAATATGTTTCTGATTATCCATGTCTCCCCAGAACTCAAGCAAGTCTATCTCTTCAAATTCAATGAATGGCCCTAATGCAGAAAAAAAAAAAATTTCCCTAAACAATTGATGTTATAATGAAGAATCAGAGCTAGTAAAATAATGCAAAACAGCATTGATCACAGTAATCGTAACATAGGCCTATTGCTTTTAATAAATAATAGTTACCTTTCCCTACAACACAATAAAAGCAAAAAGATATTCAAGGGAATATAAAAGACGCTCACTACTGTAAGTTAGAAATTATCCCTTCCTAAAAGGTGTGGTTTTGGAAATGAGCATGATTCTTCCTTTTCTACTTGGAGAGTTGCTTAGACTGCCGAGACAATAGAATTTATCCTCTACTTTTTGTCCTCCAACAATAAGCCTGTCAAAAGGGTGAGGAAGAGGACACATGTCTTCCCCCTCAAATACCTTTTCAGTATCTACAATATCAAAATAAGAGCAAGTCTCTATCATTCACTGGGCTATGTTTTCCTAATATTCATTTTCTCCCCCTTCCTTATTCTCTCCCTTTCTTTCTTCTTTATTCCTCAATTCTTTTCCTCCACAACTTATGTGATTACCTGGTTCAGAATTCTAGGGAAAGATCAGATGGCATTCACCAGAATCCCACTCACACAATAAAACAACAACAAAAACAAAACAATTCTGGTGTCCAGGACTACTCTATATTACCCATAGATTTTTAAGTGTCCAACTATTTTCACACAGAACTAAAATATTGACATTTTTTTGGAAAACCCAGCCATTCAAAGACTTTCTCTTCGAAAAATAAAAATGGGCCACCTGGGTGGCTCAGTTGTTTAAACATCTGGCCCTTGATTTTGGCTCAGGTGATGCTCTCAGAGTTGTGAGATCAAGTGCCACATCAGGCTCTGCGCTGGATGTGGAGCCTGCTTAAAATTCTCTTTCTCCCTTTCAAAAAAAATAATAAAAATAAAAACAAAACTCATAATCCTACTTGTTTTGGTAATAATATAAAAAAGATACTTTACTGTGTAATTTCAGTAAAGGCGGACAAGTAAAAATGCTTGGGAGAAGGAAACATTTTTCTCAGAAATTTTAGAATTCTAAGTTGGACATTAAAACTGGAATTACCATTACCAACTTAATTTCCAAAACATTCAGATTGTCACTCAAGCACCCCTTCATTTGAATTAACTTAAAATTGAGTTCTAACTTGACAACTTTTAGTATTGGACTATAGTGAAAAATACATTGAGTTGTGATGAAGAGTGAATTTTGTGGGGAATGAAGAGTTAGATTAATTATCATGATCTAAGGGAGATGTCATGTGAGGGGATTCCATGGGAATACAATGACTTTTATCATATGAGTATAATACATCATTCTAGCTCAAGCATACTCCTTCTGAATGGCACTTACATTGTCTTGGGTTTCGCAGCAAACTTCTAAGCATTTTTGAATTTTGGTCATAGAATGTTTCCAGCAAGGCCAATGTCCTCTGCCGATCCAAAAATCCTACCTAGGCAGAAAGTTAGCAGTTAGTTGACCTAGGAGATCTGAGATTTTTATGTAAATAAATATGGTTTATTGAAGCTTTTATCATCACCACTGCTATCATCATTATGTAAATAAAAGCTGCAGAGTCAAAATCAGGAAAGCTGTATCTTGCCTTTAGGCTTTTACTCTACTTCCTCATCCTGTGACATGTCTATATACATGTCTATATGCTTAACAATAGCTACTGACTTAATTGCTAAATCCACTGTCTAATGCTAAGTTCTTGTCTAATTAGACCCGAGCATGGCACTTAACCGCTCCTTACTGTTCTTTTTTGCATCATTTCTGAGAAACATTTTAATAACAGAAAAATAAGAGAAAATGATAAAACTAACACTTGTGTTCCCAACACCCAGAAATGATGATTGTTAATATTTTGTGTTTGTACTTTAAAAATATATAACTGTTATCATAGTACATATGTACTTCTTAAAATTGCTTTTATTTACTCAACATTGAGATCAATTCATATATGTGAAGAAATATTTTTATTCCTTTTAGCTGCTGTATGGTATTCTATAATATGAAAACACTATAATTAAAATATTTTTTTTAGATTTATTTATTTATTTGAGGGGGGAAGGGAAAGGGAGAGAGAATCCTCAAACAGACTCTGCCCAGTATGGAGCATAGTTCTAGGACCCTGAGATCATGACCTGAGTGGAAATCAAGAGTTGGCCGCTTAACCAACTGAGCCACCCAGGTGCCCCCAAAACACTGTAATTTTTTTTAAAAGTCCCTTTATTGATGGGCATTTAGATTATTTCCAGTGTTTAGATACCAAAATAATGCTGCCGTGGATATACTTATACACATTCCTTGCATACATGTATGAACATTTCTGTGGGTAAGTAATTCAAAGTGTTAATTAATGGATTGTATATTATGAGCATTTTTTCAATATGTTCAGTTAGCCAGCATACAGTATATCATTTAAGATTTTATTTATTTGTCAGAGAGAGAGAGAGAGCACAAGCAGAGAGAGCAGCAGGCAGAGGGAGAAGCAGGATCCCAGCTGAGCAGGGAGTCTGATGCGGTACTCAATCCCAGGACCCCAGGATCATGACCTGAGCCTAAGGCAGATGTCCAACCAACTGAGCCACACAGGCATCTTTACTATGAGCATTTTCAACTTTAGTAGTTATCGCTAAATTGTTCCACAAAATACCTATACCAATTTACTTCTCACCATTATTGAATGAGAATATCATTTCTCCATATCCATGCCAATACTTGATATTATTAGGGTTCATGATTTTTTTCCAATCTGATGGGTTAAAAATGGTATCTAGTTACTTAATTTCCATTTCCCTGATAATTAGTAAGATTAAATATATTTTCATATATTTACTATGTATTTGTGTTTCCTCATCTATGGAAGGCTTTTTTACATCCTTTTCCTTTCTTCGTTGTGAAGTTGTCTATTTCTTATTAATTTGTAAATTTTTGATAATGATCATTATGCTATCTCTATAGCAAATACTCTTTCCCAGTTTAAGCTCTTGTTTTTTAATTTAACTTTTGGTGAGTTTAGCCATATCAATGTTTTTAATTTTGAGGTAGCCAAATGAATCGATTATTTCTTGAATGGTTTGTGCTTATTAGAGGTATTCTTTTTTTTTCCAATTAACTTTATTTTTTCAGTATTCCAAGATTCATTGTTCATCTTTAAGAAATATTACCTATACCAAGGTCAAAAGTCATGCTCTATACTCTATATGTGCTTCTAAAACTTTAACAATTTTGTTTTCCACATCTAGGTCTTTGATTAGATAGGACTTATTTTTGCTCATTATTGAGGCTCAAACCTAATTTTAATTTTTTCCCAGTTGTCCCAACTTAGCATTTATTGATTAGTCTCTTCTTACTGAATTATTTGCTACCTGTGCTATGCACTAAATCCTCACATACTCATAAATCTGATGCCAGGCCCAATATTCTGTTAATATAACTTTATTTTTAAAAAACAGGGAAATCGGGGCAGCTCAGTTGGTTAAGCATCTAACTTTTGATTTCAGCTGAGGTCATGATCTCAGGGTCATGGGATTGAACCCCATGACTGGCTCCACGCTCAGTGGATTTTCTCTCTCTCCCTCTGCTCATTTTCTCTAAGTAAATAAATAAATAAAATATAAACAAAAAACCAGGGAAACCTTCCCAACTTGTTCTTCTTTTTATAATTGTTTTTGCTCTGTTTGGACCTTCATTTCCATAGAGTTTTTAAAAAGGAAATCTTTTTTAAAAATACAACATACATTCAGAAAAGTATACAGAAAATAAGCAAATGGTTTTGATCACAATATAACCACACACAGGAGCTGTTTCTCAAAGGAGAATAATTACATTAGTAGAGGGCATGATTTTGCTCTAAAAGTCAAGGAATCTACACTGTAATTCTTCTGCAACTTGCCATAACATTTCAGTTTGCCCCATACACTTCAAATACCATAGGATCATCTAGGTGATAAGGTATCAGGTAAAGAAGAGTATTTGGGCTGCAGCCTACAAAGTCTACAAAGACTTTTCTTGCTCTGGGACTTATGCTCACAGCTGACAGCTCAATTAATGTATTAAGAGCAACACATGAGAGTAAAGGTTGTTCCTAAAATGTAAAAAAGTCCAATAAACATTGTGCCTCTTTGTGGCAGGTGGCACACTTACCTCGTATTTTGAGATATTCTGTCGTGCTTCAGACTACCAGACTGCTAAAACTTTTACCAAGAAAGTAAGCCCTAATATTACATAGTTTTTATCTTTTACCCTCTCACATGTATGGGTTGTACCAAGCGATCTAAAACTTCTTCGTGCTCAGCAGGTCCCATCACCATGATGGAAATCATCAAGGTAGTAGATCTGACATTCTGTGGGATGTCTGCATAGTAGATTATAACAGAAAGAAAGAGGGCTGCCTTATTGCTATGATGAGGCATAAAAGTATAGTGTTGACGGGTGAAGTCAAACTTCTGTTTGTCCTTGTAAACTGCTCTGGAGAAAATAGTATTTGACAATCCAATAGTTGTGAATGAGGGGGCTGTGTCAGTGTGGTTCAATAAAGATTCCACATGGTGAATAACAACTGCAAATGGAGTCACAGTAACCTAAAAACATTCTTTTGAGCTCTATCTTCTGCCTAGGCAAAAGAGAAGACTCAGACAAGAATTGATAGGGTTACTTCTGAATCCTTCACATCATTCATGTATTTTTATACCTAATTCTGTGGAATTGTTTTGTTTTTGTTTTATGTATGTATGTATGTATGTATGTATGTATGTATGTATTTAGTTAGTTAGTTATATTTTCCATTCTGGCAGACAGAGAAAGTTTAGGAGTTTCTATTTGGTCCTTCCTACCATAATAGCCTTCAGCCCTCAATTTGTAAGGATGCTGCTAGTTGCTAAGTATGTCTACTCCAATTATACATTCAGGAACCAGAAATAAACATAGCTAAAGTCACAGATTAATTGGGGGACCAAAATACCATTTATCACTTGATATCTATAAACTCTAATTTTAACCAGTGGTCCACTGGGGCATTTTGAGATTCTAGGGATTAGTATTAACTTGGGAGTCAGTGTCTGGTAATCTCAGAAAGTCTGGGATATTTCCCTCCTTCCAATGTATTTCCTCCTAGTAAATGGCTACAGGTATTTTGAGGAACACTTGGAAAAAGATCTACTGTATATGCTTGAGGCAGTCTTATTAGGATTCTTCTTCAAGAGAGCCAGCCTCCTATTCTACATCAAAGAATTCTGGGTGTGTAAATTGGCTTAAGTCTGGAAACTGTATAAGAAGCTAAGATTCTCCATTGAGGTGTCTCAACTCATGTGTCTGGCCCCATAGTTAGAGCTTTTCTGTAAGTAACTCTAGTAATAATTTAGTAGACATCCTATCTACTTAACCTCAAAGGAAATCATGATCACCACAGAAAATCCATGTGGGTCAAAAATTTCAGATAGTCACTTTAATTCTTGCTGTTCATTGTGGTAATTCTAATTATACATTCAGTAAGTAAGTAAATAACCATGGTGTGAGTCCTAGACAAAATGAGCCCATTATAATATGCACTTTGACCTTGGGCATTGAGTCAAAATACCATTTATCTATGGTATCGTTGAGTACTGACTTTGACCAGCAGACCTTGTTTCTGGCAGTTAAATACCATCTCTTCTATCACTCTGGAATCCCATAATTTTAATGGCAGTATCTACTACCATCATCTTCAGCCTACAGAGGACAGCTACCAAAGAGCTTTCTAGAGATGCTAATGCTCCCTTCATTAATGTATTTCTCAAGGAAGTGTCATCTGGGCCCTCTGGGAGGATATGGTAAAGGTGCATAATAGGCAGGCTACATAAGAGAAATCAACTTCAGCAACCTTATAAACATTTGGATTTCTTCCTCTATAGTAAGCCAAGAAGATTCTGGCATTTCAATATCATTGAATGTAGGCCTTATTTGGGTCAAGGTTTCAGTTTACCTACCAAAGGAACTGTTAAAACCATTCCCGGATACTAAAAATATTATAGCTAAGTAAATCTTCTAAGTATAATAATATTGACAAGTTTGAACCAATCCAAACTTATATCCATCCTTCTTATTCTAAAAGTTTTGTAATCAATCCCTACACATATCCTCCAGGTTTTCGCTGCTATGAATTAGGAAAAACTTGCTATTCTCTTGGAGTACCAAAAATAACTTCTCAGTACAGATTTGACTAGTCCTGATGGGACATGCTGAGATCTGATTCCAATTTTGGGTCTAAAGGCAATTAATGTTGTACAGGTGGACCTTAAGGAAAATAGACATACCCCTGCAAGCTAATTGCCTTAAGTGAAGTTATTATAGGGACTCTAAGGGAAGAAAAGCTAATATTCTCAAATAGGAGAGAAGGGATTGCTTCTGCTGCCAAGGGAGGCTTAGAGAGATTTGTAGCTCAAGTCTTAGCTTCCATCCAAATGTAAACATTCCAAGTCTCAGGGTCTCCCTATTTTCCAAGAGGCATGTTAACTTTCACATACCAGTCTTGGCAACTGTATGAATTCAACTTACATTTTAATCCTGTCATATTAAATTTGTGGGCTGATTCTTTATCCACATAGGCCCTGAATCTACAAGAAATAGAGATTCCTTCAAAGTCATCATGAAAATTTTCTGGTTTTCTGACTGCAACTTGAGCTGAGAAGTTAAACCCCTGAGCTTGTTTTTTACTTTCTACAACCTCCCCAATGCAGTGAAACGAAGCCCATCCACTGACAGCCCTTGTAGTCAACACTTAGTGTAATTATAGTTAAATGCAACAGCCACCTGTTCCCTGAAAGCCCTTACTTCAAAAGACACTTCATCCTAAATAACCACAGTGATAATTTAAAAAACTTTTTCATTGAGGAATAATAAATATGTAATAAGGTGGGGGCACTTGGGTGGCTCAGTTGCTTAAGCATCTGACTCTTGATCTCAGCTTAGGTCTTGATCTCAGGCCCTGAGTTGGGCTCCATGCTGGGCATGGAGCATACTTTATTATTATTATTATTTTTAAAATTTTTTTAGATTTTATTTATTTATTTGACACAGAGAGAGAGAATACAAGCAGGCGGAGCAGCAGAGGGAGAAGGCGAAGCAGGCTCCCCACGGAGCAGGGAGCCCGATGTGGGGCTCAATCCCAGGACCCTGGTATCATGACCTGAGTCGAAGACAGATGCTTAACTGTCTGAGCCACTCAGGCGCCCGTGGAGCATACTTTTAAAAAATGTAATAAGGTATGCAAATCCCAAGCGTTTAGCTCAATGAATGTTTACCTATCTATACTCCGTATAAGTACCACTCAGATAAAGAGACAGAATGTTTTCATCACTGCCTGAAGACTCCTTCACGATTTCTCTTAGTCAATAATTCCTCCAAAGGTAATTATTATTCTGATATTTTCAGTATATATTAGTTTGCCTATTTTTAAATTTCATAGAGATGAAATTATATAGTACATGCCCTTTTGTATCTTTTTTTTGTTCAATATATCCATGAATGTTATTCATGTTTCATTTGTCTGTAATTTATTTCCATGGTTACATAATATTCCATTGCATTAATATATAACCATTTATTTAATCTTACCATCGTTGATATATATTTGTATTGTTTTTAGTTTTTAACTATTACAAATAAAACTATGAACATTCTTGTTTTTTTAATTGACCTCAATGAAGTATAATTTGCATCCAATAAAATGAGCCAATTTTAAGTGTAGAGTTCAATGAGTTGTGACAATGTATACACCCATGTAACTACCACCACAATGAAGATAAAGATTTTTTCATTAAACCAAGAAGTTTCCTTGTGCCCCTTTGTAATCAGTCCACTTTACTCATGGCCCCAGAAAACTATCATTCTGCTTTCTATTGCTATAGATTAGTTTTCCTTTTTCTAGATTTTCATATAAATGAAATATTGTAGTATGTATTCTTTTATGTCTTCCCTCTTTCATTTATTACAATATTTTTGAAACTCATCAATGTTATTGTGTCTATAAGTAGCTCATTTCTTTTTATTGCTGAGTAATAGTCCATTGTATGGATATACTACAATGTGTTTATCCCCAGGTTGATGGACATTTGGGTTGTTTCCAGTTCAGTGTTGTTGTGAATTAGACTGCTAAGAGCATTTGCATATAAGAATTTGAATATACATATATTTTCAATTTTTCAAATTGTATTTCATTTTTTCTTGGTAAATATCTAGGAGTGGAATTGCTGTTGCTGGGTCATATGGTAAGTATATGTTTAACTTATTAAGAAACTGCCAAAATGTTTTCCAAAGTGGTTATTCCATTCCTATCAGCAGCACATGAGAATTCTACTTGTTCCATATCTTTGCCAATACTTGTCATTGTCAGCCTTTTCTTTTAAATTTCAGTATAGTTAACATATAGTGTTATATTAGTTTCTGGTGTATAATACAGCAATTCAACAATTTTGTACATTACTCAGTGCTCATCATAAGTGATTCTTAATCTCCTCTACTTACATCCTCCCATTCCCCCCCATCCCCTTCCTCTCTGGTAACCATTAGTTTGTTCTCTATAGATAAAAGTCTGTTTTTTGGTTTCTCTCTTTCTTTCTTTCTTTGTTTGTTTTGTTTCTTAAATTCCACATATGAGTGAGACCATATAGTATTTGTCTTTCTCTTACTGACTTAATTCACTTAGCACTAAACCCTCTGATCCATCCATGTTGTTGAGGCAATATTCAAGGAGGATTCCCTGAAATGCATAGACATTTCAGATTTTATAAAATATATTCTTTTTTTTTTTAAAGATTTTATTTATTTATTTGAGAGAGAGAGAGGTCACAAGTAGGCAGAGAAGCAGGCAGAGAGAGGGGGTGGGAAGCAGGCTCCCTGCTGAGCAGAGAGCCCAATGCGGGCTTCCCCGGATCATGACCTGAGCCGAAGGCAGAGGCTTTAACCCACTGAGCCACCCAGGCGCCCCGATATATTCTTTACTTAAACCAAATTGGCAAGGATCTGAGAACCTAGACTGCAATATATTGACTCCTTTAAGAATTGCTTTTTTGGGGTTGCCTGGGTGGCTCAGTCTGTTAAGCAACCAATTCTTGATTTCGGCTCGGGTCATGATTTCAGGGTCATGAGATCAAGCTTCGTGCAGGACTCTGCACTGGCGGGGGGGGTGGGGGTGGGCTGCTTAAGATTCTCTCTTTCCCTCTGCTGCATTCTCTCTCTCTCAAAAAAATATTTGTTTTTTTCTGAATTGTAGTCTTATGTAGTGTCATTTGCCTATACTTAAGGCGCTTATAAGAAAGTGCCCTAAGAAAGTGTTTCATTTATTATAAGACCATCATAATGGATGTTCCCTTCATTGCATAGGGCCCCTTAAATGAGTACTTCCAGGAGAAACTTTCGATTGTACTTTGAATCCCAAATTTCTGTACTTCTTTTTCTTTTTGGAGAGGGAGGGGAGGAGGGAGAGAGAGAATCTCAAGCAGGCTCCACACTTGGTGCAGAGCTCAATGTGGGCCTCAGTCCCACAATCTTGAGATCATGACCTGAGCCGAAACCTAGACACTTAGCCGAATGAGCCACCCAGGTGCCCCTGTACTTCTTTTTTTAAAAAAAGATTTTATTCAATTCTGGTTAGTTAACATACAGTGTAATATTATTTTCAGATGTAGAGTTAAGTAATTCAACACCTACATACAACATCTGGTGCTTATTAAAACAAGTGTCCTCCTTAATCCCCTTTACCTATTTAACCCATCCCCCCACCCACCTTCCCTCCGGTAACATCAGTTTGTTCTCTATAATTAAGAGTCTGGGGGTGCCTGGGTGTTGTAGAACCACTGAATTCTACTCCAGAAACCAATATTGCACTCTATGTTAACTAAAATTTAAATTAAAATAAAAAAAAAAAGAATCTGCTTCTTGGTTTGTCTCTTTTCCCCCATGTTCATTTGTTTTGTTTCTTAAATTCCACATATGAGTGAAATCGTATGGTATTTGTCTTTCTCTGACTGACTGATTTCGCTTAGCATAATACTCTCTAGCTCCACCTATGTCATTGCAAATGGCAAGATTTCATTCTTTTTTATGGCTGAGTGATACCTAATAGTAACTCTATCTCTCTCTCTCTCTCCCCTTCTCTCTCTCTCTCTTTCTATATATATATATATATATATATATATATATATGCCACATTTTCTTTATCCATTCATCAATTGATGGATATTTGGGCTCTTTCCATAATTTGGCTATTGTTGATAATGGTGCTATAAACATCAGGGTGCATGTGCCCCTTTGAATTAGTATTTTTTATTTTTTGGGTAAATACCTAGTAGTGCAATTGCTGGATGGTAGGGTAGTTCTATTTTTATCTTTTTGAGGAACCTCCATACTGTTTTTCAGAGTGGCTGTAATCAGGCCTACATCAAGAAGCAAGAAAAATCCCAAATGGCCTAACCTTACATTTAAAGAAGCTAGAAAAAGAACAACAAATGAGGCCTAAAGCCAGCAGAAGAAGGAAAATAATACAGATTAGAGCAGAAATAGATGATATAGAAACTAAAAAAACAAGATAACAGGTCAATGAAACCAGGAGCTGGTTCTTTGAAAAAATTAATAAAATTGATAAACCCCTAGCCAGAATTATCAAAAAGAGAAAGAACCCAAATAAATAAAATTACAAATGAGAGAGGAGAACTAACAACCAACACCTCAGAAATACAAGCAATCATAAGAGAATATTATGAAAAACTATATGCCAACAAATTGGACAATCTGGAAGAAATGGATAAATTCCTAAAAAACATATACACTATCAGAACTGAAATAGGGAGAAATAGAAAACTTGAACAGACTGATAACCAGCAAAGCAATTGAATCAGTAGTCAAAAATCTCCCAAAAAACAAAAGTCCAGGCCCAGATGGCTTCACAGGGGAATTCTACAAAACATTTAAAGAAGAGTTAATACCTATTCCTCTCAAACTATTCAAAAAAAGAAAGAAGGAAGGAAGGAAGGAAAGGGAAGGGAAGGAAGGGAGTGAGAGAGAGAAAGAAAGAAAGAGAAGGAAAACTTCCAAATCCATTCTGAGGCCAGCATTACCCCGATACCAAAACCAGATAAGAACGTATCAAAATCCTAGAGGAGAACATAGGCAGTAACCTCTTCAACATCGGCCGTGGCAACTTCTTTCAGGACATGTCTCCAAAGGCAAAGGAAACAAAAGCGAAAATAAACTTTTGGGACTTCATCAAGATAAAAAGCTTCTGCGCAGCAAAGGAAACAGTCAACAAAACAAACAGGCAACCCACGGAAGGGGAGAAGATATTC
>CM052891.1:37933984-37974889 GCA_028534135.1 Potos flavus | reverse complement strand
GTCAATCAGAGAAAGACAATTATCATATGATCTCTCCGATATGAAGAATTTGAGAGGCAGGGCGGGGGGTTGTGGGGGGTGGGGGGTGGGGGTGGGGGGGAGGGAAATGAAACAAGATGGATCAGGAAGGAGACAAACCATAAGAGACTCCTAAACTCACAAAACAAACTGAGGGTGGCTAGGGGGTGGGGGGGTAGGGATAGGGTGGCTGGGTTATGGACATTGGGAAGGGTATGTGCTATGGTAAGTGCTGTGAAATGTGTAAGCCTGATGATTCACAGACACGTACCCTGGGGCAAATAATACATTATGTGTTAATAAAAAAAAATAAACTGTTGAGATGAAAAAAAAAACCACAAAAAACCACAGTAAGTTCACCTCACCCCAGTCAGACCGGCTATTTTCAAAAAGAAAAAACAAGTGTTGGTGAGGCTGGCGCCCTTGCCTTTCATTTTAAAAGGCAAGTGTGAAAGTAAGGACGTCAGTCAGGAGGCTAATGAAATAAAGAAGTTGTGAGATAATGATGGCTTAGAACAGAGAACAGGTGGTGAGAAGACACCCGATTCTAAATATTTCTGGAAGGTGGAAGCAAAAAACCAAACCAAGGGGCGCCTGGGTGGCTCAGTGGGTTAAGCCTCTGCCTTTGGCTCAGGTCATGATGTCAGGGTCCTGGGATCGAGCGCTGCATCCAGCTCTCTGCTCAGCGGGGAGCCTGCTTCCCCCTCTCTCTGCCTACTTTTGATCTCTCTCTCTGTGTCAAATAAATAAATAAAATCTTAAAAAAAAAAAAAAGAAATATAAATTTGGGTGCCCTATTCCAGATCTACTGAATCAGAAGTTCTGGAGTGGGACCCAGAATTTGTGTTTTTTTTAAAAAGCCCTCTGGGAAGCAAAATACACTTCTAGCTCTTAATCAGGCTCCTTTCAGTCACAAGTTACAGAATCAGAACAGAAAAAATATGAGTAGATGTCACATGACCAGACCAGTTACCCCCAGGATTCTTGGGGAAGGGAAATCATCTTTCTTTTTCCCACTTAAGAAACAGACCCCAACACGTTTCCACTGTTATTCTTTCCTTATATCCCAACACTCAGAACTCTTGTGACTTTAGCCAGTGGGGACATGTGGTTATGGAAACCATGTATGGAAATTCAAGTGGGCCCCAGCCAAGGGGACAGAAAGACTTGGATCTTTTTCCTCCAACCTTTACACATGGTAGCCTGAAATAAGTCCACTCTGGAATGAATGAATGAATGAATGAATGAGTGAATGAATGAATAAATAAATAAATAAATAAGCAAGCCCTCTGGGTTATTCTTATGTGCACTAAAGGTTGAGAACCATTGAAATAGATGACATGGGACAACTGTTCCTAATTATTCCAGAATCCTAGGATCCTGTTGTTTAATCCTTAATATATAAATTAAGAATTTGGGAATTGACCACAAGGTCATTTGAGTTTTCTGGTTGTGGTAATCGTATTAAACCAAGGATTAGTTTTACTGTTTCTCCAAGAGACACTTCAACATTCTGGATTTAGAGCCTATGGGTTTTCTGAATGAGTGTGTTCCATAAGCGTGGGCTATATGACATAAGGCTACCAGTTGCCGCCTAACTACAAATCAAATTCCAAACAGAACAGTAACAGAAGTTTGCCGGTATCTCATGTAAAAACAGAGAAAGTGAAAACACAGGGCCTTTGTGTTTTCCTATCCTCCCATGGAATAAATCAATTAATATCCACCAATCCTGAAATGATTGCTTAGATTAATTTAAGAATATAATGAATTATGAATATCCTTCCACTTAATAGCTCTGTGAACTGCTAAACATTTGAATTGTACTTAATCAAGCTATCTCTATGTGCTGGGTCCCATTGTGGTGAGTTCTGGGCTGTTCCTTTCTGACTCAAAAACCAAAATTTTGAGAATGGAGTCAACGTCATACTTAACAGGCTGGTATTTACTGTTAAGTTTTATAGCTCTGGGCCATTGGGATTCACACTTATTTAATTGTAGACATACCGGAGAGTTGATGAAGTGGGTAATATAAAAGCAATAGAAGGAAAACTATATTTGGAAATTAACTATTTTCGGCATTTACTTCCAAACTATATTGGTAAGTCCTGATGGTAAATAACATTTTCAAAAATGCCTGCAAACAAAGACTACAGAATATTGAAATACACAGATTATACTGGCTACCCATCATTAAAGAAGTGCGTTTGTATAGAATTTGGTCAGAAAATTAGATTTCCAGTCTCAGGGAACTTTTATTTTTTATTTTTTTATTTTTATTTTTTTTAGATTTTTTATTTATTTATTTGACAGAGAGAGAGAGATCACAAGCAGGCAGAGAGGCAGGCAGAGAGAGATGGGGAAGCAGGATCCCTGCTGAGCAGAGAGCCCGACGCGGGGCTTGATCCCAGGACTCTGAGATCATGACCCGAGCCGAAGGCAGAGGCTTTAACCCACTGAGTCACCCAGGCACCCCTCAGGGAACTTTTAAAAATAATTAATGCTAATTATATACTCAACAACGCAGAAATATACTTTAACTCTTTTGACTTTTAAAAATCAGAACCATTTGCTTAACAAATGAATTGAACAAAGGCCTTACTCAATATCCAATAATAATAAAAGTGACAGATTGAAACACATGATTTTTCCCCTACTGGTGAAAGGTAACTTAGGCAATGTTCTGGTTTAGGTTGTGTCCCTGCAAAGTTCATACATTGAAGGCCTAACCTCTAGTACCCCAGAATGCGACTGTATTTTGGGATAGGATCTTTGCTTTTTATTTTTTAAAGATTTTATTTATTTATTTGAGAGAGAGAGAGTGAGCAAGAGAGTGTGCATGAGCAGGGGGAGGGGCAGAGGGAGAAGCAGACTCCCCGCTGAGCAGGGACCCTCCCCCTGCCTCCCACCCTGAGATCATGACTTGAGTCAAAGGCAGACGCTTAAATGAAATGACGCTTTAAATTAAAATGAGGTCATTAGGGTGGGTCATTAGCTAATATGACCAATGTCCTAATAAGAAGGGAAAATTTGGACACAGACACATGCAGAGGAAAGACCATGTGAAGGCACAGGGAAAAGATGATCACCTATAAGCCGAGGAGAGAGGCCCTCAGAAGAAACCAACCCTGCCAATACCTTATCTTGGACTTCTAGTCTTCAGACTGTTTGCTGATCAGTAAACTCCTTTATGTATTTCTTATGGTTGAAGACCACCTACGAAGACACACACCTTGGAGGATAGTTTACCATAGACTGTCCCATTTCCCTGGTTTAGAATTCGCTCATTTCGCCCCAAGGCTTCCTCAGGCAGTTTTCACAGCATACTGCTGCTTCTACCCACACCTCCCCTAAAGTCATCATTCTAGCTTCTTCTGTCCTTCCCTGCAATAGCTCAAAGCACAGGAAAAACAAAATAAGCAGGACAAAGCAGCAAAAAGTACAAAATGCAAATCACAAATAACAGAATAGAGAGCCACGTGGATACATACCGTTTTGGGGGAAATGCACAGCCTGGATTGAGCAGAATACATTACAGGAAAGCCACAATCTTTGAGTAATTTGATGAAGCCTCTCTATTTAAAATTTCAACTTTGAGCCACGTCAGTTTGAAGGCCTCAGACTGTGTGACTGGTATAAAACAACCGAGCATGAGAATGTGACTATATCGAAGCCGACCACTGTGGAGCAAGAACGGACTAAGTCCCAGAGAAGAGAATTCAGGCAGAGACACAGCCCTTACTCACCCCTGTGCCAGTTCCTTGGTGTCACAGAATCCAAAATTAATATCTGAATCCCAGTGAATAGTATTTATAGCTTTTGCATATAATTATTCCTTTTTTTTTTTTTTAATTTGACAGAGAGAGGGAGCGTGCAGCAGAGGAAGAGGGAGAAGCAGACTCCCAGCTGAGCAGGGAGCCTGATGCGGGGACTTGATCCCAGGACCCCGGGGTCGTGACCTGAGCCAAAGGCAGACGCTTAACCAACGGAGTCACCCAGGTGCCCCTGCATATAATTATTCTTAAGCCAAGTAAGAGGTTCAAACCTCAGACCACTTGAAGCCCAGGTCTGCTGAAGAATGCTCCTGGGAAACTGACCCTCATTCTACCCAGTCCCACAGTAAATAAGAAGGTGTTAGATTGTTTTCACTTGCCCCTGGTGAGAGGCGGATGTGCTGCCTGAGTCTTCACGATGATCAGCTGGGAGATAAGATCAAAGCAAAAAAAACTCTTCAATGAGGGTGGCCAACTGCCTCAGGTTGCCTGGGACTTTCCTAGTTTTAGCACTGAGAGTCCTATGTTCTAAGAAACCCCCGGGGTACAGGCAAGCCAGGATGGTTTGAAAATCTAAATCACTGATCCATGCCAATGGTCTAATTCCTGTGGAAAACTTTGGGGAACCCCTGTTTGGAAGAATGCTGTATTGTATCCTGCTTTGTAAAACAGGCCATCTCTGCAAATATCAAAATCCTTTACCATAAAAGAAACTTTGCAGCCTTTAACCATGTGTGAAGCACCTTTCTATTACCATCCCATTGGACAATCACACATGGGACAAAGTACAGGGTTCTTATTCTATGGTATGTATTCATCCATTCTCAATCCACTTGTATTTATAGAATCACATGATAAAGACTAGGTCTGTGTTATAGATAACTGGGAATGATGATGAACACAAATGACAATTTGAGTCAGGATTCTGGTGCCTAGAGGGAGAAGAACTGATAAGCAGGTCATGCTGCCCTAGAGAATAGTCCTTTAAAAGACTTCACTCTTGTTTGAGAAAGCTATACTTTGTTACCACTTTGGAGGCAAGAGTTTGGGGAGTTAACTTTGAAATTATCCCGGGGGAGGAATATAATCCAGGCCAGAGCCATCTGATACTATCAATAGAAACAGAAGTATGACAACCTCTGAAGCCCCCAGAGGTAGGGAAAGAGGATCTGCAATGATGAGAGATCAACCTCCCTCAGTTCCTCAGTCTGGAGTCTTTGGAAGTTCTCCTCTACCTGAGCCCATCTTTACCCTTGACTCCATGAACTCTCGCCATACGAAAAGTCTTATATGTAGTTATCGCTAATGGTTTAGAGATAAGAAAATTCCTTTCCCTGGTAGTGCATTGTGATGCCTTCTTCAGATAGCATTTTCCACACAGAAATAGTCACTCGTATTAAGAATTCCATTAAAGGCACAGTCAAACCACAGACCCCAGGGGCACCTGGGTGGCTCAGTTGGTTAAGTGTCCAACTATTGATTTCAGGTCAGGTCTTTTTTTTTTTTTTTTTTAAGATTTACTTATTTGAGAGAGAGAGAGAGAGAGAGCGTGCGTGCAAAGGGAGAGGGAGAAGCAGATTCCCTACTGAGCAGAGAGCCTGATGTGGGGTTTGATCCTCAGACCCCAGGATCATGAAATGAGCCGAAGTCAGATGCTTAACTGGCTGAGCCACCCAGGCACCCCTCAGCTCAGGTCTTGATCTCAGGATTGTGAGTTCAAGCCCTGCACTGGGCTCCATGATGGGTGTGGAGCCTAGTTTAAAAAAATAATTAAAAAAATAAGATAAACCACAGACCTGTCATGATATAAAATATTGCTTCTATTTGGAAAATGGGTTCCAAGTTCAAAACAACCTACAGAAACTTTTTTTTTTCCTTTGGAGAGGAACACACAGTCATTTGTGGGACTGTCATTTAAAAAATTATGGGCATTTTAACAACTCCAGGTAACCTATAAAAAACTTATGATTCTGGTACCATTAAGTTGCTCCTTTTGCTTAGCCTAATATAATCCCAAGATAAAAGTAATCCCATACTTTCTCAGATGAAAGATTATGTAGACTTTGAAACCAAACTGTCGGAGTACAAATTTGCCCAGCTTCACTAATTATGAGATCTTGTGCAAGTTACTTAACCATTTTGCACCTTGAGTGTCTTCATCTATAAAAGCAAGAATAAGGATTGCTGAGAGCATTACCTGAGCTAATATATGGATAGCTTAGGACAATGCCTGGCCTATAGGAAATGGTTTATAACTTTTAGACTTTTTTATCTAAAATGCAATGGAAAAAGAAGCTGGTTTTTCTTGATCTTAACTGAAGGTGTGAGTGAAAGTTTTTCTCACTTTCACATCATGAGTACCACTAACTGAAAGAAACTGTAAAATGCCTTTGATTATAAGATATACCCTAACTTCAGAGAAGTTAAAATAAAATAAAATAATATTTCATCTTAGAATAGAAATGTTAGTATGCTTTAATTTAATTCTAAGTTAATGCTTGCGTCACGTCCACGCAAAATAATTTGATGCAAATAATGAATAATGTAACTTCTTACTTCTATAAATTCCATTTTGTTCAATCTTGGTTCCATTGAGTCAGCAATATCCAATTGTTGGCAACATGCTTCTAATTATGGAATAAAAGGTATTTGCTAGTTAGTTTGGTTGTAATACATTCATATTTCATATTCATTTTATAGCACTTTAGAAGAACATAAATTTCTTAATTAACGTCTATCTTAATATCCCTCAATATTTACAATAAAGCAAATGATATGTATTTGGGTAACATTCCAATTACTACAAAATTATTACTTTTCCTGACTTTATTTAACCAAGCAACCCAAACACTGAAATAGACGTGTCCACATTTTTAACGACCAGCCTGAGATAAAGCAAAAACAAATATGACATCAAGAGAATAAAAAAGACTACAAGAACAACTGTGTTGGTCCTGAAGCATAACACTTCTACAAACTTTCTTTTTAAATATTTTGTCTTTAATGTTTCTTAAATTAAATGAATAATATACAAATATGTTCTTTTAGTAAAAGATTCAAATAGTACAAATAGTACAAAGAATCTTTAGAAAAGATTCAAATAAGCAGCAAAACTTGAATATCTCCCTTTTCCCCTGCCCCCCACCAGCATTCTCACTTCCCCTTCGCCACCGCTGCCCCAGAAGGAACCACCATCACCCATTTGTTGCTACCCTTCCAGCAACCTTTCTAGGTATTTTTGTTTATAATATACATCTTTTGTTTTTCTACACATACATGTGACCATATTGATCTGCAACTTCCATTTTTTCACTTCATCACTCACCTTGTAGATCTTTTCCTATAGGTCTGGGAGCTCAGGGGGAAGGTTTGGGATGGGAATATAGATACATAGATGAGTCATCAGCTCAAGTCATGGGTTTAAATAAGAACCCGGGTAGTGTGTATAAAGTGTCAAATGATAATAGAGCTAATAAGAAAACTGAAAACAACATTTAAGGTAAAAATGAAAGAAGAACCAAGAAATAAAAATGTGCTAAGAGGTGATCAGTGATAGATGAAAAATCAAGAAAGAATGATATCACAACAGCCAAAAAAAAAAGAGTTTCATAAATAACAGAGTAATCAATAATGGTAAATAAGGCAGTTAGTTCAAAAAAAGATTTTTTAAAACCTCCTTTTGATATGACAATGATGTAATCTTTATTGACCTTAACAAAAAACAAACACAAACTGTGTAAAAGTTCATGATGAAAGCACTGGCTTCCTCTCCTACTTCTAACCCCAAATCTTCCTACCTGTCATGGGCTGGTACATAAAAGATCCTTTAGTCACCTTTGGTTTTTGTAACTGCTTATTATGAGATATCTGTTATTGTCATAAGAAGATTGTATAAACTTCAGTATAAGCTTATGCATTAGATGCTATTATCCTCATCCCAGACCTCCCCCCCAAGCTCTGGAAGATTATGCAAGCTGCACTGGTTTCTAATGGTAACAGCTGTTATTAAGTGTATGTGTCCATCCCCTGGCTGGACTTTAAGGAACTTCAGGAAGGAAAGATCCCCTAGTCCTCTTTGCATCCTCTACCCCATCACAGTATCTGGAACTAGGTGAGGGCTTAATAAATGTTGAATGAATGAATGAATGAATGAATGGTACAGGAAATCTGAAGTAGTATAGGAGGTGAGAGGAGACAAAAAACCACTGTCAACTAGAATGGTCTGGAATTTCTCTAATTTCACCACAGTCTCAAATAGAGCTCTCTTTACTCACTCCTCTGTACCTTCATCAAAAAGTAAATAAATAAAAGAAGTTATCTCAAAGATTTTCTGAAAGAGGAGTTGAGGTTGTGCTAACTATGAAGAATTCTAGATTTTGGATAGGCTGAGAACATGTGGGAGAAAGGGTTGTCAGCAAGGCCCAAATCATGTTTGGGGACCAGTGATCAGGAAGATGGGAAGCATATTTTATTTTTAAGAGTGAAAATAGATTTCAGACCATCTATTGTTATCGATGTAATAGTGGTCAAAAATCAACTGAAAAACATCATTTGGATATAAATTATGTATAATCTCAGGACCTAAACTCTAGTGATTTATTTTACAAGTCAGAATTTTTTCAAAGTTTATTTATTTTTTTAATAATCTCTGCACCCAATGTGGGGTTCCAACTCACACTGCCAAGATCAAGAGTCGCATGCTCTTCCAACTGAGCCAGCCAGTTGCCCCTGCAAGTCAGAATTTTTTGCTTAATCTCATATGAGGAAACAATTTTGGAAATAAAAGCATCAAAATCTGTGGTTCTCTATAGTTGTAGTACTGTCCCCCTCTACCTCCAGTGAGCATGGTGGAAACTTGTAGTTTGAGTTTTTGTTGGCATAATGATGGGGAGTAGGGGTAGGGTCAGAAATCCTGCAATTCCTGAGGCACCTGGAGTGCTCTGTTTGAGCATCTGACTTTTGATTTTGCGCAGATGATTTCAGGGTCTTCTGTGTCAGGCTCTAAGCTCAGCAGGGAGTCTGCTTGAGGATTCTCTCCCTCTGCCTCTGCCCCTCCCCCTGTTCTTGCTCTCTCTCTCTCTCTCTCTCTCTCTCTCAAATAAATAGATATTCAAATAGGGGATAAATCTGCTTAGAATAAATTCAAGTCTAGAAACTATTTTACATATAAATATGAGTATATTTTTTATTGTCAGATTTTCCAAGACTGTAATTACTATGAAAATTTGCGAGTGGATTGCACTTTGCCTCCTTCTGAAACTTTACCAAGAGTTGTCCAGCATTTCAGAAAATTATATAATGGGAGATAACGTCTTAAGTTGTGTCTGAACTGCAATACAACACAACTGTGCCAGTCTGCATTTGTAGCTCTCCTGGTTTATGGGGATTCTATGTATATATATATACAAACAATTCATTTTCCCCTTACTTCAAAATGTCAAATACAAAGAAAATGGTCAATTGGATATAATTTTACTTTTCTTATGGCTAAACATTCATTATAAGTAAGTACAAATGTCTGTTACATTATGTCTTCTAGTGAAGTTATAACCAAACATTTATATGTTGAAATACAGTCCATATCTGTTTCTTATGTCTTTCCTTGTATTTTTCCTTTATATCACAGTTAGGACATTATACCTTTCTTTTTAAAATTCTGTGTATGTATGTAATATTTTCAAGGAACTTGATGGGATGATAAAGGGATAATACAGAGTATTTATAATAAAACAGAGCACTTGACTAAAAGGATCAAAAATCACTGATTGGTTTTCTGTTTTTCTACATTCTCCATCTGGCAAGAACAAAGGAACCAAAGTATGTGTCTAAGAACTTTGAATAACATATATCTCAATATTGACTCTTCATCTTAACCCAGCATCTGTCCCCTCACCCCCCTCCACCCTTATAAAAGAGGGAAAAATAGAAATACTACAGAAATAGGCAGGTTTACCAAGATGGAAATCTGGATTTTGAAAAAATTCATGAAGAACGTTCTGAATCTGCAAATCAAAGAAAATAGACCATGTATTACGTCTCAATTGCCATATATTTAGGGTTTTAGACTAAAAGCCATCTAGTGGCTTTCTGTTTAAGTCTTGACTAATCCTCCTAAGCCAGGGACAGAAATGGCTAACTATATACATAGTTATAAAACTATAGCTAAATTTACATTTAGTTCATAGACTACTTCAAGGTATATCAAATGTTTTTTCATATATATCTTCAATGATTCCCACTGAGAACGTTCTATGTGAGAAGTAGGATTTTTTTTTTTTAAAGATTTTATTTATTTATTTGACACAGAGAGAGAGATCACAAGTAGGCAGAGAGGCAGGCAGAGAGAGAGGGGAAGCAGGCTCCCTGCTGAGCAGAGAGCCCAATGTGGGATTTGATCCCAGGACCCTGAGATCATGACCTGAGCAGAAGGCAGAGGCTTTAACCCACTGAGCCACCCAGGCACCCTGAGAAGTAGGATGTTGAGAGTGATCTTATTTTGTCCTCTCCAAGGACATTTCTAGCAACCCTCAAACACTGGGCATCTTTGGCAAGCAGCTTGGCAATCCCAAGAATCCTCTTTAACTCCTTGTTCTTCAATCATTAAAAAACAAAATTTCTGAGTTCTTCTTGGTCCATTTTTTAAAAATAGATTTCAGGGACCCCTAGCTACCTCAGTTGGTAGGGCTTGAGACTCAATCTCCAAGTCGTGAGTGCAAGCCCCACCCTGGGCATAGAGCTTACTTTAAAAAAGATAGACTTGATTTTTTCAGAGCAGTTTTAGGTTCACAGAAAAACTGAGTGGAAAGTGCATAGAGTTTCCATATAATCCCTGCCCTCCCACCACATACACAGCTTCCCCACTATCAACATTCCCTACCACAGTGGTACATTTGTTACAATCATCACCCAAATTCTATAGTTTACGTTAGGAATCACTCTTGATGTTGCACATTTTATGGGTTTTAGCAAATATATCATGATGTGTATCCATCATTATTGTATTATACAGAATTGTTTCATCACACTAAAAATCCTCTGTGCTCTGCCTATTCATCCCTCCTTCTGCCTTCATTCCTAGAAATCACTGATCTTTTCACTGTCTCCATAGTTTTAACCTTTTCCAGAATGTCATAAAGTTGGAATCATACTTTTCAGATTGGTCCCTTTCACTTAATAATACACATTTAAAGTTTTTCCATGTCTTTTCATGGCTTGATAGCTCATTTATTTTTATTTTTATTTTATTACTATTTTTTAAAGCTCATTTCTTTTTAGTGCTGAATAATATTCCATTGTTTGGATGTACCACAGTTTATTTATCCATTCAACCACTGAGGGAAATCTTGGTTGTTTCCAAGTTTTTGTCAATTATGAAAAAAGCTACTATAAACATCCACATGCAGGTTTTTGTGTGGACATAAGTTTCCAACTCTTTTGGGCAAATACCAATAAGCATGGTAGTTGGATCATACAGTAAGAGTATGTTTGGTTTTATAAGAAACTGAAAACTGTCTTCCAAAGTGGTTGTACCATTTTGCATTATCACCAACAATCCCCACCAGTTGCTGTGCATCTTGGTCAGCATTTGGTGGTGTCAAGGTTCCAGATTTTGACCATTTTGATAGGTGTATAGTGGCATCTCATTGTTTTAATTTTCATTTCCTTGATGACAAGTGTGGAGCATATTTTCATATGCCTATTTGCCCTCTGTATGTCTTTGGTGAAGTGTTGGGGTCTTTTGCCCCTTTTTTAACAAGATTTTATTTATTTATTTATTTATTTGACAGAGAGAGTCAGAGAGAAAGAGAAAGAAAGCCCACAACCAGGGGGAGCTGCAGAGGGAGAGGGAGAAGCAGGCTTCCTGCTGAGCAGGGAGCCCGATGTAGGACTCTATCCCAGGACCCTGAGACCATGACCTGAGCCGTAGGTGGACACTTAACCAACTGAGCCACCCAGGTGCCCCTGCCCATTTTTTAAATCAGTGGTTCTTTTCTTATTGTTGAGTTTTAAGAATTCTTTGTAAATTTTGGATAATAGTCTTTTATCAGGTATCTTTTTTGCAAATATTTTCTCCTAGTCTGTGGCTTGTCTTTCTTGGTCTATTTTTAATAATTCACTTTGAATTGAAAATATGCTTTGGCATTGTATCTAAGCAATAAATGTTCTCACATCTATATACAGCTAAGAGAAAATGTTTAACTGTTAGAGTACAGTTGCTTTCTGAAGCTAAAAGACATGCTCTTAATCTACAGAAGTAATTAGTCACCCACATACAAAAAAACAAAGAAACAAATGAAAGCTATGTCTATCCATAATGAAGAGTTTGGGAACCTCAGCCAGAGTCAATATTTTAGAAATCTGCTAGAATCTTTTTTTTTTTTTTTTTTTTAATGCTCAAGAGAAAATTGAAGAAATTAACTCTCAGGGACCAGACAGGTCAGGAAGCAGCTTCCCTCAGTAAGACTGAAAATTTAGATGTACATTTCTAGCACTCCACTCAATATTGCAGCAATCATCCTCTTATCGCCCAGCCCACCTACCCTTCGCAAATACCCTCCTTTCTTACCACTGCCAGGGGAATCGTTCCTTTGGGGTCTACGATCCATTCACTGAACTGTTCCTGCAGAGCCTGCTTCCGTGTATTGGCCACCTGGACTTTGACTTCTGTTATGCATTGTCTTTGTTCCCGTTTCTGTTTAATACTCTCCTTCATCTTGCTTATTCTAAAGGATGTTGAAATAAAAGGCATGTTGAGTTCAGACATACTGAGTTGAGACCATTGAATTTCATTCAGATTGTTCAAATGGCAGAAAAGAAGAACTCAGAGCCTCATTTAAACTTTGTTCCTTTCTTTAAAAAAATTAAAAAAGAGGCACCTGGTTGGCTCAGTGGGTTAAGCCTCTGACTCTTGATTTCAGCTCAAGTGGTGATCTCAGGGTCATGAGATCAGGCCTGTGTGAGGCTCCATGATCAGTGCAGAGTTTCCTTAAGATTCTCTCTGCCACATTCCCCTCTCCTCCTGCTTGTGCTCTCTCTCTCAAATAAATAAATAAATCTTAAAAACAAAATAAAAAATAAACTTTGTTCCTGTCTTTACTCCATGAGATCTTTTTAAAAAAAATATTTTATTTATTTATTTGAGGGAGAAAGAGAGAGAGCGAGAGAGAGAGAGCACAGAGGGAGAGGGATAGGGACAAGCAGACTCCCTGCTGAGCACTGAGCCTGATTCGAGGCTTGATCCCAGGACCCTGAGATCATGACCTGGGCCAAAGGCAGACTCTTAACTGACTGAGCCACCCAGGCACCCTCCCACCATGAGATCTTCCTTGATTTAGGCTTGAAGTGACCCTTCCTCCTCCCAGCACTTACTGAATTTGGCTAAATCATAGGCTGTCTTCCTGTATTATTTGACTTTTTATAGAGGGGACCTTATTTTATCCAACAAAATACCATCTGTAAGAAGTACTAAAAATAGCACTAGAAGCTGCCACATATACCCAAAAGCAAAGCCGAAGGCACTAAGGCCTTACAATGGTGGGGCTCTCTCTTCTCTGGACACAGAAATCATCTGGAAAGATTCTAATTCCAAGTCTAGAATGGAAGCCTAGAAGCTGCATTCATAACCAGCATCTCAGGTAATTTTTTTTTTTAAAGATTTTATTTATTTGACAGAGAGAGAAAGATCACAAGTGGGCAGAGAGGCAGGCAGAGAGAGAGGGGGAAGCAGGCTCCCTACCGAGCAGAGAGCCTGATGCAGGGCTCGATCCCAGGACCCTGAGACCATGACCTGAGCCGAAGGCAGAGGCTTTAACCCACTGAGCCACCCAGGCACCCCATCTTAGGTGATTCTGATGCCTCGGCTCAAACTTTTGATTTCTCTCTAGGAATATACATTTCCTTTAAACACCTAGAGTCAAACACTTTGACAGCCTCTAAATATAATAGTTATCAGTATATTCAGATAGAGCTACATCACCCAGGTCAGGAATGGAGAAAGTATCATGATTTTAATTGTTCCCATATTCATCATCCCTGTGAGGACTTCAAAACCCCTGAACTGGTTTTGATTGAAACACCAAAATGACTCAGAATAATCAAAATAGCTGCTGGCTTCAAAAACAACTTTTTGAAGCATGTCTTCATCTTTCAAAGAAAATAGACTAAGGTGATCTGACAGATTTGGAAATGCAAAAGACTTTTCAGTTAGGACAAGCAAATTAGATACCTCTAATAATCCAAAAGAATCAATCAAAATCTGTCATTTCTTTATCATGCCCATATACGGCCTTCAAAATTCTCGAGGTAAATAGGCTTTCAAAAATAAACTTTGAAGCTTGAAAATAAAAATATGGAAGTGGCTTAATAGTACAGAAGGACCTGTTTCTGAGCTGCTGGATGACTAATTAGGATTTTAAAGGACGTGCTAAGTTTCTCTGATGCAAATGTGAAGCAGGCAAATCTCTACCACTGATCTCAGTTCTGCCAGTCCCTTCTCTGCTGGTTCTCTGGTCCATTCACCACTCTTTCTCCCTCTGATGCCTTACCTATCTCTTTCTCTCCTTCTCTCTCTGTACTTGTTTCCCCTCTTCCCTCTCTCTATACAGCATTCTCCCCAATTTCTAACTTCATTCTTTTATTTAAAAAAGATTTTATTTATTTACCTGAGAGAGTGAGAGAGAGAGAGATCACAAGCAAGAGGGAGGGGTAGAGGGAGAAGCAGATCCCCCCCCACCCCTGCCGAGCAGTGAGCCCAATGCGGGATAGATCACAGGACTGTGGGATCATGACCTGAACCAAAGGCAGACACTTAACCAACTGAGCCACCCAGGCACCCTCTATCTTCATTCTTGCATGACTTTCTATTTTTTGTCCGTATCTTTCTTCATTTAAACACTCAGTTACTCACTAAGTCAATCACTTATTCATTTGTTATGCAATTTTGTTGGGCACCTGCTATGGATGCTGCCATTATAAAGCTTAGGGTCCAATGTAGAACAAGAAAAGTAAATAATATTGCAAATAAGTACTAGGTATCTCCAAATTCTCATGTGTATCAATCACCGAAATATAAAAATGGATGAACAAAACTGGGTTTCTGTCATGTTTCCATCTGCCTAAAATTTACTTTTCTGCCTCTCTTTGTTTCACTAGATCCTCCACATCCTTTAGGTCTCTGCTCAGACATCATTTCCTCCCTCTCACTAATAAAGAAACAAAACCTAGTTTGTATTTCAAGGCCACTGTACATGAGACTCCAAATATAATCCAAATGGATTTAAAATTGATTATGTAACTCATTCAGGGAGCGAATAAAATTTCTCTTTTGTGGTCTGCATTATCTCATGAGGATATATATGTACATCAATCAACAGAACTTTATAGCATCTGAAACTCTTAACTTTGCATAATGGAGAGTAGACATAAACTACAAGCAGATTCTAAGTATAAATCCACATTTAAAATGTGGTAAAATGCAAAAATGGTCACAAATTCTTTCCATTCCTGTGCACATGTCCATTTGTAGGCAACATGATTTTGCAGCTTCTCCCATTAAGAGATAGAATCTATTTCTGCATCCTTTGTGTCTGGCTGTGGCCAAGTGACTTACTTTGGCTAATGGGCCATTAGCAAACATGATCCATGGAGGAAGTTGAAAAATGTTATCAATTACATCACAACAAAACTGGAAAAAAGGAAAGA
This sequence comes from Potos flavus, assembly GCA_028534135.1. Taxonomy (NCBI): domain Eukaryota; kingdom Metazoa; phylum Chordata; class Mammalia; order Carnivora; family Procyonidae; genus Potos; species Potos flavus. The sequence goes on along the minus strand of CM052891.1, from coordinate 37,959,398 downwards.
AAAAGAAAAGTGTTTGAACATTGGGGCTAGCCGTATTTTGTTGAACTTAGAGTACCTTCCACTACCACCTTGGCAATGGGCCTATGCTAGCCTGCTGGATGATGATCCAGTTACCTCCACTACTTTTGTAAACAGCCAACATCTTACTGCAATGTATGAGTGAGTCCAATTGATACCATGTGGAGCAGTAAGCTCAGCCCAAAGTTATCAACCCACAAAATCATGAGCCAATAAATTATTATTGATTTAGGCCACCAAGTTTTGAGGCATTTTGTTACACAGCAAAAGCTAAATAAGAAAAGTTTCCCCATCTTAATAAGTGTTTTTGAGATGTTTTAAGGAAAGGCACAGTATAAATCTAATTGATTACAAAATAGAAGTAGGAGCACTTGGGTAGCTCAGTTAGTTAAGCGTCCAACTCTTGATTTTGGCTTAGGTCATGATCTCAGGGTTGTGAGATCAAGCCCCATGTTGGAATCCATGCTGAGCATGGAGCCTGCTTAAGATCCTCTCTTCCTCTTCCTTTACTCTCCCCCCGCAAAAAATAGAAGTAAAAATATTCCTTATCCTAGTTATGATAATCCAAATTCTATTCATTCATTCAAGCAGTACAAGGAACATCTTCCTCTTATAGCAGCATTTGTCTTTATTATAGTAAAACTGATTTTTGTATTTCATCAAGATCAGTTCTAACCAGCTTATGTGGAGAACTGACCATAAACTTTGAATGACCCCAGTATACCATTAACTGGACCTAATTGAAGACTCTTTTTGGACTGCTGAATAATGGGACTTGTCTTAATCAATCATGTACAAACTTATGGATTCATCCTGTCCTATACAGTGTGATAGTTTTTAGTTGTTAAAGTATAAACATTATATAAACGTTATATTAACATTATGTAAACATTATATAAACATTTTTCCTAACACTTTTTAAAACTCCTGAATTTTCCCCCTCTGCAACCTGGTCAGTGAATTCTTCACTGCTGTATATTGCCTTGCCTGGCAAGTTAATAAATTCAGTTTTTGTTTGTTTTTAAGTTTTGGCGATCTTAGTTTCAAAAAGCTAAACTGGACTTCTTGCCATTACTGGAGGATGTCCATATTATTTCGGTGATGAGTATTCCTATAAAAATGCATATATGACATGAGTCTACTTAATTATTATACTTCCTTATTTCTAATATTTTGTATATTCAACATATATCTTATTAAGAAAAATGTAAGTTACTGTTAATCAATGATATTTGAACAGATTAGGCCTATTTGGAATTTTATAAAATGATGAAAAACATTTATCATAGCTTCCCCACTAAATACTGATAGTTAATTCCAGAGACTTCAAAATTAAATGCTCAATTACCCCCAAATTAAGACATATTTTATAATAATCATATATATCTAAAGACAAAAACAAAAAAGCAAAACACACACACAAGAAAGCTTTCATCATGAAAGCAAAAACAGGATTAGAATAAGTTAGTTAATTCATTTAACAAATATTTATTGAGCATTATTTACACAAAGCAACATTAGATACTAGAGATGTGAAGATGAATATGACTTACAGCTCCTGGCTTACATTATAGCAGTGGAAACAACCATTACAATTGTGATCAGTGCAGTAAATGAGAAATACAGGATGCTTGAGAAAGCATATAAGAGAACAATTTCACAGTGAAATGGTTTATGAGATAAATTGGAAAGGATTGGTAGGATAAAATGAAGAGGAAGGAGAAGAATGATACAGAGGGAATGACACACAAGACCCTGATATGGAAAGAAGCATAATATGTTTGAAAACTGAAAGTAATCCTATGTGCCTGGAGTATAGAATGTGAGAAGAAGAGAGGAAGCAGCCAAGTAAGTTAGGGACCAGGCAGGTCATACAAGGAAAGTCTTATAGGCCTAGTTAGGGATTTTAGTCTTTATCTTAAGAGTAAATAGAGACCATTGAAAGGTTCCACATTTGGTAAAAACATGATAAGATTAACTTTTTTTTATACTCTATGTAAAAACCTGAAAAATCCACCAAAAAATTGCTAGAACTGATACAGGAATTCAGCAAAGTCACGAGATATAAAATCGATGCACAGAAGTCTGTTGCATTTCTGTAGACCAATAATGAAGCAGCAGAAAGAGAAATCAAGGAATTGATCCCATTTACAAGTGCACCCAAACCATAAGATACCTAGGAATAAACCTAGCCAAAGAGGTAAAAAGATCTCTTGAGTCATACCTCATAGGGAAAAAGTACAAAATTTGGTTCTTGTCATGAGGAACTTACACACTCAAGTTGAAGAAATATAACTAAAATATACTAAATTTATCAGAGCAAACTATAGAAACTATAGAACACTTATTAAAGAAATTGAAGAAGATACAAAGAAATGGAAAGAAATGGAAATTGGAAGAACAAATATTGTTAAAATGTCTATACTACCCAAAGCTATCTACACATTCAGTGCAATCCCTATCAAAATAACACCCGCATTTTTCACAGAGTTGGAACACATAATCCTAAAATTTGAATGGAACCAGAAAAGACCTCAAATAGCCAAAGGAATATTGGAAAAGAAAACCAAACCTGGAGGCATCACAATTCTGGACTTCAAGTTCTATTACAAAGCTGTAATCATCAAGACAGTACGGTACTGGCACAAAAAGAGACATATAGACCAAAGGAACAGAATAGAGAACCCAGAAATGGACCCTCAACTCTGTGGTCAACTAATCTTCAACAGAGTAGGAAAGGATATACAATGGAAAAAAGACAGTCTCTTCATCAAATAGTGTTGGGGAAATTGGACAGCCACATGCAGAAGAATGAAACTGGACCACTTCCTTACACCATACACAAAAATAAATTCAAAATGGATGAAAGACCTAAATCCTTGAGGAGAACACAGTCAGCAACCTCTGTGACCTTGGCCGCAGCAACTTCTTACTAGACATGTGTCTGAGGACAAGAGAAACAAAAGCAAAAATGAACTATTGGAACTTCATCAGATAAAACGCTTCTGCACAGCAAAGGGAACAATCAACAAAACTAAAAGGCAACCTACAGAATGGGAGAAGGGATTTGCAAACGACCTATTGAATAAAGGGCTAGTATCCAAAATCTATAAAGAATTTATCAAATTCAACACACAAAAATTAAAAATCCAGTTAAGAAATGGGCAGAAGATTAACTTTTTAAAAAAAATCACTTCAGTTACGAGTAATGAGTAGACTGCAAGAGGACAAGAGTGAATGGAAACATACTAATTAGGAGACTGTTGCAATAGTGCAGGTGAGACCTGACAGTAGCTTAGACTAGGGTGACAGCAGCAGGGAAGGTCAGAAATGAGAGAATTTGAGAGGAGGTAAAATCAACAGGACTTAATGATTGATGAGAAGTGATGAGTGAGGAAGCAGAAGGTGTCAAGGTTCATCCTTTGGGTTTGGGCTTGAAAATCTTGATGTACAACCAAGAAAGACAGTGACTTTTGAAACTGAAGTGCTTGTGAAATATCCAAGTACAGATACTAAATAGTTGCACATACTGGTCTGAAGCTCAAAAAAGGCATTTGGATTAGACATTAAAATCTAAGAGCATGAAGGTATAGATGGTAATTGAAGTCATGTGTTGAAATGAGAGCACTCAAGGATGATTTGGGAGTGATCAAAGAAACATGACTTAAGGAATCTTAATATTTGAAGATCAGATGGCAGAGAATGAGCCAGTACAGGATGCTGAAAAGGACTAAAAAGAGGTAGAAGGAAAACAACTAAAGAATAATAACATGGAAGGGAAAGGAAAGAGTATCTCAAGGAGGAAATAGTCAACATCATTGAATATTGGTAAGAGGCCAAGTAAGATGAGGATTGCAAACTTTCCACTGGGCCTAGAAACATGGAGAACATTGTGATCTCAGTAAGTGACATTTATTGAAGAAAGCCTGGAATGAATAGCCAGATAGAACAGATTGAGAAGTGTGTTGGAAGTGGGGAAAATGTACATGGACACCTGCTTTGATAAATTTAGTATGTTTTAGTTATATTTCTTCAACTTGAGTGTGTAAGTTTCTCATGACAAGAACCAAATTTTGTACTTTTTCCCTATAAGGTATGGCTCAACATGGAGCACTTGGTAGTTATGCAACAAATACTGATTAACTGAGCGACGACTCCTCAATAAATCTAAGTTATTAATTAATTTACCTAACCAAATTTTTTTTATATTTGTTAGATAACAAATATTATCTGGCCAAGCACTGTGCTGAGTGTTGGAAACATAGATATGGTAGAAAAATAGTACTTGTCTTCAAAGAGATTATGGGGAGGTAAATCAACAATTATGTTGTAATGTGCTAAAGGCTGACATGAGCCTACAGGTGCTCCAGGAATATAAGGAAAGAGTATCTAATCAAAAGCAGGTGTGACAGAAGGTATCCCAGAGGAAATGATACAAGGGCTGATTTTTATTTATTTATTTATTTATTTATTTATTTATTTATTTATTTGAGAGAGAGAGAGAGAGAGGGCAAAGGCAAGCTCAGGGGTGGGGGTGGGGCAGAGAGCATCCCAAGCAGACTCTGCATTGTGTTGAGCCTGATCTCACAATCCTGATCAGGACCTGAGCCAAAACCAAGAGTCTGACCTTCAACAAACTGCAGCACCCAGGCACCTGGATACTTGGGCTTATTCTGGAAGCATAGGAAAAATTGTCCAGCAAGAAAAAGGAGGGGAGGGGCGCCTGGGTGGCTCAGTCGGTTAAGTGGCTGCCTTTGGCTCAGGTCATGACTCCAGAGTCCTGGGATTGAGCCCCAAGTCGGGCTCCCTGCTCAGCGGAAGGCTGCTTCTCCCTCTCCCTCTGCCTGCTGCTCTGCCTACTTGTACTCTCTATCTCTGTGTCAAATAAATAAAACCTTAAAAAAAAAAGAAAAAGGAGGGAAATGTTGTTCTAGACATAGAAAGCTGGCACTCTGGATTAGAGGAGAGGGCATCTGGCTAGTGGTTTTGATTAGTTGATATGTAAGAGATAATAAAATTGATGTGCATAAAGAATGCTGCCTATCGAGCCCAGGTGAACGAAGTCGGCATGATGGTCTGAGTTCAATATCACTACATGCTGGGTACATCAGATCTAGTGCCTGCAAGTTTTGAAGCTGGCCTTCATGATGAAGATTTCTATTTCCAAATGAGGTAGTTGAGTTCCAACTGAACTACCTTCCTGGAAGAGTATAAGCAAGGCAGAGGAAATTTCCCACTGGATATTTCCCACTGGAGTCCTGGAGAGCATCTGGTTTGATGGTACAGGACTGAGGTCAGGCAGAGGATATATAAACGAATGCAGTAGCCCATAAGGTCTTCAGTCTGTTCTCTTCTATAAAGAAAAAAAAAATCCTATTTTCTTCTGAGGATAACAGGATAATAGTTTTAAATGAATCAATAGTTTTATCTTGCAAATCCTAGGAATTTCTGGACATCTTGGATAGTCTTACTCTAGGACCACCACACTTTGTCAGGCATTATACCAGATATCCAGCCCCAGCTGCAGTGACCTTGATTCAAGAACTTCACCTCAGTCTTGTTAACATCAGGAATGTCCTATGCCACTGAAGCAGGACCACGGACTCATTTAACAAGTTGCAGGGTGTGTGTGTTTGCAGGATATGAGGATAACATCCAAGGAGCCCATGATTTCTCAGTCCACAAGTACTTTGATTTCTAAGTACTTCATAATGAGATATATACAGATGCAACAAAGTGGTTTAGAGATGGATATGAAACTAGCCCATGTATATACATTATTATTATTATGTTTCAGGTCGAATAATAGTAGAACCTGTTTGAAGAAGTCCTACCACACACCATTAGGTGGAACGGTCAAACACTATTAAAAAGAAAGCATTTTTCTTATCTAGATACTCACTTTTAGTATAACCTGTTCTACTAGTTGATAAACTATGATATTCAGTACAAATCAACAAAATGATTGATGTTAATAATATCACCTGTGGGAGAAGCACCTATGGGATTTCCTAGCATAATATAAGCACTAGGATTTGGCTCCCCAGAGAGGTGACAGCTGGTGTGGAGTATGAGCAGACAGACATCTGTCTAGGAAGTTACTGTCTCCTGGCAACTGCAGAAGATCCATATCAAGGATGAAACATTCCCTTACTCTTGCCAAGTCCTACTGGCTGGTGTATTGTAAGCATAAATTAGACATTTAGGGGTTCGTTCGTTTGTTTTATAGTGAAAAATTGTATTTAAAAGGCTAAAAATATGGGGCGCCTGGTGACTCAGTGGGTTAAGCCTCTGCCTTCAGCTCAGGTCATGATCTCAGGGTCCTGGGATCGAGTCCCGCATCGGGCTCTTTGCTTGGCGAGGAGCCTGCTTCCCCCACCCCCTCTCTGCCTGCCTCTCTGCCTACTTGTGATCTCTCTCTCTCTGCCAAATAAATGAATAAAATCTTAAAATAAATAAATAAAATAAAAGGCTAAAAATAAGAAAGAAGTCATAAAAAATGGTAGAACTAAAACTCACCTATTATATCCATAGATGTAAATATGCTAAAACCTACCTATTAAAAGATTTTGATCAAATTATAAAACAAAGAGCGCTCTACACTGTATATTCTGTACATAGAGAAAGCACCAAATTAAAATTACTCAGAAAAGTTGCAAATAAAAGGATGAACAAAAATATTCCATGAAAATACATGTAAAAGAAAGTAGGGGTTGCAATGTTATTATCAGATGAGATTAAATTCTGGAAAATAATTATAAAGATGACACTTTATAAAGAGTGCAATATACAATGAAGGTTTTACAATATACCCAATTTATGTGTATGATTTGACCAAAATTGTTGGAAGTTGCACGTGAGAATGGGGATGGGGTTTGTTTTTGGAAACACAAAAAGTAAGCACTTTGAAGTAAACCAACAAACCCTTTGTAGATACCACATTCTTTTTTTTTTTTTTTTTTAACACATAATGTATTATTTGCCCCAGGGTACATGTCTGAATCAACAGGCTTACACATTTCACAGCACTCACCATAGCACATACCCTCCCCAATGTCCATAACCCAGCCACCCCATCCCTCCCCACCCCCCCAGCAACCCTCAGTTTGTTTCATGAGTTTAGGCGTCTCTTATGGTTTGTCTCCTTCCTGATCCCATCTTGTTTCATTTCCCTCCCCCACCCCCCACATCCCCCCGCCTTGCCTCTCAAATTCTTCATATCAGAGAGATCATATGATAATTGTCTTTCTCTGATTGACTTATTTCGCTTAGCATAATACCCTCTAGTTCCATCCATGTTGATACCGTAGATACCACATTCTAATAGAAACACAATGGATGTTGTCACATAGTTGGCATTAAGTTCTTTGAACACTGTACATGAGTTAACTTGTAGGGAATTATCAAGTAAAAAAAAATTAATTATTAAGTAAAATAAAGGCTTCTCTTTCTCTCTTAGTTTTTACTTGGCTTGTGTTATCCTTATTGCTTGAGCATTTATACTGACTTTTCTTCTTTATGTAGTTGTGGGGGAGAAAGAAATTCTATGCAAAATTTTGTCGCGATTTTTTTCTCTTTGTGAGTTAAATGTTCACCCATAAGGGTGATAAAGAGTTTTCACAGGGGGCGCCTGGGTGGCTCAGTCGTTATCGTCTGCCTTCAACTTGGGTCGTGATCCCGGGGTCCCTGCTCAGTGGGAAGCCTGCTTCTCTCTCTCCCACTCCCCCTGCTTGTGTTCCCTCTCTCACTGTCTCTCTCTCTCTATCAAATAAATAAATAAATAAAATCTTAAAAAAAAAAAAAGAGTTGTCACAGGAAAAATGCCAAAAAGATATCTCAACGTGCAGCACAGACTCCATTGTAATTATGAAATAAAGCAACAGATGTAGGGATCAGAGATTATTACAAAACCAGAACCTGGTATTCATCACTAGAACTGCCACACAGGAAAAGATCCAAGTTTTTGTCTTGGGTCTAAGATCTACTTTCTAGTTCATTTGAACCCTCATCCAGGATCAGGACTGTGTATCAGGACTGATGGAGAAAAATGAAGAAATGTATAGTATAATAGGCCCCACTTCTCTGGAATGGTGTGAAGTTCTAACATTAGTAATAATAATATCTGTCATTTAAAAAAATCTTTATTTTAATTTGTTAATTACATCTGTGTGATTTTTTTTTACTGTATAAATTTTTTTAATTTTTTTAAATATCATATAGTAAAATTGACCTTTTTTGGGACATAGTTGTATAAATTTAAACACGTGTAAATATGTGTGATCATCACCATAATCAGGCTATTGAAATGTTGTAATCCTATTTTTTTTTAAAGATTTTATTTATTTATTTGAGAAAGAGAGAGACACACACAGAGAGCGATAGAGAGCACAGGCGGAGAGAAGAGGGAGAAACAGTCTCCTCACTGAGCAGGGAGCCCAACTTGGGCCTCCATCCCAGGACCCTGGGATCATGACCTGAGCAGAAGGCAGACGCTCAACTGACTGAGCCACCCAGGTGCCCAATAATCCTATTTTAAGAGCAAATACTTTTCAGAGGCACCTGGCTGGCTTGGTTCGTAGGAGACTCTTGATCTCAGGGTTGTAAGTTCAAGCCCCATGTTGGGTGTAGAGATTACTTAAAAACAAAATCTTAAAAATAAAAGTTAAAAAAAGAACAAATACTTTTCTTCTTTTTTTTTTTTCAGATTTTATTTATTTATTTGAGACAAAGTATGAGCGTGGAGGTACGGAAGAGGGACAAGCAAACTCCCCACTGAGCAGGAAGCCCGATGCGGGGCTGGACCGCAGGACCCTGGGATCATGACCTGAGCCGAAGGCAGAGGCTTAACCCACTGAGCCACCCAGGTGCCCCAACAAATACTTTTCATATCAATTCACAATAAGGCAGTTGTGACTTATAAAATATGCATTCCCAAGCATGGAAGGAATCAGGAGTTAGAGGGAAAAGAAACTGAAAAGAGATGTTAAAAGAAAAGAAAATATGAACAAAATGACACAAACATAACCTTATCAGTTTTGTAAAATTACATGTAAGAATTAAAGTCCACTTCAATTCTTAATTTGTCATTCAGAAACTCCAATGAAAAGCAATAAAGGTATATTGTATATGTAAAACTTACAAACAACAGTGATATTTTATTTTTCAGACTAGCGGCTACCACTATAAAAATTGTCCCAAATCAGTAACGACTATCTTCTTTATCTATTGTTCTTAGACACCAAACAGAAACGAATCCCTTTCTATCCAGGGAAGTAGTCAGATGAAAATTTTTTGGACCAGGTTGAGGCAAATGAATACTCTAACATCATCATGAGAGGATAAAGTCTTGACAAACCAAACAAAAATTTTATTCATCTTTTTTCTTGAATATAAGTAAGAAAAATTCTCATTCCTAATATAAATAGACTTCTCCTAAACTCTCAACTGGATTAAAGATGACACAAACAATGATATAGTTCAGAGAATTGAAAAGTAAGACTGTTTTAGCTAAGATTGCTGTGTATGCAAGCTTTAAGTCAATAGATATTGTACTGTTGTAAAGTATCCCAGGATTTCTGAATATCCTGCAGATGCTTGACACTGTCATATGTTGATATACAGATCTTGAATTTTTGCCCGAAAGAGATGAAGCCCTAATCCTGATCTCCTAGGCAAACAAAGCATCTTTGATTACTTTAACTCTTGCATGAAATTCCTACAACAGTTCTGCTCCAGTAGAAATTAGGGCTCCGGGGCATCTGGCCGGCTCAGTCGCAAGAGCATGTGACTCTTGATTTCGGGGTTGTGTATTTGAGTCCCACATGAGGTGTAGAGATTACTTAAATAAATTAAAAAAAAAAAACTGAAAAAGAAAAAGAAACAAACAAACAAACAAACAAACTAGGGCTCTCATCAAGCTTCAAATGACTCTAAATATTCAAACTCCCAATTCAAGAAGCATCAGGGAAACAAACTAACCCTCTTGTGTCATGTCATTTGTTGGCAATAGGACCCAGACCAGAGTCCTGGTGTGCCCATTACTATTCTTATTACAGATACTGATAAATGCCTACTTTTATGTACTGATTGAGATTTACATATCCCTAATAGGAGGAAGTATTTCTCAACATATTGATTTACAGCCTTGACATCAGTTCCCAAATTTTAAGTATTTTCACGGCAGTAGATCTAAATACAAATCTAATTTAGCGCTCTGCAAGAACAGATGGTGAACAGAAATGTTCTTTAAGCTATTTATTAAATTTAATGACACTGCTCCCTGCTGCTGTTGGAACTTTCACTAGTACTAAAACTCCTTTAATTTGGCTTCTACGCATAATTGGTTTTGAAGCTTTTTTTAGGGTGCATAATAACCTCCTGTGGAACTTGTTCTCAGTGCATGCCTAAAGATTCTGATTCAGAAGATCTGAGGAAGAAGCTAGGAATCTGCACTTTTAACCAAGAATCCAGGTAATCTTGATGTCATTCATAGGCAACCACACTCTGAGAAGGACTGTTCCAATGGAAAATTAAAATTCCATGTCCACATATAAAATAAAACAAGAGTTCTGAACATATCTCTTACGCTATTCTAGTGGTATATATGTACCTAATTTCAAAAGAATTGTTATTCTAAAGCTTCTGATTAGTTGCTTACCCTATAGGAAGAATACTGAAAGAAATCACAAAGAATTTTAGGTTCTTTTATAAATTTTAGTAAAAGTATTCAGGCCAGAAGATATTAGAAGGAAAGTATGAAGATTCGGGAAAAGAATCAGACATTCAAAGTGTCTTCTTTTTATTTTGTTTTGTTGTTTTAAGATCTGGAAGAGACCCAGATGTTATCTAGACTAGGGCTCAGGGCCCAAACTGGCCTGCTGCCTGGTATTGTACCAATCAACAGCTATGATCGGCTGTTACATTTTAAAATAGTTTTTAAATATCAAAATAAGAATAATATTTTGTGGGGGCGCCTGGGTGGCTCAGTGGGTTAAAGCCTCTGCCTTCGGCTCAGGTCATGATCTCAGAGTCCTGGGATCGAGCCCTACATCAGGCTCTCTGCTCAGCAGGGAGCCTGCTTCCTCCTCTCTCTCTGCCTGCCTCTCTGCCTACTTGTGATCTCTTTCTCTCTGTCAAATAAATAAATAAAATCTTAAAAAAAGAATAATATTTTGTGGCATAATAGAAAATCTTAGATACATTTTAGTATTCATAAAAAAAGTTTTATTAGAACACAGCTATGCTTATTCATTTACATATTGTATATAACTACTTTTGTACTACAACAGCAAAATCGAGTAGTTGTGACTCAATTTTCCAGGCAAAAACCCTTTAATTTTTATGTAATCAAATTTAGCAATAATTTCATGATTTTGAGTCACGGTTAAAAAGGCTGTTCTCTGAAAAAAAAGAAAAAAAGACTTTTCTCTGGCAATAAAGGAACTTAATCCCTACTTTCTCCTAGTTGTTGCGTGGTTTCATTTGTCATATACACATACTTAGAAGGGTATGTTTCATGGACAAAAAATCCTCAAATAAATCTAGTAGTTTTTTTATTGGGATTGTTGGTATTATTATTTCGAAGCTATTTTACGTAAAGTGTAGGATAAGACAACTAATTCTATCAATGTTGTTAGGAGCCAAGATTCTCAGGAAAAAAAAAAGAGATACAAATATAAAATCAAGGAATTAGGTAAAAAAACCTGAAACATTGTGTTTGATATGAAATTATCAATACTTACTCATTTTTATTTTTTATTTTTATTTTATTTTTAAAAATATCTTATTTATTTATTTGACAGAGAGACAGCGAGGCAGGGAACACAAGCAGGGGGAGTGGGAGAGGGAGAAGCAGACCTCCCGCTGAGCAGGGAACAACCCGATGCAGGGCTTGATGCAGGGCTCGATCCCAGGACCCTGGGATCATGACCTGAGCTGAAGGCAGACGCTTAACGACTGGGCAACCCAGGCGCCCCTATTTTTTAAAATTATATTTGTTAGTGCTGAAAGAGCCTAGAAGCAATGATAATACAATATTTATGAGCATTCCTAGCTCCCAGATGAGTGGTTTCCATTAAAAGGAGCTAAGAATCCTTTTTAAAAAATGCACGAAGCTTTCAAAGACTAAAGGAGTAAGGTTGGAAGAACACAGGAGCCAAAGTTGGGTCAAGTTGAGGATCAAAAAGAAAAAGTAACTATAATAGATTAAAATACATTGAATATATATTAAAATCAATGATACTCAAAAGGAACCATTCCCCCAAATGGTAAATAAAACTCGTTTTTAGAAAAGATTATGCTGAGTGAAATAAGTCAAGCAGAGAGAGTCAATTATCATATGGTTTCACTTACGTGCTGAGCATAAGGGAAAACATGGAGGACATTGGGAGAAGGAAAGGAAGGGTGAATTGGGGGAAATTGGAGGGGGAGATGAACCATGAGAGACTGTGGGCCCTGAGAAACAAACTGAGGGTTTTGGAGGGGATAGGGGTGGGGGGTTGGGTGAGCCTGGTGGTGGGTATTGAGGAGGGCACGTATTGCATGGAGCACTGGGTGTGGTGCATGAACAATGAATCTTGGAACAATGAGAAAATAAAATAAAATTAATTGGAAAAAAAGAATAAAGGCAGGTTCAATGAAAGGTTGTAACAAGAAAAAATTAAGAATTAAACATTTATTTTGTCTTATTAGTAGACAGAATATTTCAATGTAACCAAATACATAGCAATCAAGTGGGAGTTATTTCAGGAATTTCCATAGCTCAAATTAGGAAATCTATTAATAAAATTCATTGTCAACAGGTCTAGGGTGAAAACCAAATGATCATCTCCACAGATGTTGAACAAGCATTTGACAAAATTAACAATCATTCTTGAGCTTTAAAAATTGGCTCAGTGGGTTAAGTGTCTGACTCTTGATTTCAGCTCAGGTCATGATCTCAGGGTCATGAGATCCAGCCCTACATTGGGCTCCACGCTCAGCCCGGAGTCTGCTTGTCCCTCTCCCTTTGCTCCTTGCCCCACTTGCACATTCTCTCTCTCAAAAAATATATATAAATAAAATCTTTTAAAAAATCACTCTATAAAAAAAAAAAAATCACTCTATAAAGGAGTTAGAAAAAGAAGATCAAAACCCAAACCCAGCAAAAGGAAGGAAATAATAAAGATTAGGGCAGAAATAAATAATATAGAAACTAAAAAGCTCTGATAGAACAGTTATCGTTTTCTCCGCCATTGCGGTGTGTGCAGTTGAGGGTTCCTCGTCATGTTTTCTCAAAAGACTTTCAGGATCAAGTTAGTCCAGGGCAAGAAACAAAGGCAGAATTGTCCCATTCCCCACTAGATTGAGATGAACTGGTAATAAAATCAGGTACAACTCCAAGAGGAGACATTAGAGAAGAATCAGGCTGGCTCTTTAAGGGATAGCACATGAGATGGCGCACATATTTACATTGCATGAAGGTCTTGTGCTTGTATCCTGTCACTCTGTAAACATCACTGCTACCTGGACAACAGACATGTTTTATCAGGGAAATAATTTTTCTTTCTTACTATATGCTTCTGTACCAGTAGGTTGGTTTGGTAATAAATATGTAAGTCCTTTTATTTGAAAAAAAATAATTAAAAAATTTAAAAACAATAGAATAGATTAGTGAAACCAGGAGCTGGTTTTTTGAAAAGATCAACAAAATTGATAAGCCTCTAGCACGACTCATTAAAAAAAAAAGAGGACACAAATAAACAAAATTACTAACAAAGGAGGAGAAATAACAACCAACACCACAGAAATACAAACAATTCTAACAGAATATTATGAAAACTTATTTCCCAACAAATTGGACAACTTAGGAGAAATGGATAAATTCCTGGAAACATATAACCTGCCAAAACTAAAACAAGAAGAAGTAGAAAATTTGAACAGACCAATCACCAGCAATGAAATTGAATCAATAATCAAAAAACTCCCAAAACACAAAAGTCCAGGACCAGATGGCTTCACGGATGAATTCTACTGAACATTTAAAAAAGGGTTAAAGAATATCCAATGGGAAAAAGACTATCTCTTCAACAAATGGTGTTGGGAAAACTGGACAGCAACATGCAAAAGAATAAAACTGAACTATGTTCCTACACCATGCACAAAAATAAACTCAAAATGAATGAAAGACCTAAATGTGAGACCTGAAATCATAAAAATCTTAGAGAAGAGCACAGGCAGTAACTTCTCTGACATTGGCTGTAGCAGCTTCTTTCTGGATATGTCTCCTAAAGCAAGGAAAACAAAAGAAAAAAGAAACACACTCTTGGGACTACATCAAAATAAAAAGCTTCTGCACAGAAAAGAAAATAATCAACAAAACTAAAAGGCAACCTACAAAATGGAAGAAGATATTTGCAAATGACATATCCAATAAGGGTTAGTATCCAAAATATATAAAGAACTGATACAGCTCAATACCCAAAACCCAAATATTCCAATTACAAAATGGACAGAAGACATGAACACACATTTCTCCAAAGAAGACGTCTAGATGGCCAACAGACACAAAAAGATGCTCAACATCACTCATCATCAGGGAAGTGCAAATCAAAACTACGATGAAATATTACCTCCCATCTGTCAGAATGGCTAAAATCAACAATACAAGAAACAACAGTGTTGGCAAGGATGTGGAGAAAGGGGAACACTTGTGCACTGTTGGCAGGAATGTAAACTGGAGCAGCCACTGAGGAAAACAGTATGAAGTTCCTCAAAAAGTTAAAAACAGAACTACCTCAGGATCCAGCAATCACACTACTGGATATTTACCCATAGAATACAAAAACACTAATTCAAAGGGATACATGTACCCCAATGTTTATTGCAGCATTATTTACAATAGCCAAACTATGGAAGCAGCCCAAGTGTCCATCGATAGATGAATGGATAAAGAATATGTGGTATATATACAATGGAATATTCTTCAGCCATGAAAAGGAATGAAATCTTGCTATTTGCAATGACAGGAGCTAGAGAGTATAATGTTAAGGGAAATAAGTCAGAGAAAGACAAATGGCATGTGATCTCATACATATGAGGAATTTAAGAAAGAAAACAAATGAGCAAAGAAAAAAGAGAGAGAGAGAGACTAACCAAGAAACAGACTCTTATCTATAGAGAACAAACTAATGGTTACCAGAGAGGAGGTAGGTGTGGGGGTGGGGAAAATAGGGGATGAGGATTAAAGAGTACATTTATCATAATGAAATAAAATAAAATAAAATAAACTTAAAAATCATTCTATAATACAGAAATTAGGCACTTCTTTCTTTCTTTCTTTCTTTCTTTCTTTCTTTCTTTCTTTCTTTCTTTCTTTCTTTCTATTTTTCGAGTTGGGGGTAGGGACAGAGGGAGAGGGAAAGAGAGAATCTTAAGCAGGCTCCACATCCAGCTTTAAGCCTGATGCCAGGCTTGATCTCAGGACCCTGAGATCATGACTTGGGCCAAAATCAAGAGCCAGACACTTAAATGACTGAGACACCCAGGCACTCTACACATTTTTCTAATGTAATAAAATACATCTTTTTCAGATCCAAATTAAGTAGAGTTAGGGTATTAATATATAGTTTTAAAAAACTGCTCATGATGAGGCAATAATACAAGAATCATTTCTACTAAAGTCATAAACAAGACAAAGATGTCAATATCATCACTATTATTTAACATTCTATTGGAAGTAATTGTCAATATAACTAAATAAGAGGAAGATATTACAAGCATAAAAATTGAAAATGAAGAAGGAAAATGCCTATTATTTGCAGATAATAAGGTTTCCTCTCTAGAAAATCTAAATAATCAGCTAAAATTTTTCTATAAACAGGGACGCCTGGGTGGCTCAGTTGGTTAAGCATCCAACTCTTGGTTTTGGCTCAGGTAATGATCTTATGGTCGTGGGATCAAGCCCAATGTCCAGCACTACGCTCAGTGATGGAGTCTGCTTCAGATTCCTTCTCCCTCTCCCTCTGCTCCTCCCATTCGTATGCACACACTCTCTCTTTCTCTCTCAAATAAACAAATCTTTTAATAAAAATAAAAAATAAATTTTTTTCTATTGATGGAACTCAGTAAGGTAGCAGAGTACAAAAATTTACAGAAATTAATAGTCTTCATGCATTCAAACTACATATAGATAGAATATGTAATGGAAGAAGAAAGTCCCATTTACAATGACAATAAAAAAATAATAAAATAACTAGTAATACATCTAACAAGAGATGCAAGTTTAAATGAAAAAAACTAAGACAACCATGATGGATACAAAATAAGAGGAGCAAATGGAAAGACATATGTTCTCAGATAGAAACACTTGTCATTAAAGATGTTGATTGTCCCTAAGTTAATAAATAAATTTAAACAGATTTCAATAAAAATTCCTATAAGGTTTGTTTGCTGTTCTCCTTTTTTTTCAAGTAGATGACTCAATCCTAAAGTTTATATTAAAAAACAAAAACACGGGGCACCTCAGTGGCTCAGTCGGTTAAGCGTCTGCCTTCAGCTCAGGTCATGATCTTGGGGTCCTGGGATCAAGTCCTGTATCGGGCTCCCTGCTCAGCGGGAAGTCTGCTTCACCCTCTCCCTCTGTGTGCATACTCTCTCTTTCTCTATCTCTCTCAAGTAAATTTAAAAAACTGGAAGAGATTATGCTGAGTGAAATAAGTCAAGCAGAGAGAGTCGATTATCATATGGCTTCACTTATGTGTGGAGCATAAGGAAAAACATGGAGGACATTGTGAGAAGGAAAGGAAGGGTGGATTGGAGGAAATTGGAGGGGGAGATGAACCATGAGAGACTGTGGACTCTGAGCAACAAACTGAAGGTTTTTTGGGGGGGTTGGGCAAGCCTGGTGGTGGGTATTGAGGAGGGCACGTATTGCATGGAGCACTGGGTGTGATACATGAACAATGAATCTCGAAACACTGAAAAAATAAAATAAAAGTAATTGGGGAAAAAAAAATATATATATATTAAAAAAAAGCAAAAACACCAGAATAAAGCAGTAATTAATGAGGACCAGCACAGTCAGAATTACCGAAATACAGAGCTTCCTCAACTTATGACAGGGGTATGTCTGAATAAACCTATCATAAATTGAAAATATCCTAAGTAGAAAGTGTATTTAATACACCTAAACTACCAAACCTCGTAGTTTAGTATTTAAACTGTGTTTAGTATTTAAACTGTATTTAAACACAGTTTAAATACTAAACACAGTTTAGTGTGTTTAAAATGTGTTCAAAACACTTAAATTAGGGCGTCTGGGTGGCTCAGTGGGTTAAGCTTCTGCCTTTGGCTCGGGTCATGATCCCAGGGTCCTGGGATCAAGCCTCACATCAGGCTCTCTGCTCAGCAGAGAGCCTGCTTCCCTCTCTCTCTCTGCCTGCCTCTCTGCCTACTTGTGCTCTCTCTCTCTCTGTCAAATAAATAAATAAAATCTTAAAAAAAAAAAAAGAACACTTAAATTAGTTTACGGTTGAGCAAAATCATCTAACAAACGCCTATTTTATAAAGTGTAGACTATCTCGTGTAATTGATTGCATACTGTACTGAAAGTGAAAAACAGAACGGTTGTATGGGTACAGAATCATTTTAAGTGACATTTAAGTGACTGACCAGGAGCTGTGGCTCACTGCCACTGGCCAGCATCATGAGATGTTGCTAGTGCATTTTGCTAGTCCAGGAAAAGATCAAAATTCAAAATTCAAAGTATGATTTCTACTGAACACATACCACTTTCACACCAACATAAAGCCAAAAAATCAGTAAGTGGAACTATTGTAAATCAGGGACTGACTGTATACTTAAAAGTCTCAATGATTAAAGCAGTGCAATGTGGTGCATGAACAGGGAGACAGTCAATGGGATAGGATAGAAAAATACAGAAATACACTCCAAAATATACAGGAATTTACTAATAAAGTTTCAAACAGTGGGGCAAAATAGACTGACAATTGTCATTGGGATCACTACGTAGCCATTTGGAAAAGGAAAAAGTTGGATTCATATTTTACATCTTACATTAGGATAAATTCCAAATGGATCAATACTTAAAATGGGAATTAAAATAATAAAAATTCCAGGAAAAAAAATGGAAGGATTCTTTTACTATTTTGAAAATAACAATGACTCAAAATCTAGAAGCCATAAAATGAAAGTAAATAAATTCAACCACATAGAAATAAAATATCTTCTGCATGACAAGATATAAATAGCAAGTAAAAAACAGAAGAAAATATTTGTAACTCAGTCTGATGGTCTTACATAAAAGGAAGAAAATTTAGAATCTGTATTTGCACTTGTTTCTGTGTGTTTAAAGAAACTGGAAAAATCCACTGAAAATGAAGAACAGCCATTATTTATGGCAGAGGTGAAGTACTGGATAGATGGAGGATAAGAATGGGAGAGGAACTTTTCATTGTATAACTCTTTATACATTTTGACTTTTGAACCAATGAATATATTGCCTATCTGAAAAGTTAAATTTTTAAAAATTCCCTGCTCTTATATAGCTTACTTTCCGGTGCAGAGAGACAAAAGATAAACAAATAAATATATACTTTAGATCAAAGTGATATAACTAAATCCATGAATTCAAGGAACTTGTTTAATATGCTTCGTTAATCTTCATAGTGCCTTATAAATAGTGACACACATACTAGCAGCTCAATAAATACTTTCCGAATAATTACCAAATTATTTAAGTCCTATTTGTATGATTATACTATTGTTCTACTTGCTTTCAATGTTAGGATCTAGATCATCCACTGAAAATATAAGAAAAAATTGTACCTGTTGCCAGTAGTGTTGGGAACATGAATCTTCAGGTCTTCCGTGACATCCCTCATCATCCTTTGATAACCAGACATTCCTGAGTCTTTGATATAATAAGGATTGTTTCTCATTAAGTATTCCCCCAAATGATTAATTGGATTAAACTTGGCTGTATTATCAACTTCTGCCCAAAGCTTCTTCTTTTCCACTTGCATTAACATTTTTTCCACTCCAGGAACTAAGGTAGGCAGAAGTTTGTCAAGCAAATATGCACGAGTGTTCAGTGTCATGTTTTCAGCATTAAACCACTCTTTGGCCAAATTATCCCTGGGGAGTTTTTTTTCAGCCTTTTTTTCTTGTTCTTTCTTCAGATTATCCTTATCTATTATCTTCTGCTGCATTGCCTGGGCTTTTGCTTCCAATCTTTCAGAAAAATTTTTTTTCCATGGCTGTTCTAGCTTTGAATTCAGTGCAGTTGGATCTAAATTGAAAATCACTTTTGCAGGTTTTCTAACCACCAAATTCTTCATGGCCTTTATTGAACAAACTGAGGTTTCTGTCTGCCCTTCCAGGTGTATTCCTGAGGAGGAAAAAAAGTGAAATGTAAGAAATATTAGAGGTCAATTTTAATCTATGTTACTTCAGAATATTATTAGGGAAAAAAAAAAAAGTTTTTCCCCCCAGCCTGGGCAAGATGGTGGTGGAGTAGGAGACCTAAATCTCATCTGGTCCCAGGAATTCAGCTAGATAGTCATCGAACCATTCTGAACAGCTACAAACTCAACAGGAGATCGGAGAAGAATAGCATCAATTCTAGGAACAGAAAAGTGACCACTTTCCAGAAGGTAGGACGTGCAGGGAAGGGAATCTGAGACAATATGTGGGAGAATAGACCACGGGAGGAGGGGGCTTCCATCAGCTGGCTCCTGACAAGTGAGAGAGCAGTGGAGCACAAAATTGGAACTTTTAGAAGTCTGCTCCACGGAGGGACGATGCTCCAGTGGCTAAGCGGGGGAGTGGAGCTGGTCTCAGGTCCCTTGGGGTCACAAAAAGACCAGGGGTGTCTGAGTGTGGCAGAGCTCCCAGGTATCGGAGTGGGGAAGCCGGCTGCAGAGACGGAGCTAAGGTGGGGGCTCTCAGCTCGGGGTAACCTTAAACCATGATCCAGGGCACAGTCGGGTCATTACTCTTCGAGCAGGGACCCCACAAGTGGCAGATGCAGGGAGACTCCCTCCTTCTTCCTCTGGGAGGAGCAGCACCAGGAATCTGCTGGGTTTGGAGACTTCAAACGGGGCCGTGCGCCAGAGACAGAAATGCTCGGTCACAGGCTGGGTGAGCTCAGAGTGCGGCCGGAGACCAGGGAGACAGGAGGGATTGACGGCTTTTCTCTGAGAGCGCACTGAGGAGCGGAGCCCTGAGCTCTCGGTTCCTCCAGGTGGAGATTAGGAGGCCGCCATTTTCATTCCCGTCCTCCAAAGCTGTACGGAAAGCATTCAGGGAACAAAAGCTCCCGAGAGGGAACCCGAGCAGATTACTTAGCCTGGCCCCTGGCAAGGGTGGTGCAATTCCACCTTGGGCCATCTTTGTTGGTCCTAAGGTAAATCTTTTCATTTATTTAGGACAGCTTTAATTTCTTTTGGCAAAGCTTTATAATTTCGGTTTTGAGGCTTTGCTCATTTTTGGTTAGATTTATTTCTAGATGTTAAGGGGGTTTTGATACTATTAAAATGGTATTTAAAACATTTTACTTTCGAATTATTTGTTGGTAATATACATAAATATAATTGGGTTTTTTTTTGCGTTTTTTTTTTAAAGCCTTTACTTTGAGACATGGAAAAATCTTACAGGTACACATAGAAAAGTAAGACATGATCACAGTTAAAAAGTGAAGACGGTATAACCAGAAAGCTTTAATGCCTGTCAGCAAATGTTTAAGCTAAAGTTCTGAGTGTGACAAGCTACAGGTCTGAAAGGAATGGTAATTAGTATTCCTCTCCTTCTTCTTCACCCTCTCTCTCAACAGAATCCACACCAACCTCCTCATAATTCTTCTCAAGGGCAGCCATGTCCTCATGGGCTTCAGAAAGCACTCCTTCCTTCATGCCTTCACCCACATACCAGTGAACAAAGGCACACTTGGCATACATTAGGTCAAACTTATGGTCCAGGTGAGCCCAGGCCTCAGCAATGGCTGTGGTGTTGCTCAGCATGTACACAGCTCACTGTACTTTGGCCAGATCGCCACCAGGTACCACAGTAGGAGGCTGGTAATTAAGGCCAACTTTGCAGTCAGTGAGGCACCCGTCCACAAACTGGATGCTGTGCTTGGTCTTGATGGTGGCGATGGCAGCATTGACATCTTGGGGACTCATAGGCAGCAAGCCACATAGTTACCATGCCAAGGGTCATATTTCACCATCTGGTTGGCTGGCTCAAAGCATGCAGTGGTGTTTTCTGATACAGAAAGCTGGTCATGGTAGGCTTTCTCAGCAGCAATGACAAGGGCCTATGTGGCCAGAGGGAAGTGGATGCAGGGATAGGGCACCAGGTTGGTCTAGAATTCTGTCAGACCAACATTCAGGGCTCCATCAAATCTGAGGGAAGCAGCGATGGAAGACACAATCTGGCTAGTAAAGCAGTTAAGGTTAGTGTAGTTTGGGCATTTAATATTGAGGCTTCCTCTTTTTTTTTTTTTTTTTTTTTTAGAGAGAGAGAAAGAAGGAGAGCATGCACGTGCACATGCGAGTGGCAGGGGGCAGAGGGAGAGAATCTTTTGGGCAGACACCCTGGTGAGTGTGGAGCCAGATGTGGGGCTCAATCCCACTACCCATGAGAGATCATGACCTGAGCCAAAATCAAGAGTTGGATGCTTAACCGACTGAGCCACCCAGGTGCCCCAATATCGAGGTTTCTGCGATAGCTGTCAGAGACGGCTTTGTTGTCTACCATGAAGGCACAGTCAGAGTGCTCTAGGGTGGAGTTGAAAGTAAGGATAGCTGTAGGGCTCAGCTACAGCTGTGTAAACCTGGGTGGCTGGGTAAATGGAGAACTCCAGCTTTCATTCTCGCCATAATTGAAAGAGAGATGTTCCATCAGTATGGAGGTGAACCCAGATCCAGTTCCTCCTCAAAAGCTGTGGAAAACCAAGAAGTGCGCTGGTCACCCAGTTTCCGAATTCGGTCCAAGACAAGGCCAATGATCTCCTTGCCAATGATGTAGTGCCCTCAGGCAGCAACTTCGTGCCTGGGATGAGGTTCTCAGGGTTGAAGAGCTGGTGGTAGGTGCCAGCGTGAACTTCATCAATGACTATAGGTTCCAGGTCTACAAACACTGTCCTGGGCACATGTTGCCAGCATCCATCTCACTGAAGAAGGTGTTGAAGGAATCATCTCCTCCCCCAGTGTCACTTGGCATCTGGCCATTAGGCTGGATGCCATGTTCAAGGCAACAGAGCCCCCAACACATTGCCAATCTGGACACTAGCCTGGCCAGCGTGGATGAAGATGCACTCATACATGGTGGCTACAGGTTAGCAGGCATAGGTGACAGGAGCAGACACAGGGTCCCAGTCACCGTTCCTCACAAGCTGAGTCGAGGTAAGTAATGCGCTCATAATTTTTTTTGTACATTGACTTTGTATGCAGAAACCTTGCTAAATTTATATTTATTGCTTTATTCAATTATGTTATCTGCAAAAAAAGACATTTCTACTTGATTATTTATAATTTTTATAACTTTTATTTCCTTTATTTGCATTATTGTACTGGCGAAAACCATGGATTTTTGGGGGAGGAATAGATTTAGGAATAGGTTAGAAACAGATTTATTTCTAACGCACCTTTAGAATTGAGACACATTAATGCAGGGACTCTGTTTCTCAGTGGTTAGAACAGTGTCAGAAACATAGTAAGAACTCAATTACTTGATTAATGAATAAATGTTGTGTTAAAAAATATTATGGACATTGGAATCACAGACACCAGGGTTCCAATTCCAGCTCTCACCTTTCCTAGCCCCGTGATTTAGAACAAGTTACTCAGTTTAGACTCAGTTTCTATTTCTGTAAAATGGAAACAATAATTATACTTTGCAGGATAATCATGAGAAAATTATGCATATATATGAAATGATATATCCTAACACATCTATAGTTATTATTATTATTGGATGAGCTCACACAGAGAGAATGTCTAGAGTGAGAAGAAGGCCAAGAAAGGAGTCTTATGCAACATTTTTTTAATAACAGACAGGCTTATTAAAATTAGGTCAGGATGTTATTGCTGCTGCTCAAAGGTCATTGTAGGACTTACAAATTTCATGCAACATTTTTAGAGAACGGGCAAAAAAAGAACACAGGAGTCTGAGAGTGACTAAAGAGTTGGGAGGAAAATAGGATAGGTTAGAATCACAGAAACCACAAGAAGAGTGTTAAGAAAGACCCTTTCAATTTCAAGCAATCCACCTCAGATAGCTTAAATTAAAATTAAATTAAAAATGGAAAGTATTAGTTCATATAGCTGGAAAATCCATAACTGTTTTAGGCATCACTGAAATCCACCTCCAATTTCTAATTTGTTCTGTTGAATTAATTTTTAAGCAGGTTGTCCTCACATGTTGATAAAAATGGTCACCAGCAGCTTTGATTATTTGATGAAAATGGTCACCAGCAGCTTTGATTAAAAGATTTGCATAATCTTTATAATCATTGATTTTTTAAAATCTGCCATTAAAATTCCAGTTTAAAAAATCTGGGGAAAAAATCTGGGAAAGGTTTTAATTGACTTGGTATAAATTATATGCCTATTTCTGAACCATCCACAGCATTGAAGGGGTGGTGAATATTCTGAGTGATCAGGTTTGGATCACCACCTATCCCTGGAAATAAAGAGGTGGAGTCAGCCACATCTAAACCAAATGGATTAAGGACAGGACGGTGGTTTCCCGAAGAGATGCTGGATGGACAAAAAAAATGATCACTACAGAGAAAGTGGTCAACAGTGTCAAATGCTACAGAGAAATCAAATGATATAAGAAGTAGAAAGTATATATTGGATTTAGCATCCAATTATTCTTCACTCACCTTAGGGCAATTTCTTTGATAAGAATGGAAGGAACCAAGACTTCAGTGGGTTGAGGAGGGGCTTGAAGGTGAAGTGTAGACTGGACAAATGGACAATTATTTCAGGAATGTGATTGTGAAGGGAAGGATTTCTCTTTAAAGGTGAGATAGTCTTGACTATATTTAGAGAGTGAAAGGAAGGAGCCAATATGGAGAGGAAAACAGAAGCTATAGGAGAGAGATTAGATGATGGTCCTCAGGGTCTGAGGCGATGAAAGGTTGAGATCAAGAATATATAATAAACTTGGATGAGGTGTTTCCTACACTTTACTGAGGGCGTTTCCTCTAAGAGCCTCTATTTTTTGTGGAATAAAATAAATATTGCTAAAACCAATGAATGGTGGGATCATAGACTTGACTGTGTGTAATAAAAGTTTGAAATAACTGTTATGGAGGCGGAAAGGAGCAGACAACAAACACATAGATAGATTTCCAAGTAATACAGAATGTCCATCTGAGATGGAAGATCATATATTTTTATTGGAATTATATATTACTTTTTCCTAGCATAACTCTAGGTTCCCAGGACCTAGCTAACTCAGGCTCTGAACAATAAACTATGAGATTTTCTTTTCTTTTTTTTTTTTTTTTTTATGTCCATGGCTGCTGAGGTGAGTGGAATGAAAAACTTAATGGGAATCTTAAGGTTTTTTTCTGACATGGCCATGGAGATGAAGTAGTTTCAGGCCTTTTCAGATATTACCCACTAGTCAATTTACTTCTGTGTGCTGAAAAAGATATCAGTGCCCAGCTGAACCACATAGGATTAGGGCCATATATTATTATTTTGTGGATGCAGAAGAAAAGAAGAAATAGATATGGAAATTATTTTTATAGCCATTATTTTTAAGATAACCAAAAAGTAGTTACTGATTCATGCCTCAATCATTAATAACTCCCATTAAATAGTAATAGTGCAATAAAAGTGCAAGAGACCAGAACCTTCACAATATAGAGCAGTGGTTTTTTTTAAATTTTTTTTAAGATTTTATTTATTTATTTGACAGAGAGAGAGAGAGAGAGAGAGAGAGAACACAAGCAGGGGGAGTGGGAGAGGAAGCAGCAGGCTTCCCGCTGAGCAGAGAGCCCGATGCAGGGCTCGATCCCAGGACCCTGGGATCATGACCTGAGCCGAAGGCAACTGCACGACCGAGCCATCGAGGCGCCCCATAGAGCAGTGTTTTTTAAAAAAATCTTTTTTTTTTTTTTTAATTTATTTATTTTTTTAATTAAAGCATAATGTATTATTTGCCCCAGGGTACATGTCTGTGGATCCTTAGGTTTACACATTTCACAGCACTTACCATAGCACATACCCTCCTCAATGTCCATAACCCAACCACCCTATCCCTACCCGCCCCTACCCCCAGCCACCCTCGGTTTGTTTCATAAGTTTAGGAGTCTCTTATGGTTTGTCTCCTTCCTGATCCCCTCTTGTTTCATTTCCTTCTCCCACCCCCCACAACTCCC
>CM052891.1:37867278-37933484 GCA_028534135.1 Potos flavus | reverse complement strand
CATGGGATGTTTTTCCATTTCTTTGTGTCTTCCTCAATTTCTTTCATGAGCACTTTATAGTTTTCTGAGTACAGATTCTTTACTTCTTTGGTTAGGTTTATTCCTAGGTATCTTATGGTTTTGGGTGCAATTGTAAATGGGATTGATTATTAGTAAATATTTAAGACCTGTAAGTATAATGATGACATAATAGGTAGCCATGTATCTAGTCTTAGCTTAAGGAAAAAATTACCTAGGGACACCTGGGTGGCTCAGCTGGTTAAGTGGCTGCCTTTGGCTCAGGTCATGATCCTAAGGTCCTGAGTCCTGCATTGGGCTCCTTGCTCAGTGGGGAGCCTGCTTCTCCCTCTGCCTGCCATTACCCCTGCTTGTGCGCTCTCTCTCTCTGATAAAAAAGAAGGAAAGGAAGGAAGGAAGGAAGGAAGGAAGGAAGGAAGGAAGGAAGGAAGGAAGGAAGGAAGAAAGGAAGGAAGGAAAGAGAAAGAAGAGAAAGGAAAGAATTATCTAAATATTAAAACCTCCCATATACCCCTACTTTAATAGAAACTGTATTCTGAATTTCATGTTTATCATTTCTCTACATTTGTTTATATTGTATCTAAGCAGTATAATATTGTTCTTCTTTTAAATTTTATAAAAATGTTTTCATGCAATGTGTATTCTGTGACCTTTTTAATACTTAATTATTACGTTTGGAAATTCTTCTCTATAGATAAGTACAGCTCTATCTAGTTCATTGATTTTTAAAAATTTTTATTTTTATTCCACTTAGTTAACATACAGTGTTATATTAATTTCAGGTGTACAATATAGTGATTTGACAATTTCATACATCACCCAGTGCTCATCATGACAAGTACATGCCCTAATCCCCATCACCTATTTCACCCATCCCCCCCATCATTTCCTCATTCGTTTTGTTTCTTAAATTCTGCATGTGAGTGAAATCACATGGTATTTGTCTTTCTCTGACTGCCTTATTTTGCTTAGCATTATACTCTAGCTCCATCCATGTCATTGCAAATGGCAAGATTTCATTCTTTTTGATGGCTGAGCAATATTCCATTGTATATATATGCCACAACTTCTTTATCCATTTATCTATCGATGAGCCACTTGGGCTGCTTGCATAGTTTGGCTATTGTAAATAATGTTACAATAAACGTTGGGGTGCACATATCCCTTTGAATTAGTGTTTTTGTATTCTTTGGGTAAATACCCAGTAGCATGATTGCTGGGTCATAGGGTAGTTCTATTTTTAACATTTTGAGGAACCTTCTTACTGTTTTCCTCAGTGGCTGCTCCAGCTTACACTCCCACCAACAGTGTACAAGGGTTCCTCTTTCTTGGATCCTCGCCAACACCCGTTGTTTCTTGTATTGTTGATTTTAGCCATTCTGACAGATGGGAGGTAATATCTCATTGTAGTTTTGATTTGCATTTCCCTGATGATGAGTGATGTTGAGCATCTTTTGTGGGTCTGTTGGCCATCTAGATGTCTTCTTTGGAGAAATGTGTGTTTATGTCTTCCGCCCATTTTGTAATTGGAATATTTGGGTTTTGGGTATTGAGTTGTATCTGTTCTTTATATATTTTGGATATTAACCCTTTATTGGATATGTCATTTGCAAATATCTTCTTCCATTTTGTAGGTTGCCTTTCAGTTTTGTTGATTATATCCTTTGCTATGCAGAACCTTTTTATTTTGATGTAGTTCCAAGAGTCTATTTTTTGTTTTGTTTTGTTTTGTTTTCCTTGCTTCAGGAGACATTATCTAGAAAGAAACTGCTACAGCCAATGTCAAAGAAGTTACTGCCTGTGCTCTCTTCTAGGATTTTTATAGTTTCAAGTCTCACATTTAGGTCTTTCATCCATTTTGTGGAGTTTATTTTTGTGCATGGTGTAGGAACATAGTTTAGTTTCATTCTTTTGCATGTTGCTGTCCAGTTTTCCCAACACCATTTGTTGAAGATACTTTTTCCCACTTTCCTGCTTTGTCAAACATTAACTGACCATGTAATTGTGGGTTTATTTCTGGATTTTCTGTTTCATTGATCTGTGTGTCTATTTTTGTGTCAGTACCATACTCATGATTGCTACAGCTTTGTAATATAACCAAGTCTGGAATTGTGATGCCTCAGCTTTGCTTTTCTTTTTCAAGATTGCTTTGACTATTTGGGGTCCTTTATAGTTCCATAATAATTTTAGGATTGTTTGTTCTAGGTCTGCGAAAAATGCTGTTGATATTGTGAGAGGGATTGCATTGAACGTATAGATTGCTTTGGGCAGTATAGACATTTTAACAATATTTGTTCTTCTAATCCATGAGCATGGAATGTCTTTATATTTCTTTGTGTCATCTTCAATTTCTTTCATCAGTGTCTTATAGTTTCAGAGTACAGGTCTTGCATCTCTTTGGGTAGGTTTATTCCTACCTAGGAATTTATTACTTTTGATGCAGTTATAACCAGTTCATTCATTTTTCACTGCTTCATAGTATTTCATTATATGGCTGTATTGCAATGTATTTATTCATTCTCATTTTTGGTGGGGAGTTACCCACAAATATTTTTAAATTTGTTTTATTTATTTATTAAAATTTCCCCTAGCCTTATTGAGAATACTCTGAAGAATACTTTTATATCCTACCTAGATAGTATCCATCTTTCTGCCCAGGAAAAAATTAAGTAGTGTATAAGGAAACTCTTGAGAAGCCAATATTTCATCTAAAGAATGTCTTATGTCCAATAGTATTTATGAACCTCCTCCCAAGTTTTTATTTCCTCTTTGGCTAATTCTCTTAATCCAATATGGGGGCAGTAAGGAGGGTAGTATAATGTTCTCCCTTACCTCTCAGTTGGATTTGCCAACAAGTCAGCCACATTTTTGAGTGGGAGGGGATGTTTCCACTCTGGTTCATCACAACGCTCATTAATATACAATGATTTTGTTCTTGTTTTAAATAAACGTGAAAGAGAACAATTCTTTAAAGTCTGTGGGTTCTAATGTTACTCTCTTTGCTTTCACCCTCTCCAGCATAACCCAAAGAGAATCCTCTCTTGCTTTTAACATAGTGCTACAGATGTAGAGCAACTTCATATCTACCTATCTGCCACGGTTCATATGTGCACCCACACATGAACTAGGACATTCTCTATCTTGCTGCGTTCTGCTCGTGCTTCGCTAGTGTGCTTGGCTATGATAGGCTGCTAAGCAATAATCCTAGTGTTTGCACTGATATGCAGAGTGGAAGAAGATGTGTATCTGGTTACAATTCTAGGCAAATACTTCTCTCTTAGAGCCATAAAACCAAGAAAAGAAAAGGAGGCACAGCAATAGCAGGGTTAATAAATCAGGATTCTAAGCAAGCCTATCTGCAGCTATCTTTTGATTGAATGACCTCTGAGTTCAAGGATCATAAATTACAGCACTGTCCAAGGGTAAAGTAACTCTGAGTTTCAACTGAATATAGTTTCAAACAGGTACTGGGGTTTTTTTTTTTAGCAGGTCTACGCTTGGACATTCCTAAACCTTTTACAGATTGATTGATTCGTTATATATTCACTCAATAGTAATAATGCCTCATTTTTTGTGGCAGGCACTCTGCTAAGCACTGGAATTCTTTTTTCAGGATTACCTTCCTAAACTCTTCATAGCATTAAGAGCCTTTCAAATTCTTCCCCAACATGTACACCTTCACTCCTGTATTAATCCACCTTCTAACATACAAAGACTTACTCGAGTACTTTGGGCATAAATGCTTTCAACTAAATAAGTAGGGACACAAAAGAATTCCATATTCATATTTTGAAAGGTCCAGCCTTAAAAGTGACTTTTATAATTTCTTGCACTTAGTTCATGGCTCCCTGCTGGGCATGGCCTTGGTACAAACCTATTTAAAGACATATATAGGAATGAATTATTATCCACATTATAATAAGCTTTAGCAGATTCTTTCTTTACAAAAGGGCTTATAACATTAGTGGGACTGGCTGCTGATTAAACTGGTTCAAACTGACCCAGCAGGGCTACTCAATTAAAATGTTCTCCTTAAATATAAGCCCTGTCTGAAACTCGGCTGGCTTGATTCTTAATATTTGTACCGAAGGTAGAATGACTATAAAGGAGGAAAAGAAGCACTATTAAATACTATTAGAATTAAGATTCAATAGCTATAGGAAAATGCATTTTCCTACAAAACTTTGTTAATCTTAGGGCTATGAAATAAGAACAGAGTTGAGCAAACATATTTTCTCTTTTTTTCTTAATATTTTATTTTTAAGTAATCTCTACACCCAACATGGAGCTCAAACTTAAATCCCCAAGATCAAAAGTCCCATGTTCTACCGATTGAGCCAGCCAGGCATCTTGAGCAAACATATTTTCAAAAAATGACTTCTCAAAATCTAAGTTAAGCTCATACCCTGAAGAGTATGATAACTAGGGTAAAGAAATGAGGAATTCACATATACACTTAAACACAATATTTTCTTTGCAAAAATATGTATTTGAGTGCATTCTGAGAGCTGCCAGACAAGATAACATTATTTTAATTTTGACAAGTGTATAACAAGAATAAAGACACTTTCTTTGGCATGTTGAAATTGCATTAACAATTCCTATTCCCACTTCTTTTTTTTTTTTAAGATTTTATTTATTTATTTGACAGAGAGAGAGAGCACAAGTAGGCAGAGTGGCAGAGGGAGAGAAACAGGCTCCCTGCTGAGCAAAGAGCCCAGCGCGGGGCTCGATCCTAGGACCCTGGGATCATGACCTGAGCCAAAGGCAGACGCTTAACCAACTGAGCCACTCAGGCGCCCCCTATTCCCACTTCTTACACACACACACACACACACACACACCTTTACAATGAAAGATTTAAAATATTAGGCTTAATAGTGACTGGTCACTGAACAAATAAGTACATTGCATTGCAAGAGATATTGCAATAAGCAACTGCAATGTTTTTAGTATAAATCATATACTGTGGTGAGTAGACTTAAACAAAACACACTTCCCTCTACCATACATTGAAAAGCAACAACAGAAATTGAAAGTTCAAGAACAGGAAATACCACAAACTCTTGATTGATAAGTTTGGAGAGGCAATCAATTACATCATGAAATACATGTGTGAAGTTTTGCATATGCAAATTTGGTCACAACATGATTAAAATGAAAACCTAATTAAATTTATAACAATTCTGTTTGGCATGTTTAAAATGAAAGAGTTCATTTAAAAACCTGGCTGACAGGCAGCTGGCTGGCTCAGTCAGAAGACCATGTGACTCTTGATCTCAGGGTCATAAGTTCAAGCCCCAACTTGCGTGTTAGAGATTACTAAAAGAAAAAAACAAAAAACAAAAAACAAACCAAAAACAAAAAACAAAACTTGGCTGAAATGATTAAGGTAAAAGTAAAGTATATGTAGTGTTAATAGTGGTGGAGGGTGGGAGTGAGGAAGAAGTAAAATCAAGAAACTGGGGCTTGGGGGAGAGGCAGGTGGAGAGGGACTTTCGGAGAACTTTTTACAAGTTAGCATAATACAAGCTACAAAAATATTATAAGTTTACAATAAAAACAGAATAAATGCTGGAAAGTTTGGTTCTTGATGTGTACATATTATAATGTATGTTAATAAGAAAAAATAGTAAATAATTGCTTTTAATTGGTTTAAGAGACAGAAAACCCTTTGGAGAAAAATAAGCACCTAAAAGTTACAAGTAGCATCTATATAGCAATTTATAGTTTAGAAAATGCTTTAATAATTATTATTATTTAATAATTATTATTGTAATTCAATCTTTCACAGCCTAGCACATACTAAACAATGCTTTAAATCAAATAGAAGCAAATTTCAATTAATTAAAATTGTTAAATTTCAGATAGTGTCAAGAATTTTTATTGCACAGGATTTCACTAAGTATCTGAAGTTAGAAGAACTGTAGTGAAAGGGATGAATGTCTTTCCCACTTGTTTTTTTGTCTTTGATCCTATAAATTTCCAGTGTGCATAATTATGTGGGATTTGGTTTAAGGATGGGGCTAGAAGTCAGAATAAATGTGTGGTCAAGTACAGAGACAAAAAGGAGAACCAAAAAGACAATAAGCCCACCAAATCGCTTGTGTTCTTCATTTTATATTTGCATTAATGAGTATGTGTCAGTCAGCTCTCAGCTAAATTTTCTCTTTAAGCATGAGATGAATAACGTGGCCTCAAAGGTATTAATAGATAGTGAAGAGAATACATTTTTTAACTATCTCCCAAATTGTATTTAAAATACCCCTGAGATTGTATTTTTTTAAAATACAAAATCTTAAGAATTGCATCCCCGGTGAAAATATAATTGTATTAATTCCACTGTGTTGGGGAAAGGCTGGTTCTCTACCTTGGGATTTGATTTCTTCTGCTGCTGTTTCTGCCACATTGCTCTTGGTGTCTAATGCAGAGCTGCCTGGTTCACTCTGTGAACTCTGAAAGGAGAAAAGAAACATCAATTTCAAAATGAGTTACTTTTCCTTAAAGTTGCATCAACTCTCCCAGTTAAAGAATGCAGATAAAACAAAAACAAAAACAAAACAAAACAAAAAAAGAATGCAGATAAATGTCTTTTTAGGAGTTACCAAACATAGGTGCTTAATTTTTCTAGAATTTAATGCTGTGTGTTAGAAGCAAAGCAGTAATCACAGTCTTAGTGCATCAACAAGATAAAATGCATTGGCTCAACATGTCATCCCAACTTCCTGTGGCTAACAAAGTGATATGCTAAGAATATTATTCCAGATGTACATTAATCCTCAACGTATTGTATAAGTTATGCAATACTTTCTAAAAACATAATTTGAGACCACTATATCGTGAAATTGGACTTTTGAAAATGCTACTGTTTTACTACTAGAATCACTTTTCATGTTTGTGGGGGAAAGAAAAATATTTCATCTTAACTGAAGAAATTAAAGCTTAGTTTTATTAATAAATGATGGCAAATAGCTTTTTTGTGCTCATGCTGATGTACTTTTGTTTGTTTTGTTTTCATGCTGATATAGTTTTAAAAGAATGATAATGTAATATTTTTAAGACTCATATTAGTGAACTTAATGGTGAATCATATTTTTAATTGCCTCCCCTTTTCTATAGGATGTTCTTCCTCATTGAAGTCTTGTATTCAAATAAACACAAAGTTACTTATAAATTATTAACACAGGAATTATAGTTTCAGAACGAACAATGAAGTTACCCTAAAAACTGGTGGTTATTGTACTCAGGGTAATAGTTCTGATTTTAGAAAGCACCTTTTATTTACCTATAATTTATAATAGCTTTTCACAAATAATTTACCTGTCTGTGGAAGCTTCCTGCAACTGACTCAAATGAGTCATCTTAATGATTAACATGAGTTTGCTCTTTTCCTGTTGCCATTTTGTTTATCTTTTTTAATACCCACATATTTTCTTTTCCTTCTTCATAAGAAAATTAATTTTTCCAGTTTACTCTGCAGCATTAACATCTGATTATTCATGAAAACTCTACCTCAGTAGGCTCTTCGACTTCAGTTGCTTCCTCTTTCCGTTCTTTGTCTTCTTTTCCATTTTCCTGAAACGGAAGCCATGTTAGTAAGTGGTATCCAAAAGAAGCTAAAGATAAAACTAACACCTTATACTCTAATATAGCAAGATTTTTATGTAAAAAAATTTACATAACAGGCAAGCTCATACCAAATAAAATCACACAAAGTAGCTGTATTAACAAATTCAAACAGACCTGCTGTCAATGCCAACCAACTAGAAGCAGACTACTGTGACCCAACTATTATTTGACTCCCCTGCATCCCTTTTTCTTAAGTAGACTATATGCCCAGCATGGAGCCCAATCTGGGGCTTGAGCTCATGACCCTGAGATCTATACTGAGCTGAGATCAAGAGTTCAAATGCTTAACCAACTGAGCCACCCGGGCACCCTTCACCCCCTTTTTTTCAGCACTTTTGTCACAACCTGGTGCAGAATATTTCAACTAAAAAGAGAAATAACTAAATGATAAAATATGATATTGCATCTCAATTTTCTCAAGAATGTTGACTCTCAAATCCTCTCATAGTTAAGTGGTTAGAAACCTATGTAAGCCAGATACCTGAACAGGTTTGGGTTCCTCTTGAGATGCTGACTTACTCATCTGGGCCACTGAAAGTTATCATCAAAAGGTAGGGAAAAGTATTACCAGACCAATATTAATAACAAAAAGAGAGAGAGAAAGAAAATAGTAATAAACAACAAAAAGTAGTATGGAAGACCAAAATCACCCCCAACCCCCAATGCATCCCACCATTCTATTGAACAGTAAGTTCTCAACTGCTAAACTTTTCAAACTCTACTACTGTTACTACTGTTGTTACTGGCCAAAACTAGATTTGTACTAGGCTAGTGCCCAGGGAGACAGGAAAACTCAACCATTAATAATCACAACCATTATCATTAAAAAGAGAAACACACACACACACACACACACACACACACACACCAGCAACAGTAATGCATGTGAATTTTTAAAAACATTATTATCATCCTCATTAATTTCTGAAATAACAATTCAGATGAGATGGAGTGAAACTTTGATGGCTACCCCCCCAATTCACGTGAGAAAGGCATACAGACACTACAGTAATAATCTCAATGCAAAGCACTTTTCTTTTGAACGAGGAATTCCGAGAGGAATGTGATTTATCTTGTTTATTTATTCATATAAGGAATTAAAGGGGATAATTATCAGATCTTTACTTCACTGCAAATGACTATAGATTCAGTCACAAATTATCAAAATCACTGCTGTGCCAAAAATCATTTGAGAATTTATGTATATTTAGGCTAGGTGCTATGTAAAAAGTAAATTTTATATCCGTGGCCTCTACCTCTAGGGCAGTTACAATCTATGGATTATTTAATTTGAAATGGTATCTTTATACTGTGCGAGGGTATTTGCATTTCTTTTTATCAACACAGCATATGTTCTAGTTGAATAAACCAAAATTACTGCCTTTGGAGACAACGGATTCCAACACTTTATTTTATTATTTTTTTTAAGATTATTCTTTTTTTAAAGATTTTATTTATTTATTTGACAGAGAGAGAGGGATCACAAGTAGGCAGAGAGGCAGGCAGAGAGGCAGGCAGAGAAAGAGAGGGGAAGCAGGTTTTAACCCACTGAGCCACCCAGGCGCCCCAAGATTATTTTAATTTATTTATTTGACAGAGAGAGAGATCACAAGTAGGCAGAGAGGCAGGCAGAGAGAGAGGGGGATGCAGGCTCCCCGCTGAGCTGAGAGCCCGACGCGGGGCTTGATCCCAGGACCCCGATATCATGACTGAGCCAAAGGCAGAGGCTTTAACCCACTAAGCCACCCAGGCACCCCAGATTCCAACACTTGAGAACAGCTGCCTTGAAGCCTTCTTGAAGCAGTTCATAAATAATAAATAATATAAAATAGATTTCTTTGGTAGGTCCCAATTGTACATGCTCATAGACTGCTTTCTTTGTTTATGGTGTCCGTCTCCTGAAATTGCTAACAAGTTCCCTTCTGTTTTTCTTAAAATCCTTTTTGTTTGGATGCACCCAGATAAATCCAATTCAATAAACCTTTATTGGGGGCCTTCTCTATGTAGGCAGACATTGGGGTTGAAAAGATGAGTAAGACCTGTGTCCGGGGAGACAGGAAAACTTCCTTTGAAGAGTTCCTAGTTTAGTGATGGAAAAAGGGTTAAACAGAGGCAATTCAATCTGCAAAGTGCCAAAGTAGAGGTGCATATAAGATGCTAAGGAACACAGAGGGGTAAGCAATTACTTTTCCCAGGGAGGTCAGGGAAGTTCACAGAAAGATAGATTTCTAAACTGGATTTTAACAGGTTAATAAGACATTTTTGTGTAAAGGAGGGGGGAAGAGTATTTGAGGCAGAAGGAGCAATACACACTAGGGTATGCAAGTTCAAAAAGTGGAACACTGGTGGAGCAGGGCATGCTAATATAAAAGAAAATGGCAGGAGATGCGGCTGAAAAGGTCACTTTTCAAATCGTAAAGGTTAATCATGCTGAATCAAGGAGTTTGGACTTTACTCCATGCTTTTTAAGCACAAGATAGATGTGATCAAATGGGTGTCTTTAAAAAGTTACCTCCGCCAGGAAAGACTAGAATTATGAAACACTGGGGGAAGAGAGAATGAAGGTAAATTTTGCACCTGAAACGCTGCATCTGTGGTAAATGGCCCTCACTCTAGTCTGGGTTCTGCCAGACTAACCATACCCCTTCAGCTTCACTTTTTCAGTATATGTGGATGGTTTCTGACCACAAGGACCTGGAATTCTATCTGAATGTTTCCTGTCCGTCCAAATGTGGGGATAGGCAAGAAGTGCGTGGGAGTTGATATCTTACAAGAGAAGCCCTCAGTCAGTGATGGATAGGAAGTTGCATATAGTCCCATAGATGGACCATTTCTGTCTCCCAGAGTTCCCCAATGGGATATAACCTCAATTGCTTACAGAGTGCAACCTGCCCAATATTACAGACGTCCTTCACTTTTCTGTATTACTTCCCTACTCCATTACCATTGTTTCCTGGAACCTCCTCCCAGATGAACTTGCACTCAACTCCTTGGATCAGGGTCTATACTGTGGGAACCTAAACTAAAACAGATATGATGATTAGGATTGGGGGCAAATTGGATCTAAAGAGTGAAAGAATTTAGGAGTCTCTTATGGTTTGTCTCCTTCCTGATCCCCTCTTGGTGGCTGGGGGGTAGGGGCGGGTAGGGATAGGGTGGCTGGGTTATGGACATTGAGGAGGGTATGTGCTATGGTAAGTGCTGCGAAATGTGTAAGCCTGAGGATCCACAGACATGTACCCTGGGGCAAATAATACATTATGTGTTAATTAAAAAATAAAAAAATAATAAAAAATTTAAAAAAAAACAGTGAAAGAGAAATAGTTGAGGTTCACTGAGTGTTTTTTTTCATATTTACAAGGCGGCATGGATGATGATGCCATTTAATGAAATAAGGATAGGAGAGAAAAACAGGTTGGAGGAATGATAAGGGTTTGAGTTTGGAGGTGTTAACACGTTTAAGATACCTATTCAGTAGTCTGATAGACATTTCTAGTAAGAATCTTAATGACACTGAAATATATTATGGTGCCTTGGTAGGAAGTTGTGTGGAATCAAGTCCTTTGGAAAATGATTGAAGCACTGTCCAGTCTGAACAGTACTAACTTGCATTTTAATTACTGAAAGTGCACACCTTACTCTCCCACCCATGAGATTCTAGAGTCATTCTACTTAGATTGTCAGCTATGAGACAGAGTTTTTGTGAATCTGTTAAGGGCCCTTTATATGCATTCCCAATAGAGTTCTAAATTGGTGAATTGCAGCATTTAGCATCTTGATTGGCAAGACTGTCAGTCATATATGAAAGGGTAGCCAGTTATCCTTGAGGAAGGGGTTTCCCAGTGTAAGAGAGAAATCATACGTAATTTTGATTTGTCAGACTAATAGAAGATCAGAAATGTCATTTAGCTAGATTTCATGAGTCTTAAACCCCTGGGTAATGACAGAAAGATGCATTTGCAGGAGGATGTTAGTGGAGCTCACCCAATAAGAATATCTTCTAGGAGAAGAAAAAAAAAAAAAGATAAAGATAAACCCTTGCTGATGAACACTTAAAGGTAAGGCTAGGAGGGAAAAGCCAGGGTAAGAGAGAGATAACTGCTGAGAATGGCAGGAGATTCGTACAGCTATTTACCTGCATGCTGCTGGCTTGACTCCCATTATCAGCTTCTACCACTATGCATATGCCACAGTGAGCTCCTGTAGCCCCACAAGTATATGCCAATGGCCAAGGTCTATACCGCTATTGGTGGATCTGGATTGAACCCTAACCCCTGTCATCGGTCTGCACAGCTCCACTCACTTGCAGTTAACCTTACAGTTGTGCACCCACAAGACACCAGCCCCAACTCCCATCACTGGCCTCCTCTGCCAAACACGTTCAATCCATAAAGTCTGGGAGAGGCGACTATTCTTCAAGTGTACAAACACCTACAAAAGTGACAGGGATCACAAAGAATCAAGGAAACATGACACCACTAAAGGAACATAGTAAACTTCCAGTAATAGACCCCAAAGAAGTAGAGATTCATAAATTACCTAACAAAGAATTCAAAATAATTGTTTTAAAGATGCTCAGAATGCTACAAGAGAACAAAGATAAACAGTCTGATGAAATAAGGAAAATAATAAAAGAATGAAATGATAAGTCCCACAAAGAGAAAAACACAAAAAGGAACACCAGAAATTTTAGAGCTGGAGAACACAAGGACTGAAATAAAGAATTCAATGAAGAGCTTCAAAAGCAGACTAGACCAAGCAGAAGAATCAGTGAATCTGAACACAGATTTATTATTATTATTATTGAAATATAGTTGATATACAATGTTACATTAGTTTTAGGTGTACGACATAGTGATTTGACAAGTCTATACACTATGCTATGCTCACCACAGGTGTAGCTATCATCTGTCACCATACAATGCTATTATAAACCATTGACTATATTCCCTATGCTGTACTTTTATCCCTGTGACTTATTCATTCCATACCTGGAAGCCTGTGTCTCCCACTCCTTTCACCCATTTTGCCTATCCCTCATTCTCTCTCCTGTGACAACCATCTCTTTGTTCTCTGTATTTATGAGTTCGTTTTCGCTTTTTGTTTATTTGTTTTGTTTTCTTAGGTTCTACACATAAGTTAAATCATATGGTATCTGTCTTTCTCTGGCTTATCTCATTTAGCATACCCTCTGGGTCCATCCATGTTGTCACAAATGACAAGATCTCATTGTTTTTTTATGGCTGAGCAATATTCCAGTGTGTGTGTGTGTGTGTGTGTGTGTCTGTGTGTGTGTGTGTCTGTGTGTGTGTGTGTGAGACATCTTCTTTATCCATTCATCTATTGATTGCCACTTGGGTTGCTTTCACATCTTGGTTATTGTAAATAATGCTGCAATAAACATCAGGGTGTATATATCTTTTCAAATTAGCATTTTCATTTTTGGGGGTAAATACTCAGTGGGAACACAGGTCATTTGAAATGATCCAGTCAGAGAAAAGGCAAGGGAAAAAAAATGAAGGAGAATAAAGAAAGCCTATGGGATTGATAGGACACCATTAAGAGAAACTATGTATTATGAGAGTCTAAGGAGAGGGATAAAGGAGCAGAAAGCTTATTTTAAAAATATGTCTGAGAACTTCCCAAATCTGTGGAGATATTTGAAGATCCAAGTTCATGAAGTTCATAGGTCCGCAAACAAATTCAACCGAAAGACATCTTCCCCAGGACACATTGTAATAAAACTGTTAAAAACCAAAGGCAATGATAAATCTTGAAAGCAGCAATGGAAAAGAAGTATGTCACTTACAAGGGAATCCCATAAGACTGTCAGTGTATTTCTTATCAGAAACCTCACAGGTCAGGAGCAAGTGGGGGTGATATATTTAAAATAATTGAGAATGCTCTATCTGGCAAAATTCTCCTCAGAAATGAAGGAGAGACAAAGTCTTTCCCAGACAAATAAAAGCTGCCTTACAAGAAATGCAAAAGGAGTTCTTCAAGTTGGCACAAAAGGACACCAATTAGTAACATGAAAACATATTATTCTGAGTGAAATAAGTCAAGCAGAGAAAGTCAATTATCATATGGTTTCACTTACTTGTGGAGCATAAGGAATAACATGGAGGACATTAGGGGAAAAAAAAGGAAAAGTGTATTGGGGGAAATTGGAGGGGGAGGCGAACCATGAGAGACTGTGGACTCTGAGAAACAAACTGAGGGTTTTGGAAGGGAGGGGGTGGGGGGATGGGTCAGCCTGGTGGTGGGTAATAAGAGGGGCACCTATTGCATGGAGCACTGGGTGTGGTGCATAAACAATGAATCTTGGAACACTGAAAAAATAAAATAAAGTTAAAAAAAGAAAATATAAAACATACTGATAAATATAACTATATAGTCAAATTCAGAATATTTCAATACTGTAATATGGTAATGTATTAATCAGTTAATTCTAGTATAAAGATTAAAGGACAGAAGTATAAAAATAACTATAGCTACAATATTTGCTAATGAGTATACAGTATAAAAAGATGGAAATTTCAGCATTGAAAACAAAATGGGAGGGTTAAAAAGGTAGTTTTTTGTATGTAGTTGAAATTAAATTGTTATCGACTTAAAATAATTATTATAATCGATGTTTCATGGTAATCACAAAGCAAAAACCTACAGTAGATGCACAAAAGATAAAAAGAATGGCATCAAAGCATACCACTATGGAAAATCATCAGTTCACAACAGAAGGCAGTAAGAGAGGAAGAAGGAAAGAAAGATACTATGAAACAGCCAGAAAATCATTAACAAGATAATATCATTAAATTTTTCCCTATTGGTAATCACTCCAAATGTATATGGATTAAATTCTCCACCAAAATGCATAGAGTGGATGGATGGATGAAAAACAAGACCCAACTATATGCTGCCTAAACAAGAGACTCACATCAGCTTTAAGGACACACATAGGCTCAAAGTGAAGGGATAGAAAAAGAGAGTACATGCAAGTGAAACCAAAATAGAGCAGAGCTAGCTATACTTACATCAGACTTTGAAATAGACTTTAAGCCAAAAGCTGCAACAAGAGACAAAGAAAGTCATTATACAATGACATTATACAATTATACAAGTTATTATGCAATGATAAACGGGTTAACTCATCAAGAATTATGGGTTGCAGAATTATAGTATTAATTGAATTCACATCCCAGCCAAGTTACTCATGTTAAAATTGGGGCACCAATTGGGAAGAAGGACCTCAGTCCAAATTTCCAACATTTAGTGGGACTAGGAGACTAATAATCTCAAACTTCTGAGTCACTTTGAGTCTCTCTTGCCAATGGAGGCAGTTTGTCCTCCTGTATTTTGGAAACTAGCTTTCACTAAATTGAAAACCTTGCAATAATCTCATCTGGGGCAATTGCCTTACTAGGAGATGCCCATTTTCCTCAAGACTCATCACAACCACCTCTTAATTCTAGGAGACTCAAAACTAAAATCAGATGTTAAAATGCTCCAGCAGGCAAATACAAAGTCTGACCAGTAA
The DNA here is from genome assembly GCA_028534135.1 of Potos flavus. Taxonomy (NCBI): domain Eukaryota; kingdom Metazoa; phylum Chordata; class Mammalia; order Carnivora; family Procyonidae; genus Potos; species Potos flavus. Next base: position 37,918,300 of record CM052891.1, on the reverse strand, counting down.
GAAATTGTTTTTATAGCAAAGGATTTTCACGATTTGCATATATAATGGCATAAACCCAGGGAATATGTGTGAGAGTATATTATAAGGGAGTTAAAGAAAGGAGCACAGGATTTAATGCTGAGTTGTTAGAATTTGTTAATAGGGGTACACTTATTGGGCGCCTGGGTGGCTCAGTAGGTTAAGGCCTCTGCCTTCGGCTCAGGTTGTGGTCCCGGGGTCCTGGGATCAAGCCCCGCATCGGGCTCTCTGCTCAGCGGGGAGCCTGCTTCCCCCTCTCTCTGCCTGCCTCTCTGCCTACTTGTGATCTCTCTCTCTCTCTGTCAAATAAATAAAATATTAAAAAAATATGGGTACACTTATCAGAAATTAAGGACTTCAGGTTATAGTATCTATAGCTGGAAGTGATGCTAATCACTTATTTGGTAAATTCACTGAAACTTGGACTCCACAGTGGTATGTGTTTAAACTGAGATACTGGAACTTTCCTGACATAATGTAAGAAGAAATCCAAAGGCTTAGGGAGATAGGAATGTTGGAGCAGATTTATTACGTATTGACCTGCACCTCCCCTCCCCTCCCCAGTACATCCTCTGAGAGGATTCTGGGGAGATCCCTTTACTAGAGCATTGAAAAGTATATTAGCGATGGGAATACTTGCATCCTTGAAAAGCTCTATAGTGGCTTTCTTCTGTAGGTTAGGCAGGTGGGATGACCCATTTCAGAGTAGCAAAGGCCAAATATTAGCGTTTAATCACCAAAGACAAAGTAGGCACATTTACCATAAAGAGAAGTAGAAATACAGATTTTTTTTTACTCTCAGCAATCTTTGCAGCTAAATGATTATGGCGGCCCTAGGAATAAAATAGATGGTCAGCCTACTGAAATGGTCATCTATATATATAGTATAAAAAAATCCATATATGGTCGCCAAAGATATGGCTCTAGTCACCACGGTGGAGAGTTCTGACCTCTCACCAGTTTCTAGGCCTAAGCCTCACAACTGAAGGTAAAGTTGGATCTCCTTGAAGAAGGCTACTGAGGCACTGCCATTAGTATATACTGAAAATCTTCCAAGTCTTCCCCACACGACCTGCTGCCATCTCCTAAAATGACTATGTGCCAGGAAAAAAAATATCCTGGTACTACACTGATGTTAATTCCTGGGAAAAAGTGCCACTGCAGTCCACCAGTTTAAGTATGGGCTTGTGGTAGAAGGTGGGAAAGCGAGTCTTATTTTTTTTTAGTGGAACGGCTTAGGATCCTTTATTTACAGTTCTCAGAAGCCTTGTTTAGGGGCTTATGAGTGTAGGGGTTGCTACTACGCTCCAGGTCTGGGGATAGAAATTTCCAGTCTTCCACAGTTAAGGGGACCTGTTGAAGTGGAGGTTAGTGCCTTATACTCCATAGCCAATGTTGTAGCTGATTTTAGGCTAGTGGGGGCTATGGAGCCATGAATGGGTGGGGAGGGTATCTAGAGGCTTAAGAACCTGGCTGTGGTGTTCCTAGAGTTGGTACATAAGCAACTGGAATTGTCTGTATCTTGTTTATGAAGGCATTGTATGCTAGAAAGACAAAGCTGTTGACAACAGCACTGCAAAGAGGGTAAGGAGGATGGTCTGGCCAGAACCCAGGAATTTCTGAAGGACACCTGAATCTTCACACTGATCTTTGTCCATGCTGCAACCTGCATGGACATGGAAGACTTTGCTTGCTGGGATCCAGCAAAGTACGACTGAACTGCATATGGCACAGCATGAGGGTCTCATGAAGAAGTATTGCTGTAATGGCCAAGGCCTGACTTGGGGTGCAGGATCCTTTAACATTAACGCCATTCCTGTCAGTGGTGATGAAAAGCCTGAACACAGTTGAATTGGTGAGGTAGGTCTTGAGGTCATAACTGAGCGTTAATCTTGATGATGCATTGACCACCATCTGGTTTCCCTCGGGGAAAGAAATCTGAAGAGGATTTTTGCTTTTACAAAGAAAGGCAAAAAGTAAAAACAGCATTCAGTATTTGTTTCACAGCAAGCCGTCATAGAGGCAGCATATACCCTAAGCTCCTTCCCCAGGAACCACACTCACTAGCTCAGCATTCAGCAACTGTAGCTTTGAACTATGTCTGAGCATTTGTGCTTTATCTTGATGTATTTTGTGCATCCGTTAGCAAGATGTGTCCTAAGAAATCAGAGAAGCCTAAGAGATTTAATTTTTTGGGTCCAGCAATGCTCAAAAATTTTTTCCATATAAATAAATGGTAATAACTTCTTTGCTTTACGTCATTCTGGCTTACAGTCTCATGGGAACATTGTACTTTCAGATAGTGGGGGAAACCTGTACTTTCTTCACTTGGCTTCCAGGATAACAATATCGGAGATTTTCTCCCATCTCCCTAGTTATTTTTTACATTTCTCTTGTTGGTTACTCTTCTTTTTTCGGAGTTCTTAATATTGGAGTGCTCCCAGAGCTTAGTCCTTGCACCTTTCCTTTATTTATTTTTTTAAAGTTTTTATTTTAATTCCAGTTAGCATTCAGTGTGATATGAGTTTCCAGTGTACAATATAGTGATTCAATAATTCCACACATCAACCCGTGCTCATCACAAGTGCATTCTTTAATCCCCATCACCTATTTAACTCATTCCCCACTCTCCCACCCCCTGAGAAATTGAGTCTTAAGTTTGAATCACAGTAGGTTAAGTAAATCCGTAGAACCACTCTATAGTGATTTCATCAGTTCCTGGATGTATAATTAAAATAGATGCATGGTAACTGGCAGAATTTCCATATTGGCTCTCTGATCCTGAAATAAGAAGCCTTGTAGTATGAAAGGCCAAGTTGTAGCCCTTGGGAACTCCCCTCCCCCACATACACATATACCAGGAGAGTAAACAAAAATTATTGTTTTCCTGGGATGGCAGAATGGGCAATTACAGAGATTAGTAACACCAATAAAGATTTGAAAGGAACAGGGAGTGATGAAACCTATCTTATGCCAATTTAATTTGCCTGTTTGGATGGATTTTGGAGAATGACTGTAGACTATTATAAATTTAATCAGGTGATGTCTCCAGCTGCCTTCCATATGTAATATCTTTATTGGAGCAAATCAACACAATCCCTGCCACCTGGTGTGCAGCTATTGCCCTAACAAATGCTTATTCCTCCATACAAATTGGGAGAGAACACTAGCAGCTATTTGTTTTTACTTGGCAGGCCAACAATATTACATCATTGTCTTGCCCCAGTGCTACGTCAGTTCTGCTCTCTACCATAATGTAGGCCACAGAGATATTGAGCATCATGACCTTCCAATCAGCACTGAGTTGGTCCAACACATTGATGACTTTACAGTCATTGGATCTGGAGAGCAGGAAGTAGCAAGGTCTTTAACTGTCTTCATAAAATATATGCAAACTAGAGGATGAAAGATAGCCTCCATTTCTGGTATCAGTTTCCATATCAGTCAAGTGCTAGTTACTACATTATTATCTCAGCTCTAAACTCACCCTTTTGTTTTCTTCTTTGATGCTGGAGCTGGGACTCTGAAAACCACATTTCTTTGCCTTGCCAGCTTGCCTTGCCAGCTGGTTCTGTTAGACTCTGCTAATTGGTGGCACTAGAGGGAGACCCCAAAACTGAAGAAGGATGAGAGAATTGTTCCTTCCCGTCTACCTCAAGACTGCTCCCTGGGGCACCTGGGTGGCTCAGTCGTTAAGCTTCTGCCTTAGGCTCAGGTCCTGGGATCAAGCATCGCATTCGGGATCCCTGCTAGGTGGGAAGCCTGCTTCCACCTCTCCCACTCCCCTTGCTTGTGTTCCCTCTATCGCTGTCTCTCTCTGTCAAATAAATAAATAAAATCTTTAAAAAAAAAGACTGCTTCCTATGAACTTTTGGTTCCTGTATGCTTTACCTCTGCAATGCTTCTTTATCCTGGTAGCAGCAGGTCCTTTCTATAGCAGCAACTGAATCCAGTTTGTAGTTTTTCTACAGTTCTGCACATTTCATTGACTCAAGGAAACCAATAACAGCCAGTGTTCCTGCCTGTCTGGGTCTATGGAATCCCTCCTCTAAGCTCAGAGACACTAATACCAGCTGAGCAGCATCTTCTCAATGATCTGAGTTTCTGCTCTCTGGAGGTTACTCCTTTAAGTTTGTAAATTTTTTCCTTTGCTTCTTTTTTTCTTTCCTAGCTCTAGATGCAGTAATAGTTGCTCCCTCTCTCATACCTCAGATGTCTCTTTTTAGCTTTGGAGTCATCTACTTAACTTTATATCTAATTAAGAGTTCTTGTTAAAGTATCTATTCAAATAACTGGTGTGATTTCTATTTCCTATCTGGACACTGACTATTAAAGTTAGTAAAACATTATTAAATTTTTATTAAAAATTACAACCAGATGAAGGTAATATATGATTCAACCATACTCCAGCTATTATATATTCTATCTGTACTAATTAATATAGCTATATCACTTTGTAATTAGTCATTTCAAATGTAAAAAATTGGATTATTAAAAACAGAAACTATGATTTCTTCCTCCACCCCCATTTTAACAAGTTTAGCTATATAAACCATAGTCTTTTAAGTGACACATTTCATTTAGTGTGTGATAAATGAGTTACAAATGTACTGCAAGATAGTTATCTATTCAGCCCTAAGTGGCCTGAAATGACCGGGGTGGTTGGTGCCTCTACATAATTCACCCCTAGCCAGAAGCAATTTTTTCTAAGGATTCTCAAAGAGTAGCCTCAAGTAGTCAGAGCCTTATGATCCACCCTAGTGTCCCCTAGGGTCCCCAAGGAGGCAAGCACAACAAAGAACTTGCTTTATTAAAGCAAGTATTCTTTAATAAAGAAGCAAAGCCAAGGAGTATTCTACTACCGTGGCATCACTTTCCAAAGCCAGTTGCAGTGAGTATTGCTGCTTGTCATGAACATTGAGCCTTGGAGCAACCTGCATGTTGCAGGTACTCAAGGGGCAGGACTCACAGCCCAAGATATGGCCAGGAAAGGCAGGGAGATCTGCCAGATACTCCTTATGGACTCAGCTCCCAATCTCTCTTTTCATATATATTGAATTACTCTTTTTGTTTATGGCTGATGTGTCCTTTTAGTTACATCCAAGTTAGCTGTAGAATTTTCATTGTAATAACATAGTCATACTTTGCAAATTAGAGCTTCATCATTTTGTAATATACACTTGATATGAAAATATACTTGGATATTCTAAATCCAGTCATGTAATCATAAGATATTGCCATATTACATTTGCCAGTGGGAAAAAGTTAAGAGCTATTACAGTCAAATATAATTTATACTTATAAGTTTTTAATTGTTGTGAAAATTGTTTTAAATTTATCACTCAGTTGCTTGAATTATATTCTCATCAATAATTATATTCTTGTCAATAATGATCACTGTTAAATTGTCCTGTTCAGGAATTACATGCAGTCATTTCTACCATAAAACTCTACATTTCTTATAAGACTGGTTTAGTGGTGATGAACTCCTTTAACTTTTGTTTCTTTGGGAAGCTCTTGACCTCTTAAATTCTGAATGATGACTTGATATGTTAAAGGGAATTCCTTTTGTTTGTTTGTTTTTTGTTTAAAGGGAATTCCTTTCTTTTTTTTTTTTTTCTTCACAGAGCAAGAGTATCAGGAAGGGCAGAGGGAGAGGAAGACAGAGAATCCCAACCAGGCTTACTTTGGGCAAGGAGCCCAATGTGGGGTTTGGTCTTATAACCTGGAGACCATGACCTGAGCCAAAACCATGAGTCGGACACTTAACCAATTGAGCCACCCAGGAGCCCCTCAAGGGAATTCTTTAAATGGAAAGAAAAGAACATAACTAGAAGAGAACTATGAAAAAATGTCACTGGTAAAACCAAACATATAGTAAAGTAGATTAATCACTTATAAAGCCAGTAAGGAGGTTAAAACACAAAAATAGTAAAATCAGTTATATCTATAACAATTAGTCAAGGAATACACAAAATAAAAATGTAAAATATAATATCACATACATAAACATGGAGGTGGAGTAAAAATTTAGTGCCTTTAAATGTGTTCTTCAGCACACATGTGAACTTAAGTGACCATCAACTTAATAGACTGCCTATATACATATGTTATATATGAACCTCACAGTAACCACAAATAAAAAACTTGAAATAGATACACAAAAAATAAAAATAAATAAATCTGAGAAAGCCATCAAGCCAGAAGAGAAGAGAGCAAAAAAAGAGAAAGGAACAAAGAAGAACTAGAACTACAAAACAACCACAAAACAACAAATTCCAATAAGCACATACCTATCAATAATTACTTTAAATGTTAATGCTTCAATCAAAAGACATCAGGTGATTTAATGGATAAAAAAAACAAAATGCATCTATATGCTGTCTATGAGACTCAATTCAGACTTAAGACACATACAGACTGAAAGTGAAGGGATAAAAAATGATATTCCATGTAAATGGAAGTGGAAAAAAAAAGCCAGGATAGCAATACTTGTATCAGACAAAATAGACTTTAAAACAAAGACTATAACAAGAGAAAAAGAACGGCATTACATAATGATAAAGGGATCAATCCAACAAGAAGACTAACATTGTAAATATCTATGCACCCAACATAGGAGCACCTAAATACATAAAGCAAATATTAACAGATATAAAGGGAGAAATTGACATTAATACAATAACAGTAGGGGATTTAAATATGCCACTTACATCAATGAATATATCATCCAGATCCAAAAAATCAATAAGGAAGGAGTGGCTTTGAATAACCCATTAGACCAGATGGATTAACAGATATATATATAGAACTCCATCACATAATAGCAGAATAGACATTTTTTTCAAGTGCACATGGAATATTCTCCAGGATAGATCACATGTTGTCCACAAAAGAAGTCTCAATAAATTTAAGACTGAAATCATATCACACATCTTTTCTAACCACAAAAGTATGAAACTAGGAATAAATTATAAGAAAAAATTTTGAAAAAACATGAAATATTGAGGCTAAACAAAATGCTACTAAACAACCAATGGTCAACAAAGAAATCAAAGAGGAAATAAAAAAGAACATGGAGACAGCCTTGCATATGCCACTACCCTAGAGCTGCCCACGCCGCCAGTCATCACCATGTTCTTCAACATTGCCATGAATGGCAAGCCCTTGGACCACACTTCCTTTGAGTTATTTGCAGTCAAAGTTCCAAACACAGCAGAGAACTTTCATGCTCTGAGCACTGGGGAGAAAGGATTTGGTAATAAAGCTCCCAGTTTTCACAGGATTATTCTGGGATTTATGTGTCAGGGTGGTAACTTCACAGGCCATAATGGCACTGGTAGCAAGTCCATCTATGTGGAGAAATTCGATGATGAGAATTTCATCCTGAAGCACACAGGTCCTGGCACCTTGTCCATGGCAAATGCTGGACCCAGTACAAATGGTGCCCAGTTTTTTATCTGCACTGCTAAGACTAAGAGACTGGATGGCAAGCATGTGGTCTTTGGCAAGGTGGAAGAGGGCATAAATATCAAGAAAGCCATGGAGCACTTTGGGTCCAGGAATGGCAAAACCAGCAAGAAGATCATCATTGCTGACTACGGACAAATCTAATAAATTTGACTTGCATTTTATTTTAACTACCATTTTAACTACATTCCTTCTGTAGATCAGAAAATCATCCTTTCACCCCCATCTGCTTGAAATACCCTATACTCTTTGTGCTCTCACTGCAGTTCTGTGGGCTCCATATTTTCCTTACTCCCGTCAAAGTCTAGCAGGATTGCAGAGTTAAGTTTATGATTATGAAATAAAAATTGAACAACAACAATAACAACAACAAAAACATGGAGACAAATGAACATGGAAACAAAATGGTCCAAAATCTTTGGGACACAGCAGAAGCAGTTCTAAGAGGGAAGTTTGTAGTGATACTGGTCCACTTCAAGACACAAGAAAAATCTCAAAACAACAATGTAAACTTACACCTAAAGGAACTAGAAAAAGAAGGACAAAGCAAGCCCAAAGTTAGTAGAAGAAAGGAAATTATAAAGACTAGAGTGGAAATAAATGAAATAGAAACTAAAAAAAATCAGTCAAAAAGATCAATGAAACCAATGGCTGGTTCTTTGAAGAGATAAACAGAATTGATAAACTTATCCAATCTCATCAAGAAAAAAAGGGGACTCAAATAAATTAAGATCAGAAATGAAAGAGGAGAAATAACCCAAACCACAGAAATATAAAAAAATATTAAAAAATATAAATATATAAAAATATATAATATAATATATAAATATATAAAATATATATAAAATATAAATATAAAAAGAAAACTATGAAAAATTATATGCCAACAAATGGGACAACCTAGAAGAAATGGATAAATTCCTCAAGACATATAGCCTTCCAAATGGAATCAGGAAGAAATAGAAAATTTGAACAGACTGATTACTAGTAATGAAATTGAGTAGGTCCTCAAAAAACTCCCAACAAACAAGTGCAGGACTGGATGGCTTCACTGCTAAATTCTACCAAACATTTAAAGAAGAGTTAATACCTGTTCTACTCAAACTATTCCAAAAATAGAAGAGGAAGGAAAACTTCCAAATTCATTCTATGAGGCCAGAATTACCCTGACACCAAAGCCATATAAAGACACTGCAAAAAAAGAAAACCTCAGGCCAATATCCCCAATGAACATAGATGCAAAAATCCTCAGCAAAATATTAGCAAACCAAATTCAATAATACATTGAAAGGACCATTCACCACAATCAAGTGGGATTTACCCCAGGATGGTTCAATATTCACAAACCAATCAATGCGATATATAACATTAACAAGAGGAAGGATAAAAACCGTATGATCATCTCAGTAGATGCAGAAAAGCATTTGATAAAATACAAAATCCACTCATGATAAAAACTCTCAACAAAGTATGTTTAGAGAAAACATACCTCACTAACATAAAGGCCATAAATAAAACACTCACAGCTAGTATCATACTTAATGGTGAAAACAGAAAGCTTTTCATTTAAGTTCATGAACAAGACAAAGATGTCCATTCTCACTATTTGTATTCAACATAGTACTGGAATTCCAGCCATCAGACAAGAAAAAGAAATAAAAGCCATCCAAATTGGTAAGGAAGAAGTAAAACTATTCCTATTTGCAGATGACATGATACTTTATATAGAAAACCATAAAAACTATACCAAAAACTATTAGAAGTAATAAATGAAACCAGTAAAGTTGCAGGATACCTACTTAATATACAGAAACCTGTTGCATTTCCATACACTAATAACAAAGTAGCAGAAAGAGAAATTTAAAATACACTCCCATTTATAATTGCACCAAAAGAATAAAATACCTAGGAATAAATTTAACCAAGAAGGTGAAAGACCTATACTATACTATACTTTCACATTAGTGAAAGAAATTAAAGATAACACAAACAAATGGAAAGATATACCATGTCCATGGATAGGAAGAATTAATATTATTAAAATGTCCCTACTACCCAAAGCAATCTACAGATTCAATTTAATCCCTATCAAAACACCAACAGCATTTTTCACAGAACTTGAACAAATAATCCTAAGTTTTGCATGGAACCACAAAAGACCCTGAATAGCCAAAGTAATCCTGAGAAAGAAGAGCAAAACTGGTGATATCATAATTCCAGATTCCAGGCTATGCTACCAAGTTATAATATTCAAAACAGAGTAATACTGGCACAAAAATAGACACATAGGACAATAGAACAAAATAGAGAGCCCAGGGGCGCCTGGGTGGCTCAGTGGGTTAAAGCCTCTGCCTTTGGCTCAGGTCATGATCTCAGGGTCCTGGGATCGAGCCCCACATTGGGCTCTCTGCTCAGTGGGGAACCTGCTTCCCCCTCTCTCTGCCTGCCTCTCTGCCTACTTGTGATCCCTCTCTCTCTGTCAAATAAATAAATAAAATCTTAAAAAAAAAAAAATAGAGAGCCCAGATAGAGACCCACACTTATATGGTCAATTAATCTTTGACAAAGGAAGCAAGAACATACAATGAAGACAGTCTATTCAATAAATAATGCTGGAAAAACTGGACAGCTACATGCAAGAGAATGAAACTGGACCACTTTCTTATACCACGCACAAAAATAAACTCAAAATGGATTAAAGACCAAAATGTGAGACCTGACACCATAAAATTCCTAAAAGAAAACGTAAGTAGTAATCTCCTGGACATTGGCCTTAGCAACATATTTATGAATATGCCTCCTCAAACAAGGGAAACAAAAGCAAAAATAAACTATTGAGACTACACCAAAATAAAAAGCTTTTGCACAGCAAAGGAAACCATCAACAAACCAGAAAGGCAATCTACTGAGTGGGAGAAGATATTTGCAAATGATACGACCAAGAAGAGATTAATATCTAAATTATACAAAGAACTTAATACAACTCAACACTAAAAAAATAATAATCTGATTAAAAATAGGCAGAGGACCTGACTAGACATTTTTCCAAAGACATACAGAGGGCCAACAGATACATGAAAAAATGCTCAACATCAATAATCATCAGGGAAAGACAAATCAAAACTACAATGAAATATTGTCTCACACCAGTCTTAATGGCTACTATCAAGATAAGAAATAACAAGTGTTGGCGCGGATATGTAGAAAAGGGAACCCTTGTGCACTGTTGGTGGGAACGTAAATTGGTGCAACCAATGTGGAAAATTGTATGGAGATTACTCAAAAAATTAAAAATAGACCACAATATGATCCAGTAATCCTACTAGTGGGTATTTACCTAAAAAAAATGAAAACACCAATTTGGAAAGATATATGCACCTTCACGTTTATTGCAGCATTTATAATAACCAAGATATGTTAGCAATCCAAGTATCCATTGATAGATGGATGAATAAAGAAGATGTGGTAGACAGATACATAGGTAGATATGAATATATATATGTGAATATTAGTCATAAAAAAGAATGAAATCTTGCCACTTGCAACAACATGGATGGATGTGAAAAGTATTATGTTAAGTGAAATAAGTCAAAGACAAATACCATATGATTTCACTTACACATGGAATCCAAAAAAACAAAACAAAGAAACAAAAAGCAGAAGTACACGCATAAATACAGAGAAGAAACTGGTGGTTGCCAGAGGGGAGGGAGGTGGGGGTTCAGGTGAAATAGGTGAAGGGGATTATGTGGTCGAAACTCCCAGTTATAAATAAGTCATGGAGCTGAAAGGTACAGCGAAGAGAATAGTCAATAATATAGTAATAATGTTTTAAAAAACCTACATAAAAAGTGTTATGTTTATAGAAGCAATCTCAGGTTTTTCATTTAATTTTTGAGAAGACTATTCAGCATCTCTTATAAATTCAATATTTAATATCATCCTTAACATGTTTCTTTTTCTCATTATATTATATAAAAGTTTTTTTCACTAAGCCCCATATAGTTGCCTCCAAATCCCCTTTAATTTATCCCAGTGTCCTATACAAATATCATCATCTCTATGGATGTCATGATATGAAAAAAAGTTGAGAAGCACTGCTTTAGCCCCAGATCAGGATTCTTCTTTTTTTTTTTTTTTTTTGACATTTTTCTTCTTTTAAACATTTTAAAAATTTAAGTTCAATTAATTAACATATAATGTATTATTGGTTTCAGAGGTACAGGTCTGTGATTCATCAGTCTCATATAATACCCAGTGCTCATTACATCACATGCCCTCCTTAATGTCCATCACCAAGTTACCCAATTCCTCCACCCCTCTCCCCTCCAGCAACCTTCAGTTTGTTTCCTATGGTTAAGAGTCTCTTGTGGTTTGCCGCCCTCTCTGGTTTCGTCTTGTTTTATTTTTTCCTTTCTTCCCCTATTATTCTGTTTTGTTTCTTACATTTCACATATCAGTGAGATCATACGAAAATTGTCGTTCTCTGATGGACTTATCCCGCTTAGCATAATACCCTATAGTTCTGTCCACGTCGTTGCAAACCAGATCAGGATTCTTAACCAGAGGCCTCTCAATGGATTCCAGCGAGTGTGTGAAATGTGCAAGTATATTTTTCTGGAGAGAGAGTTAATAGTTTTCACCAAGTTCTCAAAGCTTAAGAACCAACTTATCTCAAGAATTTCAAAAGTTCCTCTATAACTTCATCCCTGAAGGAGAGATGATACAAGTTAAGGGTTAAAGGAATTCCAATGGCACAAGTAGGCCTCCATTATCACAGGTGGGAAGAATAAAGGTGCTAAAATAGAACTAGGAGGCCTTCTGTCTCTGGCTCCCTCTTTTGGGAATCCCACTCTTGGTCTCTCTCTTCTCATATTCAACTAATATACTAAGAGAATTCTAGGGTCTTTTCTCTATTAGAAGTAGATACTTCCTCCTCAGATCACCAAGAAGACCAAGAAGGAACCAGGGTGGAGTCCAGGGAAGAATAGGTATAAATGAGGCAGAGAGCACAGATTTCAAATGCTCACATGTGATCTAGCTCTGCAACCAAAGCCTGAAAGCCAGTATCATAAAATGTGCATTTGCCCAGACCTCTTCCTCTGTGTTTCTAAAGCACTTTGCACGTATCTAGGCTTCTCCTGTATATGTATCCCTCTTGGGGGCCTAGCAAAGGTGACTGAAACCACAGTACCACTTTTCCCTGCTAATAGGCTTCGAGCCCCTGAAAGATAGACTTTTATTTTGTTCTTAAAACAGTGTATAGCACATAATACATACTCAATATTTTCTCAATTAATGGTGATTAATGAACATAAATTAAGATTTCCAAATCTAAGTTTCCTTAAATGGTTATATACCAGGAAGAGCTATTTCCTCTGTAAATTATAAATTAACTTCCTAATACAAATAAGCTTAATGTGAATCTGGGTACTTTATAAATCCAATTTTTTTTTAAAGATTTTATATATTTATTTGAAAGAGAGAGAGTGAGAGAGAGAGAGCACATGAGCAGGGGGAGGGGGAGAAACAGACTCCCCTGTTGAGCCAGGACCTGGACTCTGGGATCATGCATGGCCTGAGCCAAAGGCAAGTTGCTTATCCGACTGAGCCACCCAGGCGCCCCTAATTCAGATTTTTTTATAATCCTAATTTTGACTAGGATTTTTATCACCTCAGATATGTCTAACAAAGATCATCTATATCTGCCTACAGATGAGACATATCTTCACCACTGATCTAATTCTCTTGCTATTAAGAAAAGGCATGTGTCATGTCCTTTTAAGTCGTTTTTATTCCCTTTTTGCTTGATGCTATTTCCTACAAATAGGGTACACTCAAAGAAAGCTGGCTGAACTTGGAACAAACTAGAGAATAATAAAGTTATCTTAACTACATACAGGGCTTTATAGTTTATCTTGTACTTTACCATGCATTATCTCTTTTGATCACAGGAATCCTGTGAGTTAGCGATCCATTGTAGAAACTAATGCTCGAAAAGTTTAAGCCATTTGCCTAAAGTTTCACAGAGTCGGAGCTAGAAGCCAGGTCTTCCGACTCCTATGGCAGTGATCTTTTCCACTGTGAGATTAACGGAATCAAGTCATCTGCCGAAAGAATTTCTTACTATTATGTTGCTACACAAAACTAGATAATCAGTGTTGCTCTCCCTGAGTCACTAAGAAAAATAACATACAAGCGCATTACTAAGACCTGTTGATTTGAATAATACTTTTTCTAGAATACTTTGATTTCTTAACCACGTTTGTTTCCTTTATCTGAGTTCATTCAGCTTTCAGCTATGTATATTTCTTAGCTATGCATATAACTTCCTGTTTGGTCTTCTAAGCATTGGTTCAAAGTTCCTATTTCTGAACTTTGTCTTTTCTTTTCCTGTTTACTACGCAGCTCTGGGGAAAAAAAAACCAAGAGTGTTTAATCGGCGAACCATGCATCTTTGTTTAATTTTGTCTCGCAGGCACTCTTGACCACCACCAGGGGGCAAAAGCCTACCAGCTGGCTTCTCTGCAATTCATTCTACACAGGATTGTACAGTACAGGGACCCTCAGTGTCTGATTCTTGATGGAACCTCCCTGCTAATTATTTCAACCGCAGGGCCCCAGGGAGAGAACAAAGGCTCAGCACAGAGGGCTCTAGTGGCACTTAACCATACAGCAGCCAGAAAGAGCTCATGACAGCCCTGTCAGTTGAAAGAAAGCAATGAGATCCAAGAGAGTTTGAGTGACAACAGGAGGAGGCTTTAATAACTGCAAACTCTTTAATGTGTGTGTTTTCTACAGCTTTGATATGTATGGTGGTATAATCCAGAGCATCCACTCCAATTGCGAAATAGCTTTGTCAACTCTTTCTCTGTGTAAATAATCAATGGTATTTGCATAGTGAGATTCCGCCCCCCCCTTTTAATCTTGATTTCTCATTACTTTCTTGGTTTAGAGTCTGCTGACCGTTTATCTTTTAGAAAAGTATTCCTTTAAAAATTTACTAATCTACATTTCACATATGTCTATGCAATCATGAAATCTAGAGCCGAAGGAGAAAAAAATCTCAAGGAGCAAATCCTATTTAAGAGAATTTCTTCCCAGCAGGAAGCAAGTGGGAGGTAAATAGCAGGTTGGACCCTTATAACTCCGTGAGCCCAGCCGTCTCGGCCTCCCGGGCTGATGCAGCCTCTCTCCACCTTAGGAATAATGAATGAGTCCTTAGAGGCCAGGGTAATAGAGGAAGCGTGAGGGGTACCCTGAAGCTTGCCAGGGTATAAAATTAAAAACCTTTCTTTCTTTCATAAAGTCTCATCATAAAACATGGACTCTGAGACAGAGTGTGGTAAAGCTCAGAAAAAGCCCCCGAGAACCGGGTCAAAAGGGGATAAACTCGTCTCTGGTCGCGCCAAGAGGGTTTCCAGTCCAGTAAGTCTCACTCCCGCCCAGAGAAAGCCTTTGAAACCCGGCGGAGCCCTTTCCCACCAGACAACGTGTTTGCCTCAGGATTTTCACCTCAGTTTCCTTTCACTAAGATCGGTTAAGCTGTGCGCCCCCACCTCATAAAATGGTCGTCTCTCAGGAGTGGGGGTTCCAGAGCCCACCCCCCCCCATGCCCCCGCGCCCCTGGCCCGGGGCCCCTCCCCCCATCCCACCTCCCTGCCTCTGGACACCGGCAAACCGCGCGATTCCTGGGCAAAGGAGGAAACCCGGGAAGGGGCGGCGGCCGGAGACGCAAACACCCAGCCGGCTTCCGGCAACTCAAGGGTTACGGCGAGGCGGCGGCGCGCGCCGAGGGGAGAGGCGGTTGCTGACAGGTGGCGCCTGCGCACTGGGAGCGCTCATTGTGCCCCGCTGCTGCCGAACCGCCCGCCCGCCCGCCAGCCGCCCGTTCGGCGCGTCAGTAGGCGAGAGTCCGGTGGTGGGTGCGGAGCCTGTGGCCGTTCCCGCGGCCTCCTCCTCCTCCCCGTTCCCCTCACCCCCATCCCATACCCCCTTCCCCATCCCGGCTCCGTCACCCTCCCGCCCCCCACACTCAGAACAAGAATGCCCTGCCCGGAACAACCTAGCAGCGCCTAGATGGCTTTGGTCACGGTCCAGCGGTCGCCTACCCCCAGCACCACCTCCAGCCCCTGCGCCTCGGTGAGTCCCACCCGGCGGCCGCTCCGCTCGCTTCTGTCACTGCGGCTCCGCTTTGCCTCAGCGGGTCCCGCCGAGCGCCACTGCGCACGCGCTGCGCCGCTTCCCAGGCCTTGGCACTCGGCTGCCGCGAAACCCCCACACACCCCATCTTAAAGACGAGCTTCGGGAACTACGGGACGTTGGGCTTTGCCCCCATCACTGGGGGCACCTGGCTCTCACAGTCCTCGCCCTGAACCCCCCCAACCCCCCGTGGCATGCTTTCCTATGGCTTGAACACTTCCTTTCGGGAATGAGTCATTCTTGCTTTTCACCCTCCCCCTTCCTTGTACCCTCTGTTGCTCTGCTACAGGGAGAGGACCATGGGACTCCTGCGTTGCCCTTTACACACACGACAACCTCTTACCCACACCCATCTCTTGGACCCGTTCGGTATTCGCACACTGCAACCCCTTCTTCAGGCTCTCCGGGGTGTGTGCCTTTCCCCTAGTCACTTGCCGTCTTTCTTGTGCTCTGGTACTGTTCGGGCTTCATTGGACTGCTGAGCTGGTAGTTACTCCTTGGTTTCTTCCCTGTTTCCCTCCTGCAGAGGGTGGCCTTGGTCTCTGCTTCTTGGAACTCTTACCTTTCCTCTAAGAGGTCCTGAAGCATCTGGCGCTGCTTGATGACCAGTGCCAATTCATTTACATCTTACAGACATTAATGCCTTACACTCATTGCTCATGATCGTTCTTGTTCTTGGGTCGTGTTTGTATGGTTCCTCACTTCAGAAACCTATGCCAGTGAAGCATGCTTCCAGAAGGAAAATACCCAGTAACCAGCCTTTTCCTGCTGGCTCTTTTTTGACTTCCCTGCTAGCCCCACCCCCACTCCTTTACACCCCATTCTTTTAGGCTTTATTCTTGAATATATTTATTTTAAAAAATAAAATATTAAAAATAAATACATAAAATATTGCGCGAGTGGGGCGAAGTGGGATCTTTTAAAAACACGCAGATGTTTTAGAAGGGAATAGAATGACAATATGAGCAATTGGAAAAACCGTCTTGAACTTACTACAGAATTATAATTTTTAAAACTGTGTTAGTGGATTTGCTAGTTTCAAGTTGCCAAAAGATATCCAGTAAACACTGTACCACCTTCCAGTGTAAAACGTCAGGTTATTCTTAATATTTGTATGTTCACTGAGGCACGGGCTTTGATATTTCGAAAATATGGTGGCTTGTGATTTCAACATAGTTTGACGAATTTCAAAATTTTGTTGTGTATGGTGGTGGTTTTCTTTTTCATGAGCTTTCTCCTGCATTTTGTGTGACAAAATTGACAATTATATCCTAATTCTAGAATTGATTATATTTCAGAGATTAACTTGTATTATTCCAGAGAAAAGAACTATGATCTTTGGGTAAAAGTTCAGGGAGGCAGATTTCCAATGATTGTAAGGAAGAATTTTGTAACAGTGAAGTGGACTGCCTTGCAAAAATAGTGAGTGTCCATTGCTTAAAGTATTCAAAGAAGGGCCTTTTGCCTGGAATTTAGTATAAGGAATTCCTTCAGTTGGGGACTTCTAAGGCTTTTTCCAACTCTTAAGATTTGAGGATAGTTGCACTTTGAAGCTGGTAAAACGTTTTAGAGTCCTCTGAAGAGAAGTGTCATATGGATAGAAACTTAATAAACTTATTTTTATGTAGTATTTTATGCTAGTTCTTGGAAAGTTAACATTCCATCAAACCATCTTACTTCTCCCTACTGGTAAACCATTTGAGGATAGTGGTCACCAGACCTGACTTTGGCTGAGAATGCAACTGAAAATTAGTGAGTCATGCAGACACACTAGAAACCAGTATTGTAGTAATATTTTCCCTGGGCATTGTTAAAAAATAGTTATGCTATGATAATAACATATATATATCAAGTTATCATACTAAGTTTCTTGAGTTGAATGATTAGTATACAGTAAGGCCATATCTACTCGATATGACTTACTTAGCCAAACCTTAGTTATTAGAATGTTGAGGTATGTTAATAGCCACTTTTGAGATAGGTAATTAAATTGATCATGTGGTAAGCTCAGTTGTTGAGCTAACTGATTGATATTTCTACATCTACTTGCTGTAGTAGCCAGGTTATTTCAGCTGTTTATATGTGGCCCTGGGTGTAAAGGAATCCTGGGACTGGTGTGTGTATGGGTGTGGGTGTGGGTGTTTGTATGACTGATGAGCTAGTTACCTTTTCCCTTAAGTTGTCTTCCTATTTCACTTCATTCAGAGCTAAGTTCAACTGAATTGTCTTGTTGCTCTTGTGTTGCAATATTTGGCTGCTGTCTGATCTGCATATATTTGCTGTTGTATCTCTTGTTGCATGAATAGGTTGAGTTGTTTGTTTTAAAGGTAAAAGAGAGCAAACAAAAAAAAGTCTAGAGAATCATGAAAGGAGAGATTTAATTTTGTGAGACTGGAAATTTACATTTTTTAATTAATAATTTTAAGCATTTTATTTTATTTTTTCACTATAGGTGTATAGGGCATTTTAATACTGTCGGCTCTTCAATATTCATTCACTGGGGATTAAACAAATCTATTGATCATCTACTGGGTATGAATGATTATTACACATAGTAAGAAATATAAGACATCGATCCCATGTATCAGTATCATGTAATCTTGGGAAGGGATAAGAAGAAGAACAAATGTGAGATGAGAGGGTAGAAAAAGAGAGTGAGGGAAATGATACTGTATGTACATGCACAACTAGTTTGTAATGGCCATAAGTATTGCTGAATTCAAATTAAGATAAATTCACTAATGGCAAGAGTAATAATAACAATATCTAACATTTCTTGGGTTTTCGTCCATGCTAGGCATCATGCCAAGTGCTTTATGTGGATTAATTCATTTACTCCTCACATTATGTCCAAAGGAAATTGCTTTTATCCCTGTCTTACAGATGAAGAAACTGAGGCAAAGAGCTATTAAGGAATGTGCCCAGTGTCACTCAGCTGTTGAAGATGTATTTAACTTTAGAATCTTCCACCTTTTCCTTGGTAATCAAAGAGAAGTACATATAGTAGGTGGACAAGATTCAAATTCAGAGGGTACCTGGGTGGCTCAGTGGGTTAAAGTCTCTGCCTTTGGCTCAGGTCATGATCTCAGGGTCCTGGGATCAAGCCCCACATTGGGCTCTCTGCTCAGCAGGGAGCCTGCTTCCGCCTCTCTCTCTGCCTGCCTCTCTGCCTACTTGTGATCTCTCTCTCTGTCAAATAAATAAATAAAATCTTTAAAAAAAAAGATTCAAATTCAGCCTTCAAGTATGGATAAAATATTTATAGGCTGGGGTAGGGCCTGGGAAATAGAGAGTATTCCAGGTAGAGAGAAGCTATATTACCAAAACTGACAGACAGAAAAGCACAAGACGTATCTGAAGAACTTAACTAGACCAGTTTGAGGAAGGATTTCCTTGGAAGAGTAGTAAGATATAAAGGTGAAGAGGAAGCAAGGCTGCACAGGGACTGCTGAGTTTAGGAGTTTGAACTTGATCGGGAAGATAATGGAGAGTCTAAAGAGGTTTTTGAGCAGAAATGATCACAGTGGTGTTTTAAGAAAATTGATCTGGAAGCTGTTGGCCAGAGAGATTTGAGGGAGGCAGAGGGAGGCCATGAGTGGAGCCAGGTAGAGGCTATTATGGTAGCCCAGGTGTGAGATAATAAAGGCCTAAACTGAGGATGTGAAGTGGTAATGGAAAGAAAGGGACAGATGTGAGGGATTATGGAGAAAACACAAAGGACCTGGGAACTGATTGGGTATAGGGGAGGAGGAATCAGAGGCATCAACTTTGGAAGGTATTGTTCTTCTAAGATAATCGATGTTTCTTAGTAATAGGCAGTTTAAGAATTATGTTTTTCCTTCTGTTATGAATTTTCTGAGTGGATACCTATGTTGATCCATGGTCATATAAACACAGTGAAATACCATAGAAATATTTAACTTTTCTGTAGTGCTTTATACTTTTCAGAGTGTTTTTGTGTTTGTGTTCCAATTTAACTCTAGGGCAGCCTCATAAGTTATGCAGGACAGGTACCAAGGTTAAAAGACTTGCTGAAGGTTACAAAACTGGTTAGTGTAAGAACCTGCACTAGAACTAAGTTCCTTGGCTCCTGGTCCACATCTCTTTCTGTGATGTGAAACAGCATATGAGTTTCTGATCCTGAGAACTTGACTGCCAATATAGTAAAGGAACCAACGCTTGGGATGTAATCAAGAACTCATACTCTTTGCAGTTCATGTATATTGTAACCTTTACTAGAACAGAATCATCTGGGTCTGTGCAAATCATTTTTAGGTAATACCCTTATTTGAAGCCTGTTATCTCTTGGTTTACACATAATTCTTAAAACTTGGATATTTAATTTGTCTTACTCTAAGAAGATAATCAACAGCAAAATAGGAATGGAAAGTGTGGTAGGTGCTGCTAAAGACAGGCTGCTTTCAGTTTTGGGAAATGATAGCTGATGGTTTTATAGCAAGGGAGGAAGAAGAAGATTTACAAATAGCTGGCATAAGAAAAAATTTAGCAGTTATGGTAACATACTACTTAATGTAAGGACAAATCCCTCTTTAAGACCCGGTGGTCCCTCAAAACTACTATTATGTGGTCATAATGATCACCCTGAATAATCATAATACGGCTTCATCTTGTTTTGTCTTCATTTAAACAGTCAGGATTGAGTGAATTGTATTTTAAGATAGATATCCATCCAAGTTTCACTGAAGTTTTGAAGTTTATGATGCACATTGTAATTAACTGGGGAAATTCATTTCCATATATGATGCTTGATAAATAAGATATTATTGAATTATATATGTATTTTATATATATTCAAATATACCACACCTTTCTCTCAGACAGAGAAAATAAAACCATAGCCATTATGAAATTGATTTGTCTGAAGAATAAATACTTAAAAGTGATGCTTTTTAATTTTTTGAAGACAACTTTAGAAACTTTCTTACACTACAGAAATAATACATGGTCATTGTAGGAAATTTTGGGAAATACAGGAAAGCACAGAAAAGAGAATGAAAGATATGTGCTCTACAATTGTATATACATTTTACATAGCTGAAAAGCTGCTGTCTGTATAATTTTGTATATTGGTTCTTTTAAAGTTTACCACATATCATAGATATATATCTATGTGCCATAGCACTTAAATGGCTGCATAGGGCAGTTATAACTCATCCTAACCATTCCATTATTGTTGAACATCTGGATTTTTTCCAACTTTTTTTTTTTTTGCTATTATTAATCATGTTGCGGTGAACATCATTGGGCATAAATATCTGACTACATTTTGGAACATTAAGATTTCAAGAAATATAATTACTGGATCACAGAATATAAACAATTTTAAGACTCCTCTTGCATATTTATACTTTCTAGAAAGGTTGTTCCAATTAACAGTTATTTCAACCAGCATAGGGTAAGAATACTCATTTCTCCTAGCCTTATTAACACTGGATATCCTCATTTCATATTTAATCATTAGTAACTTTCAAGGATAAAGAATAGTACCTCATTGGTCTTATATATATTTTATTACTAGACAAGTTGAATATTTTTCAGATGGTTAGGCGTTTCTGTTAACTTTTTAAAAGATAGCTTTATTGAGGTATAGTCTACAAAGCCTAAAATAAACCCATTTTAATAATTGTATAATTCAGTGATTTTTTTTGTAAAACTTACAAAGTTGTGCAACCTTCACTACAATTCTGTATTTCCATTTTAGGAGGTATTCATTCTTTTCAACCTGTGTATCCTCTTGATATGATTATTGACTCTTTATTAGCACTAATTGCTTTTTAATTGTTTGTATTGCCCTTAGAATAAAGTCTACACTCCAGAGTTTTGCTAGCAAGACTTTTAATGAGCAAACCTTGCTTTACCTCTTCATCCTTGTCTTTTCCCAAGTTCCTGCCTTGCACACTGCTCAGTCAAGCTGACATGCCATGCTCCCTTTGATCTCTAGGCTTTTGCACATGCTGTTCCCTTTACCTGGAACACTTTTTCTTCATCTCTTTACCTGACTAATTCCTACTCATCCTTCAGGTCCCAGCTTAAATGTCTCTTCTTCTGGAAAGCTTCCCTGACTCCACTCTCAGACTATGGTAGGTGCTCTTTCTCTGCGCACCAAAGCACCCTATACTTACCCATTGTGGCTCTTATCTCCTTAGTGCACTTGATTATTTGACTGCTTATCTCCCCACCTAACCATTAAGTAGGTACTAGGTCTGTTTTCATAATTTTGTATCACAAAGGTCAATAATATTGGATATATGGATCAATGGATGATGAATCGATGAATATGGTATTATTTAGCAGACTTTTTCATTTTGAGTTTTTCCATTGTTTTTAAACATTTTTGTTTCCAGAAGCCTAAAGAGTATGACCGGGGGTACATATTGCTAAATTGTCCTCTAGAAAGGTTGAATCGAACTTCGTTGACAAACTGTGAAATATACCAGAAGTCAGGTGCATAAAAATATCGGCTCCACTGCACCCTCATCAGCCCTGAGTATCATCATCATCATCCATTTTCTTTATTACAGTAACAGCTATTGCTTATTGAACACTTATCATGTACCAGGCACTATGCTGAGTACTTTACATGCATTATGTTATTTAATTTTTACATCACTCCTTTGGTTCAGATATTATTATTATCTCTGTTCTACAAAGAAATTTGAGGCTCAGGGACATCTGGGTGGCTCAGTGGGTTAAGTGTCTGCCTTTGGCTCAGGTCATGATCCCAGAGTCTTGGGATAGAGTCCAACATTGACATGGGGAACCTGCTTCTCCCTCTGCCTGAATTACCCCTGCTTGCTCAATTTCTCTCTCACACTCTCTCTCTGACAAATAAATAAATAAATAAAATCTTTAAAAAAAAAAGAAAAGAAAAGAAAATAGAGCCTCAGAGAAGTAAAATGAGTTACCCAAGATTACAGGCCTGGTGTCTAACCCCAGAACCCTTTCTCTTAACCACTAGTATTTTATCATTTTAATTTACATTTTTTTCAGACGGTAAACATTTTTTTCAAATATTTGCTACTATATGTTTTATATTCCTTGTTTTGTAAGTCATTCATGTGATTAGCTCAACTTTCTCCATGGATAGCTATTTTTTGCCATATTGATTTGTAAATATTTTTTTAAGTAATCTCTACACCCAATGTGGGGCTCGAATTCATGATCCCAAGATCAAGAGTTACATGCTTTACTGATTGAGCCAGAGAAGCTCCCCTGATTTATCATGACCTGAGCCAAAACCAAGAGTCTTGATGCTCAACTGACTGAGCCACCCAGGTTTCCCTTGTAAATATTTTTTATACACTAAGAATATTAACCTTTTTCTGTTATGTTGGACATTTGCCTTGGTTTTTCAATTGCCATTTTGTTTTATTTGTTTTGTTTTATTCGTGGATATATAAACATTTAAAAGATTTTAATGCCATCACGGGTGCCTGGGTGGCTCAGTGGGTTAAAGCCTCTGCCTTCGGCTCAGGTCATGATCTCAGGGTCCTGGGATCGAGGCCCACATCGGGCTCTCTGCTCCGGTGGGGAGCCTGCTTCCCCCTCTCTCTCTGCCTGCTTCTCTGCCTACTTGTGATCTCTCTCTCTCTCTCTGTCAAATAAAATAAAATCTAAAAAAAAAAAGATTTTAATGCCATCAAAAAAATTTTAGTACCATCAATCTAAAGCTGTGTGTGTATGTTTTTCCATTGTTTTTCCTAGTTCAATTTTCCATCAACAGAGATACATTCACCTATATTTTCTTAAGTTTTTTAATAGTTTATATTTAACTTCAATCATCTGAAATTAATTTTACTACATGGTATGAGGTAAATATTAAACTTAACTTTGTTCCAAACAGTTAACAACTTTTCTCAGTTCATTTTATGAAAACAATCGCTTCTTTTTCTAATGTGTGTAATTCCACCTATGGGAAATACTAAATTGGAGTTAAAAACTAAAATGTGTTCCATTGAAGATCTATTGTTAGTCCCACAGGAGTTCAGTTAGTTTAGCACATATTACTTAGTATTCCTTTAATTGCATGGACAGACAATAAACTTCAACTAACTTAGGTTTTAAACTTTGACCCAAGTGCCTTGGGAAGTCCAGAGTAAGAGCAGTCCTTTGGTAATCAAAGGTATATTCAGGTCTCTTGTCATTTCTATCTAGCTTTAAGTGAAAGGGGTGCCTGCGTGGCTCAGTGGGTTAAGCTACCCACTCTTGATTTCTGCTCAGGTCATAATTTCAGGATCCTGAGATGAACCCCCCCACCTTCGGCTCAGAGGGGAGTCTGTTTGAGATTCTCTCTCTCCCTCTCTCTCTGCCCCTACCCCCATCAAATAAATGAATAAATCTTAACAAAAAAATGAAAGGGAGAAGATTCTAGATTATGCCATGAAGAAGGCACCATGCAGAGCCCATGCTGCCTTCCTATATAGCACCATTAAATACCATTGCTGGTACCAGCAGCTTGGGGCTTTACTGTTTTCCATTAAATATCTGCTGTTTTGCTGGTTACACATTGCCTGGCCCATTGTAGGCATTCACATGTCTGTGGTTTTCACTAATTTGTTCATTCATTCAAGAAACTTAAGGAAACTCTTTCTAATTTAAAAAACTCCGTGTTACCCAATCTGAAGTCTGCCAGAAGTCAAGTGTACATGGGAGAGACCCAAAGATTCTTGTTAATCAGCAAATATTTAATGAGTGCTATTTTGTTCAGGTAACCCCATCCATTCTCTTCCTCTGGTTCTCAGCACTGAGTGGTTTTCAGATACTTTTACAAACTGCCCTGCCTTTTCTTGCCCAGCTTGAGCACCACAGCTGCTGTTCACGGTGCCCTTCATTTTCCTATTTGTCAAGAGAAAGTCTGGTGAGGTGATCTTGGCTCTGAAATGTAGTGAGAAGTCCCATGGTTCCTAAGATTTCCTGAAAAATAGGAAATATTTCACTGATTGAGTGGGAGAGAATATGCTTGGAAACAAATGGTATACTCTGTTCCAGCCTAGTTTTTATGGAGCTGTTCGATACAATTAAAAAAAATAATTTAGTATCTGTTTGTATCCTGTATTATACCCAGTCCTGGAGATACCTATTTATTTACTCACTCATGCCAGGATTTGGGATCCAACAGCCAGTCCCTGGCCTCAGGAAGCTTTTAGAGTATAAGTGGAAAGATTGGTATTAAAAAAGTAATTAGAGTACAGTGTAGTAATCTCAGATGATACAAGCCTTGAGGAAGAGAGAGGAGGCCCGCAAGGATTCCTTAGTTGAGCCTTAAAGAGTGAGTGAGAGTTGGTCAGCAAACACAGGGTTGGTTAGGGGTGAGTAGCAGGAGGGAGGAAAGCATTCTTTTTTTTTTTTTTTAAGATTTTATTTATTTACTTCAGAGAGAGTGCACGAGCAGAGGGGAGGGGCAGAGGGATAAGCAGACTCCCTACTGAGCAGGGAGCCCAGTGCGGGGACTCAATCCCAGGACCCCGGGATCATGACCTGAGCCGAAGGCAGATGCTTAACCCACTGAGCCATCCAGGCGCCCACGAAGGAAGCATTCTTAAGCGTGATTTTAAAGCACAGGGATTAGAAATGGCAGATGTACACTGAGAACCACAAGCAGTACAGTGCTGATGCCTTGCAAAGTACAGAAAATAGGGCTAGAGAAGTAAATATAATTTTTCTGAATTATAACATCTATGCTTACTTTTACCTTTCATGTAGTATATATGTTCTCTTGGCTTTCCTTTAAAGTGAATTTCTTAAAATTTATGATTAGGGGCAAGAAACCTTAAAGTATAACTGTCCTAATAGCTACCTAATGTTTTAAGTGTTTGCTGTGCTATAGACACTAGGTTCAGTGCTAAACGGGCAACACAACCACCGTTTGAAGGAATACTATTATTGTTCCTATTTTAGAGATGAAGAAACTGATTATCAGAGAGCTGTCTAAATTCCCCTAGCTTGGAGTGGCAGAGCTGGTATTTAAGCTTTGGTTGTCATACTCAGAGACCAATTACTAGACTAAATTATCTTCTGGGTGTTAAGAGTTGGTCTCTCTGTGTGGGTGCTCTTTGATTTCTTCCTTTTTTTTTTTTTTTTTAACTCATTTTGTATCATGTTTGCCCTGCTTTAGTTTGAATCACTGTGATTTGTGTCATTTTGCTACGTATGCCTTAGTAGTTGATAAACTCATTTGAGAACCTTCTCAAGCACTGTGGGATGATAGAAGGCATTATCCTTGTCTTAGAATTTACAGGTGTAGTGGGGGAAGGTAGCTATAAACTAAGCATGTATAAGCAATAAAAGTAGTATAATGAGTGCAATAGGAGTGGCAAAACCAAGTGTGTATAGGGAAGAAGGTATCATTTCCAAAGGGGATAATGGATAGGGAATGTGGAACAGGGATTGAAATTGGGAAAGATGGAGGAGCAAAAGATCTTTGCAACTAAAAAAAAAAAAATGAAAGATATGTTATTTACTTCTAAATCTTAATCCCTTTCGGTTCCATTCATAATTAGAAGCCAGGTTTTTTGTTTTTTTTTTTCTACAGGTTGTTATTGTAAGACATTGCTATCTAAGGCATGGTAGCCAGATACTCAAGCTTCTATCTCTGGAAAACTTGTGTTTGTAGTTGTTACCTTGCCCCTCGCCTGTTCTTCCTCTCCCAGCTCCATAACTTGCCCTAGTTAAGGAAAAAGAAAATCCAACCTCTTCTTTACTGCTTCAGACAGATAGGGGAATGTATGAAATTATATTTAGTAAAGTTTAAGGAAAGACATCTTTGTGCAACTTACTTATTGAAGCAGTGATTCTCCAATTATTGCTGCAGACGTTTTTATAGAAACACCAACAACTTCGGAGAGCCCTCTCGTCACAATTATGATACTTAGCATATCTCAGGCAGAAATTAAAATAAACCACATGTTAGCATCTCATAATGTATCTTAATCTATTAAGGAAGTTTATTGATTCTTTGGAGTTTGAGAAAGCGATTGTGGTTTCGAATAAAAATAGTATCGGCCAGTGATTCTAATATAGATCATATGGTGGGGAACCCCTAATAGTAGTTTCGTTTTTCTCTTCTTAGGCTTCAAATACCTATAGCAGCATGAAGCAGTCCACTATAGTGGTTAAGAGTGTAGGGTCTGGAGAATAATCTGCCTGAATCTGAATCCTGGCTCTACAGTGTACTAGACTTAGATAAGTCACTTAACTGTTCTGTGCTTCAGTTTGCCCATTTGTAAAATAGGGGTAATAATAGTACTTCCTTTACAGAAATAAGCATTAAATGAGAGAATGCCTTAGCATTCTTAGCCTATTTCTGGCACCAAAGAAGCATGCGCTCATGGAGTAATTGTTTTTATAATGATGGTGATTTAGGGTCGGTATTTGTTTATTAAGCAAATTTTCATTAGAACACACATTTGGTGGGGAAGATACATGCTTTATGACAATATAACTTAAAGCAAATAGCCTATTTCAGGGGTTAGTTTCTCTACATCTTTTTTCTTTCTTTTTAAAATTTTTCACTCAAATCTGAAAAAAAAAAATTTTTTTTTTTACTCAATAATAGCTTTGTTTTTTAAATCAGGGAGTCCCAGTCTCCACGGCAGAGTATGTTGTGTATGATTTTGTGATGACCCTGGAGCACCATACAGAATGATTAATGCAACTGTAATCTTTAAAAATCTCCTTCCCTTAAGAGCTTATCAATTCACTAGGCCATGCTTAGTAGTATATTAATCTACTGGATGTTCTGCTATATGGTAGGACAGATAATTGCAAGTGGTCATCTTGACTATTATTTGTATAGTCAAATAGACTGAATGTGTTGGTGTTTTTAATGATTGAGAATATAAATCATGTGGCAAAGTAGAACAGAAATTTACAGATTTTTTTTAAATATAGAGAATCTGAGGACATTGAATGTATTCATGTGTTTAAATATATCTTTGTACAAAGAAACAATAGGTGAGAAGAATGAGCTGTCTAATTCAGCTATACCAAACAGTTGGCAGTTGAAATTGAATGCAGCTTTTAGAAAATGCAATTCTAAACCAACTGAATGAAGTCACATATGATATAACAAGAGATCTTTGGTTCAGACTTTGGCTACACTTTGATTATAGTTTTTATTATTAAGCCCTGTTAGAAAATACAAACAACCTATTTCTTCCTTGAGAGAGTACTGAAAAAAATTGCCCTAAATTTTCTATGAGCACAATATTTTGACTCAATCTTGATCTGTCTTATACAAGCTGCAACTTTCTCAGCTCTGAGCATTTTTATGCTGATTCTGTGGTTTTCAATTAAACTTCAAAGGAAACTATACTGACCATAAAGGAAGTCTGGTTAGGCAAGATGTGGCTGAAAAATCCAGGAACTCCTCCACTTGCTTACAAAACATTTTTGCAGGATATAGAATCTTGAAAATTAAATATTCAGCTTTTAGGAGAAAGAAAATATTAGATTTCTGCTTAAGCACCGCTTTATAGAACTTTAATCCAAAAGATTTTTAAAATTAAGAGAATTTTATTAAAACCATTCAGTCTTCTTATGTTTTTGAAATTGTCTTACAGAAGGCTGTAGTTGTTTCTATAGTTAAGACACAGGAAGATTTGGACCTCTGTGCTGCATGAGCTTGTTCAGCCAAAAGTTAGAAATGGAGCTGTTGCTCACCAAATTAGTCTTTGCTTTGTTTCCAGCTGTCCTTTGAGGTGATTCAAGGCAGTTAGAGGAAGACTGTGTTTTAACAGGTTCCAGGCTTCTTCTTTCTTTTTCTCATAGATTTTTTTTTCAC
Organism: Potos flavus; assembly: GCA_028534135.1. Lineage (NCBI taxonomy): Eukaryota > Metazoa > Chordata > Mammalia > Carnivora > Procyonidae > Potos > Potos flavus. The sequence goes on along the minus strand of CM052891.1, from coordinate 37,889,808 downwards.
TTTATTGGATTGCACTCATTTGCAAACATTTATTAAGTCCCACTGTGCACAAGACTTTATATCATTTAAGCTACTAGTACAGTCTACCCTTTTTAAAATAAGTTGCCTTTTTTTTTTTACAAGTTGCCTTATCTTGAACATGTGATTTAGAAAATTAGATGATTGAGGTCCTGTGTTTTATTCTTTCTTCATTCTCCATATACACTGAAATATCCCATTTGATTTTGTACTTTTTTATTCTGTATTTTATTTGTGGCTCACGTTTCTAAAATAACCATAATAGTGATTCTCTAATTAGAAATAACTTTTCTGTAGTAGTTGTATGGACTCCAAAGTGAAACCCTATATAGAATTAGATCATATGTGCTCCTAAATTCAAAGATGAAGGAAAAATTATTGAAATGGACAATTGCTTTTGGAAAATATTTGAATACACAAAAATGTTCTTAGAAAATATATGGGTCAATAGTAGAGAAAGATGCCTTATAAGGTAGTTATTTCTTAACCCCTCCCTAAAATTACTAAGTTCTCTTTCCTCATTTTGCTTTTTGCCTACTTAACTTGATTTACTGACTTTCTGAAATACCATTTTGGAATTTTAGAGCAGAATTTCTTTAAGATTATTAGGTAATGTGACAGCAATATTGAAATAAAGAGGCTTTTTTTTTTTTTAATGCTGCTAAACCTTTCTTGATTATATTCCTCTGAAAAAAAACTATTTTATACACTGGCCCTCATTCAGTAAACTTTTCTTTTCTGCCAAATCTGGATGCAAAAGGACAGTTTCCCTCTCTCGCTAATTTAATAATGATTTTATGTCTTACATACTTGTTCTCAAGGAAGTAGGCTGCATTACGGCATAGTGGCTAAATTGGCTTTAGGTTCTAGACGATTCTGGAGTTAAAATCCCAGCTCTTCCACTTACTAAGTGTAGACTTTGGGCAAATCACCTTTTTAAGTTTCAGTTCCCTTATCTTACAGAATAATTTGTTGACTTTTGTGAAATAACTAAATGACTGCTTAGCACAGTGTCTAGCAGTATAGCATAGTGGATGTTCTGTAACTGCTAGTGATTACTGTTGTTAAGTAGATTTAATTCTTTGCTTTTTGCACAGTATTACATACATACTTAATTTTAAAAGATTATGATGGGGGCCCCTGGGTGGTCAGTTGGTTAAGCATCTGTCTCTTGATTTTGGCTGAGGTCATGATGTCAGGGTCTTGAGATGGAGCCCTGCGTCCAGCTCCACGCTCAGCTGGGAGTCTGCTTGAGATTCTCTCTCTCCCTCTGTCGCTCCCTCTGCATGCTCACTCTCTCTCAAATAAATAAATCTTTTTAAAAAAGATTATGATAGTTTGGTTTCCAAAGCATATTTATTTTTGGTGATATATTTTTATCTTTACTGTATTGTGTCTAGTATGTACTACTATAAGATGTGTTACTTTATGAGAAGTTGTATACCCTGAATTCAAATGGACACAACCATCTTTGTAATGGTAATAAAGTAATATGTAATGAAGTACATTTGAAGATAGTGAAAACTGTAGTTTGTAGTTATCTATAATTACCATTAGAGCTATTAAAATTATTTTCAGATAAAGATACAGTGAATTTTGCACTGAGGGTATGTCTAAATTTAATGCTCGGTGGGCACAAATGAGTGATATTTAAGAATTCAGCCTTTGTTTATATTATTTTCCAAAGAATTGACAAGAAATACTCTTTTGGCAGTTGAGATGTGTATCATTTCTTAGAACTGCTTCTAGTGAAAAGCTACATTGTTTAGGTCTCCTAAATGACAGCCATCTTGAAATGTCCCACATCATCATCCCCCACCTGTGACTTCTGAGATTTTGTGAGATTCTGGCTTAATTGCTTTGGGTATTGGAACCCTAATTTTTTCCCAGTAATGTTCAGTAGTGATGCAAGCTTACCTTGCTGCTAAGACTACAAAATCACAACCCCAATTTCTTGTTTGAGGGATCTTGGAGGCAGTAGTTTTTATATTTCTTTGCTACACCTATGTAAGAAATGCAGGTTTCTTGGACTTTTGATTACTCTCAAAATTTTAGGGTTTATTCATAAATAATGCTTCCTAGGGTTTCACAGAATTTTAGAACTGGAAAATTGACTACTCTGACTCCTTATTTTACTGTTAAATAGTTTCTAGAGTTTGGCTCCAGGGATAAAGTTTAGAATAACTCATTTCTTGAGCAGTTCCAGGAGTTTTTGCTATATTAAAAACCCTGTATTGGGGTGCCTGGGTGGCTCAGTCGTTAAGCATCTGCCTTCGGCTCAAGTCATGATCCCAGGGTCCTGGGATCAAGCCCCACATCGGGCTCCCTGCTCTGCAGGAAGCGTGCTTCTCCCTCTCCCACTCTCCCTGCTTGTATTCCCTCTCTGGCTGTGTCTCTCTCTGTCAAATAAATAAAATCTTAAAAAAAAAAAAAAATAAAAAATAAACAACCCTGTATTGTATCTTTGGTAGTGATTGTTTGGAGGTTTTCTAGGATGCTAGGCATTCAAGTGGCTACCTGGATTCTAGACTAGACATACATTGAAATGTAATGCAGAAGATCACACATTTAAATGTGGCAGTGGGATTAAGCAGCTGAACAGAATTAGTGTAGCTGGCCACACAGGGCCTGTGGTAATTTGGAGACCGAGAACTCTATTGTCAGGGGCTGCCAATTACAACCAAATAAGAGTGTAGACCCAGTGTTTCCAGAAAAGTCTTCTAGTTCAAGAAACATTAGTGATGAAGATTGTTATGTGAAATCTCCTGATTTTTATAAATGTTGGCAACTGAATTGGCTGGAAATTATTTTGGCTACAAGTAACAAAAGACCAAGTTTGAACCATAAGAATATTTTTGGTTTATCTAACAGAAGTCCAAGATGCATGGTCCAAGACCAACTCAGTAACTCAACGATATCATAAGGATCCAAGTCCTTTATAATTTTGTGTTCTGCCATTAATAATGTAATGATTCCCATTTTTTGTGTTTGTCTCCATATAAAAAAAGGTCTGTTGTAGCTCCAGCTAGTATATCCATGTTTGATGCAGGAAGGAGTAAAAGGTACAGTGCCAGGAATTAGCTATACCTTCGATTAGGAGTGCATAAGTTTTCCTGGAAACAGACCCCCCATTCCTAGAAGACTTCTCTTTTAGTCTCTGGCCAGAACTAGAGTACCTGATTACCTCTTGGTGCAAGAGAGCCTAGGTAGGCAAGTATATGACTTTCCATCTTAATCATTGAGTGGCAACAAGGGAGAAGGATCTTTGCAATAGCTATTGTCAGACTTTGTCTATCATAACAATTAATGAAGATTTAAAGGAATGTATCTTGAGGACTAAACAGAGCTTATCTGTGGCCCAAATTTATTTTATGGGCCACCAGTTTGTGAATACTTTATAACAGTATTTTTTCCCCATTTACTATGCACTCCTAGCTTCTAACAATTAGTTATTTTATTAGGTTTCTAAGATAACCTGGTAGAAAAGAAACATTTTTTTTTGTAATGTGGAAAGCGTGTGTTGAACTTAAAATGAGAAAGCTTCAGTTTATGTCTTGTTATAAAGACTTACTAGCAGAGTGATACTGGACCAGTTTGCCTAAACTTTCTGAGCCTCTCATGCCCCATCTGGAACATGGGCATATTGCAATATAACATAGTAGTTGAATGTGGAAACTTTGGATTCAGAAATACCCAAGTTGGAATCTTACCTCTGCCAAGCAAGTTGCATGATCTCTCTGCCTGTTAATTCTTTTATAAAATAGGGTTAATAGTTGTACCTACTTCATAGAGTCTTTATGAAGACTAAATGAGACAACAATTTGGTCCTAACTTAGTAGAGTTCTAAAGTTAGCATATAAGGCAAAAATCAAATTACAGTCAAAATTATCTCTGGAAAAAACTCTTAAATCACCCATGAAGGACAATATATATGGTTTTGGGCATACACTTTGTAACTGAGACTGTCTGAGGGGATGCAGTTTCTTCCATATCATACTCACTTTGTGATGTGCATTTGTTGAATGTAATTGCAGGTAAAATCATGTGCACCATAACATAACTTATATTTTCATTCATATTTATTCTCTTCTAAACATATATAACCAAATTAGCATATGAAATGCACATTTGATGCAACTCCAGTTATTTATGGGATACTCATCATAGAACCTGGCCCTTTTAAGCCTTCAATAAATGGTAGCTGTTAATTTTACCATCTGTACAGCATATGATGTGTGAGGATGAAGAATTGAATTTGTCCAGGGCTCATGAAGGCTCCTGATGTGCAGCATGGACCAATGATTTTTTTTTTTTTTTCTGTTATACCTGCTAAAACTTAGACAAAGGAATAATGTCACTATTGAGGAATTAAGACAAAGATTTTCAATTGTATTTCAAGGGAAAACTCTAACATAACTGCCTCCAAATATAGGCCAAAATTAACATGACCTGAAAAAAATATGCTAATTTTCTTTTTTTATTGTTTAAATTTTGAAGTATATCATTTATACAGAATATTTTTATTTTTTTTTTAAAGATTTTATTTACTATTTGACAGAGGGAGACACAGCGAGATAGGGAACACAAGCAGGGGGAGTGGGAGAGGGAGAAGCAGGCTTCCTGCCGAGCAGAGAGCCGGATGCGGGCTTGATCCCAGGACTCCGGGACCATGACCTGAGCCGAAGGCAGACGCGCAATGACTGAGCCATCCAGGCTCCCCTATACAGAATATTTTTAAAGAATATTTTGATTTTGGGGGCGCCTGGGTGGCTCAGTCAAGGTTAATACCATGTCGAGTTCTAGATTTCGGCTCAGGTCATGATCTCAGGGTCCTGTGATTGAGCCCTTCATCAGGCTCTGTGCTCAGCAGGGAGTTTGCTTGAGATTCTCTCCCTCTCCTTCTGCTGCCTCCCTACTCGCATATGCTCTCTTTCTCTCTCTCTCTCTCAAATCTTTTAAAAAAGATTTATTTATTTATTTATTTATTTATTTATCTATCTATCTATCTATCTATCTATCTGGAGGTACCTAGGTGGCTCAGTCAGTTAAGTATTTGACTCTCGGTTTTGGCTTGGGCTCTGTTCTCAGGATCCTGAGATCGAGCCCATATTGGGCTCCCCATTCAGCCAGGAATCGGGTTCCCCTCTCCCTCTTCCCCTCCCCCAGCTTATGCACACTCTCTCTCTCAAATAAATAAATCTTTTTTTAAAAAAGAATATTTTTATTTTAATGCAAAATTTTTTTACTTCCTTTCAAATTTATAATGTAAAGGTTTTCCAAAGACAAAGTGATATTAAGTGGAATGCAAGACGTTAGGAAACCCTAATGGTAAAATTCATCTCGGATTCATTCATTAAGATGTTAACCATTTTCAACTAAAGCTACACTGACCCATAAATAGTTACTGGTGATATGTTTTACAGTGTTGACACATATGTCCAACAAGATCTTATACCACTGACAAAAAGTACATTTTTGTACTTATATTTGTTGCTTAAAATACTTTGGGACTTAAGTTGCTTGGGTCAGATTGTAACACTCAAGTATATTGAATCATATATAGGGTAAGGTATAAATATAGTTTAAGAAATAGCCATATAGGTAGGCAAACAGAATCCCCCCTTTCTCTGAAAGGAAGCATTTATTTTGCAGGTTACAATGAGCAGCGATGCAACCTCTGAATGTTTCTTTTGAGGATCCAAAATTATAAAGTAAGAATAAGAGTGTTAGGGGTGCCTGGGTGGTGCAGTGGTTAGGCATCTGACTCTTGGCTTCAGTTCAGGCGGTGATCTTAGGGTCCTGCATGCTTGGCTCAGAGTCTGCTGGAGATTCATTCTCCCTCTCCCTCTGCCTACCCCTCTCATGCTCTCTGTCTCTCAAATAAATCAATCAATATAAAAAAAAAATAAGGATGATAGACAGTAAAACTCTAAAAGCAATAATATGCTTTTTTTTCAAGTGCTGTCAAGTGTTTTCTACTGAATGTAAAGTTGTCTAAACTTGTACCTTATCACTTGTTGCTTGGTATAGGGTTGTCTTGTTTTTAAGCAAAGGAGGAAAATCTTGTTTTAAGGTGACTCATATAATGATGTAGTATGTTAGTAACAGGGTGGTGTTTCTTTGCTCAATATGAGCCCTAGTAATAACAGATACTGGCAACTTTCCCGTAGAATTTAATTTGTGTTTGGGAATTCTTAGGAATCTGTGTATACAAGGTCCAGGTTCCACAAATTCTTAATAGTAAGAATGGTTAAGTATCACTGCTATGTGACCATGGGAATTTAAGGTGTGACATTCATAATATATGAGCTATAATTAGCTTATACTTTTAAAACTTTAAATATCTCTCAATCTCTCTTATCTGTGGTTATTTTTCTCCTACTGTCCTTTGAGACCCATTCATTTATGATTGGATGATTTATCCATTTACAGTTAATTAAATTCAGCCACCTATTCTTATTGTATTTTTTTTTTTTAAGATTTTACTGTGGTTATGGAAGTAGGTCTAATGGAAACTTGATTTTGATATCTTTATAGTGGTAGAGACATTCCCATGATACCTGGAAATACTGTTTGCTAGTAAAAAGGGAACAAGTATGGATAACTGGAAAGATATATAGACATTTGTTTTCATAGTTACAGAGATTTAGAGATTTTTATGATTTCCTGTAAGAGAAGTTGTATTGAAACTTAAACTCAAGCCATTTTTACAGTACAGAAGAATATAGTTTTTAATAATCTAAAACTAAGAGAGGTTTGGAGAAACTCTTAATGAAAAACTTTGGGAAAGGATTGAAACATGATTAAGATTTTGGCAGAATTAATGCATTTTGACTGTGATTGATTGGCAGTCTTATCTTAGAGAGTTTTTAAAAGTAAGAAAATGTTTAAGAGCAGATGTTGATGAAAAATAGCAAATTTGGTTTTGGACCTCAGTTTTTTTTTCTTTATTTATTTGGAAGATTTCAATTAAGGAGTTCCAGGATATAGGGTAATAAGACTAGTTCTTTTGATAAACATAACAGAGCTTGTATATTTGAAGCACTGTTGTCTAGCCCCTAAAGAAAGTAGACAACACACTTGTGCAAATGATATAATATTTACTTAGCATCTTTGGAGCTCCTTTTTTTAGCTTTGCTCTCAGTTCTTTTAAGTATCTCTAAGGGTAGCAAATCCTTTGAAGGTAAATTTGATCTTTGGCAATAGCCAGAAAAATTTGTATCCATATCTGATGATTATTAATTAACCAGACCAAAACATCTTAATTGAGTGTCTTTTATACTTCAGGCCCTAGGAGTACAAGAATGTCTAAAATAATCTGTCCCTGCCTTCAAAACTGTGGGACAATGTTTGGTGCATAATCTTGGGGCAGATAGTATATCTGTGCTTGTCTGACTTGTTTAAGGGTTTTGACCAAGGGAAGCCATAGAACCTAATTCACAAAATTAATAATTTCAGTTAAAGAAAGAAAGGAAAAAGGGGCGCCTGGGTGGCTCAGTCTCTTAGGCGTCTGACTTCTGATTTCTGCTCAGGTCATGATCTCAGGGTTGTGAAATCAAGCTGCTTCCCCCCACCCTCCCACCCCCTTTGGGCTCTGCGCTGGGCATGGATCCTGCTTAAGATTCTCTCTCTCCCCCTCTCCCCCTCCCCGTCCCTCTCTTCCTCTCTAATGAAAGAAAGAGAGAAAGAAAGAAAGAAAAGAAAAAGGAAGAAAGAAAAGAAGGAAATGAAAATAGGCTTTGTACAAGATAGTAAGATAAATTTTTGTGAATCAGGAACTGGCTTAAGCATTGTTTCCAAGCAGATATTCCCAAAATGTTTTAAGTAGTGAGATATCGTAGGACCTCTCAAAATGACTATTTGGAAAGAACATTCATTTAAAAATATACATTCTGTTTTGTTGGTTAAAAAAGAGACTTTCATTAGTTTATTATTTTATATGTTTAGGTTGAATTCTTTATTTTTACCTTGAGAGACATTCTCAAAAACTGTTCACCATGTAAATTAATATAGATTTTTGTCTATTGTTTCCAACCTCTCCTAGATGCCTCTACCACTTACTTTTTTCTTCTTTTTAAATTTCTAGGCTAAAGAAGACAGTCTTCTTTCTGAGCAAATATGAGGGGGAGGGAGGGAGAGTGAGGTAATAAAACTGAAAAATATTTTGAGCTGATCCATCTCAGAGATAGAGTAGTTAAAATTAGATACTTTTTCCCCCTAACAAAGTTAAATGATAGATACATCCTTCAGAATGAAAAGAACAAATTATTGAGGTTGTTTTTAGGGGAACAGGAAGTAGATGATAGATAAGGTGAACTTATAATTTATTATCCAAACCAGGAAAATAATGAGAGTGAAAGGAGTGCTGATAATCATTTCACTGTGTAACAGATGTTAACTGGAATGTGCAAATGAAGACATATGGTGACCCTAATGATAGAACTGGAATTTACCTTGATATTATTGGATGAGTTTTCACTGAGGGGGAAAATAGTTTATTTAAAATTTGTTCCCATTATATTATTTTGAAACCACCTCACCTAAGTTAGTTATTTCTCAGTTTTCTCTTAGAAATTTTACACACCTGCATATACACATACACATATATATGGCATTATATCAGGGTTATTGGTTTAAGGGTCAGCCTACCTCAGAGGTCAGAAGCGTTTCTTGCTCATTTTTGTGACCCCCCCCTTAGTATCTGGAATATAAAAAAACATATGACAGTGAAGGAATGTTAATCTTATGTAATTATAGACTTCCTAATTACTAAAATAAGACTGTTCCGGGGCTGATAATTTTACCTAACCAGCTTAAATGTATTGCTTGTATTTTATAGTATTAAAGAGGTTGAGAATGAATATTTAAATTTATAGGCTGTGTTTTACATTTGTTATAGGGAAAATTTAAAGGCTGGGAATGAAATAACGTATAATTAAACTCACGAAAAAGACCATTTGGAACCAGCAGTAAAGTGGATAGGAGTGTGGTTGAACTGACTTTATGAACAGAAGAATAGCATGTGCAAAGACAAGATAGTATGACCAATTGTAGAAATAGAAGTGATTTGATTTGACTAGAGTGGAGAGTATGTCAGGTTGGAACATGGAGGGAGATGCGATATAAGATACCAGATCATAAGGAGCCTCACATGACGTGTTAGGAGGTTGAATTTTACCCTGAAAACCATGAGGAAATACTGAAGAATTTTAAGCAAAGGAGTAATGTGATCAGATTTTGCACTTTAGAAAGGTAGCTATCTGGAAATGTATTGGAGGGAAGTCAGATATAATTAGTAAGTTGGTGGGCAGAGAGGTGAATGTGAATGAGTATTGCTTCAGTATTTCAGGTTTGGGCAGCTGGTTGGAGAGTAGTGTTGTTCACCTACCTAGAGAGTATAGGGACCATTTAGATGGTAGGATGAGAAGTGAACATCTTGAATTGGTGGTATATATGAAATAACCAAGGGAAATTCCTAAGGTGGATAGATGTATTTGCTGCTCAGCAAGGAGCTCTAGCTGGAGACAGAGAAAATGATTGTGACCACTTATTGAACTTTTGTTTAAATATGTAAATACTTTGTAAATGTGTAAATACCTGTGATAAATACTTTATGTATATTATGTCATTTAGTTCTTATGGATAGTTATCATTATTCCCATTTTATAGATTAGGAAACCAAGATCCAAGGTTACATAGTAAGTGGCAGAGTCACTTGTTGACTCTAGGGCCAGGTTAAAACCATGAGGATGTGACTGAGTGATTAGGATGAATGTATAGGGTGTAGATAAGTGGAGGACTGGGAGGTGACTAAGGCATGAAATGAGTGAAGCACTAAAATTGGAGGACAGTGGAGGAAGAAAATCTTGCAGATAAGACTGGAAAAAATCATCAAGAGTATTGTTACTCAAATTATGTTCCTCAATTGATTTGTCATATAAGATGGTTCTTCAAAAGGAAGGGAAGTGTTTAGAGTCAAGTAACTTTGGGAAACACTGCAGAACTCCATCTTGTAGAGGTATAATGAACACCAGTATTGATATGAGACTGAGAAATCCTGTGGTTAGGAAATCTGTTTAATTTAATACCACATTTTCCAAACCTATTTGATCGTGAGCCTCCTCCCCCCACTTTTATTTGCATACATTCCATTTGCATCCCAAAACTGAAGAATTGAGGTGAGTGTGGCATCACAGACTGTAAGCAAAGAGGGAGTTTCAGGAAGGAAGGAGTTGGATCATATATCTAATAGAGGTCAACAGCGTAAAAAGAGTAGGCAGTCAGTTGACTTTGGCATGAAGGGCCCTAGTGACCCATGTAAGAGCACCTCTGGTGGAGTGGATGGTCAGAAGACCGTTGTGTTGCAGCAGGTTAAAAGATAAATGAGTGGTGAGGAAAGGGAGGAAGCAAGCAGAGACCGTTTTTTCCAAAACCTTGTCTCTGAAGGAAAGGAGAAGAAAGTAACTAGAGGAGAGTGTGGGTGAAAGAAGGGCTCTTTTGTGTTATTTGGGAGAGATTTGAGAATATTTCTCTGCTGAGGGGAAGGAGTCCTTTGGCAAGAAAAGGGATCCAGGTATGGTAGGGAAGAGCAGATGATTCATGGAGCAAGATTACAGAAGAAATGGGAGGAGAGAAGTTCAGAGGACAGATGGAGAGATTAGCTTTGGAGGGGTGGAAGTATTACACTGAGTTCTCATACAGTAATGCCCTTAGGGGCTTCTTTTCCAAGTAGGAATGTGCTCTTGGTGATCGTGTCTACTTTTTATAGCTTTAGTGAATCTTTTTCCTTATTGTCAGCTGTCACTTCCTACTGTCATTGTGCCTTCCTCTAACAGTAGTTTTTTACTTCCACTAATTTGCTGCTTTATATCCTCTTCCAACTAGAAAACCAGAAAATCGGGCACCTGGGTGGCTCAGTTGGTTAAGCATCTGCCTTTGGCTCAGGTCATGATCCCAGGGAGCCTGCTTCACCATCTGCTCCCCGCCCCCATGAATACGTAAATAAAATCTTAAAAAAAAAAAAAGGAAAGAAAACCAGGAAATCAAGCGTTGCAGAGTTGAACTGGAGGTAAAAGTAAATAAACTGAAGGTCTAAAAAGCATGCTACTCTCTCCCCCCAGGGGATGTTATTTATAAACTTTGGGACATATCTTTTTTGTGTTTAGAATCCCTTTTTTTAGATGAGGTGTTAGGATGGAGTTGCTTTCAAATTTCAAATTTAACAGATAGAAATCCCAGATAAGGAACTTGTAGAAGTTTTTTTATGTAATGTATACTTACTATTGAAAATGTCTACTATCTCTTTATTTCTCTACTTTTTTTAAATTCTAAAAGCCATTTTTCTCATTTGAGAAAGCTTCTTGATGGTAGATATCTTCAAGCTATATATTGTTCATACGAAATCTCTTCATTTCAAAGATTTTTTTAAACTAGAATCTATAAAAGTAATGGGATGAACAGGACAAAAAGTATTGAATTATAACCATTAAAATGTGCAAAAATAAATATTTTTCAGTTAATCTACCTGGTATTTGTGGTCTATACTGAAGCCTTTTGATTTAAGTGGGTCACTATATAACAACGCAGTCCCGTTCTGCGCTTTTATGGCTACTTATAGTTCTTTTGTCTACAGCTGGACATCCCTTTCATTCAAATGAGAAGTCTAGAAAATCTGTAGTTAACCTTTGTCACAAGTCATAGGAATGGAGGCTATTTTTTTTTTCCTATAGCTGGGATACCTGTTCAACATTTTAGAATTTATGTAGAAATGTAGATTAGATCTGGTGGGTTTCATCTAGACAGCATAGTGCAGAGAAGTGTTTGTCTTAATGGGTTTTAGGACTGTGTGTTGTCAAACAGCTCTTGGGTGATTCTGGTAGTCACTAATGTATGAGAACTGCTGGTATAGGGGATCCATGGTATGATTAAGTCTGACCCAGCCTGGTTCTTCCATTGAACGTGGCAAAAGTATCCATGGTTAGAATCTAAATCAGATGAGTACATGTCCAGGTGTTTTTCATAGGATGATCTTTTAAAGTTTTGTCAAGACTTATATGTTGAAATACAGTTTCTACTCTGCAGTTAACACATTTTAAGTATTCAGTGGTTTGTGGCATATTCATAGATATATGCACCTATTACCACAATTTTTTTTAAGATTTTATTTATTTATTTGACAGAGAGAGATCACAAGTAGGCAGAGAGGCAGGCAGAGAGAGAAGGGGAAGCAGGCTCCTTGCTGAGCAGAGAGCCCGATGCGGGGCTCTATCCCAGGACCCTGAGATGATGACCTGAGCCAAAGGCAGAGGCTCAACCCACTGAGCCACCCAGGCGCCCCTCCACAGTCAATTTTTGAACAATTTCAACACCTCAGAAAGAAATCTTGTACCCTTTAGTTGTCACCACCCTCTACTTCCCCTCCCCCACCCCACCCCCCAAGCAACTGCTAATCTACTGTCTCTATAGATTTCCCTTTTCTGGACTTTCAAATGCATGCATCCCATACTATGTTGGTTTCTCTGACTGGCTTCTTTCACTTAGCATAATATTTTCAAGATTCATCCATATTGTAGCATGTATCAGTACTTCATTCCTTTTTATAACAGAATAATATTTCATTGTATAGATACAACACATTTTATTGATCCTTTCTTCCATTGATAGGACATTTAAGTTGTTTCCATCTTTCAACTATTATGAATAATGCTGCTATAAACATTTATATTTTGGAGATATATTTTCATTTCTCTTAGGTATTTACTTAAGGAGTAGAATTGCTAGGTAGCTCTGTTTAATTGAGAACCTCCCAGACAGCTTCCCAAAGCAGTTGCACCATCTTACATTCCCTGTAAAGGAACTTAAGTGTAGAGGGTTCTGATTACTCCATGTCCACATCAGCACTTGTTATCTGACTCTTTAATTCTAGCCACGTTTTTGAGAATGAAGTGTTACCTCATAGTGGGTTTGGTTTGCGTTTTTCTGATGGCTAATGATATTGAACATCTTTTCATGTGCTTCTTGGCCATTTGTATATCTTTTTTGGAGAAATGTCTATTCAGCATTTTAAGATTGGGTTGTTTTTTCATTTTTGAGTTATAAGAGTTCTTTATAAAAAAAAAGTTCTTGATATATTCTAGACAAAAATCCCTTGTCAGATATATGATTTGCAAATATTTCCTCCCATTTTCTGGGTTACTTTTTCACTTTCTTTAGGGTATCCTTTGAAGCACAAAAATTTTAAAATTGATGATGCATAATTTCTCTATTTTTTCTTTTGTTGTTCATGTTTTTAATGTCATTTCTAAGAATTCTTCACCAAACCCTGTGTCATGAGGACTTACTCCTATGTTTTTTCTAAGAGTTTTTCTCTTACATTTAGTTCTTTGATCCATTTTGAATTAATTTTTGTATATGATGTGAAGTAAGGATCCAACTTCATTCATTTGCATGTGGCTATCCTTTTGCCTCAGCACCATTTCTTTGTTCTTTTAAAAAACTAGACTCAATTTTTACATAAAAATGCTTTTCATTCTTTTAAGTTAGAAGGATGGAAGTTACCTATGAAAGAATATATATGAATTACTTCAGTTTTCTTTCTTTATAGTCACTTTCTCTACTATTTATGTGGTCGACATTGCTGCTAAGACTATAGAGATATAAACTATCAAAATATTTGGTTTGCAAAAACTACTAGATTTTTATTTTGCATTCATATAGATACCACCCCAGAGTATTGCCTATTTTCTAAGTTGTCTAAGTTTCTAAGTTGTCTCTGCCATGGAACTGAATCTTATCTCATGTATAAAGCTCCAATTCTCGTTTCTTGGATTTTGGAGGGAAAGGAATACACTTAATGTCTGATTTTCTCCAAAGTCCTTTCTAATCATTTCATGGGACCATGAACACTTCCCACTCTTGAGTTTCATGGAGGTAGGCTTTTTCTTGCTGGTATCTATCAGTTTCCATGGTGGAGTCAAGTGCAATCTCTAATCACAGTTTCCTTCATAAACTTCACATATACTAGCCTATAAAGCTATTATGTGTTTTGTAAGATTATCCTAATTTTTATGAAAGATAAGGAAGGAAATTTTTTCTTCATATTAAATCATAAAGCTGAAAAGACTTCTTTTTTTCCTAAAATTACTATTTAGTAATAGAATCCCCTAACTTCCAGTATAGATGACCATTTATTTAATATTACTATTTTTATTATTTAAATTCCATTAGCCAACATATAGTAGTACATCATTAGTTTCAGATGCAGGGTTCAATAATTCATCAGTTGTGGAGGTGGGTGGGGTGATGGGGTAACTGGGTAATGGACATTAAGGAGGGCATGTAGTGGGATGAGCACTGGGTGTTATAGACAACCATTTAAAAATAGGTCTTATTCCCTGTGCTATAATGACCAGAAAGTTTCTTCTCTCCAAAGAGAAAGAATTAAGAACAGTGAACATTTACTGAGCACTTAATCTTTGCCAGGCACTGAGCTCTTTATAGGTAAGTTGTCCTTACAAACAACCTTCTGAGGATAGATACTGTTGTCACAAGTATTTTACAAATGAGGAAATTGAGGCACCCATAACGGGTAGCACAGGGTCAGAATCCAAACATTCTGACTTCAGAGCCTTAATAGTTTATAACAAAAGATTGGCCTCCCTTATCTTTCTTGCCTTAAACTCCAGTTTTGAATTCCATACCATTTTTGGTGGGCCTAGGAAAGAGGATCTAGGAAATACACCTGAAGTGCCTTGTATTTGTTTGTTTTTCTGCTAAAGCTCAAACTTATTCTCCATTAGTCCTCATTAAACAATTCCATGATGATAAAATCCCAAATGTACAAAAGTCTCCATTCCTGTTCTAAGACTTTTTTATGTTAGTAAATGTATTTTATAGTTATAGCTTAATTTTATAATATTAATTACTGATCCTGGGTATTTAAGTTATTACTGGACTACCCATAGGGATATTATCAAGTAAAACAGGTGGCCTCAAAGTAACACAAATTGTATGATGTGGAAGAAATAACATTGGCCTGATAGGAGAACCGTTCATCTGGCTTTGCTACCATATAACTCTGTATCCCTGGCCAGTATCTTCATTGATCTGGCCCTAGTTTTCTCATCTAAGAAACAGAAGTTGAATGATTCCCTAAGGTCCTGTTCAGTTTTAGCATTCAGAGATACTATATACTCTTGGTAAAGTGTCTTCAGACCCATGGAATAGAAGTTGGAGTACTATAATTGGGTTTTATTCCTTAGACTTTATTGTAATTATAGGCAGGCATGCAGAATAGGTTGAGAGCTAATTCTGTTAATTGACCTCTGGATCCATGGGGTAGAAACCCCTTCCCTGCACAGGAAGTGTGATTTGCGTGCTATGTCTTAGAAATGTATTTTTAGATGCTCTTAGTGTTTATAAAGGATCTGGCCAAAGATTGTTAAAGACCTAAATATATTCTCTAATGAGTTAGTGATTAAAATTAGAGTTTTTAAAACTTGGTTTTAAAATAATTCTTAAAAAACGAACCTTTTGGTACAGTGGTAGGAATAAGAAGAGAGATTTGGGATGAAAGATAATTTAGGATCCAGATTAGTTTTGGGCTGGGAAACTGACAATGGCTTCTAGAAGATGCTTCCTTGTTTATTTTTCAGTGTATTATAACCAATAAACCCTTAATAATAATAGTAACTACCACTCTTGCCTACTGTGCATGGCAGCATTGACAAGAAATCTGTAAGACCTATATGAAACCTATTGAAGGATATAAAAGAAAACCCAAGTAGAGGTTTATGCATGTTCCTTAAAGAAAAGACTTAATATTGCAAAGATGCTATTTCTAACCAAATTAATTTATATCTTTTTAAAATTTTTATTTATTTTTAAAGTATGCTGTATGCCTATCATGGGGCTTGAACTCATGACCCTGAGATCAAGAGTTGCAGCTCTACCAGCTGCCCCTAATTTATATCTAGTGCCATCCCAGTCAGTATCCCAATAGGCTTTCTCTTGGAACTTGATAAGCTGATTCTAAAATTCACGTGGAAGAGAAAATGCTCAAGAATAGCAAAATATTTTTAAATAAGAGAGTGTACATAAGAAGATGTACCCTAGCAGATAACAAAATGTATCTTAAACCATTACTAAAGCAGTATAGATTAACGGAACAGATACAGATCTGTGTATATATTTGGATAGAAATAATGTTTCAAATCAGTGGGGATAGGAAGAACTACAACTGGAGTTGGTAATAAGCTTTCTAAAAGGTAAAAAGAAGTAGAGCCCCACATTACACCAATCTCAAAAATAAATTCCAGATGGATGATAGCCTAAACATTTTTTAAATATATAAAGTTATTAGAAGAAAGATAGAGGAAAGTACGTTTATGAGTTGGGAAAGTCACAAAACACACAAACCCTAAAAAAACTAATAAACTTGACTATATCAAAATGTAAATTTTAAAATAATGAAAGCGCAATTACATCAGAAAAAAGCAAAATTGAGAAGTATTTGTACATAATATAGCAGATACTTTGTATTCATGATATATAAAGAATTCCTAAAAGTAATTTAAAAATACCTTATAGAAAAAATAAATTCATAGAAGAAATAAAAGTGACCAATAAGAAAACACATTCAACTTCATTAGTAATTAGAGAAATTTTAAAATAAGATAAAATTTTCATTCTTGGCTTAGGAAAAATACTTAATGTGAAAACATCTAGTATGATGAGGAAATAGGGAAAGACATTTTCACAAACTGTTTGTGGAAATATAAATTGGTATAGGTACTTTGGAGGGCAATTTGTCAGTATCTATTAAAATTTAAAATACCTGTACCTCATGACTCAGCAGTCCCCTTTCTTGGTATCTACTCTAGAAGAATTTCCTTGCATGTTACACAAGTGTTTGCCGCAAAAACGATTGTTGTAGTGTTGTTGGTAATAGCAAAACAACACAAAACAAAACTAAAAAACTTAAACATCCATTAATAGGGGAATGCTTAAGTAAACTCTTGAACACTATGCAGTGCTTAAGAAGAATGGGATAAATCTGTATTATCAGATATGTCGAGTATATAATAAAAATAAATATATATAAAAATATATTAAATATAATATAAAAAAAAGTCCGATCTTGTTCATTCTTTAGACTCTTAAGGCCAGTTGATAAATCCTTGATTATTTCAAATTTGTTATATTCATTTGATGGTAACGATAGTAGGAGAAAGAAATATGGCATATCAAAATGGATTTACTGAAAAAAAGGCAGTGAGCTTTTTAAAGGATTCTTGCAAGTGGGCCAAATTGCTTTCTCGGAAGGTCGTATTGTTTACATTTCTACCAGTAGTGGCAGTGAGTATGCTCCAAACATCATTTTCCAAAAACTAAAAATTATATTCTCATTTTAGGAAAAGTTAAGAAAATTGGCATTGTATAGCTATTCAGGTGACAGGCAAAATTGATAGCTATGTATTAAGCTCTGTATGTCCTGGAAGCGCCCAGCTATTGAGTTCTATAACCAAAGTTCATCCTATACATCTTAAGCCAATTATATAATCTGTTTCTAAGTGGAGATGTTTAATATTTTTTCTCATTGAAGCTTTTAAAAATTTGAGTTCCTTTTTCAGTTTTTAGGGAATTTCAAGTTCTAATTTCATCTCTCTGGTGTACTTTTCATAATTATTTTGTTATTAACAAAGATATTGGGAAAATAAGAGCTGTAGATGGTTTATGATTTCCTAATTCCATTTAATATAAGGATTTTATTTCTCTTTTTCATTTTAAAACCATCCTACTATTTTTTGGTTACTGACTGATAGTAAACTTACTTTATAGCTACTATAATTAAGGTTCGGAAAATCTTTAGCACTTCACATATGTGTACAATTTTGGCAGTGTATTATTTAATTCTAGTTTCTAGTCTTAAACTAAAAAAAAGTGTTTCAGGCCACCTGGGTGGCTCAGGTGATTGGGCGTCCCACTCTTAATTTTTGGCTCAGGTCATGATCTCAGGGTAATGAGATGAGCCCACATCAAGCTCCACTTTCAGTGTGGAGCCCACTTAAGATTCTCTCTCTTTCTCCCTCTGCCCCTACCTGCTCTCACTTGTGGTCTCTGAATGAATGAATGAGTTAATTAAAAATTCAGATTAATAAAATACTGTGAAGGCTATGCTGAACAGTTCTGTAGGCAGGATTCTTTCTGAGAGCCTCTCATGTAAAGGAAAGAATGCTGGACCCAGAAATGAAAGTCCTAGGTCTGCCATTAAGTAGATGGGCAGTCTCGAGCAGTTCATTAGAATTCTCTCAACCTCAGTTCCATCATCTGTGTAAGTTGAACTAAATCCATTTGTAATGACCCTTCCAGTTTCTGAGAATTATTTTCTTTTATGTTAAGAAGCTTACAGTGGGGGGGGGAGGGGGGGAGGGGGGAAGAAGCTTATAGTCTGGTGGTAGCAACCTAATTCACCTGAGTGTATTTTCTGTCTCACTATTTCACCTCCCATCCAGTTACTGTGTCTTATCTCTGTCGCTAGGTTAATAAGGTTAGGACGTAGGTTGGAGGAAGCAAAGGATTCTGTGATACTTTGTGGAATTATCTTAGTTTTATTCATTAGATTAGCCAGAGTAATTTTGGCTCATGCAAGACTTAATAAGGAGAAACTAGGAAAGAAAATGTAATGTGTAAATTTATTTTCTGCCTTTTAAAATCCAGGAAAAGAAACTTTCTCTGAGAATATTACTCCTTTGTACATAGTAATTACTTCTTACAAAATTCCAGTCAAGGAGGAAGGTGATTCTAGCTCCATTCTACAGTTACAAGTGGGAAACTATCTCAGCATTTATGAATTAAGTGGGCTGAGTTAATAGCAGAATTATGGACTCCAGGATGAAGCCTGGGTTCCATTTAGCCCCTCTACACAGTATTCAGCCTGCTGCCTCGACCCAGACAGAATGGACAGGTGCACTCTCCTCATATTTCCATATATATACTTTTGTGTGTCCAGGCCTGGTTCCAACACCTCTCCTCCACAAACCCGTCCCTAATCCTTGAGCAGAAAGTAGCCTCTCCTTTGTACCTTCTAATTATTTTTTCCTTCTAGTACTAAACTGAAGGCTACTTAAGAGTGAAATCCACATTCGATTCATCCTTATATACTGTGCAACAGAGTGTCCTTTGTAACAGGCACTCAGTGATGTGTGACTGCCGGCTAGTCAGGTAGATATTGGACAGATGGATGGATGGATGAATGACTAGTGTGGGCTTTTATCCTAGCAAGATGTGCATAAGTATATTACTTGTGGCTTTGTGCATGGTTTGCATTTTATTTTTTTATTTGATTCTCAAGAACAAATTATTTTGTAACATTAAGTTTTTGAAAACATCCTTCATTTGTTTTAACATTCTGTTCTCTAATATCTTTAGGTGTCAAAATTTAGAATATTCAACATCATATTTATGGCATTGCTTTTACCAGCTTTATTTTCATGGGCCTTAGTTGGGACCTGGAAACAATGCATCTTGTTTTGATAACTTTCTGATGGACCAGAGGCCTCAAATGGATGTCACATGCTATTGGAACAGATCTAACAAAGAAAACGACAGACAGTTGATCCTCTTTGTTTCAAGTAGTGTCTCTCACTCTCCTTCTCTCTCTCTCTTTCTCATTAGGTTTAGTTTAATTCTGGAGGTATTTGTTAGCTTTATGGACAAGTTGTAATTTCCTTTCTAATATCCATTTGATCACAATAGCACATAGTAAATACTCGATTAATATTGACATAAATGAACAGTGGAAAGCATTGTAACAAAGTGGAAACAGCATGCACCTCTCAGTAAGAAAAATCTGTTTTGAATATTGATGCTAACTCTTTTTTTTTAAGATTTTATTTATTTATTTGACAGAGAGAGACACAGCGAGAGAGGGAACACGAGCATGGGAAGTGAGAGAGGGAGAAGCAGGCTTCCTGCTGAGCAGGGAGCCTGATGTGGGGCTTGATCCCAGGACCCTGGGATCATGACCTGAGCCGATGGCAGATGCTTAACAACTGAGCCACCCAGGCGCTCCTTCCATAGGAAATCTTAATTCCTATGATTGACATCAGAAAATCAGCCAATCAGACGTTTTCAATTGTTCACTTGCTGCTTTGAGCTTATTTTTCTGCCTAATCATAATTTATGTAGCTCAGATCATTGAGAGCAAGAGTATCCTCACTATTAGTTTGTTTACTAGTTATAATCATGCAATATACTTAGTAGTATATGGCTAGATTTTATCTCATCTTTTTTTGCATATGCCTTCTGTGATACTTATGATTAGTAATTCATTTAATATGTAGTATCTACTATAGTAGAAACCTGGAAGAAATTTGAATGCTGAGTAAGGTAATATGATGTGTTGCAGCCCTGATTTTTTTGATATTCTCCTTGTTTCCATATATTTCTCCAGTTCCTTTTTAAAAGGAAAAAAGTTCCTTTTTACTTGTTTGTTCTAAAAATATGTATTTAGCATCTACTATATGTCACATACTATTGCTAGGGCAATAAATATGTATTGATGAATAAAGCAGACATAGTTCCTTCTCTCATGAAGCTTACTCTACATGGTAGTGAAGATAAAATTAAGCATGTACACAAATGTATGATTACAACTGGTAATTCTATGACTGAAACAAATAGGAAGTAGTGCTTAGATTGGAGGTTAGGAAAGGCCTCCCTGAGGAGGTCAAACTTAGTGAGATTGAAGAATGAGTAGGAGTCAGCCATAGGAAAACAAGGAAAGGAGTGGTCTAAACAAAAAGAATGGCATGTTCAAAGGTTCTGAGGTAGAGAAAGTTTGACATGTTTGAGAATCAGGAAGGCCAGTGTGGCTGGATCATTAGATAGTGGGGCAGAATGAGGAAACTGGAGAAGTACGCAAGGGCCAGATTATGTAAGGCTTTATAGAACATAGAAGTTTGGGTTTTGTTTTTTTTTTTTTTTTTCCCGAGAGATATGGAGAGATATGTTGAAAGGTTTTCAACAGGGTGGGACCATATTTCTGCTTTTAAAAGATGGCTTTGGTTCCTGTACAGAGAACAGATTGTAAGAGATAGGGTAGAAATAGGTCGGCAATAGGGAGGCCATGGCAGGTGAGACAAGTGGATAGATTTGAGATAGAACCTGTAGAGCTTCCTGATAGGTTGGATAGAGGATTGAGGCAAAAGAATACATCAAACATGACTCCAACTTTCTTTCTTTTTAAGATTTATTTATTTATTTATTTATTTATTTATTTGAGACCGCGCATGTGCATGAGCGGGAGGGGCAGAGGGAGAGAAAAGCTCAAGCAGGCTCTGTGCTAAGCTGGGAGCCAGATATGGGGCCGCATCTCACCACCCTGAGATCAAATTTCGGCCTGAGCTGAAACCAAGAGTGGTTTAACTGACTGGGCCCCCCAGGTGCCCCCCAGCTTTCTGATTATAGCAGCTGAGGTGTATGTTTGCACCATTATCCAAGATAAGGAATTCTAGTCCAGGGCGGATTTGGGAGAGGGAGTGGGATTTAGATTGGAGAGCCTACAGATGATGGTGAGATCCCCAGTAGAAATGACGAATAGTTGAATATATGAGTCTGGACCTTAGGGGAGGGGTTTAGGGCTAGCAATACACATTTGGGAATCTTCAGTGAACAGTTGATATTTAAAGTCCTGTGACTAATGAGATGACTTGGTGGGGGAGAGTTATAGAGAAAGAAAAGAAAGCTCAAGACCAAGTCTTTTATCTTTTGAGAGTCTGTAACATTCCAGTTAACTTACTTTTCTGGCCCAGTTACATGTTGTCTGACAGTGAGAATTCTGCATCTCTGTGTTCTCTTTTCATAACTCATAAAGCCAATAAATAAAACCCAACAATGAATTTTTTTAGTTAAAAGTGTTAATCTGAAAATTCCTTTTAATTAAATATCTTTCTTTAGTATATTCATAAACTTTTCTGGAAAGCAGCCATTATTTTGAACACTTCTCTTTAGAGGGAGTATAGATGTGGAAAGTGGAAGAAACTGGGCCAAGTATGAAATCTCTGGAGAACTTTTCCTAGAAGCTTGTTTATAAATCAGTCCATTTGTGTTCTTGTCAATAACCTCTTATAAAACCAGAACATAAAGGGCATGGGGTGGGGAGACCCTTCCCCTGAATTGGAGTTTCCAACTATTTTAAATTTGCTCTATTCAAGTCACATGTCTTATACTAATTGTAGAAGTTGATTGGTGTTTGCCTTGGTAGGTAATGATGAAAAAGTCCAGCTTTTCTTCTGAATATGTGACTTTGGTTCTTCTTTCTTTCTTTAAATATATTTCTTATCTCTATGTATTTGTTCCACATGTTTCTTTAGAGGTTTTTGAGCCAGTTACACATTTTAGAATGTTTATTTTTTTTTCCCAAATACTTTTATTTTCTTTTTTCAGTGTTACAAGATTCACCGTTTATGTACCACACCCAGTGCTCCATGCAATACGTGCCCTCCTCAATAC
>CM052891.1:37727493-37867178 GCA_028534135.1 Potos flavus | reverse complement strand
TAGCTCTGAAACTCACCCAAATTATTTAAATTCTTTCAAACATGAAGTATTTCAGAGACTTGTTACTTGCACTTTTCTATACCAAGAAAATACCTTTTAGGCCACCAAGAATTTTCACATGCCATTGTAAGCCCACCCCCCTTCTTTAGTTGGTCCTGTACCCACCTAACCTTGTGTAAATATCATCAAGTGCTTTTTGGGTAGGAGGGAGATTTGGCCTTTCTTTTTCCATGTAGGATCTAGACCTAGGAATGCACACTGATTTTTATTGTTGCTATTGTATTGTTTATTGGATAGGAGCCAAGACTTCGTGCTAATGTAATACTGTGTGGGTACTAATTGTCACCAATTCTAATTGTGAGATGTTAAAACAAACTTAAAGATATAACTCTCAGTTTTCAAGAATCAGAGCTGGAATTAGTCTAAAACCAACATTTACATAATTCAAAAGAAATAATTTTACCCTTCCATAACTTTAAAAATCAAAAGCAAGCATATCTAATAGACCACTGCTTTCCATCACTGTTTTTCTGTTTTAAAAAAAATGATTTAGACTTATTAAAGGATTTGGCTGAAATAAGACTCTTCCTGTGTTTTACTAAGATACTCATTTTAGTGTGTTATAATTTAGCTGTTTACCTGTTGGACATTTGGGTTTCATTATATATAATTCTGTAGGGAATATTTTGTACATAAATCTTATATACATCTCTGATTGTCTCTTTACAATGAATTCTGGAACTTACTGAGTTCAGGATAATGAG
Source organism: Potos flavus (assembly GCA_028534135.1). Lineage (NCBI taxonomy): Eukaryota > Metazoa > Chordata > Mammalia > Carnivora > Procyonidae > Potos > Potos flavus. The sequence continues at coordinate 37,866,414 of CM052891.1, read as the reverse complement.
CATTTTCAAGGTTTTTGATACAATGTCATATTACTTTTCAGAAAAATTTTTACCACTTTTCACTCCCAGCCATTGGTGTGCAAATTCTTCTTTTTCTTTTTTTTTTTTTTTTAAGATTTTATTTATTTACTTGAGAGAGAGAGAGAGCGTGCGCACAAGTAGGCAGAGCAGCAGGCAGAGGGAGAGGGAGAAGCAGGCTTCCCGACAAACAGGGAGCCCGATGTGGGGCTCGATCCCAGGACCTGGGATCATGACCCGAGCCGAAGGTAGACGCTCAATGACTGAGCCACTCAGGCGCCCCCTCTTTTTCTTTTCTTTAATAGCTTGGGAAACATTCATAGTTTCTCATCTTTGCCAGTCTCAAAGATGAAAATTGTATCCTTTTTTATTTTGTATTTTTTTAACTAATGGAGTAGGACATGTTTATTCTCTGATTTCTTTTTTAAAAAATCAAATGAATCAGAACACAGTAGTGTAACTAGAATAGTATATCTTTATTCCACACTAGCATGAAAAAATTTTGCTCACAAATGGCTGCAAGAGAGTATATTTTCAAATCTTATTATCTTGAGAGAATAAATGTATACTTTCAATTCTGCTAGAATATCTCAAGCTCTAACCAGTGTTCAGTAGAACATTTAACATTCTGAATCCAGTATTCCAGAACATAAATTTGCCAGTTCTCTGAAAACACTGGAACACAAATAGAAAATTCAATAGCCCTACTTTAGTGACTTGCTTGTGATCCACCCATGGGCAAAATGCAGGCAGCTGCTCTGCATCTGCAAACATTTGTGCAGAACTAATTTTAATAGCAGATGTTGGGAATATTAAAAAAAAAAAAGCAGCTCCCCTCTGAGAAAGTCAGACCTATCCCGTGACTTCTCAGATGCCCCATAACCCTTTTAGCCAGAGTTTCATTCCTAAAATTCCTTATTTTGCTTCCCTTCTTTCTCGTGTGAGAAGTTTTAGAAATGCTGAAGGGAATCTCACAACTTCAGAAAGTCTTGATACTGCTTTAGTTGTTGTCTATTTTGTTGTCATGTTTAAAAGCCTATATATAATTAGGGTTTACCCTTGGAAGATTCTGTTTTGACCTTTGGGGATGACCTTTTGTGTTGAGATTAAAGTTACAGGTAGTGAAGAGAAACTTTCAGGAAAACTATTATTTTTATCAAATGGACAATGGTAATTTCAGTAGCAATTTGCTAAATCAATGTCTGAATGATGGCACATACAGATTTTGGGTTTATGATACCAGTATTCCATGTCGTTAAAGGAGCTCACACAGGCCCAGATAGGTGCCTCTGTGACATATGTCAGTATCCTCACTCAAACGCATAGGCGCTTAATCAAATCTTTTTTTTCCCCAAGGTTTGCTTATGCTGAAAAGCTAAGTAAATTTTATCATTGTTATTATTTGATTTTTACATTTTTTAAATTTTAATTTCTTAAACTAGATTGTATACTCATAAGATTCAAAATTCAAAAAGTTGTAAAGGGCATGCAGTGGAAAAGTCTTCTTCCTCCTGTTTCCCAGCCATCCAATTCTCCTTTTTACATACAACGAATTAATTAATGTTACTAGTTTTCTGTGACTCTTTCTAGAGGTACTCTATGCATAGATAAGCAATGTGTGTGTGTGTGTGTGTGTGTGTGTGTATGCCTTTCCTCTCTTTTACACTAATGGTACCACATTACACGTAATATTTTTGTTTTTTTTTTCCACTTAGTCTAACTTAGAAATATTCTATATTAATACATAAAAACTCCCTTGTTCTATTCTTCCTAGATAGGATTTCATTGCATAAATGTACCATGATTAATTAACCAGTGTCTAAGCTTTTTTTTATTAGAATAAATGCTACAATAAATAACATAAGAAAAATGTTATTTCACATAATTACAATAAATTTCTAGAAATGTACCTGCTGAGCCAAAGGGAAAGTAGTTTTAAGTAAACATAAAGCTTGGATGTGACCCAAAGGTTCACTCTTAAAAACCAAACCTGAATAGAAATAGAAATAGAGATCATATGACCAGAGAGGACTTTAAAATATTTTTCTTTATGTAAGTAAAAATGGCAGTGAAAATGCTGAATGATTATTTTCAGTAATGATTAGTTTTCAGTGATGGGCAGTAACTCTAATTCAGCATTTTAAATTATTTCCTTATTTCCATTGATAGTTCAAGGCAATTACAGAATTCTAAGGAGTTCATTTATTCAACTTGCTACTGTCCTAAATACTATTCTGCACTTTTTAAAACATTAATGTTTGGCATTTTAAATAACATCATGATTTTAAACTCATTCACAATGCACCAGGTTTAAACATTTATTGAGTTCCTATTCTATGAAGACGTTGTCCTTGCCCTCAAAGAGTTGACTAAATTAGTAGTTTACGATCTGGGCAAAAATTCAGAACAGATTCTTTTCATCTTTTAATGTTATATAATGATCTGTATTTTATTTCTTCATTTTTCCTTCAATATGGTATACCTGGCTGCATCTTTTCATGTGCTTATTTGCTGACTACATCTTTTCTTGATGAAGGGTCTGTTCAAATCTTTTGTCTATTTTTTATTCTTCTTATTTAGTTTCAAGAATTCTTTACATACTCTGTATACAAATACTTTGTCAGACATATTTCACAAATATTTCTCCCCAGTCTGTAGCTACTTTTTGTCTTTTTTTTTTTTTTTTTTTTAAGATTTTATTTATTTATTTGAGAGAGAGCAGGAGCAAGGCGGGGAGAGAGAGAGAGAGCTAGCTCAGAGGGAGAAGAAGCAGACTCCCTGATGAGCAGAGGGAGTCCGACATGGGTCTCAATCCCAGGATCCTGAGATCATGATCCGAGCTGAAGGCAGATGCTTAACTGACTGAGCCACCCAGATGCCCCTATTTTTTGTATTCTGAAGTGTGTCTCTCAAAGAGCAAGTTTTTAATTTTGTTGAAATCTGTCTTACAGTTTTTTTTCTTTTATGGTTCATGCTTTTTGTGTGTGTGCCATTAAGAAATATTTGCCTAACCCATTGTCACAAAGATTTTCTCCTGTATTCTACAAATTACACCTATTTTTTTAGTAACCATTTATAGTCGTCACAACTGGTCTTCCCAATTGAGGAAACTAGGCTCAGTGAGATTGAAACAATTCATCAAAGGCCAGTTAGCCTTTGTGTTTTGTGTCACTATGTTTCGATTCCAAATTAAGTGCTTTTCCCACTGTAGAGGTGCATATTATATCAGAATATGTATATATATAATAAGATGATAGGCCTCTGTTGATCTAATATATCCTAGGGGTGATCGTTTAGTTTGTTGTTTCCCAAAGTCTTGCCTTCTCTTATTTCCTGCTGGGATCTACCAGTTGTTTAACACATCAATTAGAGGGTAAGTGAAAGAGGAAGTAAGTTAAATTTACTAATCAATGTTATTTTTTAGTGCCTTCATAAAAGATATTTTCTAATTACTTGGATTCAATCCAAATTTTTATTTATGGACCACAGTATTAATAATATAAGAATGCATATTGAATAGTCAGCCAACAGTAGTTCTTGAGTGCCTATTATAAGTGCCAGGCACTGTGTGTAATTGCTGGATATATAGTAATGAGTGAGTTAGATACCCTTGATCTTGTTCCTCTTGAAATTTGTGGTGTAGAGCAGTAGGTTTCAAGTTCTTGTGATGGAGAGCTACATGTAAGAAATATGTTTTATATGATAACTTGTTATGCTTGTATAGGTGCTTCTTTAGGTGCACACGATACATATCTAAAACAGAAGTTTCATGAAACAGTACTTCCTCTTCCTTTATGCAGTGTACTCTGATATTTTCTTTTCTATTCAGTTAAAAAAAAAAAAGCTATGTTGCTGCAAACCACTAACTTGATTTCACAAGCTGTTCGTGGGTCTTAGCCTGCAGTTTGAAGAAATGAGCGGATGCTGGTTGATTAGTACATTTAGGGGAGGCTTGGAAGCACTGTGGTTTGTTGCTGAGGGTCTTGCTGGGAGAACATGAATATGATGTCTGCTTTTTGAGATTCCCTGGTGTCCATTGGCCAAGTAGGACAGGGAATATAACTACACATTCCTCCCAAACACACCAAAACTTTCAAAATTTCAAAGGAAGTGCTAACTTCCTTCATAAGATTCTATAGTGCTGGAAAGGACAGTGTTTCTTTCTTTATTCTCAAAATTAGGGCACCTGGGTGGCTCAGTTGGTTAAGCGACTGCCTCTGGCTCAAGTCTTGATCCCAGGGTGCTGGGATGGAGCCCCACATCAGGCTCCACCTGCTCAGTGGGAAGTCTGCTTCTCCCTCTGCCTGCCGCTCCCTCTGCTTATGCGCTCTCTCTCTTTGTCAAATAAATAAAATACTTAAAAAACAAAACAAAATTATCAGGCCTATTATAGATTTAGGAATAAGTAGGAAATAACTAGCTAAGGAAATTGTCAAACACTAATGCTAAAACATATACAGAAACCTGAAAAACTGTTTTAGTAAGATTAGAAAGTATCTTTGTTTGATTATTTGGAATTGAGGAAACTGGGCATACTTAGTAGTATTACTTGACTAAATGTCAATTATGAGCAGTCCTTGGAGAGAGGGAGGCCTAACCACCTTTATGGTGGCCTAACCTTTATGTGGCCTAACCACCAGTGATCTTTTTGTCAAAACATGAAACTGTTTCTTATCCTTCAAGCAAACAATTCAGAGCTTCAAAACACATCTTAGTTTGCAGTTAGTTGAGGATTAGAGAAGAAAGAACATTGCTTCAGAAAGTGGAAACTAGACACTTCTCATCAGAGGAAGTTTTGTTCCGTGGCATTGTGTAGTCTGATTTCTACTCAATTTGGGTCTAAAATTTTGGGTTTTGATAGTGGAGGTTTTGTTTTCTAACTTCCAGTGGAAGTGTGACTATTACAGTAGGGTGATTTTTACTTCAAATCTTTCTAACCACCTTCCTTTGACAAATCCACATGAGCCAATGACAATGATCTGATCTCACAGACAGTAGGTTCCAGATTTAAAGTGTCTGGAGGGTGTAGGGTTCCATTGCATTTCCTGACGGGTTGGTCCCCTTCCTAATGGAACTATCTTGTTGTGGCAAAGGGATGAGAGTAAATTATTGTTTGTTTGGTTTTTGTTTTGTTTTGTATTTTTGCACATGGTGGTGGAGGGGGGGAAAGGGAGGAGAGGAGAGAGAATTCCAAGCAGGCTCTATGCCTAGTGTAAACCCATGCAGGGCTTGACCTCATGACCCCGATGAGATCAGGACCTGAGCCAAAATCAAGAGTTGGATGCCTAACCAGCTGAGCCACCAGGCCCCCTACATTATTGTATTTTAAATGATAATTTTCTGAGATGCACATGGCTTAATTACCAACAAAGAATACCAGTGTTGTTCTCATGCCAATATTTGTTCTCTATCTAGACAGTTCGAATAGTGAGAATAACAGAATGAGCTAGGACAGCTCCCAAGTCAACTGCTTTTCAGGTTTTGTTTTCTCCTTTTACCCCAGTTAGAAGAAACTAGTATATTTGGAAAGAATTTTCTTGGTTATGAGAAACAGAGACCATCCGCTTTGGAGGATACGTTAACATGAGAAAGATCTAAGATTTGTATCCATATGGGATGAGCATTTTCTTTCAGAGAAATTATCCAAATAGGAGGGGATTTTCTGCTAGAACATCCAATTTCTGACAGTTCTGCCTAGGCTCAGACAGCTCTGCCTCTTAGAACCTGACTGATGTCTGTAGGACATGGCACTCGTCACTGCTTCCTCAGGAGCATTGCCCAGGCCTGGAATTTTTTCTTGCGCTGACTAATGTCCCATGCAAGAAATCCATGTGTAAACTCCAGGTTTTTCTCTAGGATCAGGACAATAGCAACCATAAACTCCTGTGCTTTAGTGTCTAGCCCTGCTGCTCATGAAAAGAGCTCTGATTTCTACTGGGCCTGGGTTTTAGGAAGAGGCTGACGTGGATTTTGATTTCTGCAGAGGACCTTGCATTTTGCCACTATTCTAGAGAAAAAGCTGCTGTCAAAAGCAGTTTATCATTTTCTGCAAGTTTTTTTTAGAGGAACTCCTTTCTGTGGCAGTCATCAAGGTCTCTGCTGACTCTGGCCTGACAGAGTGGCTCTTCCCCTGCAAGTTCCATGATTCTGCATCCTCCTTGATGCTCTCCTCTTTTGGGTCTCTAGTATCCTTGCTCTTGTCAGTTGGGAATACCATTGGCCCATGACCAATATTTGATAGGGAACCTTCTTAAAATTCTCTGGTGGAAATTGAATTTTATGTGATCACCCTGTCTCCTACCAGCATAAGAGTTTCCCCCAGGAGTTTAGCAATCTCACCATCATGTCAGCCCCTGAATTGTGAGTGACTGCAGAAAAGAAGACAGACTCGGGCAGATTCTGTAACTGGGCTTTTCTCACCTTTAACAGTTTCATGAATTAAAGGATTTTGAGGAGGAAGCCCTACCTATACCGGACCCAAAACTGACTGTGATTTTTAGTACATGTTGAGAGTGGAATCAGGGAAGGAGAGCTCCAGAGAGGTGTCAGGTGATATTCCCCTCAGATAGTTTTAATGGTTGGTATAGCTTTTTTCCAGAGAATAGGGAGTGAATTTTCTGGAGAGATTATTTCTCAGGTTTACGACCTTTCAGCTCCTTCTGGGCAGCTTCTCTCGTCATAGTCCAGGCAATTAATTAGAAAGCAAAAATGACTTTTCTGCAGTATGAAGAGATCTTGTGGTCAAAATAGGAAATTAATTACAAGTACAAAATCATCACTCACTTTACGCCCCATTCAGCTTGTTAGTCCTTAAATTTAAGTGTCTCTAGCACTCCTTGCTAATCAACCTGGATTCCTCCTGTGGTAGTAGAGCTCAGTCTTTCAGTTCTCTTACTTATTAAAGAAGGAATCAAGCTCTTTAACTACTGAGAAATAGGTCTAATCTTTGGTTCTAAGTAAAAACTTCTTTTCACAATCATCTGAAACCTGACTTGGTAATGTCTCAGGACTCTATCTCCTTAACAGCAATCTTTCTGCACTTGTCTTTCTTTCCTGGCACACATACCCAGATAGTTGTCCAAGGGAGGCTTTTCTCTTCTTTCTTACTCAGTGTCTTCTTGTCTTCAAATTCTTGTTTTCTGAATTCCTCCAGTTTCTCTAAATAGCCTTCTCTTTGCCCTTCAAACCTGCATTCCCCGAAGGAATAACAGAGCTTCAGTTCTTTGCACACTCTGCAGAAGCATACAGTGGTCATATTACATGGTATACACATTAGTATCTTTAAAACCCAGTTCACTTCAGAGCCCAGGTACCAAACCAAACTACACACACAAAAAATTTTTAAAGGTGTTTGTGTGGCAGGGTTTGGGGGTGACTGGTGTCTATGTTTAAACCACAGATAGCTCTCATACATTAGTCTGAGGAGGGAAATAATTAGAAGTCTAAGGTTTTAATGACCATAAAGATAATATGTAAGATGATTTACCAGATAAGTGGGGATCAACAAGAATTGTATGCTTTCAACAAACATTAAACATTCTGTATCTCCTTGTTTAGCTAGTCTGCTGTCATCTCTTTAAGTTGACAGAACAGTTTTGTTGTGTTTTGTTTTTTAACTCCTACACAGAACAGGAGGGTAGTAAGCAGCTAACTTGTTAATAGCAGAAGCCTAACCCCAAATGGAAAATAATAGATTATTTGGTTTGCCTAAAATGGGACAAACAGGTAATCTCTCTATGGATTATTTATCAGTTTTGAGCCACTTAATTAGCAAGTAGAGACAGAAATCCAAAAATTTTCTTTTGTATTTCAAGATTCCAGATCTAGAAGTTCTGACTTGCTGCTGCTATTTTATTCTTTCTTTTTGTGAGATTTCAGTGAGGGTTGAACACCTACCACTGGCTTCTTTGCTTCTTCTCGTGTTTATGAACTTGCTTGTTACTTGTTTATTAATTTGTTCTTCTGTGGATGATTACTTTTCAGAATCCACTTTGGTACCTTAGTTACCTATGTAGGCATTCATTAAGTGCAGGTAATGCCTCTTTATGTAAATTGAATAATCCGTGTATATGAATGACTGCTTTTACATCTCACTGGCAATTCACCACTTTCCTTTTGTTGGTTTTGCTACAGAAAGCTAGTCTAGGACTGATATGATCGCACCATTCTGGTTCTAAAGCCATGATTTAAGTGTTATCTATAGATGCAAATACTTTAGACCAGTGTATCTCAAACTGCAATGTTTATCAGAATCACCTGCAGAGCTTGTTAAAAACACATTTCTGGGCCATACCCCCACCCCTAATTTTCTGATTTGGTAGATCCAGGGTGGAGCCTTAGTATTTGAATTTCTAGTAAGTTCCCAGATGATGCTGTTGCTGGTAGTATGGGGACCACACTTTTAAGAATCATTGCTTAGGGATTTTTCTCCTATTTCAGAAACATGCCTTTGTAGGACAGATGGTTATATCAAAAAAAGAGAAGAAAAAAAAGCCCCAAACCTCAAGGAGATGACAGGGTTTGGTGGGCTTTTAAAAAAAATATTCAAATGATCTCTGTGTGAGGGTGTGAATTTGCTATTACAAGTAATGTAGCATTTGTATAGGTTCTGAGATACTATCATAAGTGAATATTCAAAGAATTAAAAAGTAAAACCTCCAAAGTGACAAATACTCATATCAAGTCATTGTTGTATACTTTAATATAATGTTATATATCAATTATATCTCAATAAAATAGGGGGAACTTCAAAATCCTATCACTGTTACTTGGGATGAAAGACTTCGGAGAGGAGGGGAGGTGAAAGAATAGGGATGTTGGTATCTAGGAGGTCTCAGTTAAAATCCTTGTTCTGCCACTTAAAGTAAATGATTTTGGAGTGTGTAACTTCACTAGGTTGTTTTAGTATTAAATGAGATAACATGTGTGAAATGCTCTATTGTATTTGTCCATGGGTTATTTTCATAGAAGCTGGCCTCCTCTGTTGCTTTGTACACTCAATAATCTTTTCTAACTCCATGGGTGATAAGTTTTATCCAAAGTCATTATAAAATATTCAGATTCCAACATTTGCAGTCCTGTGGATGCTATAGAAATATAAACAAGATACAGACCCTGTTCTCCAACTATATAAAATCTGTTTAGAGAGTAAGGGTCCTTTCCATTGAAAGTACCAAACTACTATGTTAAAAATGGAGTAAACTGTGATCTTTTAAGCATAAAAAGCCCAGAGGTGGGCGACTGGGTGGCTCAGATGGTTGGGCATCTGCCTTTGGCTCAAGTCATGATCATGTCCTGGGATTGAGTCCTGCATTGGGCTCCCTGCTGCTTAGCAGGCCTGCTTCTCTCTCTGCCTCTCTCTCTCTCTCTCTCTCTCTCATGAATAAATAAATAAAATCTTAAAAAAAAAAAAAAAAGCCCAGAGGTAAGACAGTGGCTCAATGCAGTTATCAAGATTCTGGATTCATCGTTTCTGCTCTGCCATACTTAGCATGTTGCCTTTTGTTTTTGAGCCTCTCCTCTCAAGGTCACAAAATGGCTGTCACAGCTGTAGACCTCCGATCTTTGCACCACTATAGCCAAAGGCAGAGAAACGGCAGGGTTTTTGTTGTTTTTCTCAATTCCCCTTTATCAGGGCAGATAATCTTTCCCTGGAGCAGACTTGCCCTTAGGTCCTGTTAACCAGTATTAGGATATGTGACTGTGTGCTGGCCTGCAAGAAGGCTAAAAAGGCAGGCATATGGCTTTTCAGCTTCAGTGGTGGGACTAGCATGTAGGTGAGGGTAGATGACTGTTGGTAGACAACAGGGAGAATCTACCAAAGCGGGAGCTAAGACTATGATCCTTAATGATTAGAGACAATTCTAGGCAATTTCTCTTTAGGCAGAATTGTGTGCTCTAAGGCAGGGGTTGGCAACCTTTTTCTGTTTAAAAACCTGATAGTAAATATTTTAGGTTTTGCTGGCCACAAATGGTCTCTGTTGCATCTTCTTCCTTTCTCTTTCTTTTTTAAAAAACAACCCTTTAAAAATGTGAAAACCATCCTTAGTTTGCTGGCCATATGAAAATAGGCTATATAGTTTGCCAACCCTGCCAAGGCCATGGCTCAGAGGAAAGGGAGATGAGTGAGGCTGAAGTCATCATTTTGAAGCTTCCTGAAATTCTGGGATTTGAGTGATGTTTGAAGGATGGATAAGATTTACACTGAGAAATCCTATTCCTTCTGAAGGGAGCAGTGAGTGGAGAAACATGCCTGTGATGCTTACTATAAAATAGCTACATGGTACATGCAGAGAGTGAAAAGCAGCAATACCTCTGCAGGTGAGATGGGCTAAATTGTAAGCCAAAGTTAGAGAGTACTGAGGTATGAATACCTGGACTGCGTCAGCCACTGACAAGTCACTTTCTAAGTAGCTCTAAGAAATGAAGATGCCCTTTTGGCTTAAAGCCTCCATGCTGACTTGGAGCCTAAGGGAGGCAGTGTCTCATGTAACAGTTGGCCCTTCAGTAGGAGCTGTTGCTACTGTGACTAATTAAAGGACAGACATCATGTGTTTGGAGAAGACTATTGATCTCTTAACCATAGCTATACACAAAGATTATAACTCATCAATTTGTGTGATTATTATTGACAACAGGGAAGAATTGCACTAACTAGTAGTAAGTCACTCATTCACTGAATATTTATTGAATGCTTAGTGTGTGCCAGGCCCTAGAGGTACAGGTTGAGAAAGTCACAGTCTAGAGGGAGGGAAATATATGTAGAAATAATTATGATAGAGTGAGATAAGGGTTAGAAAATACACGTACAAGGAACTGTGGATGCTGAGGAGAAGGAACCACCAATTCATCCTGATTAAAACTTTCTAGGTGACTCAGTCTAATTATTGCTGTCTTTCAGTGGCTGTAGATTATATCCTTAATACTAGCTTATTATCTTGTGGATCTGTACCATTGATTACAAAGAGTCCTATGTGAGATACTGTGGTTGAATCAAATCCAAATCGTCATCCAGAAAAAGCAATTTCAAACATTCCGCTGCTGCTACCAAGTTTTTAGGATCGTCTTTCTGTGGAAAGTATATAACTTTTGGTGTTTGTGCTTCTCACTATGCTGGTATGAATATCGGGATCTATAGAACAATTGTTTTCCCCAATAAAACTTATAGAAGATTCTGTGGTAGGCAGAATCATGCCCCAAAGAGTCCTCATCTTAATCAGCTATGAACCTGGAAATATGTTACATGGTAAGGGAGGAATTAAGATTGCAGATGGAATTAAGGTTTCCAGTTAGATGACTTTAAAATAGGCAGATTAGGGGCGCCTGGGTGGCTCAGTGGGTTAAAGCCTCTGCCTTCGGCTCAGGTCATGATCTCAGGGTTCTGGGATCGAGCCCCGCATCGGGCTCTCTGCTCAGCGGGGAGCCTGCTTCCCCTCTCCGTCTGCCTGCCTCTCTGCCTACTTGTGATCTCTTTCTCTCTGTCAAATAAATAAATAAAATCTTAAAAAAATAAAAATAAAATAGGCAGATTGTTCTGGATTGTTGGAATGGGTGGCAATGTAATTACCAGGGCCTTTGAAAGCGGAAGAGGGGAGACAGAGAAGAGGTTGGATTGATAAAATATGAGAAAGACTCAACCTATCTTTGCTGACTTTAAAATGGATGAAGGGGGCCGCAAGCCAAGGAATGCAGGTGGTCTCTAGTTGCTGGAAAAGACAGGGAAATAGATTCTCCCTATATTAGTTTGTCAGGGCTGCCAAAACAAGTACCATAGACTAGTGGCTTAAACCACAGAAATTAATTTTCTCATAATTGTGGAAGCTAGAAGTCAGAATTTAAGGTGTTGGCAGGGTTGATTTTTTTCCTGAAATCTCTCTCCTTGGCTGGTAGATGTCTGTCTTATCTCTGTCTTCACTTGGTCTTTCTTCTCTGTGTGTCTGTGCCCTGATCTTCTCCTCTTATAAGGATACCAGTCATATTATATTAGGAATTAGGACCTACCCCACTAAACCTTATTTTAATTTAATCTCCTCTCTAAAGACCGTATCTCAAGATACAGTCACATTATGAAGTCCTAGGGATTAGTGGGGTGTGGGAGGGGACTGTAAAACTCTCCTAGATCCCCCAGAAGGAACACGGGTCTGCCACCACTTTGATTTTAGGACTCCTGACCTCTAGACTATAAAGATAATAAATTCGTGTTAAGTCCTCAAGTTTGCGGTATTTTGTTACAGCAAATTAGAAAATGAATACAATTACAAGTAATCTGAGTCTACTAATAGGAGAGTGATTGGAATAACAGTAATCAAAATTATTGAATTAAATATCTATTGACCAATGAATAAACAAAATGTGGTGTATATGTATACAATATTATTCAGCCTTAAAAGGGAAAGAATTCTGACACATACTATGATATGTATGAACCTTGAAGACATGCTAAGTGAAATAAGCCAGTCACAAAAAGACAAATACTATATAGTATCACATATATGAAGTATTTAGAGTAATCAAACTCATAAAAATAGAAAACAGAATAGGGTTTGCCAGGGGCTCTGGGGGAGAAGTGAGTTTTTTAATGGACATGGAGTTTTAGTTTTGCAAGATGAAAAAGTTCTGGTGATTGGTTGGACAACAATGGGAATATACTTAATACTAATGAACTCTATACTTGAAAATGGTTAAGATGGTAAATTTTGTGTTATATTATTTTAAAATACTGAAACAAAGGTTTAAAAGGCAGTGACAGAAAAGTAAGTGTATTTTGCTTTCGTTGTATATTTTGAGAGAAAGGATAGGTATATATCCTTGTATATACACACAATATCTCTGAAAAGATACCCAAGATACTCACATAGTGATCACTTCTGGGAATGGGGTTGTGGAGAATTAGGAGGTGGGAGGGCAGGAATGGGAGGAAAACTTAAATACTCCTTGACACCTTCTGAATTTTGTTTGCCACATGCATATATTATGTATTGAAATCATGGCTAAGCTCATAGACACAGAGAACAGATTGGAGGCTGCCAGAGGTGGAGGAAAGTGTGGGCAAAATGGGTAAAGGGAGTCAAAAAGCACAAACTTCCAGTTATAAAAATAAATAAGTCATGGGGATGTAATGGAAGGAAGGAAGAAGGGAGGAGGGAAGGGAGGGGAAAAGGTTTTTAAATGTGCAATTGGGGTTAGGGACTGCAGAGAGGGTTATCTCTCACTTAGGTCATCATTAGGCTGTGAAATCGCTTTGTCAATCCAGCTGCATGTAAGCGTCAGGATAAATAAGACCTACTTCTTGCCTTGGCCTTTAAAGGGTTAAAAGCTCTTAGTCCCAAAGTGTTCACTAGGCTTTAAGGTACACACATATTTTTCGGTTTGGTGTCTATTAGTATATTTTCAAAATCTCTAGTTTTGTTTTTTTGTTTTTGAAGAACAACTGAAGTGTGTTCACTTAGAACTCCCTAAAAAAGTTGGGGGAGAAAATATAAATGAAAAAAATAAAACATAAAAGAAATGTAATAGTGTTTTATGCTTCTTAAAATCACATAAACAAGAATAAAAGACACTTAACAGTAGCAACAGGTTTTGACACTTGGGAGATTATTTCCTAAGACTTCTACTTGCAAATTGTTAGGTAACTGCACAAGTTAGATTTTAACACTCTTCAAAACATCCTTCTTAGCACATGAGTCCTTGCATCATACATACCATATAAAGATTGCAACATTTTATTACTATAATTGTTGCTTAGAAGCTGTTCTGGATTGAGACTTCTTGTTACATATGGATGTGTTTTCCTTACCAGCCCCTGTTTTTCTCCAAACAATACTTAGCCAAAGGAGCTTATTTCCCCAGAGCCATATCCTTATTTTTGTGGCTTTTGCATCCATAAAAAACAAAAACAATTCTGGAACCTGTTCAGTTTTCTTTCCCTTTTTGTTTAGAGTTTTACTGTAGCTAATTCAGCACCCAGAAAATTGCTTAATACAAGGGTACGATAAATTTTAACGAATGACTCATCCTGAGCTCAATACTTCTGGGTTATATAGGGAATACAAAGTTGTCTCTAGAAGTGAAACACAATTTTGTAGAAGCAAAATTTCCCTAGATAGCAAAAGTTTCTTTGAAAGAGAATTTAATGCAAATTTATAAGCCTTTTACATCTAGTAGGGAGATTATTTTTACTATCGCATTTTTAACAACAGCAGCAGCAGCAGTAGTAACATCAGTAGCTAAGTCATGCTAAGTGCTTTTCCCAAATTATCTCTCATGTAATCTTTCCATTGACCCTATTAGATAGATGCTATTATTGTGCCTATATTTATGGATGTGGAAATTGAGCTCAGAGAGATTAAGTAATATGTTCAATATCACATGGCTAGTAGGTGGCAGAACCAGGATATGAACTTAATTTACTTAAGATTTGGACTTGGCACTTTTTTTTTTTTAAGATTTTATTTATTTATTTGACAGAGAGATCACAAGTAGGCAAAGAGACAGGCAGAGAGAGGGGGAAGCAGGCTCCCTGCTGAGCAGAGAGCCCGATGCGGGGCTGGATCCCAGGACCCCGACTCGACTCCGAGACCATGACCTGAGCCGAAGGCAGAGGCTTTAACCCAGGCGCCCCTGGACGTGGCACTTCTAATGCAAAAATATGAGTTTTACATTATCCTCTTAAAATTCCTACTGAAATGGCCAAAGGGACACTAAAGAAGGAAGGAAGGAGGAAAAGAAGGAAAAGAGAATTGGTATCTGCATTACAAAGTGGGATCCTCATGCTAGAAGAAATACTGGAAGGTTTTGTTCAATATGAAATTCAGGCAAGGCCAAGTTGAGGTGAGGGCCTACCAACTTGAGTACTATGTATATATAAAAGCCCACCTAAGGAGTGACTAAAGGAGGCATCTTTTATTCCTAGTTTACTAAAAACATTAATTTGATCAAATACTTTTTAGCATCCATTTAGATAATCTTATAATTTTTCTCATTTGACTTAATGTGCTAAGTTATATTAATAGAATTCCTAAATATTCATTCATTCTTAGAGTAAGTCCTTTATAGTTATAAGCAGGACTGTTAACGCTGCAGAACCCAGGAACAATTCAGGAACTGGAATTACGAAGTACCCCAGCAAGCAGAGAAAAGAACTTGAAATATCTTTTGTCTTTCTTTAGGATTAGAATTTAATTTGGAACTAAATATGTTGTTTGCAAGTAAATACTTGTTCCATGAACCAATTATTTTTAATGCTGCCAGCACACTTAAATTGATACCTTATATCTTAATGAATTAAATTGCAATTAATAAGTATGCAATAAAATCTTAAAATAACTTTAGGAGTGGAAGTCATTACAAGACCTCACGTAAAGATGCTGAAATATTTACTGGAATGAAAATTTTAAAAGCTTAACTAGTATAATTTGGATTAATTGTATACACTATGGCAATGACAAGCCACTTTTGATATGCTTAATATTACCTCTGTTATCATCTGTTGTGATATGAGAATTGAAAGCAGTTTTTATCTCTGCCTTATTAATTCCTTCAGATATTTTATTTATTTTTTTATTATGCCTTTAGCTTTTCTGATATGACTTTTAGAAGTCTTCAAGTATTTTGTATACTTTTGAATACTTCTAAATTTTGAATTCTTTTAAAAAACACAGATGGAAAGTAAATGTTTTTTCCCAGGGTGTCTGGGTGTCTCAGTTGGCTAAGGGTCTGACTCTTGATTTTGGCTGAGGTCATGATCTCAGGGTCATAAAATTGCATTTTGGGCTCCACGCTCAGTGGGGAGTCTGCTTGAGATTCTCTCCCCCCACACACTAAAATAAATAAATCTTTTTAAAAAGACGTTTTTGGGTGGCTGGGTGGCTCAATGGGTTAATAAGCCTCTGCCTTTGGCTCAGGTCATAATCTCAGGGTCCTGGGATCTAGCCCCGCATCAGGCTCTCTGCTTCGCAGGGAGCCTGCTTTCCCCCTCTCCCTCTGCCTGCCTCTCTGCCTATTTGTGATCTCTTTCTCTCTGTTAAATAAATAAAATTTTTAAACAAATAAATAGATAGATAGATAGATAGATGTTCTTAATTTTTCTCCCCTCCAAAATGCAAGGGAATAAGAAATAAAGAGATTTTGCATATGCAAGATTTAAAAAGTGATTTTAAATATTTGGTTTTTCTGTTTATTTTCTAAAAGAGGAAGAGGGAGGGATAACGGAAGACAAGATTTGATTGTAAGAAGGAAAACAAAAGTAGGCACAGGATCAGGGTAGGAAAAAAAGGAAATAAACCAGGAGAAGGCAGTTACCAGGAATAGTAACTCCCAGCTTTGCTTTCATTTATTTGCACTCTAAAACTCTTAATCTCTGCAGGTATTCAGTGGGTTGAAACATAGTTTCAGCTTTGAAAAATCAAAGTAGGAGTCAACTAGGATAGCCACAGAGTAGTTACATATGATTAAGTTTCAGCCAGTAGTAGTGAGAAGTTTTTTGTCATTTACTTAAGAGCTTTATTGAGATGTAATTGATAAACAAAAAACTGCACATAGTTAATATATACAATTTGATGAGTTTGGACATATGCACACACCTGTGAAACCATCACTATAACCATCACTAAACCTATCTGTCACCTCCGGAAGTTTCCTTGTGCCTCTTTGCATTTTTGTTGTTGTTGTTGTCTATTTGTTTTGTGCTAAGAACATTTAACATGAGATCTGCCCTCCTAACAAAAAATTTAAATGCACAATACAGTATTGTTAACAGTAGGCACTATGTGGCACAGCGGATTTCCATAACTTTTTCATCTTACAATACTGAAACTTTATATCTATTAAACAAAAGTCTCCCTTTGCCCCCCCGGCAACCACCATTCTACTCTGTTACTGTGAGTTTGATTATTTTGGACACCTCAAATAAGTGGAATCAGGTAGTATTCATCCTTCTGTGACTGGCTTATTTCGCTTAGGACTTTCTTTTTCGGGCTGAAAAATATTCCATTGTATGTATATATCAATTTTCTTTAACCATTTGTCTATTGTTGGACATCTGGGTTGATTCCATTACCTTGGCTATTGTAAATAATGCTGCAACAAACATGAGAGTACAGACATCTCTTCTAGATCCTGATTTCAGTTCTTTTGGATTTATACCCAGAAGTGGGATTGCTGGATAATATGATAGTGAGAAGTTTTGGTGACATAAGCATCTACGTCTCTATGTAGGGACAGCTCAGTTTCCAGCAGCTGTTACTCAAATAACAGACATTTGGATGGGACTTAATGGGTCAGACTTAGAGCCTTTTTCCTTCTCTTTTGTGGTGGTGTTAGTCATAAGGGAAAAATACTCTTGTGTTACCAGCTAATTGTTTCACTTCTTTGTCTCCTTTTCCTTATCTGTCTTCTAGACAGATTTTGAAAAAGAGATTGGATAGTGGAAGAAAGGTTTTAGATTGTTTTCTGGCATCTGTCAGGGGGACTTGGGTAGGGCATATCTTTTGGCTGTTCTTAAAAACACTTGTTAGTAGAGGGCTAATGAGGCTAGTGGCTAGATACCCCAATCATGTCCTATGTTATATTCTAAGGCCTGACTAAACAATCAAATCAAATATGTACCTTTGGATCTGAGGATAAATGAGCACAAACCTACCCCATTCTGAGAAGTATGCAGAGTACAAGTAGCACCATCTTTACAGAAAAGGGACACCCTATTGCCCAGATTGGAAACAATAGAAAATGCTTCAGCTAATCAAACATTCCTCAATCAATTTTCCAGTCACCTGACCAACTTGTTGGCTTTATTCTCTCCAAAATAGCCATCACTAATCAGAATCACAACTTCTCACCTCTGAGCTAACATGACTCAGTGATTTTTGCTGGCTTTTCCCTCATGCTCATGGCCCCATTCATTTGGATCTCTGAAATGATGTTGTTTATATTACAGAGCTCTCATTTGGAAGACACTGAATCAGCAGTGTTACTTTGCTGTGAATGTGAAGAATCAGATATCTTTAGTGGTTCCAATGTACGTAGGTATATGTTTTTATATAGTCTTTGGTATTTCAAGTGAAAGCTTTTTCGGTAAATTTGGCTCTTAAATGTACCTGAGATAGTGCCTATTATTTCATCTATTTGGCATCACTCAGCCAAATACAGAGTCTGCGAAAGCAAATAAGAGACTTGGAACGAGTGTCTATATAAATGGTATGGCATATATGTATGCATAATAATCTCCACACAAGATGTATCTACAAAGTAGAGAAATGTTGTGTCCTGGAACTTTAGAGTGCGTTCTCCCTCAATAAAGAATGATAGTTTTGTGGGTTTTACGTTTTTTAATTGTCAGTAGTTTCCCTTTCCCCATGGCAACTGCTTGGTATTGGTGCTGCCACTGGACCTTTATTCCCCACGTACATAGACCTAACACATCCTGGCTGTTGATAATGTTCAGTAAATAATGTTATAATTACTGGGTCATTTCAAACGTGGGGCTATCTAACTACATTTCATGAGGTGTTATAAATTTGTTTATCTCACCTG
Organism: Potos flavus; assembly: GCA_028534135.1. Lineage (NCBI taxonomy): Eukaryota > Metazoa > Chordata > Mammalia > Carnivora > Procyonidae > Potos > Potos flavus. The sequence continues at coordinate 37,847,868 of CM052891.1, read as the reverse complement.
ATCCCCAACATAATTTCTTAATTATTGCAAATTATCTGTGCAATCAGGCTGAAGTCAGAGAAAGACTTAAATTGCCTTTAAAAAAAAAAAGATTTCATTTATTTATTTGAAAGAGAGAGAGAGAGCACGAGGTGGGGTGGGCAGAGGGAGAGGGAGAAGCAGGCTTCCCGCTGAGCAGGAATGTGGAGTTCTATCCCAGGACCCTGGGATCATGACCTGAGCTGAAGGCAGACGCTTAACCAACAACTGAGCCACTCAGATGCCCTTAAACTGACTTTAAAAAATTTTAAATATCTCTTCCAACAGGATAACTGTGTTTGCTCTAGCCATGGCTAAAACTAGGTTCTGCAAACCTTGATGATAAAATCTGGATTCTGTCTATTTCAGGATGCTTACTGTACATAGTAGGCACTCTATAAATATGGTTAAAGTTTCACCAGTTGAAACTCTGTCTCTCGAAGTGAGCTGTGCCTCTTAAGTATAACACCATAGTACTGCCAACTGGTAGACTGTCTTTAATTCACCTTCATTGCACAAAGAAGTGATCATTATTTCAGGACCTCATTCAACTATTACATTGACTAATCTGGTTGCACTTCAGTCAGCATTGATGATGAGTGTGGAATGGCAGGAAGTTTGTTATTGTGACTCATTCACTAATAGCTGGAGCTATGCTTATTCCCTAGTGCTTGAAAACATTAACTGAGGAATTCACATGAACACTCATTTATTATCAACATTTTGCAGATGACAGACTGAGGATGAAAAGGCTATATTCTTCCCGGTGTTGTGTGATAAGCAGGAGCAGCGCTGACGTCAGATCTCAGCTGCCACCCATTAGTGATCTCATTATCAGCAGGCAGCATCATCATTGATGAAATACATATGAAGTCTCTTTATATAGTTTCCTCAAGATTTATTATTTTGTTCAGGCTGCACTGGCATCTTCTGGATTAGACTGGCTTATTTTTTGACTGATTTTGTCTTAAAGAGACCAGTGCATGGCAATCTATATGAAGAATATTTTTATGAAGTTGTACGCATGTGGGGAAAAGATGAGTTTAGTTTAATGGTTTTCTGAGAAACAATTAGTTGGGTGTATGTATTTGCAGATTATTCTGGATTGCTTTATTTTATTGCCAGAGCTTTCATTCATTTAAGTCGGGTTTGTTGTCTTTTCCTTTTCATAAGGCAAAAATGGTTACATGTACTGGCTGGCTTTTAAAAAGTATTGGATTCTCCTCCTGTTTTGTTTGCCTGGGGGGTACTTCCCATTCCTTTTTTTCCCTTTCCTCAGCTCCCCATTCCCACCCTCATCTTAAAGGAGATTGAAGAGCTCCTTCCCAGTGTGAAGACTTAAACTTGAAAACAAAATTGTTTGGAGAGTAAACTAATTAAAATCCCGTTTGAATTTTCTTCAAAGGAAATGGTATGATAACTATTTGAGGAAGGAAATGGATCCAAAGGAATGGATCTTGATAACTATTTGAAATAGAAGTTAACTATTGTAAAAAAGAGTAGGAGATAAAGTCAGTCACTCAAGAATTTTCTCTTCAATCTCAGGATAGAAGAATTATGAACTTCGGTTGGCTGTATTCATTAATTCACTTATGCATGCATGCATGCATTCATTCATTCATTCTCCAAGCATTGATTGACTGTCATGTACTAATTGCTGGTCCCAGGGCTATGGAGATTAGGTATAAAGTATAGAATCTACCTTAACAGCAAACTTTCAGCTATAGGCTGAATGAGGTCTGAAGATCTAACAAAACATGGTGACTATAGTTGATAACATTGCATTTTATAATTGATATTGCTAAAAAAGCAGAACTTAAATGTTCTCACACACAAAGAAGATAAATATATGAAGCAATGAATATATTAAGTAACCAGATGGGGGGAATATTTTCATAATGTATATGTATGTCAAATCACCATGATGTACACTTTAAAATCTTACAATTTCATTTGTCAGTTATACCTCAATAAAGCTGATTTTTTTTTTAATTTACCCTTAGGAGAATTGTATATTCCATGCTTAAACAAGTTAGTTTTATGGATATTCATGGAAAGCCATGAAAAGGAGAGGAGAAGATCATTTATCTGCAGTATATGGGGAGAAGAAAAGAAATATGTGGATGAGTGGAAAGAAACTTGGCTAGAGGCAAAGAAGGGGTAGCTCTCTCTGGAAGAGGGCTGACTCCCTTAGATCTCCTGGGGCTTTCTCGGAACAGAGGGGAGGAGTGTAGAAAGGCTTCTGACTCTTCCCTGGTCCTATTCAGCTTCCATGGAAACCAGATAAAGGGTAGAAGCAGTTTCTCGTTCGCTTTGCTGTGCACAGGGTTGTTGGATGCCTCCATAATGAGAAAAGGGACTGGTCTGTCCCAGAGCAGGGTTGATAATGTGACCGGCAAAGGTCGCAGAGGAAGAAGATACTGGCCCTAGCTGTAGGAGCTTCACTTCAGCTTCAGATAGCAAAGAACGTAGGCAGTGGCTAAAGCAGGTTGGGGTACTGGTGGCCGCAGTTGCTGCTGACACTCCTGAGAGTCCTCTCTACTCCCCCTCCCCATACCTGTTGCTGTCCTGCCTTAAAGGAGAAAAAGCTCTGTGGGAGCTGGAATTCCAATTATCATGTTTTTGGGGGTTCAACTAGAAACAAGTGGATTCATTACTATTGCAGGGTTATATCTTCCCCAGCCTGGAGGTAAGGAAAATGCTTGTTGCATTAGTTTATTTCCTCAGTAAACAGCAATTTCTTTCTCTCCTTTCCCTGCTTGTCTGACCCCACTCCCACCCTACCAAACAGGAAGGAAACATGTAGGTGGTTGTACTATTTTTGTGGTGTTTCATTCCTTTGCTTGGATATTAAATCCTTACAGGGAATGCATTTTCCTTCCATGCGATCAAAACATTTTGTTTGATTAGCCCAGTGAAAGAAAGGAGCGTTAGCCTTTTGTTATTAAAGAAAGAAAAAAAGAAAAGGCTACCCTTGAATCAAATATGGAGAAGGCAGACAAAAAGAAAGGAAAATCTAAAATGTAAGAATTATTTGGTTTAGCATACTTTACATTTTTATTTTTTTATTAAGTTCATTTAGCCAATATATAGTACATCATTAGTTTTCAATGATTCATTAGTTCCATATAACAACCAGTGCTCTTTACATTTTTAACTGTAGATTTGCATTCTTTTCTAGGGCAGGACAGGTGCCTCAGAACATAGCAGTATCCTTCTAGATGGCAACTTCTGTGGAAGTTTTCAGGTGTAGTCATTTTGTGGAGTGGGAGAATGGCTTTGGAGAGGGAGAATGTTTAACCTCACTTAGTTTAAGATAAAGGATTTAAGAATTGTAAAAAGTTCTTAGTGTTAAGATAAGCAAGCCCGAATTCAAAGCCTGCTATTGAGTAGCCAGCCTATCTGTGGATTGAAAATAGAAGGGACTTTAATCTTTAGAATTCTTCTGAAACAGCTTGTTTTTCTTGTATATTTTAAGTCTTGGAATGTGGTATATGGGATGATCAAAACAATGAATGATTTATTAGCTCAGAAAGTAAAACCGTATTTAAAAGGGGAAAGCTGCTATTGTCGTTAAATCTACTTCTGTAAGACTCTAGAGACTGTGAACAGACACACAGAACCGTGTGTTGTGGATCAACCTACGGATACAATGATACCCAAAGTAGGAGGCTGGAAGGTGGTGATGGTGTGTAGGCCAACAGTATGTGCATCTGGTCATTTCTGATGATTTCTATTTACCTTCTTTCATTCAGTTCTTAGTACTGTATTTTTTTCCTTTTTTCAGGCTCATTTGCAGAGATATCATTTCACTGGACAACATACACAAATAAAAAGGGAAAAAATGAAAATTTGTTGCTAAGAAGATGTGAGTTTTATTGTGCGTTCCAAATGACCAGTTAGCCAACGGGAAACAGCTGTCCTACCAGAGCTGAGGATTATTTGAATTGTTCTGCATCACCTCTGCTGCATAGTAGAGCAATTACTGATTAGGGCACCTGGTCAGAGAGCGGGATAAAAGTGTTGCCGGTGGCAAAAAACATAGTTTCACCATGAATGGTATTCTGTTTTTCCCTTGCAGGGAGTCTGATCTAAATGAATAAATTGTTTTTTGTTTGGTTTGGTCCCACTACCACCACACATGAATAGCTTACCTAATCATTAAAAAAAGACAAAAACAAAAGAAACACCTCCCTGCTTTCTCTGGAAAGTCACACCATAAGCAGAAGAAATTCGAATAAGAATTCACAAAAGATTATCACGGATGTGAGTAAATGAGTGACTTGGAATGACATTTATAATTGTGGTCACCATTACTGAAGAAATGACACAGAGGATCTACCTCCTGTGATGTCAAACTTATTTTTCTTTGTTCCAGAATAAGATATAATCAGAAAGCATAGCTCAACTATTTTATCTTAGAATAACAAATGAAAAATAATTTTCAATTTTTCTTTTCAAAAATCTTACCCCCTTGAGTGACTTATCTGAGGGAAAATGAGATTTGTAGTAATCTTGGGTATACAAAGGCTATTTTAAGAATTACCCTTATCATTTAACTCAGTAGTTGTCTGCACGTTAGAATCACCTGGTGACCTTTTAAAATAATTTAATAAGAGTCTCACCCCAGTCCAGTTAAATCAGGATCTCTGTGAGTGAGACCCAGGTATAGGTATTTTTTTAAGTGGTCTCAGGATTATTCTGATGTGAATGAGGAATTAAGAAGCACTGTTTTAACTAGCTATGCTAATTTTTACACCTCCTGAATCAGAGCTTCAATCTGTAACGTGTATAACATCTGTTTCCTTGAAGAATGGACAAAATAAGACATCGACTAGAATCCTAAGAGTTGACTTTGCATTTGATAACTCAGTTACAATGCATTTAACTTTTATGCAGTGACATTCATTGGCTAGACTTCTTGTAAAAGAGGAGCAGGATACTGAAATTCGGTGATCCAAATCCTCAGTGAACCTGTGTTAAGGGCCAGGTTTTCCATGAGGTTATGAAGACTTATTCTTCTTGTGTCGATACTGCTGGGAGCTAGCATAAAGACAAAGTATTAAAGATCGCTTTTAGACTTTCTATATTATATTTTTATCGAAATAAAATATATATACAGAGAAGTGCACTTATCTTGCACTTTTATGTATATCTTGATGCATTTTCACACACGTCAATAAACTGTGTAACCCGTACCTAGATCAAGAAGTTGAATATTACCACTCCCTCCACCAATTCCCCCTTCTGCCAATACCCCCCTTTCTCCCTTTTAGTCACTATTCACTTTCCCAGCCGTCATCATCCTCAACCCCCAAGGTAACCACAATAGTGAATTCTTGATTTTGATGTGAGCATGAGGCTGTGCTCTTTAGATGACCCTCTTTGGCCCCCAGAATTAGGGCTCAGCATCATGTAATAAAGAGCTCAGGTGCAAGGTTCAGACAACCTGGGTCAGAGTCCCAACTCCACTACTTCCCGGCTTTGTGACTTCCCTTCTCTAAGCCTCACTTCCCCATCTGTAAAATGGGGATAATAATAATACTTGTCTCAGAGAGTTGTTACAATTAAATGAGATAACTTATGTAAGATACTTAGGGTGCCTGGCACATTTTCTGTGCTTCGTAGAGAGCAGGGGCAGATGTAGGATTCCCTGGTGTCACCATCTCTTCCATAAAGCCAGGATGGTGCCACTGTTGTCTGTGGGCACAATTTAAGTTTATGGTCCAGCTCTGTAGGGGAGGAGGAAAAAAATAGCCATCTTGACCATCTTTCCTTTTCTTCACTATCTTTTATTTGCCTTGTGGCATGAGTAACTTGTGGCCACTTCTAAGATACATTATTTAGGGGCACCTGGGTAGCACACTTGGTTAAGCCTCTGACTCTTGGTTTCAGCTCAGGTCATGATCACAGGGTCGTGAGATCAAACCCTGCGATGGGCTCCATGCTCAGCACAGAATCTAGTTAAGACTCTCTGCCCCTCCCCACTGAACACGCTTGCTTGTGCACGCTCTCTCTCTCTCATAAATAAATCTTTAAAAAAAAATAAAATATATTATTTAAATTTGTAAAATCATTGAAGGGCCAAAAATGTTCTCTTATACATCCTTGTATTCTGCACAGTGCCTAGCATAGTGATTTGCAAGTTGCGCATATTTAATGCCTTGGGTAGTGGAATCTAAAAATGATGCTTCAGGCATACCATGCTTTCCCCTGTGCTAGATTTATATTGGTCCAACTTCTGGTCCTTCTTTTGACCAGAGACATATTTTGGAGACACCTGGCACAAGGATACAGAATGTAGCAGTGAAACAATTGCAGACAGACACCAAGAGGTGGGCCTAATTTATAAAATCAACCAAATAAAAGCTCTGACTAGCTGAGTTATCCTGCTTTCATAATCTGAGGCAGGACCTGTTCAGGTGTACTTGTCCCTTATTTTGGTTTAGGAAAGCAAGAAAATCAGAAGATGGCATGCATGACTTGTAGGTTTTTTCATTAATAAAATTATACAGACTTTTTTTAGATTGTAGTTTGGAAATAATTTACCCTTTGAAAGGTGAGCAAGGCAATCTGTTTAGCATTTAATATTTGCCAGACGTTCTAGGTGATTTTCATACAAAGTAGTGTTGGATCCAAGTCTTTGAGGTTAAATACTTTTAGTACTTCCCTTTTTTTTTTTTTCTTAAAGATTTCATTTATCCATTTGACAGAGAGAGAGATCACAAGTAGGCAGAGAGGCAGGCAGAGAGAGAAGGGGAAGCAGGCTCCCAGATGAGCAGAGAGCCTGATGTCGGGCTCGATCCCAGGACCCTGAGATCATGACCTGAGCCGAAGGCAGAGACTTAACCTACTGAACCACCCAGGCGCCCCTAGTATTTCCCATTTAAAGCTGAAGAAACAAAGGCTTGCCTGAGGTATGTGACCATCTGGTAGTGACAGCCAAGTCTGCCTGACACTCTGAGCTTTTATCCTTATCCTGTATTGCCTTTGCACTTGAATGAAATATTGTTATTTCTGGTGCTAGGAGATCAGGGGCAAATGGAATAGTGATTCTCAGCTCGTTTTTGCACCTGAATAATCTGTGGAGCTTTTTAAACACAGAGAGACTCAAATCTCACCTTCAACTTTCTCATTCAGTGGGTCTCGGACATCTTTATTCTTTACAGAGGTCCATAGGTGATACTTCAGGCAGCCAATGTTGAAAATCATGGTTCTCAGAAACTCTCTAGGGAGGAATTATAAGATTACAGATCTGGGGGCATCTGAAGACTGAATGTAGGATATTGTAAAGACACACTGTTGACAGAAGTTCAGGGAAAGAGGAGGTAGCTTAATAACAATCAAATTCATGTTTTAAGGGGTTAGATAGTACATATCACTGACAATTGGATATATCACTGGAGTATTTTATAGCCAGATTAATTCTTCATTCTTTCTGTGAATTTCTGGAGTGCTGCCACTGTTGTACTCAAGCACAGCCCTTCTTAACCCTAATTTGCTTTCCCAAATATCTTCTTACTCCGTGGTTGGGGTGAAGTCCTAGTGAATTTGCAATTTCAGACTATTAGGCAAGAACTGCTAATCCTGGAGAGAGCAGTGGATGGCCCTGATTAAGACAAATGTCATGGGAGAGTTGTAAATTTAACAAATTCTTAATCTTAATGGATCCTATCTTCTGAGTTCCTCCTAATGCCTTTTGTTTATTTTTTGTAATTTTACTGTAAAATTATTCTACTTTGGCAGTAGAGAAGGATTAGTAACTTTTCCTTTCACTTTACAGTTAGGAAAATTGAGCTACAAAGGCCATGCTGAGAACTGAAACTAAAATAATGGCTAACATTTGTTGAACACTAACCATGTTCCTGGTTCTGTAGTAAATGTTTTTACATGTATTATCTCATATTACATTTCCAATGTGAATAATGTTTTAGGGATAATGAAACTGAGCTCATTTATTCTAGTTGAGTCTACTCTGTGGCAGGTACCATGCTAGACAGTGAGTATCCAGTGGTGAACAAGTCAAACCCCATCCTTAATGGAACTTAACAGGGGAACATACGTAATAAAAAATAAGTATTCAGTTGTAAAATGTGATAGTGCAATGAAAAATACAAATGGGGAAATAATAATAATAACAAAGCAGAATAGGCATTTAGATAAAGGATGGTCAAGAAGGGCCTCTCTAACATGGTGATATTTTAGTTCAGAATAGTTCAGGTATTTGCTTAGTGTCACACATCTAGTAAGTGGTGAAGTTCAAGTCTGATTTCCAAGACTCTGCTCACAAGCTATACTACCTGTCAGACATGTGCTTGGAATCTACCCCAGACTTGTGACTCTCCTATCTGGTCTGACAAGCATTCCTGTCATGACGCTATACCAAATTTCCAGGAGCATCATAAAATTTATGATCATGAAATTATAATAATAATTATTTCCTCCTAAAATTCTTCTTTAAAGAGAGCCCTAGGAGGCAGCAAGGAGAAGGGGTAGCAAAAATATTACAAGCAGTATGTGAATTTCAGCAAATGAGAGAGAGACATAGCCCCAAAGATCTGGAAATCTATGCTATAACTGTACTAGGTACATTTGCATGAGGAAGTGCTCTCTTGGCATGCATGGGCTGGAACTGGAATTTCCACTTTGGATCAACATCTTATTTCCTGGCCTTACGTGAACTTAAAGAACTTGAAGGGCTGATCCAGGAGCCAGGTAGAAGACATCTAAAGGAAGAAGCTGACTGAGAAGTGTTACATGGTGGCTAGAACCTCAAGGTACTTGGAAAGAATGTTGGAAGGAAGGGACACTCTGCTCTTGGGAAGGGAAGGAATGAAGTAAACAGTGAAATACAGCCTTGAATTTAAATGCTGCTGTCTTCTTTTGACTCTACTGTGATGCTTAATTTGCCAAGTTACTTTCTCAGAATTTTCCAGCACAGTCCTCTGAATTCCCTCTTTGCTCCAGAAGAATTTGTCCACTTACTCTTTTTCCTCCCAGGAAATAACAGCAATTCTTAGGCTAGTCAGATTCTGTAGAAGTGTGATGCAAGTTCTGAAACCCTGGATTATGAGCCTAACTGTAGACTGGAATAGTGCTAGTATAAATTTATGTTTGGAAAAGATCTGCACATGATATTCGTGTATACATCTTAACTTGATGATTATATTGGTAAAGATTGTAAATCCTGCCCATCTGACAGTTCAGTCAAAAGTTATAATAATATCCAAACTCTTTGACATAGAAATCTAATTCTTGAAAACTTCTAAAGAAATTATTTAAGAAGAAAAGTGTAGTACTAAAATTTTAGTGAATATATTTAATAATAGGAGAAAGGGAATGGTTAAGTAAACTATGGTAATATTAACTCTGAAGCCATTAGACACAAAACCCAAAGACCATAAAAGAAAACACTGATAAATTCAAATACATAAAGCCAAAAATTCTACTTTAAAAGATCCTATAAACAAAGTCACAAGACAACACGTTGGAAAAAGATTTTCAACACATATGCTAAAGAGCTAATTTATATATAATATATATATTATATATATACAAATTATATATAATGTATGTATGTATAATGTATATATACAAATTAATATAATTATATATACAAATTATACATAATTTGTATATAATAATACATAATGTGTTCTACAGGTGTTTTGAAAGATCAGAAACCTGACAGGACAATGTGCAAAAGAAATTAACAAACTTTCACAGAAAGATATACAAGTGGCTCTTCACCATATGAAAAAACATTCAGTAGTCCTCTTAACCAATACCATTATTTACCCATCAGATTGGCAAAGATAAAAAAAATGTGATCTTGTGTTGTGCTGGCAGGGACAGAGGGAAAGCAGCAATGCTATATATTGTTGGTGGACTGTAAATTAGAATGACCTCCATGGAGGACATTTTGGAAATATCTATCAAAATTCTGTATGTCCATAGCATTTGCTCGAGAAATTTTATTAGGCATTTATCCTCCAGAAATTTTCCTACGTATGTGAAATTTCATATATTCAAGGATATTCATTACAAAATCATTTATAATAATGAAAGATTTAAAATATCCTAGATATTCATCAAGGTGTTTTCATATGAATTAATATGGAATTATCTCCTATTCTTAAGATACCAGCAGGCACCTGGGTGGCTCAGTTGATTAAGCAGATGACTCTTGATTTCTGCTCAGGTCATGATCTCAGGGTCCGGGGATCAAGCCCTGAGTTGGGCTCCATGCTCAGCAGGGAGTCTCCTTAAGGACTCTCTCTCTCTTTCTCCCTCTCCCTACGCCCCTTCCCTGTCTCTCTCAAATAAATAAATAAATCTTAAAAAAAAACAAAACAAAAACCCATGATGCAAAGCAGGTATGTGTGTATCATTTGTATGAAAAAAAAAGTAGAATATATTTAGATCTTTAAATATGCCTAGATTGTATCTGGTAATATATATAAAAATTAAAAAGAGCGATTGTCTTTAAGGAGAAGAACTTGTTGGCTCAGGGAGCAGATGTGAGATGGAGATTTATTTAATGTTTATCATATTGTCCTTTTTTGAATTGTGTACCATATGCATGTGTTACTTCCTTTTGAAAAATATTAAGATAGGGAACCTAGGTGGCTCAGTTGGTTAAGCCACTGCCTTCAGCTCAGGTCATGATCCTGGAGTCCTAGGACTGAGTCCCACATTGGGCTCCCTGCCCAGCAGGAAGTCTGCTTCTCCCTCTTACCCTTCCCCCTCTCATCCTCTCTCTTTCTCAAATAAATAAATAAAATCTTTTAAAAATTAAAAAAACTAAAATAATTAAAAAGAGGAGTAGAACAGAATTTCATAGTCAACATTCATTCATTCCACAAATATTATTTTAAAAGAAGGCAATTCCTTTCCTTAAATGCCCACAGCCTAGAAAAAGAGACATACCTAAATAAGATTATTAAAATATAGTGTAAGTGCAATAATGGAGATGTGTGTACTAGGTACAATGTGGGACGAGAAGAGAATAATCCTTTCCTTTGCTTGACATGACAAGTTTAAAAATGAACAAAATTTGAGGTGCCTGGCTGGCTCAGTTGATGGATCATGCAACTTGATCTCAGGGTTGTAAGTTCAAACCCTATGTTGGGAGTAGAGATTACTTAAAAATAAAACAATCTTTTTAAAAAAAAATCTTTTTTTTTTTTTAAGATTTTATTTATTTATTTGACAGAGAAGAGAGAGATCACAAGTAGGCAGAGGGGCAGGCAGAGAGAGAGGGGGAAGCAGGCTCCCCGCTGAGCAGAGAGCCCGATGCGGGGCTCAATCCCAGGACCCTGAGATCATGACCTGAGCCAAAGTCAGAGGCTTACCCCACTGAGCCATCCAGGCGCTCCAACAATCTTTTAAAATAAAGTAAAAATGAACAAAATTTACATGTATACTCTGATTGTAACTATGTAAAAACTATATAAATAAATAGCAAAAAGAGGAACTAAAACACAAAGAAGAGGCCTTAAATATAAGGAGTTTCATTCAAATGGTGAGGATATGAAGGGCTTTTGGAATATCACAGTTGTCTTATTCATATTTTAAAGACAGTAGGTTTTTTAAAATTTACTTAAGATTTTTAAAAATGAAGTAATCCAGTACCCAGCTAAGCTAGGGTCTCTAGAGTCTTTTACTTGTAGTCTTAAAGATGAGGGGATAGGAAATACTATATTTGCCTTAAATTAATATGTGGGATAAAAAGACTCTTTATCATATGCCCCTCTTACCTTTCCCCTCCCTTTAAGCCTGAATCTTTCCAGGCTACTGTGAAGAGCCTTGGAACTGATTAGTGTACAGTTTATATCTGTGAAAGTGCTCAGTGATCTTCATGGGGGGCGGGGGTGTCTTTTCAATTTTTGGTATACAACTTTTTTTTTTTTCTTTCCAAAATGCTTCTTTAACACTAGCAGACCTCCACCGGGGCCATTTTTAGATGTCTTAAAAGTGAACTACAGAGCAGCCAGGACTATATTAAGCAATTCTGGAACTCAGAATTTATGGCCCTTCCTGTTATGAGCTGCATATAACAAGTAAATACCAATTAAAAGCCACTGGAACATAATCAGATATGATGTGGCTGTGTCATAATAATTTAAATTCTACCGTGTGAGTTACGTCCAGGTCTTATGATCAGCCCCATCTCTCATTAAGTCGTATTTTAAAGCACTACTGTTTCATTTCCTTCTCCATTTGTTTCCTTCTCCGTTTCCACTGGTCTGGTTCTATGACTCGACCTTGAACTATTTAAACTGGCTTAACGTGGAGCAGCGCTAGGTACAATACCAAAAGTGAAGCAGAACTGGCCTTGGTACTTCCTTCACTGACTATAGTCACACTTCCATGCCTGACCCCTGTGCCTTAAGGGCATGACCTTGGTTTCCATTTCTTGTATATATTGTTACCTTTCTCTCATTATTCTTTCAGCCAACAAGTATGTACAGAGTGCCTCCTATGTGCTAGACAGTATGCTTGTTGTGGGGCTATAGTGATGCATAAGACAGACATGGTTCCTCCCTTTGAAACTTACATTCCAGTAGAAAAAGTGGCATTAAACAGCTAATTAGGCACTGAATTTTTAAATTATAATTGTGATGGATTCTGAAAAGAGGAAAGTACACCATACTATGAGAATCTAGCAGGCTGGGACCTGAGGTCTTTAGGGTTAGTGGTCAAAAGAGGGCTTCCTTGGGGAACTAGTGTTCTGAGTTGTGCTCTGAAAGATGAGTCAAAGTCAACTAGAGGTTGGGTGGGGAGAGTAGGGAAGGAAATACTTAAAAGGTCAGGAAACCTATGGCATAGTCAAGGAACCAAAAGAAGGTTAGTAAAGCTGGAACATAGAAAATAAGGGAGGAAATAATGCAAGATGATGCTAGTGAGGTCAGCAAAGGCAAGCTGGTAAAGACTCTTTTTAGCTAAGTTAAGGATCTCGGTATTTATTCCCTGGATAGTAAGAAGTCATTGAAGAGTTCAGCTGGGGACTGAACCAGTTAACATTTTTAAAAGATCTGCCTGGCTGTACTCTTGAGAATGTACAGAAAAACAAAGCCCCGGCTGTCTATAGCTTTTTGTTTTTCTGTGATTCGATTTGATTAACTCGTTTGTTGGGGGATGGAGCTCTTAATAAGAGGAAAGTTGATCAAAAGTCAATATGGTGTGGTGGTGAAGAGTGTCTGACCCTGGATAAGTTGCTTTCCGTTTCTAAGTCTCAATTTTCTCATCCGAAGAATGGAAATAATAAATAGTATACCTGCCTTGTGGGGTTATTGTGAAGATTAAATGAGATAATGTCAGCCAACACTTAGATTAAGGCCTGGCGTATTGTAAACCTATAATAAATGTTAGCCACTGTTATAATTTAGCAGTCTCACAAAAAGTTTCATCTGTTCCTCTGAGAACCACCCACTCTTGATGGTCCATGGAGTAGTTTTCCATCCAAAAGTCACATATGGACTTGCCTACCTATCACCACTGGACTGTAGGAATCTGGCCTAGTCAACTGGTAAGGAAACATCGTGCTTATGGTTTACTTTTACAAATGTCATTTGAAGATGATGGAAATGGAGGCGGAGGAATGGTTGTTTGCTTTAATCCTAGCTATGCTTTTGCTTTGAAGCTAGCTTTTCACAAATACCAGTGATAGGGTCTGACACAGGAAACTCAACAGAATGTAGTTAGTTGCTTGGAAACATCTGTATTTCTTTGTTTCCCACAATGCTAGGTAACCAGTGTGTGTAATTAGACTGCTGAGCAAAGCTTCAGGTTGATCAAGGTTAATTGTTGACAGTATTTGAGATGTTAATAATGTCTCCCCAAAAACTGCTTTTCCAAAATAGATTGTTCCAGCTCCACAAAAGAATTAAATGCCATTGATGTCTTCATTCAGCGAGGTGTAATTCTAGGCCTGGAAACTGGGATCTTCCAATTTAATATTTTCTAAGAAATTAGTACACAGAAAATGTGTTTTCTCTTTCACTTTAAAGTTTGCCATATCACATGCTTATAGAAATTCTCACTGCCTGACTTTTGCTATCTTTAGCCTGTTCTCTAATAAAATTATACATTTCTGCCTATGATCCATTTTGTGGAACTAGGGAGAGTGGCTAAAGCATGTCATCTTTCCTAAGAATCCTGGGGAGTTTAGGATAGATGGGAATCTATTCTAAAAGTTTGCAGGGAATTCAGACCCTGCCCAGAAACTCTCTGTTTTATGTTTAAATTTGTCTTCTAGCTTGAGAACATAAGAGGGCAAGATTTTCGAAGGGAGTTTTGTTGCCAAGTGCTACACAAGAAAAAATTGAACATTTCTTATGTAGTCAATGAGAGTTCACTGCAATCAAGTTTACTTACTGAATTTGTCAGAGACTTCCTGTGGCAAGATGGTTCACAGATGGTGAATAATTCCATTTTAAAAATGAAAGTGAGCTTTGTTTCTCATTCCTTCTCTTGTCCAATGTGACTCTACCTGCGTAGCTGTTTTTTTTTTTTTTTTTTTCTGTTGCTCTGTTGGGTCATAAAGAAAGACCCAGAAGCATCAGCTAAATTGTTCTGGCGATGGAAAGGGTGTTGAGTGAGAAAGGATTGGCCAAAAACAGGGCTTTAACAGCTGTTGCAGGAAGATAAACAGAGGTTTTACCATATGTAACTACCTTCTTTACAATTATTAAACAATGCATTATATAGCATTACTTCTAAAACCTAAAGCAGTGTGGGCTTATGTTGATCTAGAAAAATGTTCATATACAGATGCTGTAACAATGTTGATTTTTAAAATTTTCTCTTTCATTCTGTTTTTTCTTTTCCTTGTTTTGTGTTTGTCCGGCTCAGCTTCAAGAAGCTGCATTGAAGAATGTACCAAGTCGCAATGTGTGTTACCTGGAACTTCCTGGGAGCTGAGCATTTTATTTCTGTAGAAATTCGTTTACCTAAATTTTAGAAGAATAACAATGAGAAAACTAAGTTTATTTTATTTCTGTTGACTATTACTTAAAATAAGAAAAGGAATTTAATCCTTACACTTTTTTTTATCAACCACTTGGTATGTGCCACATACTGTTATGGATGCTCTAGATAGATCTGTGAACCAAACCAAAAAGCACTGCCCTATAAAGCTTATAGTCTTAATTCCTGACCATTTCACCTTCTGCCCCTGCCAAGAGAAATGCTGGGTTCAAATCCTAGTACAGCTAGGTTATCTATGACCTTGGGAAGCCACTTCCCTTCTTTCACCCTCTTACTTGTAAGCATAGTAATCATGTTGTCATGTTATTCATTTAGGTATCTCAAAAATCATCCATTGCATTGGTCGTATAAAAGGAAATTTCCTTGTTAATTGCTTGTGTTTACATATACTCAAAGGAGCCTTATGCCAAATAACTTACAGAAATTTGTCCCAGGATTTATCTGTATATGTTTCCTGGTATGTTTTTTGCAATGGATCTGGCTTAACATCAGCAATAATTTGTAGTATGAAAGCCAAGACCACATGAGTTTATGTTTATAGAATTTAATCTCACATATGTCATCACGGTTTAGGGAATGATGAAGGAAATGAAATAACAGAATTCTCTCAGTAGATAGCTGCTGCTTATTTGGTATGGTCTGCTTTCCTTTTGGGAGCTTGCTTGTTCTACTCTGCATGATTCCGGTGGTGCTGACAACCAGTTGGCCCTGCTTTTCTACCACTAGGACAGCCATATGTCTGTAGACCCATGTCAGGCTGGTCAATGTACTCACTTTCCCTGGATTCCCTGGTGGATTCAGAGTAGCATGTGAACTAAGCGGGGCCAATCAGGGTCATGTTAAGAGATAGATACAGATGCTTGTGGTAAAAAGGATTAAGTTCTTTTTTCTGGACTCTCTGATTAAGAGGATGATATATGCTTGGTGTGGTTGGTGGTCATCTTACTACCACATGGAGACTGTCTGCCTAAGATTAAGAAGAAAGCAGAGTCCAAAAGAGAGAGGGGAAGATAGAGACCTAATGACATCATTGCATTTCTGAATCCCCCCTCCCTTAGATTTACCTGTTATATGCACCACTACCTAACTACTACGTTTTTCTTAAGTCAGATTGCTTGTAACCAAAAGCATCTTGTATAATACAGTCTCCTTACCTATTATTATGATAGTCATTTGTGTTTGCTAATATTTCTGGTTCTCCTTATTCTCGATAATGGTGGGATTATAGTTCCTTGGGAGTTGGGAATGCTCACGTGACTGCTTTGGCAGATGAAATTTGTGACTTTTGTCACTTCTAAGTGGAAGGCTTTAAGTCTTAAGAGCTGATGCATGTATGATTTGTTATATTCCTTTCTCCCTGCCATGGTGACCAGTCATGTCCTTGGTGAGTGAAGGTAACATGGAGTAAAATCTCCACTAATCTAAGATGGACATGTAGTATAAATGAGAAACTGTTACTATTTTAAGCCACTAAGACTTTGATGCTATATGTTGTTACAGCCCATCTGATTTGATATTTGTATGGAATACATTTTTCTGTGTTAAAATGTTCTAAACATTTCAGGTGAAGAAATATTTTGGTATAATATCTAAAAACACTAATGTCCACAGAATGAGGTTATTAAAATATTTAATATACATAGTTATTCTAGTTCAGTATTAACTTTACAGGCTAGAAGTAAACAGCAGTGTTTCCTGGTTTACCATACAGGAGTTAAATCTGCTTTTAGGGCTGTGACCTCTGACCAAATTATAGTTGCCTTGTTTCATATTATATGGCAGGACAAAGTCTATAATGACAGATGTTTAAAACTCAGACACTATGTAAGCACTCTGGCCTTGCCAATGACAACTTCTCATATGTGGCCTGAACAGTAGAGTATCTCCCTTAACCAGGCCTTACTCTCCGAAAATAGAGAAACCAGACAAGTAGGAGGAAATGGTTTAAGGACAGATTGAACAAAAGCTTGATTTGCGGCCATGTAGGATCAGAATGAAAGCCTTGAAATTAACAGAGGCCTTGGCGGATGACCATAAGGGAAGCTGCAGTAGTTGTAAAGTGTGTAATATAGGCAGCAATGAGCTCTGTGAACATGGACATTTTTGAGTCATGCCTTTTTGAGGCAATGCCATTTGTTCATGCCACATAAAACATGCCCCAGTCCTAGATTTTAAAGGCAGTTGTATACAATTTTTTCACCAAAATATTGGGGAACATTTTACTGTTAAGAAAAAATTATACACACACATTTATTTATTTATTGTAATCTTCAGTATCTGTGTTGGACTCTCCAGCTCGTGTGAAGGGCAAAATATTCTCACAGGCAGAGTACACCGAGTTATTTTTCTACCTGTAAAATGGAAGTAAAATTTTTTCCCTTTCGGGGTATCTGGGTGCCTAAATGGTTAAGCTGCCAATGCTTGATTTCTGCTCAGGTCATGATCTCGGAGTTGTGAGAATAAGCCCTGCCTCGGGCTCCCCACTAGGCATGGCGCCTGCTTAAGATTGTCTCTTTCCCTCTCCCCCGCCCCTCCCCCTCCAAAATAATAATAATTTTTTTTCTCCTTTTCTTTCCTCTCCTTGATTGTGCACATGGGGAAATGTGGCAAATAATGTATTTGTCAGGGGACCCCTGCATGGCTCAGTCGATTAAGCGTCTGCCTTCCGCTCAGGTCATGATCCTGGGGTCCTGGGATCAAGTTCCACATCAGGGCTCCTTGCTCAGTGGGGAGCTTGCTTCTCCCTCTGCCTCTGCCTGCCGCTCCCCCTGCTTGTGTGCTTTCTCTCTCTCTGACAAATAAATAAAATCTTTTTTAAAAATAATGTATTTGTCAGGATTCTTGGTTGAGAATAAATAGAAACTAGGTTAAGTAGGAAAATAAAGGTTATCTATTGTTGAAAATAAAATTATTTTTGTTTCATTAGCGGCCCGTAAGAGGGTGTCATCCCTTTGCCAGTGGTTGGCTTAACCATGAGCATGTGATCCAGTTCAAAGCAGTGAGATGAGAGGGAAAGTTGGAGGAGGTGGGAGTACCAGAGGCTTCTGGGATGATTTTTCTTATACTTAAGAGACAGAGGGAAAGAGCTTTTTTCTTCAGCTGATTGTTGGATATATATGTGATGGACCTTGAATGTGGCAGTCATTTTGGGCCATATTAGCCTGAGAGAAATGCTGACACAATCAGGATGGCAAAGCCAAAAGATGAGAAAAACTGCAATGTTGATAAAGTTCAGCTACAGAATTAAGGTGCAACTTTTCTTTATTGTTTAAGCCATTTTGGGGTGGCTCTGTTAATTACTTGAGACTGAAAAACTTTCTGAGTAGTAAGTAGAGATATCATGAGTTCCTCAGAAAAGAAGCTCTTGAAGAGCTACATAGTTCCATTGGACTTAGTATATGCCTTGTACATTGTTGAAGTCCAGTAAATATTTGTTGGAGACAAGTGGTTGTCTTCATTTGTGTTTATAGTTAAAAGCACTAAAAGAATAAAACACTTTTCTTCCTTCCTCTAACAATTCAGTACAAAAGCCGTTAGATGGGACTAATAAGCATGATCGGTGTCTCCAGGCTCCGAGGCTCAGTGTGAGTGGGATATTGGCGCCCTAAAGTGGATTGTTAGAACCAGAGTAGGGTGAGGAAGGAGTCTCTCTGGGAAGCAAGAATTGCATGTCCCAGGACAGGGGATGTTAGAGCCTGAGGAACTTGAAGAAGTCTTCTACCCAGAGGGACATTGGCTGAATGCAAGGTGTCGGATCCTGAGTGGGGTGAGGAAGATATTTGCTTATGCTGTTCTGGAAATTTTACTATGATTTTATGATCATATGTGCCCCCAAATGCACCTCTATATCATTCTTTAATGAAAAATGTCACAAAGTTAAGATTTCTAATGCCCTTTTAAAATATGAACCTATTATTTATTTTAATATATCACGTGAAATTCCTCAAAACCCTATTTGATTAAAGCAATTTTGCCTTCCCAGCAAATCAGCTTATTTTCTATAAATGCAAAAATTTCATTGATTATAATCTGCCTTTCATCTGCATAGAAAATATTTTTCATTTTCGTTTTCAGTGGAGTAAAGTATTGAATTTCTTCACAATTGTACTTTGGCACTTTAAAAAAAGTTTCAAAGAAAACCTTACAGAAATTGTCTTTTGAGGAAAAAAGATCAGGCTTACTGATGTCCCAAACTCTTTGATTTATGTAAGCAAAAGTTTCAGCTCACCATTATTATCAACACAACAGCACGATATGGTTGCAGTCTCTTTGAAAATGTGATTAGGTAGTCAAGATTAGCTCCATTTTATTAGTGATAAATATGGCCAATGTAGGTCCCAGTGTGATCTTCAGGAAGAACTAGAGCTAGGTTGATTTTTCCTAAGCCAAGAGCAATTAATTGCCTATTAAATGTGCTTTATGGAAATGAGAATTGGAGAAAACTGGGCCAGAAGAAAGGAAAGTAAGAGTACCTGGCTCAAAAACAGTTTTTCTTCAGTATTTGTATGATCTCATTTTAGCAAAAGCTTTCCATAGCTAGAAATATATACCACTTAAAATTAGCTTAGTTTAATGAGATTGAGAAAGTGCAACACTTGTTAACTAATTGCCAATCTTAGGTAACTGAGCTAGTAGGTTGCATATCACTGGAGATGCTGAAGGGGTAGGTTAGTGTGTAAGGAGGTAGCAGCATCTTTGAATTCAGAGGACAAGATACATTGAATGAAAGGGCATTGGTGATTCTGGTTCTATCTGTGACCTTTGCCTTTACTTAGCTACAAATTTGACCCAGGTTATTATTTAGCTCTTGTTTCCAGTTTCTTATCACCATGAATTCCAAAGTTTATTAGGTACAACACATTTAGATATTCTTTGGTTATTATTGCCTTGGTTGGCTGATTATTTGCTTTATGTCCTTATTGCTATGTAATAGACCAGAATGTTACCCCTCCATGTTTTTTTTCATTTTTGCGAAGTCCATTTTACTCATTTTCCCTTTCCTTACCTAGAAACTTTTTTTTCATAATTTTCTTTTATATTTTATTCAGTAAATATTTAGAGTATGTATTAGGTCCTTTACTCTTAATAAGGATAAGTTATGAATATATGTAATTATAATTGAAGAAAGAAGATAAATGCAAGAAGAAAGAATAGGACTTTAGAAAGGAGAGCTCATACCCAATCCAGGGAGATCAGATTACTTTAGGATGTGCATGATATTTCTTCCTAAAAAGCAGGAACCAAGTCCTTGATGTAAGAAGGTCAAAGCAAAATATGTTTTTGACTAAAGCATATCCCTAGGATAACTTGAAGTGGTTTGAATTCTGAATGGACTCTTTCAGATGCTTGTAGATGGTATAGGAAAAGAGAAAAATGAAAGCAACTGGAATTCTTATGGTTGATGGTAGCAGAGGCAGAAACTGCTGCACAATCCAAGGACCAGTTGGAAGAGAGAGGTGACAATGGGCTGAATTCAATCTAATCTGAATTTCATATCTATTGTAATTTTTTTTAATTTTTCTAGCTAGTTTTCCAGTAGGCTTCTTTAGGATTTAAAATCCAAAGTCTACATTAATAGCCTGTGAGGTAGTCTCCATGGCAGCACTCATATCAGAAATTCGATGGAATTATTTTATTTAAATTTGTTTTATTCTGTAAATGAATGATGAGGAATGGAAGAAGCCTTGAGGAATAACTTTTAGAAGGGAGTTAGGATTTTACTGCAAACAGCATAAAAGCTGGGACCTGGAGTGTGCAGTCAGTATGTATGCATGATGATCACCAGTAATACTATTTTATTTCCTAACTACTTGTAGTTATAGTTTATTTTTGCTTATTTGCTTATGATTACTTGATTGCTTTCTTTATCAGACTGAAGCAGGACTGTATCTGTTTTATCCTCAACACCTAGCCCTGTACTTGGAGACTGGAGTGACTTATGAGACAATTCTTAAATGAGCATGTAGGTCTGAAGCATCATGCCCCGTATTTCTGTGGTGGATTCACTTAGAAGAATCTAAGAATGTCAAGAGTATATAGAAACAGATTTTGCTTTTCTCAGACAAGCTTTTTGAAGTGGAGTATGAGAAAAAAGTTGAATATTTACAACCGTGGTATACCTTTTAATTTACACTTATATTGCCTCTACATTATAAGCATTACTGTTATTGGCATTGGTGTTTATTTTAATCAATATAAAGAGAAGAACCATAACTTTTGAATTAGTTTGCCTAACCAATCCCCCATACGAAAATGTCATGGGACTAGTTCATATAAAATAGAATAGTTTAAAAAGTGGAAATGTGTTTAATATTTCTTATATTTTACTTATGTGAAATTGTTTTAAACCCTTGACTTATACAGGCCGAGAAATAAGTATTTATGAACCCAGCATTGATTAGTTATTAAGTTATCTGTGCAGTGCAGTTGCTCTAAAGGCTGAGGATCAGATCTGAATATTTTACATAGCTTTTGTAATTGTCACAGGTAACTATTAATAACTGCTTACTTGCCATTGGATTGTGCATACTGAGTATTCAATTTGTGACTCCTCAAAACTATGAAAATTGGAAATGATCACTTTATAAAAATTCAGTTTCATGGTGCAGTCTGTGGAACTACTTATTTGAGATTGATGATGACTATGTACATGTGTTCATATCATACACATAGATAAAACTGTAAGCCACTATCGATTTTCTTCAAGGCCTAGTTTTCCCTATTGTTGGTCTCTTAGATCTTGCAGAATATATAGCATGAACACTTTTTTTTTCAAGATTTATTTATTCGAGAGAGAAACAGAGTGTGCACATGTGAGCGGGGGCGGGAGTGGGCAGAGGGAAAGAATCTTTAAGCAGACTTCCTGCTGAATGTGGAGCCCGACTTGGGGCTCATCTCACAACCATGACATCATGACCTGAGCTGAAATCAAGAGTCTGGCGCTCAACTGTTGGAGCCACCCAGGTGCCCCAGCACGAATGCATTTTTGTCTGCCATCTCAATTTACTTTGATGGTTTGAGAGTTTTTTTTTTTTTTAATCTGCAGTATACTTTATAGCTACTGTTTTATTCCATATTTTATCCCATAGTTTTGGTTGACTCTAAGTTATATGAAATAGTAGCTTGTACTATTTCATTTTACCAACACTTACTTAGCAGTCTTGGGTACTTTTTTCATGGGATGTTCAAGGCGTTGTTTATCAGGAAACTTATGTTTCCAGGAAATTAGGGAAGTAATAAATATTTCTTCGTGGTTGCTTCAAAGTGTTTACTGACCAGGATACTCTCTGGGGAATGTCTTTTTAAAACTGCTTTTGCTTCCAGGAATTGTATTCTTATGGCGTTGCTGGTGCTTTTTATTGGTTTTTTGAATTTTCACATATAGCTAAATCCCTATTGGGGCTGTACTAGTTTCTCAAGAAGATATATCTAATGACAGTGAGGATAGATATTTTCAGTTAAGCTTTTTTGTACTAGAATCTATAAATAGGGGAAGAAGGGGCTTCCTATCAGGTATGCCCATCTTGCCTTTTATTGTTTACCTTTTTTATCTCCTGTTTCCTCCCCAGTTCTAGTCAGTTTTGAGGGGAAAATCTAGATCAAAGAATACATTACTAATAGAAAACAGGATAATTAGCAAACTAATCTGACTGTATCATCACAGGCTTCCTGTAGTTACTTGTTTTGATTGTCAGAACTCTGTTGACCCAAAGCATCACTGATGAGGTATATCCCTAACTCCCTGCAGATAGAAGAAGAAAAGGATTGTATTGAGAAGTTGGTTATAACAGTTTCTTCTGTCTTAGACTGTTAACTGGTGAGGGGATGGTGGGAGAGATGCATCCATAGTATTTTCCCAGAGTTTAGAATATAAATATTTTGTAAAGTTATCTCAAGGTATAAAATTCAAAGTCCAAGGAGAAACCTTCTTGAGGTTTGTGCAAAATGGAAGGGAAAGGTAGATAGAAGCCTTAGGGATAAGTAAAAATGAGGCTGGAGGAGAAAATGGGGAGACATTGTGGAAGTATTTAATGAAAAACAATAGACACATAAGAATGAGTAACCAAGAAGCTTCTGAGGTGGGTTAGATAATCTAAAAATTGACAATACATGAATCTGATTTTTAACAAATTGGAGGGGAAATTTAGATGACTGAATAGTTCTCTCTCATAAGATTTTACCTTTCTCTTAAACAGCATTTTGTAATCATGCAGTTCTAGTTAGACTTATATTAGTGGGGGAGGTACTCTTGTTATAGTCGAATTGGTGAGTTGTCAAGGTTAATGGAGACTGTGAGTGTAATTAAAAGCTTCCTGCAATAAGTTGCCAATTTTCTTCCTCTGTCATTTATTTCCATTAATAAAATAAAGCTGGGGTGTTTAAACTGTGGAAGACTATTAATAATTGGATTCCTTATGATGTTCAGCTTGTTAGCAAGGATCACTAGGTAGGCCTAATTTGTATTAGGAATTAGATCACTTTCTGATTTATAGCTTCATATTCTTTTCTTCACTTCAGTACTTCTGTTTCACTTCAAGTAAGCTTGGAGGCTTTGGGGTTGTTTGTTTAAGTACTCAACTTTTTCACCACTTTTGTTTTTTAGTCTTTTGTTTGTGGAAACCAAATAAAGTTAAGTGACCTGCCCTGTAGTCTTAGAAGTAGATCCAGGAATTAGAATAAGGAGTCATTAGCATCTTCTCTTCATATTTATATGAAGCATTAGATCTTCTCTTCATATTTATTAACTGACTATACTCCTCAGAATTTAATTTATATGTTAATTGCTCAATATCAGGCACAAGCCTTATTTTATTTTATCTTTTAAAGATTTTATTTATTTATTAGAGCACAAGCAGGGGGAGGGCAGACAGAGGGAGAAGTAGGCTCCCTGTTGAGCAAGGAACCCAATGCAGGACTCCATCCCAGGACCCTGGGATCATGACCTGAGCCAAAGGCAGATGCTTAACTGACTGAGCCACCCAGGCGTCCCACGCAAGCTTTGTTTTAAAGTTACACACAGCAAGGGGTACCTGGCTGGCTCAGTTGGTAGAACATATTGACTCTTGATCTCAAGGCCGTGACTTCAAGCCCCACATTGGGTGTTGGGCCTACGTAAAAATACATACATGCATACATACATACATACATAAATACGTAAGTAAATAAAGTTATACACAGCAGTCCTCTGCAGTATTCCTCAAATCTTTCCATGAGAAGTTTCTCTTAACAGAAGAGAGTGAATAGGAAACCTCTGGCAGTCTGGGTATACAGAGTTTAAAGGAGTCTATTATAAGCCTGCGATTTATTTGAATTTTTATGGTCTACTTCAAATTTCATGTTTATTTATCTGTATCTCTGTTATTATAAAAATATTACTTACCTTTGGGGTGCCTGGGTGGCTCAGTTGGTTAAGCGTCAGACTCTTGATTTTGGCTTAGGTCATGATCTCAGGGTTGTGAGATTGAGCCCCCCCCTCCAGTGAACTCCACTCTGGGTGTGGACCCTGCTTAAGACTTTCTCTCTCCCCACCCCACCCCCCCAAAAAAAGATTTTCTCTCTCCCCCTATCTGCCCCTTCTCTTAAAAAAAAAAAAAAAAGATTTAAAAATATTACTTTCAATCCAGTAAAACTGATGCCCTGGGAATATGATTTATATTCATCCATTGATTTCAGTAATTCCTACCACACTGAGGCATGACCCTGGAGTACTTGTATCCCAGTTTAAAAAGCATGGCTCTAGAGAAAAAGAACATTGAATAGGAAAAGTTGTGAACTCGAGTTGAGTTCACATGGCTATCACAGAAGCTGCTATTCAAAGAGAAAGATCATGTCATTTACTCAGGTAGCCACCTGCCAATAGAGGCTTTTACTGGTTGATCTTCCAACTTATTAATTATGTCTCTTTTAAAACATTGGTTTGATGATATGTATAATCTTCTACCTAATATATCAGAAGACATCTAATTAAAAAAGAAAAAGAATAGGAATCTGTACATTTCTCCCCTGTCCTTACTCCACATTTTTAAAGGTTTTTTCTGATTATAATACATGATCATTGTAGAAAGTTTAGAAAATATAAATGATCATAAAGAAGAAAGTTACCACTTATAACCCACATCCCATTAGAAACCTTTTTTTTTTTTCTCTTGGTAATCCTCACATGCTGATCATGTTCTCATTTTAAATAAACAGTATATAAACTTAGGGCTAAATAAAATTCTCTTGTTTAGCAGTTTCTTAATTT
Source organism: Potos flavus (assembly GCA_028534135.1). Taxonomy (NCBI): domain Eukaryota; kingdom Metazoa; phylum Chordata; class Mammalia; order Carnivora; family Procyonidae; genus Potos; species Potos flavus. Next base: position 37,822,616 of record CM052891.1, on the reverse strand, counting down.
ACTCAAACTCTCCTGTCTTTGTACATTTAAGGTGGCTTACAGCTTGTTTGCTATTATGAATAGTCTGTATTTGGTATCCTTGTACATAAAGCTTTAAGGATATTTCTGTTTTATTTTTGTGTAATAATAATAAAATAATAAAAAAAATGTGTATTCTAAATGTAGAATACATTTCTAGACATGAAACTGTAAGGTCAAAAATAGGAACAATTTTAAAGCTCTTGATAGAGAGTGCCAAAAAAAACCTGCCCATTTTCATGACCTCTTGACAGTATTGCACATTATTTGTTTTATCTTAAATAATTTAATAGAGAAAATATGGTACAGCATCTTTATTTGAATTTTTTTTTATTTCAAGCTAACCATATTTTTACTTCCTTTTCAGCCCATTTGTATCTCTTTCGTGAATTCTCTTTGCCCATTTTTCTGTGGGGATATTTGCCTTTTTCATTGATTCATTGGAATTCTTTTATTGAAACTATTAATCTATTGTTTTATATATGGTAAAACTATTTTTCTCAGTTTGTCATTAGACTTTATTTTTTTATTTTGCTATTTTCCCCTCTGTGTATATCCTTTCATATTTGAATATATGGCATGGTTTTAAAATGTGTGACCACATACTTAAGAACATACTCAACCATGTGAAGATGCTAAGAAATAGGTAAAAAATGGTATATGAATTATATCCCAATAAAGATGTTTACAACAACACAAAAAAGACAAATACTATGTGCCAGGCATTTGGATATAAAGACAAAACATGGTCCCTGCCTTCAGAAAGCTCACAGTTTAATGGATCTTTCTCTCCTTTTATTGTCTGCAAGGATTAGAGATAGGTATTACCACTCCCAGAAAATAAAATAAACAGAATGCATCCTAAAAGAAGAGAATGATGATTAGGTCACTAATTCCTGTAATTGAGAACATTACCCCATTCATCCTTGTTTCTATCAGAATTCTGTTATGCAAGCCCATAAAATGATTGACCCTGTGAAAATATGCAACAGGTATGGCTATGAATATTCTTGTGCTAGGAATTTTTACTACATTTTTGTATTTAAATTATATATAGTAAATAATATTTTAAGACTCAATCTACAACATGGAAAATGGGACACCTTTGTCGAAGGATCTGTTCCTCTATACTAGAGTAGAAGTAGGCAAGGAAAGAGGGGAATGAAGTGTATTATAGGCAGAGGGAACAATATTCAAAGTCTTAAGATTCACAGTGGCCTGGCTTGTTGAAGATACTACCAGAATTTCATGGTAGCAAAATTTACCTGCAGTTGAAATACCTAATGTCTGAAACCAAATGTTATCATTTTCAAGAAACTAACTGCTGTCATTTTCAAAGGAGAAAGAAAATACTTGTGATACTAGCATTGATCAAGAGTGGAAGAAAACTACTTCCAGCTAATGACAGGAAGTCAACCTACTACTGCCCTTGCACCTTTAATGACAGACATTTTGCAAGAGATCAAAACAGAAGAAGTGTTCAGGTACTTTGTAAAATCTAGCCTTAGCATCTAAAAAGTTTGATGGCATTCTCAACCCTTGTATTTGGAAGTTAATATTGATGCTATATTAGTGAGACCTGAGGACTCCCACAAACACCCCCATATGACAGCCCCTCAGCCTACTAAGTCAAATGTACATATAAGAACGTCTATCTGGTAACTTCACTTCACCCTGACTTTAAAGGGGTAAGTCCTTAAGACCAAGCACATCTTAAGTCGACCAAAAGGAGAACCTAGATTGAAATCATGGTCCAGCTAGTATACACAATGTTAGTCATTGGCTTGAACGGTGGTTAGGATATGTCTGAGATGGGAGAGGAAGCTTGAGGTAAGATAGCCAGTGATGAGTGCTGCCGTTGGCATCCCAGGTATGTTTGTGACGAATAAGCACATGTCCCTGACAGCTAAGCCAGGTTCCTAATGTATACCTTTTCCTGGTCCATTTTGCAATTAAGAAGCATTTTATACCACAGAAGTCTATTCTGTGAAAGATTTATATACTAGCTAAAGGCTCTATCCAAGTTTGAAAGCACTGAAAATGGTCTTTAAACAACACATGATGTTTTCTCAGTATTTTCTGTGGATGCAGTGTCTCTGGTTCAACCACAGAACAAGCCTTGACTTGTCTGCCCTCTAGTGGAGATCTGTGGTTATATTGAGCAATGTCCTCTGGCTTCAGAAAGAGTACCTCATTTCTCTTGATTGGTTTTCCAAATTTTGATCTCTGCTTCCTTAAAGAATTTTTATTACCACCAAAGCAACATATTTATAATTTTGTTCCATTTTCTAAGACGCTGATAAATACCTTCCCTAGCTTCCCCATGGGATCAGGCCTAGATCCCTGCCTTTTGCAACTCACATCAAGGCAAGCCCTGGGTTTCAACTCAGCTGGTCCTCTCACCACCACCCCAACAGTGCTAAACGTGTTCCTGTTTTCCTTCCTTTTGCTCATGTCTCAAATGCCCTGTCGGTCTCTGTGCCTCTTCAGATCTTACTCTTCTGTCAAGAATGGACTCATAGCTCACTTGTTCCTGTGAACACTGTACCCACCACGAGATCTCTCTTCTGAACTCCATGAAATGTACTTCCTGTGCCACGCATTTACACTGTTCTTGCATCCACTTATCAAATATAATAGCCAGATTAACTCCTTGACTATGGTACTGTCTCACATTTCTTTTTGTCCCCTGTCGACTCCAGCAGCTTTTAGTGAATATGTTGATTATTTATTTGCCAAAGATATCCCATATCCTGACTCTGTCTTTTCCCCTATTAATGACTGAATAGCTAATTGTTTAGATTTAAATATGAGTATAAACAAAATAGCAGTGTATTTCCCACTAATCGAACTAGTCTTAGCAGTACATCTATGTCTTAAATATTCTCATTTCTTTTTGATCAGAGTCCTGACTGTATCAGGACTTGGTTTGTCAACTCCTTGGTTTGAAAATGACTTTGGAAAATTTGAAAAAAGTATGCTGTTAGTTCAGTAATATTTGGTAGGTAATCAGTGTTCATTACCCTTCCGCATGTGTTCTTCGGCTGGCTTCTTTGCTTGCTTGCTTTTTGAAGTATATTTGGCATATTATATTACTTTCACGTGTATAACTAGTGATTTCTCAGTTATATACATTATGAAATGCTCACCAGATAACTGTAATTACCATCTGTCATCATACAAAGTTATTAAAATGTTATTGACTATATTCCCTTTGCTGTACTTTTCATCCCCATTACTTATTTTATAACTAGAAGTTTGTACTTCTTTTTTTTTTTTAGATTTTATTTATTTAGTTAACAGAGAGAGAGAGTTCACAAGTAGGCAGAGAGGCAGGCAGAGAGAGAGGGGGAAGCAGGCTTTCCTCTGAGCAGAGAGCCAGATGCGGGGCTTGATCCCAGGACCCTGAGATCATGACCTGAGCCAAAGGCAGAGGCTTTAACCCACTGAGCCACCCAGGCGCCCCTAGAAGTTTGTACTTCTTAATCTTCTTCACCTGTTTCACCTATCACCCCACCCCCGTCCCTCTGGCAACCTCTAGTTTTTTCTCTGTATTTATGAGTCTGTTTCTCTTGTTGTTGTTGTTGTCGTTGTTGTTGTTGTTGTTGCTTATCTGTCTGTTTTGTTATCTTTCTCTGACTTGTTTTATTTAGCAAAATACCCTCTAGGTCCATCCATGTTGTTGCAAATGGCAAGATCTCCTTTTTTACAGCTCAGTTGTATTCCATTTTACATCTGTATCACATTTTCTTTATCTGTTTGTCTCCTGATAGACACTTAGGTTGCTTACATATCTTGGCCATTATAAATAACACTGCAATAAACATAAGGCTGCATTTATCTTTTCAAATTAGCACTTTCATTTTCTTTGGATAAATGCCCAGAAGTGGGATTACTGGATCATAAAGGACTTCTATGTGTAGTTTTTTGAGGAACCTCAATACTGTTTCTTCGGAGTAGTCGCATCACTTGACATTCCCACCAACAGTGCACGAGGAAGATTCCCTTTTCTACACATCCTTGCTAACATTTATTTCTTATCTTTTTGATACTAGCCATTCTGACTGGCATGAGGTTATGATCTCAATGTGGCTTTGATTTGCATTTCCCTGATAATCAGTGATGTTGAGCATCTTTTCATTATCTGTTGGCCATCTGTAAGTCTTTTTTTGAAAAATGTCTATTCAGGTCCTCTGCCTAGTTTTTAATTGTATTATTTTGGAGTGTTGAGTTCTGTGAGTTATTTATATATCTTGGAAATTAATCCCTTATCGGTTATATCATTTGCAAATATCTTCTTCCATTCAGTAGGTTGCCTTTTCGTTTTGTTGATAATTTCCTTTGCTCTGCAAAAGCTTTTTGTTTTATGTAGTCCCAATTGTGTGTTTTTGTTTGTTTCCCTTGCCTTGGGTGACATATCCAGAAAAATATTGCTAAGGTTGATGTCCAAAAGATTACTACTCCCTGTTTTAAGAGTTTTATGGTTTCAGGTCTTACATTTAGGTCTTTAATCCATTTTGAATTTATTTTTCTGTATAATGCAGGAAAGGTCTAGTTTCATTCTTTTGCATGTAGTTGTTCAGTTTTCCCAACATCATTTATTGAAGAAACTTCAATATTGTATATTGTTGCCTCCTTTATTGTAGGAGCACATTGACATTTTAAGAGTGGGTTTATTTCTGGGCTCTCAGTTCTATTCTGGTGATCTATGTCTCTGTTTTTACTGCTTTGATTACTATAGCTTTGTAGTATAGTTTGAAATCTGGGATTGTCATACCTCCAGCTTTGTTCTTCTTTCTCAAGATTTCTTTGACGTTTCAGTCTTTTGTGGCCTTATCTCTGAATAATGTTTCAAGTTGTAGCTTTGCTTAGTTATATTCTAATTCTTTATATCCATAAACAATTCAAATGTTTAATATTAAGAGAAACCTTAATAATCAGATTTTACTTAGCCTCCTCCATATGTTATCAGTGCCTTTTATATTTTTAAATTCCTTGGGGAGGCATGGTAACCATGTGTCGCAGAGGACTGATACTAAAACCAAAAGACAGTCTAAGCAATTGGAGTGTGGCTAGCAGGACACACACAAAAAAACAGAACAGATGATATAGGTGAAAGGGGCATGCAGGCATTATCTCCAGGGTGAATCTAAGACAGAGCTAAGAGTTTTAAATCAAAGTTTAGAGCACAGAAAAGATTTGCTGTAGATAGAGATGATATTCAAAATATTTAGCAACTAGTATGGTACACCTATAAACCAATCAGAATAGGCAGGAGCAAGACCTGGAAATCCTCTGCCATGCCAGGCATGATTGTGTTTGTTGTTGGATCTTGAAACATTCTGAGAGGCAGTAGCTACTATTTACCATCTGGTATAGAAGTATTTCAATGTTTAAACAATTAGTACAGTTGTACCACTATGTTCTGGTTGAAAATAAGACCATATGTCCATATCGAGGGCTCAGGCTACAAAGAAGGAAATGGACCAGTGGTGGAGAGTGAGATGTGGAATTTCATTTGAGTAGGAGGGAACAGAATTTGGACAGGGAGAGAACTCAAAGACAAGGTCTTGGGATCAGGCCCTTATCAGTGCCCCCAGAGTATTCTTTCAATACAAGAGAAGCAGCTTGTATTTGACCTTATCAAACAGAATCTTGACTCTGCTGCTTACTCTTAGGTTAGTTTGAGCAAATCATCACATTTTCAGGAGATAGTTCCTTGAGCTGAGAGGTAAGTCTCTGATCATACCTGCATAGCATTTACCCCGGGATGGTTCAAATGAATAATAGTCATGAAAAGACATTAAATTATGGAGAACCAAAAGATGGCACGGAGGCATAGTCCTATTACCTTATGGTGAATGCTGCTTGCTCTCTACTCCATTTTAAGCACTCATCTTGGATTGAGACACCAAGGATATGACCAATAATTTAATGGAGATGAGGCACATGATATATCGAAATTAGCCTAAGGTTTATTCCTAATTCTGCCACTTACTAGGTTGTGATAACCTAGTTGTGATACTAAGGTTATGATACCTTGGACAATATTTATTAATTCATCTAATATCTACTGAGCATGACTGTCACTATGCAAACATAGTCCTGCCCTTACAGGCCTTATAGTCTAGGAAGAGGGACAATAGATGCTTTTGGAGAGCCAAGTTCCCATCGTCACTGATCTCCCTGGTACCTAGCACTGTCACCTTGAGGGAGTAGCAGCTATGTGTACTCCAGGCATTTTATTGTTTTTCCAAACGTTTAAGATAAAGGTTTTCAATCTTTAACTGCTTGTTAGTTATCTATGAAGCTTTTTAAATGTACACATTCTTGGGCCGCATACCTCATGGTATACAGGTAAATGTTTAAAAACCTGTTCTCTGGGTGGGAGCTGCTTGTAGTGTTTGCTGATTTTCCTGGTAAATACTCCCACTATGGCCAATTTCAAGCTACCAATGTGTTAATGTCACAAGATTCCTAAAAAATACAACAATTGGCTCTCATGAGCCTACTAACCAGTCCCAGCACACCGTTGGCCCCACCTCAAAGCTAAGGAATAAAAATCGATAAGCATGAGACCTGGAGATTTTTGTTATTAAAAAAGTTGTAAAGGGAGCCAGAGTTAAGAACGTGTAAAATTTTCATATTACGTGCTTGTCAGACATAACAGGTTCAGAACACAGGAAGACTTACTGCTTTTTAAAACCAAGTAGACTCAAGTGTATGAATAATATATTTCAGGAGTCTGTATTTAAAAGCATACATATACTACCAAAGTAATACATACTTCATTTTATTGTTTATGTAAATACCTTTACATTGTGATACAATTTTTTTTTTCCTTTCTGGTTAATACATCTTGGAGATCTTCCTCAACACATTGAGTTTTTCAGTCTTTTGAATTGCTGCATATATAGCATCCATAGATGAAGGTCGTGTCATTTATTTAAGCCAAGTCCATATATCATCTGTTAGTTGTTAGTTGTCTTCAGAAATATTTCCGCTTCCTTTGGTTATTATTGATCATGTTGTAGGGATATTCTGTATATGCATATTGTGCCCATATTTGAATATTTTCTAGAGGTGATACATATAAATGTGATTTTGATGTGAAAGAATAGGTGAACATTTAATATTAATATTTCCACATCTCCCACCAAAGTACCTCTACCAATTTAAGCTCTCAGTAGCTATGTATGAGATGACTATTTTCCTGTAAATTTCAAAACAACTAATCTTTAAAAATGTAACTTTGCTAATTAAATGTATGAGATATATATAAAAAAATAAAACCAAGTAGCCTCAAAGAGTTGAATCTCGATGATAGAAAAGACAGTGTAGCAATTCTGAAATTTTCACAAGTGGGTGAGTTAAGTTGCACATATTAAATAAATTTTGGGGATGCCTGAGTGGCTCAGTCAGTTAAGTGTCTGCCTTTGTCTCAGGTCCTGATCCAAGGGTCCTAGGATCGAGTCCCGCATCGGGCTCGCTCCCCTTGCTTGTGCTCTCTCTCTCTCTCTCTGTCTTTGTCTCTCTCTCTCTGACAAATAAAATCTTAAAAAAAAATAAATTTTTAAAGGACTGTAGACAAAAGACACCCAGCAACAGCTCCCGATGGTAACCCAAAAACAAAACTGTGTGGTGCCACATGAAAGATGCACAGTAGCTCAAGTTTGGAGGGAGACAGACAGCCTATCAGGTGATTTAAAAAAAATGTCATGAACTTCAGGCATTTGAAACCATCTTTCAAATCTGGGGAGGGATGTAGAAGGGGAGAGGGGCCTTCCACGTTGATGAAATAGTGTGGGCAAAGGAAGTTAATAGGTACCTTTGAAGTATAATGAATAAGTCCACTTGGATTGGAGAATATGGAAAGTGTAAAAAAATCTTAAGCAATAAGGTTTGGGAAGGTACTTAAGACCTATCTAGTGCAATGTTTTTCAAGGCTAGCAGCGCTTCCCTCTCCCCAGCCTACTCATCAGCAAATATCACTTGGGTGCTTACATTTTTCCAAACACCTTTTACTTAGCAACCTACTTTTATGGTCAGGTAGTAGATTCATAAGAATGCATTAATCCTTCAGTTCATACTTAATGGTTCCTGAATACCCTAAGATTAAATGCACATATAGAATCTCATATCATATTGTTTATAGGTTGAATTTTTCTTAAGAGCATCAAGAACTAATTATTTAACAGTAGGACTGTGCAAGATAAAAAAAGCAACAAACATGTATTTAGTCATTTAGTTAATTAAATCTCTTCCTTACACATTAGAAATGATTCTGTTCACTAAGAAGAAACTAAGAGCTATCTCTATACTTTTCTCCTGGTTTTCCTAATGTTCTGAGCAGGTTGACTATTTGGCTTTTTTTTTTCTTCATGTGTGAAGTTATTTGACAGCTTGTTGGTTATATCTGTCATATGAACTTGTTAGAATAGAATAGTAAGCATTCTACCTTTAGCTACCATTTAAATCCCACTATTCAAGATAACTGCATGACTTATTGAATCAGCAGTGTTTTGTTTTTGCTTTTGTGGCAATGAATTCTACTGAAAGAAACATAATTGAGCATTTTCTTCATTCCTTTTAAATCCATTTTACTCTAAGGCCTATAATACCTTGATATATACTAAGTTGTTTTTTGTTTTTTTTTTCTTCTTTTTCCAAGTAATAGCAATGGAAAGCAAATAATTCATTGCCCTGACTTTTGTAATATTAATCTAAGAAAGAAAGACAAAGTTGAGTATCTTGTGTTAGAAACACTACTCTGAATTGCTTTTTTGTGAGTGCCAAAGGAATTTTCCACTCCTTTGGCACTATTTTAACGTGTAGAAGTCATAGAAGAAAGATGACAAAGGGTATTATTTTATTATAAGCCATGAAAAAAAGAAATGCTTTCTTTTGTGGCTTCCCCCTTACCTGCTATCTTTGGATATGGGTATCAAAGTCATATTTTTAGTTTAGAGGAAGCTAGTTATAACAGAAAGATAGACCTGAGTTCAAATCCTAACTATACCACTTATTGGCATTGTGTCCTGGAATAAGTCTAATTAAGGTGCATATTAAATAAAATATGCCTCTGTGGATATAACTTGATTTTGGCTGTCTGTGCCCACTAAGGAAGCATCAAAGGTGTTTTTGCTTTTTACTTCTACATATACTCTCATCACAATTCTCAAAGGTATAAAAATCTGGGGCACCTGGGTGGCTCAGTCAGTTAAGCATCAGACTCTTGATTTTGGCTCAGATCATGATCTCAGAGTCATGGGATTGAGCCTCATGTCAGGCTCTGTGCTCATCAGGGCGTCTGCTTTAGATCCTCTCTGTCCCTCTCCCTTTAGCCCTCCCCCCTGCACATTTTCTCTCTCTCCCTCTCTCACTAAAATAAATAAATAAATAAATAAATAAATAAATAAATAAATAAATAAATCTTTTAAAAAGAAAAGAAAAATCCACCAAAGAGCTGAAAATAATTTGAATTATCCCCCTTTCGTTCTGCTCCTTTTAGGTATAAGGGGAAGGGCATGAAGTTAGTAATAGGCCATAAACATAAAAGGCTGCTCAAACTTATTAGTAATCAAGGCAAAGCAAATTGAGACCATTGCTAAAAAATAAAAATATGATGATTACAAATGTTGGCTAGGATTAAGATCAACTGAAAGAAACACCTTTTCCTGGTGGGAGTATAAATCAGCACAACCTCCTTTGAAAATAATTTGGCACTATCTTATAAATGTTAACCTTTATTTACTCTGTGACCCTGCAGTTCCATTGCTTGGTATATATCCTGTGTTGAGAGTCTTATGCATGTACACCAAAAGACATGTACAAGAATGTTTATAATGGCATGGTTGATGTCACCAAAAATCGGGAACAATCTATATAAGTAGAATGAATAAACTTTGATATATTCATATAATGTAGTCTTTTAGCTTATTGAAATATATGTAATAAGTGGATGAATCTTGTTTGCATAATACTTACTATTAAAAAAGCATTCTGGTGGTGGGTATTGAGGAGGGCATGTATTGTATGGAGCACTGGGTGTGGTACATGAACAATGAATCTTGTAACACTGAAAAAATAAAATAAAAGTATTTGGGGAAAAAAAAGAAAATGCAAAAAAAAGCATTTTGGGAAAACTACATACATATGGTACAATTTTTAAAGCTCTTAAACAATCAAAACTAAACGATATATTGTTTAAGAATATAGATATAATTAAAAAGACAATGGAATTTAAAAATAATGAAAAGAGGTAGAACCAGTAAATAAAAATGAAATTCTAAAAAATATTCAGATAATGCAAAAGAATACAGAAAAGGAGGAATAGGGGAATAAAAATGTAGGTGACAAACAGAAAATAAATAGTGACATTAATAGACCTAAATCTAACTGTATCAAATTACATTAAATGTTAATGAACTAAACACTACAATTAAAAGGCAACGATTGTCACAATAGATAAAGCAAGATGCAACTTTATTTTTTTAAAGATTTATTTATTTATTTCAGAGCCAGAGAATGTATGAGAGAGTGGAGAGGGGCAGAGGGAGAGAATCTCAAGCAGACTCCGCACTGAGTACAGAACCTGATGCAGGGCTGGATCCCACAACCCAAGACCATGACCTGAGCTGAAACCAAGAGTCGGACACTCAACCAACTGCGCCACCCAGGCTCCCCAAGATGCAACTATATTTTGTTTATAAGAGACAGTCCTTAAAATATAAAGAGATTGAAAAATATGTCTTGTAAACAGTGAGCATAGATAAGTCTGTGGTGGCTATATTAATATCAGATAAAGTAGATTTCAAGACAGAAAGTCTTACTAGAAGATAAAGCAATCTTGAAAAAGAAGAATCAAGTTAAAGGATTTATAGTTCTTTCAAAACTTACTATAAAGTACAGTAGTCAAGATAGTGTAGTCCTTGCATAGAGACCAACAAATAGATCAATGGAACAGAATAAAGAACCCAGAAGTAGACCTCACCTATACAATCATTTGATTTTTTACAAAGGAGCCAAGTAATCCAATGGGGAAAGGAAAGTCTTCAACAAATGGTTCTTGAAACTAGATTTCCATGTGGAAAAAAATGAAACTCCTACTCACACTATACAGAAATATTTTTTCAGGATGGGTTATAGATCCTATATATAAGACCATAAAGCTTTTATTAAAAAGTATGGTAGAGTAGGGGTGCCTGGGTGGCTCAGTCAGTTGAGCACCTGACTCTTGCTTTCGGTTCAGATCATGATCTCAGGGTCTTGGGATTGAGCCCCGAGTATGGCTCTGTGCTCTACACCGAGTCTGCTTCTCTTCCTCTCTCTCTGCTCCTGCCCCCATTCATGTATACTCTCTCACTCTTTCTCTGTCTCAGATAAATAAAATCTTTAAAAAAAAAGAAGAAGAAAACACCTTGTACAACATTTAAAAAAATATGGTAGAGTATTATTGTATGACTAAAGGGTAAGCAAAAGTTTCTGAGGACATGGAAAACAATAACCATTGGAGAAGAAAATTGCTAATTAAACTCTAATTGCAACTTTCATACATTGTTGATAAGTGTAAAGTGTTACAAGCACTTTGGAAAAAGGCCTGGCAATTTCCTATAAAACTATGCATGCATCTATCCCATTACCCCAAGAGAAACAAAAACATTTCCACCAGAAAAACACAAAAGAGGGTTCCTGGGTGGTTCAGTCAGTTAAGCCTCCAGCTCTTGGTTTTGGCTCAGGTTATGATGTCAGGTCCTGGTATCAAGCCCTGCATCAGGCTCCTTGCTCAGCAGGGAGTCTGCTTGAGAGTCTCTCTCTCTCTCTCTCTCTCCCTCTTCCTCTGCCCCTCCCCCTGCTCGCATGCTCTCTCCCCCTTTAAAATAAATAAATCTTTAAAAAAAAATGAAGGAATGCCCATATAACAGCTTTATTCGTAATAGACAAAAATTCAAACACCCCAAGCACATGTATCAGTAGGAGATGAATAAACAAACTCTGGTGTATTCATGCAATGGAATCCTCAGGAAAAAAAAGGAATGAGCTCCTGTTAAATGCAACAACATGGATGAATCTCGAAACATAATGCTGAGTAAAAGAAGCCTCGCACAAGAGTACATGAACAGTGAAATCATATAAATGGAATCATATGCTATATGCTAATTTGGGGGAAAAAGTTGTGGTAGAAAAATCAGAACAATGGTTGCCTCTAGAGGGTGGGTGGTGCCAGGTGTTGACCCAGAAGAGATACAAGAAAAATTTCTGAAGTGATTGAAATGTTTCTCTTCTTGATAGAAGTGTTAGTTACACAGATATATACATTTTCAAAACTTACCGAATGGTGCACTTGTTTGTGCATTTCATTGTATATAAATTTTACTGTAAGAGGAAAAAACTGTAATACTGAATTCTAATTAACTAAGCACATTTAATGGCAAGTGTACTGATGTCTATAACCTAGTTTAAAATGCATCAAAAAATAAGATGGATTGATGGAAAGGCAGACAGATAAATTAATATGTGATAAAATAAGTATATAAAATATTAATGGTAGAATACATATGGTGAATATACAGATTCACTATATGGTCTTTCAACCTTTTTTTATGTTTGAAATTTTTTATAGTGGAGTGAGAACAAGAAAATTATAAACTTAAAATTCAAAATAGTAGTCACATCTTGGGAGAAGGATAAGAATGGGAGATAGGTAATAAGCACACAGATGCAAAGGTATCAGTACTAGTCTGGCTCTTTTTATTTAAAGTTTTTTTTTTTTAAAGATTTTATTTATTTATTTTAGAGCGAGAATGTGAGCAGGGTGAGGCGCAGAGGGGGAAGGAGTAGGAGGCGGAAAGAATCTCAAGCAGACTCCACGCTGAGCCAGAGCCCAACACGGGGCTCAATTTCACAACCCTGAGATAATGACTGAGCCAAAGCCAAGAGTCAGACGCTTAACCAACTGAGCCCCCCAGATGCCCCAGTTCTAGTCTAGCTCTTCAGTGTTCACAGATATTCATTGTATTATTGTGCCTCTTAACTTAAATTTATCTTAAATACACCCTTTATATAGTTTTTCATACAATTAAAAAATACTAGAATACATCAGAAGTTGAGTTCAATTAACCAGTAATAACAATAATGAAGCACTATTTGTTAAATGACATTCCAAGAAATCATTTCTCTATATTACGGTTCCCCTGGGCCTCAAAATCTAACATTTACATTTGCTTATCTGAATCTTTTCATTTTCTTTCTTGCAAACTTTCCAGATTCTGACTCTAGAGACAATTAGTTCTTTTCCTTTTAACACCCTTCTTTTCAATCCCTAAAGGGGGTACTTCTGAACCTAAAACCTCCCCTACAGGCAAATAGTTTAGCACACTGTCTTCTCTCTGTGGGTAGAATATTTGCTGCATTCTTCCCTTTGTGGAAAATAACAGGCATGCCTGAAATCAATAACAAAAATAAAATGAGAATAAAAGTTGTAGAGTTTTAAGTAATAGTAGCTGACCAGGAATGGAGACAGAATGATATAGAGGTGAATGGTTTTGGTTCCATAAACTCGAAAATGTAGGTGGCTCAGTGGCAGACAATACACATACTGTTTTTGTCCTTTAATTTTTATGTTCGCCAAATAGAGCAAAAGTGACCAAAAGCAAATATAAAATGTCAGGGAACAAACTTAAGGAAAAACTTAGCACCTTAGTATTATTAATTCTCACACCTTTTCTCACTTTTCCTTTATGTCAGTATTCTTGTGTACATGAAAATCTGTGTAATAACTTACAAGACCTAACCTAGGACAGGAAGGAGTAAATGATAGGCTTCTTCAATGTGTTGGGAGGCAGTATTTTATCAGTTTTAATTCTAGCTTCACCGTATGAGTTTCCTTGGGCAACTTAACTTAGTTCCTCTTTGTGAATTTCAGTTTCTTCATCTGTAAAATCCGTATTTCATTGAATCTAAATTGCCATGTCATAGCACCCTCAATTATTTTATGTGCCACTAAGAAAAAAGAGATATTGCAATTAAACTATGAATCAATGCTTTTTTTAATCAATTGAAGATATTTATGCTTAGCTCTGTGTGTGTGTGTGTGTGTGTTAGAATCAATGAGAAATATAGTACTATCAGCCTTCTGAATTATTTTTGAAGATTTTATTTGTTTGTTTGTTTGTTTGTTTGTTTTAGAGAGCACCCAAGCAGGGGCAGGGGCAAAGGGAGAAGAAGAGAGAAAGAGAGAATCCCAAGCAGACTGTGCTAAGCGTGCAGCCCACTGCTGGGCTCGATCTCACAATCCTGAAGTCATTACCTGCACGGAAACCAAGAGTCAGATGCTTAACCAGCTGAGCCACCTGGGCACCCCTCAGCCTTCTGAATTTATAAGTAATAAGTAGAACAATGTACTTGAAGTGTTGAGCAAGGAGCCTGGCACATCATAAACACTGAATAACTAGTAGCCTTTGTGTTGAGGGTGATACTGTTTGTGATTTGATCATGAGCACTTTGTGAAGTGGCTCATTGTTTAGGTTGTTCTTTGGGAACCAGAATTATTAATAGAACATCTTGATGAGATTTGTTGGTGGCAATCAGAAGGCCCACTCATTTTGTATCCGAAGTAGCCTATCAGTAGCATAACATCTTTAGTTGGTTTTCAGAGGTAATTCTTTTTAACTATTAGCAGTTGGTTATCAGTGAAATTTGTTGGCTGTTGTTGAAGTTTCCTCCAGAAATACATTCTACTGATACATACCAACATTCGATGTTGGTTGAAGTTGCTATTTATAGAGAGAATTTGTTCAAGTGCACAAGATGAAGGGCGCCTGGGAGGCTCAGTGATTAAGCGTCTGCCTTCGGCTCAGGTCATGATCCCAGGAAATGATCCCAGGGTCCTGGGATCGAGCTCCGCATCAGGCTCCCTGCTCAGCGGGGCGTCTGCTTTTCCCTTTCCTACTCCCCTGCTTGTGTTCCCTCTTGCTGTGTTTCTGTCAAATAAATAAAATCCTAAAAAAAAAAAAAAAATGCACAAGATGAGTGAGATATTCCTACATGTAAAGCTTGGTAAAATTATGTTGTTGATATTATGATATGAGACCTCAGGTTTTAAATTACTTTTTTTATCGTTTTCCTGTCTATGCAGGAGGCAGACAGTGGGGAGGAGGAATGCCGGTCACAGCCCCGGAGGTATGTTTGTTCATTGTATTCTATAGCATTTCCATAGTTAATGTTTTTTCTCTAATTCTTAGTCTTGTCAGATTAGCTTATCCTGGTTTTCCAGGAAGCTTAATTGGCCTCTCAAAATGGGATTGCTTTAAGAATCCAGTTACTGATGGAGAGATTTAAAATGGTAGATTGCAAAAAAAATAAAAAATAAAAAAATAAAATGATAGATTGCATTACGTTGTACACATGACACTAATATTATGTTGTATGTCAATTATATATACATACATACATACATAAAAAAGTAGATTGCTTTAAGAAAGTGCCAATATTGGCCCAATTTTACCCAAGTCTGGAGAACTATCTTGAGTAATAAAAAAGTAAATTTTCATTACTTTTTAAGAAAATATCAGCTGAACATTTCAGCCTTCAGTTTTATACTTAGGTTTGCCATTCATTTTGATAGATATTTAAATTGTTCTAGATTGGTCAATATTTCACTTCCTAAATACAAAGGATATACTGAGTAACTTACCCAATCCTTCAAATACATGAATACTCACAGAGTAGTGGGTATATTGTTAAAAGGGTACCAATACCTGCTGCCATTAAAAGAAAAAGATTATGAGAGTTATTTAGGAAGTATATAAATATTTTTGTTATCTCCTTTAAATGGTTTTATAAATCAACTTTTTTACCCAAGAAACAGTTTTGGTAAGTTCAAGATGGTCATTTAAGTGCTACCAAACTTATATCCTCCGAACTCAATCACACGAGCGGTTCTATGTGATACAGAGGAAGTATACAATAAGCATGTTCAATGTGGAGAACCTGGCTAGAGGGAATGCTTCCTTAATGATGAATTATTAAGTGTTTGCTGCTGTATACCATTCTTGAAAACTAGAAGTTTTTATAAAAATAGTTCCTTTTCATCAGTAACTGAGGCTTATTGACAGTGTTTTTCCTGTCCTGTTAGCATGAAAACTTTGGCTTGAAGCTTCATTTCTCACTATCTCATGGGGAAGATCTGACAGTGAAGTGTCAGTCTTTTGCATAGAGCTAAGAGATAGAAACCCAGAAAAAATTTTAGCTGAATGATTACCAGAGGCATCATAACCTTATTCCCATTAGAATGAAAAAAGGATTCCAAAAGATTCTGAATTTTCTACTAGGCCAAATGTAAAGATCGTTGGGTTAATTTCAAGCTTTACATATTGACTTGGCATCTACTGGGATAATTGTTGTTCCAAAAATTATATAATGAGGCAATGCAAGTTTATTGTCATTAACAGTCCTGAAATGTCAAGCCATTAAAAACCATAAAGACCACTCACTGATTTTAAAGTTGTTGGCAATAAATCATTAATATGACTAGCAGAGGATTTTTATAGGCTTCTTCTGTTTACAAGAAAAGGATCATTTATACAAAGAAGGAATGAAGAAAAACCTGATAGTACCCATTTTTAAAAATCAAAATTTACTTGCCTGTTGTAATTTCTTACATTCGTGTGTTTCCCAGGCTAATTTCTAAATCTAATTGCTTTAGTCTGACTCAAAGCAAAGAAACTTCTCTTAAGTGCCAAGTGAATGCCCCTTGTCTCTAGGTGGTATGTAAGAGGTTGATTTTTTTGTGTGCTCGACTACTACAGATTATTCTGGCATTCCCCATCACTTACCACAGAATATACCAGCACTGAATTAGCATCATTTCACCAAGCATGCCTGAACTCATCTTTTCAGTTTGCGAATTCAATTGTGGTTTGTAGTAGAGAATTGAATAGTAAACAGCATATTATTAAAACTAATGCCAATTCCACATAATAAAAAAGGTGTTGCATTAATTATCTCTTATTTTAACCAAATGCCATTTATTGGGAAAGTCTTAAATTAAAAGTAATCATTTTAATATAATTAGCCCAAACTATGAAGGCTTTAAAAACTGTTGTTCACAGGCAACAACAAATATAGATAAATTAGTCTACATCAAAATTTTTATAAATCATGTAGCTGATAAGGGCTCAATGTCCAGAATATATAAAGAACTCTTACAACTTAAGCACAATAGAAAAAGAACAACCTTATTCAGCTCAGAAAAAATACCATAGACTGAGTAGCGTAAACAACAGGTATTTATTTCTTACAATTCTGGAGGCAGGGAAATCCAAGATCAGTGTGCTGGCAGATTTGGTTTCTGGTGAGAGCTTTCTTCCTGGCTTTCAGACAGCTGCATTCTTGCCGTGGCCTCATACAGCTGTGTGAGAGAGGATGCTCTGGTCTGTTCCTCATATGTAGACATGAATCCTGTCATGGGAGCCCCGTAACATCATCATGACATCATCTAACCCTTATTTCCTCCCAAAGGCTCCCATCTCTAAATACCATCACATCAGGGGTTAGGGCTTCAAGATGTGGATTGGCGAGGTACACAAATATTCAGTTCATAACATTCCACCCTGCACCCACCACCCTGAGGACAGTTCATATCCTTCTCACATAAAAATATATTCATTCCATCCCAGTAGCCTCAAAAGTCTTAACTCATTTTAGCATCAACTCCGAAGTCTGAAGTCCAAAGTCTCATCTAAATCATGGGGTGCCTGGGTGGCTCAGTCAGTTAAGCATCTGCCTTCAGGAGGTCATGATCCCAGGGTCCTGAGATTGAGCCCCATATCAGGCTCCCTGCTCAGTGGGGAGTCTTTCTCCCTCTCCCTCTTACCTTCCCCCTGCTTATGCTCTCTCACCTCTCTCAAATAAAATCTTAAAAAAAAAAATCTCATCTAAATCAGATATGGGCAAGATTAGAGGCAGAGAGGCAGATTTTCTCTCTAGCTCTGAACCTCTGAAACCAGATAAGTTATGCACTTCAAGACACAGTGGTAAGATAAGCTTAGGAAAACATTCCCATTCCAAAAAGGGACATAAGAGAGAAAGAAGAGGTGACAGGCCCCAAGTTAATCCAAAACTTAGCAAGGCAAATTCCATTAGATCTTAAGGCTCAACAATAATGCTCTTTGGTTTGATACTCTGCACTGGGGACCCACTGGGGTGGTTGTCCTGCCTTCAAGACCCGCTGGAGTGGTAGTGTCATCTCCGTGGCTCAGCAAGGCAGCCCTGCACTTTTGGCTCTCTTGAAGTGCCACCCATCTGGCATTCTCCAAGGGCCCATCTACCTGGCACTCTGCTGGGCAGCAGAACCAACGTGAAGGCAGACTTGCCCCTCAGCCCTTGCACTCTGTGTCTATAGTTGGAGTAGCAGTCCTGATGATCTCTGAATCGCCTTTAGGGTCCTTCTTCCTTTTACTTGAAGGATAATGTATGTTCACAGCCTTCCTTCATTCTGTCTTATTTTCTTTGCTTCCTCCAATTCCAGCTGGCAGTGTGTCTGCTGGTATAAATCCCATCTCTATTCCTAGCTTCTGTGGAGATGGCTGTGGAGAGGTCCATGGTTCACACCCACTTTAATCACCACACCCTTGGTGTTTTCTTCTGAACATGCTTTCTTATTTTTTACAATATAGACAGAATTTTCCACATCTCCTAAGTTCTGTTTCATTTTGCTTAACAACTACTTCTTCAATTCATTTCTCTCTTCTCATGTTTTACTATTTACAGTTGGAAGGAAGGAAGCTGTTCTTTCAATGCTTTGCTTAAAAATCTAAGCTATATATCTAATTTCCTCACTCACAAGTTATGCTTTTCACAAGATGCTAGAACATGATTCAGCTAAGTTCTTTCCTACTTTATAACAAGTATTGCCTTTTCTCCACTATCCAATAACATGTTCCTTATTTCTGAGACCTCATCAGAATGGACTTTACTGCCCATATTTCTATCAACATTCTGTTCATGATTATGATGTATTCTTTTAAGAAGATGGAGTGCTTTTTCTCCAGCCCTCCTCTTTTCTTTCTGAGCTCTCACCAAAATTGCCAATTAACACTCCCTTCATGACAATCTTACCTTTTTCAAGCATGCATCTCAGAATTCTTCCAGCCTCTGGTTATTACCCAATTCCAAAGCCACTGCCACATTTTTAGGTATTCAATATAGCAACACCCCACTTCTCAGTACCAAAATCTGCAGTTGAGTTTTCCAGAGAAAATAGGAAATATATAGGTAGATTTAGTATAAGGAGTTGGTTCATCCAATTATGGAAGCTGAGAAGTCCCCAAGATCTACAAGTTGCGGACCCTGGAGAGCTGGTGGCCTAACTTCCAGTCTGAGCCTGAGTCTGATCAGGAAAAGACTGATGTCAAAGACAGGCAGAAGGAGCAAATTCTTCCTTGCTCAGCCTTTTGTTCTATTCAGGCCTTCAGTGGAATGGTGAAGCCTACCCACATTGGAAAGGGCCGTCTATTTTACTCAGTCTACTGATTCAAATGTTAATCTCATCCAGAAACACCCTCAGAGACACCCCCAGAATAATGTTTAACCACATTTCTAGGCCCAGAAATCTGTGGCCCAGTCAAGTTGACACATAAAATTAACCTTTAAACAACTCAATTTAAAAAATGGGTAAAGAACATTTCTCCAAAGAAGGTATACAAATGACCAATAAGTATATGAAATGATGTTCGGTATCACTAATCATTAGGGAAAAGCAAATCAAAACTACAATGAGATATATCACCACATTCGTCAGGATGGCCACTATCCGGAAAACAGAAAATAACAAGTATTGGTGAGGATGTGAAGAAATTGAAACCCTTGTGCACTGTTAGTGAGAATGTAAAATGGTACAATATAGCAGGTTCTCAAAAAACTAAAAATCTAATTACCATATGCTCCAGCAATTCCACTTCTGGCTATGTGCCCAAAAGAATCAAAAGCAGGGTCTTGAGAAATCTGTACACGCATGATCATAGCAGCATTATTCACAATAACCAAAAGATGGAAGCAACCCAAGTGTCCACTGTCAAATAAATGGATGAACAAATATGGATATCCATATAATGAAATATTACTCTGCCTTAAAAAGGAAGGAAATTCTGACACATGTTACATGGATAAACCTTGAGGACATTATGCTAAGTGAAATAAGCCAGTCACCAAATAATACATATTGTATGTTTCCACTTACATGAGGTACCTACAGTAGTCAGAGTCTCAGAGACAGAAAATAGAATGTTGATTGCCAGGGGCTGGGCGAAGAGGAGAATGGAGTTATTGTTTCACGGGTACAGAGTTAAAGTTTTGGAAGAGAAAAAAGTTCTAGGGAATAGATGGTGGCAATAGTTGCTCAGGAGTGGGAATGTACTTAATGCACACTTACAAATAGGTAAGATGGCAAATTTTATTTTATGTGCATTTTACTGTAGTTAAAAAACAATGTAGGGGTGCCTGGGTGGCCCAGTTGGTTAAGCGTCTGCCTTTAGCTCAGGTCATGATCCCAGGGTCCTGGGATTGAGCCCTGTATTGGGCTCCCTGGTCAGCCGGGAGTCTGCTTCTCCCTCTCCCACTCCCCCTGCTTATATTCCCTATCTTGCTGTCTCTCTCTCTCTCTGTCAAATAAATAAACAAAATCTTTAGAACAACAACAACAATGTATTCATGCTACACTGGCCTCTTTTTATGACAATTCTGGCAATACTTTGTCTTTCTCAAAAGATAAGCATAAAAAGATAACATGATCACAGAGCTAAAAACCAGGTTGAGTACTATTTTTGGTAAAAAAGATAAACAGATGACGCTCAATGCCAGTTTTCCTTGTGCATGTTTATGAAGTCATTGCTTTGCTGATTGTGTGATGACCCACTTTGCTTAATTGGGAACAACCAGGAAGGCAAGTATAAAACTAAACCATACAGCATCCAATAGTCAACAATTTGACCTATAAATGGCTCTGTCATATGAGTTAACTAATAAAATAATAAGACAATAAAATAAAAATGAACAAAAGAAATATATCACTGAAATCTTTGAAATCCCAAAACATCTTTTTTAAGGTGAGTAGTTGTGATAGAAAACAAAAGACTTTAGATCAAAATTTAGAAAATAAGTATTTTAATTATAGTAGAGTTCTTCCATTCCTGTGTGTACCAACTTAAGCTAAGAATTATATAAAGAGAAAAGAAATGACCTTTAGGAAATTATTTGTAAGATCAGAAATTTATAATATTGTACAATAATATGACTTCAAAGATCCAGAAATTGTGCTATTTTTTAGAAAGGCAAATGAATATTTAAGCCATTCAGGATAGTTTTTATATTTTTCCCAGTCAAATAAAGGAATTTATATAATATTTGTTACCAATTTTTGTTCATTTCAAATTTTTTTTTCTTTTTTTTCCCCACCATTCTGTTTTATTGACTTCAGAAGTGCAAACACCATGAGTTAATTCTACAGGTTGATTTTAATGGAATAGAATGGTGGTCTGAAGAAAAAAAAAAAGTGGTGGTCTATAAAGAAGGTGATTTTTTTTAATTTTATTGTAGTTGACATACAATATTATATTACTTTCAGCTGTACAACATAGTGATTCAACATTTATATATGTTACAAAGTAATTGACCGTGATAAATCTATGTACTATCTGTCACCATACAAGTTGTTGCAGTATTATTATCTCTGCTCCCTGTACTGTCTATACATTACATCCTATGACTTACTTATTTTATAACTGGAAGTCTATTTCCCCTATTTCACCCATCCCCGCAATCCCCCCATCTGGCAACCAACAGATTGTTCCCTGTATCTATGAGTCTGTTTCTCTTTTGTTGTTTGCTCATTTTTTTTTTTTTTTTTTAGATTCCACATATAAATGAAATCCTACAGTATTTATCTTGCTCTAACTTATTTCACTCAGCATAATACTCCCTAGGTCATCCATGTCACAAAAAGCAAGATTTCATTCTTTTTTATGGCTGAGTAATAGTTTACATATTCCACTGTGTGTATGTGTGTGTGTATACATATATACATGCATATATATAATATTTAAGTATATATATATAAGGTTATATATATATATTTACAACATCTTCTTTACCCAGTCATCTCTTGATGGACACCTAGTTTCCTCCCATATCTTGGCTATTTTAAGTAATGCTGCAGTGAACATAGGGATGTATGTATCTTTTCGAATTTGTGTTTTTGTATTTTTTCAAATAAATACCCAGAAGTAGAATTGCTGGATCATATGCTAGTTCTATTTTTTTTTTTAATTTTATTTATTTATTTGTCAGAGAGAGAGAGCACAAGCAGGCAGAGTGGCAGGCAGAGGCAGAGGGAGAAACAGGCTCCCTGCCGAACAAGGAGCCCGATGCGGGACTCGATCCCAGGACCCTGGGATCATGACCTGAGCTGAAGGCAGCTGCTTAACCAACTGAGCCACCCAGGCGTCCCGCTAGTTCTATTTTTAATTTTTTGAGGAACCTCTGTACTATTTTCCATAGTGGCTACACTACTTTGCATTCCTACCAACACTGCACAAGTCCCTTTTCTGCACATCTTTACCAATACTTGTTATTTCTTGTCTTTTGGATACTAGCCATTCTGACAGGTGTGAGGTGATACCTTATTGTGATTTTGATTTGCATTTCCCTGATGATGAGTGATGTTGAGTATCTTTTCATACGTTTGTTGTTTGTTAGCTATGTGTCTTCTTTGGAAAAATGTCTATTCAGGTCCTTTGCCCATTTTTAAATTGAATTGTTTATTTTTGATGTATATTGGATATTAACCCCTTATTGGTTATGTCATTTGCAAATATCTTCTCCCATTCAGTAAGTTGCCTTTAATTTTGTTAATGTTTTCCTTCCTTGTGCTAAAACTTTTCGGTTTGATACAGTCTCGTTTATTTTTGCTTTTGTTGCCCTGAGGAGACAGATCCAAAAAAATGTTGCTGACACCAGTGTCCAAGAGCTTACTGCCTATGTTTTCTTCCAGGAGTTTTAAGGTTTCAGATCTCACATTTAGGTGTTCAATCCATTTTGAGTTTATTTTTGTATATGGTGTAAAAATTGGTCCAGTTTCATTCTTTCATCCAGTTTTCCCAATACTCTTTATTAAAGAGACTGTCTTTTTTTAATTGTATATTCTTGCCTCCTTTGTCAAAGATTAATTGTATAACTGTGGGTTTATTTCTGGACTCTATTCTGTTCCATTGAACTATGTTTTTATGCCAGTGTCATTACTGTTTTGATTACTCTAGCTTTGTAGTATACTTTGAAATCAGGGAGTGTTATACCTCAGATTTGTTCTTTCTGAAGATTGCTTTGGCTCTTCAGAGTCTTTTGTGGTTCCATACAAATTTTAGGATTACTTGTTCTACTTCTGTGAAAATTTGCCGTTGGTATTTTGATAGAGATTGTGTTGAATCTATAGATTGCTTTGAGTGGTATGGACATTTTAACAATCTTAATTCTTCCAGTCCATGAGCATAGTTTATCTTTCCACTTATTTGTGTCAACTTTAATTTCTTTCATCAATATTTTTCAGAGTACACGTCTTTCACCTCCTTGGTTAAATTTATCCCTAGGTATTTTATTCTTATTAATACAATTGTAAATGGGATTATTTTCTTAATTTCACTCTCTGATAGTTAATTATTAGTGCATAGAAATAGAACAGATTTAAAAAAAAAAAAAGGAACAGATTTATGTATACTGAATTCATACCTGGCAACTTTTTCGAATTAATTTATTCTAATAATTTTTTGGTGGGGTCTTTAGGATTTCCTATATATAGTACTATTTCAACTGCAAATAGTGACAGTTTTACCTCTTCCTTTCCAATTTGGAAGTCTTTTGTTTCTTTTTCTTGTCTGATCGCTGTGTCTAATCTATGTTGAATGCAAGAGCAGGCATTCTTGTCTTATTCCTGATCTCAGAGGAAAAGCTTTCAGCTTTTCACCATTGGATATGATGGTAGCTGTGGGTTTGTCTTATGTGGCCTTTATTGTGTTGAAGTATGTTTCCTCTATACCTACTTTGTTAACAGTTTTTATCATAAATGGATATTGGAATTTATCAAATGCTTTTTTGGCATTTACTGACATGATTATCTGATTTATATCCTTTTTGTTAATGTGTATCATATTGATTGATTAGTGAATATCGAACCATCCTTGAGTCCTCAGAATAAATCCCACTTATGGTATATGTTATGGTTATGGTATATGATTTTTTTAATGTATTATTGAATTCAATTTGCTAATATTTTGTTGGGAATTTTTGAATCTATATTCATCAGGGATATTGGCTTGCAATTTTCTTCTTTTGTGGAATCTTTAGATTTATACAGATAAATACTGTATGATTTCACTTATATGTGTATTAGGGTAATGCTGGTCTTATAGAATGATTTTGGAAGCATTCATTCCTCTTTAGTTTTTGAACTAGTTTGAAAAGGATAGGTATTAATACTGTATGATTTCACTTATATGTGTATTAGGGTAATGCTGGTCTTATAGAATGATTTTGGAAGCATTCATTCCTCTTTAGTTTTTGAACTAGTTTGAAAAGGATAGGTATTATAAATGTTTGGTAGAATTCACCTGTGAAGTTCTCTGGTGCTGGACTTTTGTTTATTGGGAATTCTTTAATTACAAGTTCAATTTCATTACTAGTAATCAGTCTATTCGGATATTCTATTTCTTCTTGATTCAGTCTTCAAAGATTGTTTCTAGGAATTTATCTATTTTTCTAGGTGTCCCATTTGTTGTCATATGATTAGTTGTACTAGTCTCATGATTCTTTGTATTTCTGTGGTATCAGTTGTAACTTTTCTTTCATTTCTGATTTTATTTATTTGGGTCCTCTCTTTTTTCTTGATGAGTCTGACTAAAAGTTCTTCAATTTTGTTTCTTTTTTCAAAGAACTGCCTCCTACTTATATTGATGTTTTCTATTTTTTACTTTAGTCTCTATGTCATTTATTTTCACTCTGATTTTTATTATTTCCTTCCTTGAACTAACTTTGGGCTTTGTTCTTTCTCTAGTCCTTTAGGTGTGATGTTACATTATTGTCTTAAGATTTTTCTTGTTTCTTGAGGTGTGATGTTACATTATTGTCTTAAGATTTTTCTTGTTTCTTGAGGCGGACCTATATCACTATCAACCTCCCTTTGAGAACTACCTTTGCTTTGTTCCATAGATTTTGGACTGTTGTGTGTGTGGTTTTTTTTAAGATTTTATTTTATTTATTTGACAGAGAGAAACATAGCGAGAGGGAACACAAGCGAGAGAGGGAAAACAAGGAGAGGGAGAAGCAGGCTTCCTACTGAGCAGGGACCCTGGGACCATGACCTGAGCCAAAGGCAGATGCTTAACGACTTAGCCATCCAGGTGCCCCTGGACTGTTGTGTTTTTATTTTTGTTTGTCTTTAAGTATTTTTTTATTTCCTCTTGATTTCTTCATTGACCCATTGGGTGTTTAATAGCATGTTGTTCAGCCTCCACGTGCTTTATGTTTTTCCCAGTTTTCTTCTTGTAATTAATTTCTAGGTTCATAGTGCTATGGTTGGAAAAGATGTGTGATATGATTTCAGTCTTCTTGAATTCATTGAGACTTGTTTTGTGACCTAAGGTAATTTATTCTGGAGAATATTCCATGTGTACTTGAAAAAAAAATCTGTTCTGCTGTTTTAGATGGAATGTTCTGCAGATATTTATGATGTTCATCTAGTCTAATGTGTGATTTAAGGCCAATGTTTTCTTGTTGGTTTTCTGTCTGGATGATCTAGCCATTGATGAAAGTGGGGTGTTAAAGTCCCCAGCTATTATAGTATTACTGTCAGTTTCTTCTTTTATGTCTGTTAATATTTGCTTTATTTATTTAGGTGCTCCTATGTCGGGTGTTCTTTTCCCTTAGGAATTGGTGACTTTCCTTAGTGTTATGCTTTCCTTTCTCTTCATTTTTTTTTGTATCTATCATGGGTATTTGGTTTGTGGTTACCAAGAGGTTCATATATAACATCCTACATATATAGCAGTCTATTTTAAGTCAATAATTGCTTCAGTTCAAACACATTCTAAAAACACTACATTGTTACTTCCTCCCCATGTTTTATGTTTTTTTAATAGAATTTTTCTTTTTTTCAGTAAAGTTTTTTTTTTTTTTTTTTAAGATTTTACTTATTTATTTGACAGTTCAACAGAGAGAGACACAGTGAGAGAGGGAATGTAAGCAGGGGGAGTGGGAGAGGGAGAAACAGGCTTCCCATTGAGCAGGGAGCCTGATGTGGGGCTCGATCCCAGGACCCTGGGATCAGGGCCCAAGCCGAAGGCAGATGCTTAACAACTGAGCCACCCAGGCGCCCCATGTCTTATGTTTTTGAAGTCATATTTTACATCTTATTATTTTGTGTATTTTTTGACTAATTATTGTAGATCTGGATGATTTTACTAATTTTGTATTTTAACCTTCATACTAGCTATGTAGGTGGTTGATCCACCACCTTTCCTATATGTTTACTTTTACCGGTGAGATTTTTTTTCTTTCATAATTTTCTTAGTTCTAGTTATTTACTTTTCTATTTAAAGAGGTTCCTTTAATATTTATTATAGGGCCAGTTTTATGTTGATGAATTCCTTTGTCTTCTGCTTTTCTGGGAAATTCTTTATCTCTCCTTTAATTTTGAGTGATAACCTTGTTGGGTGGAGTATTCTTGGTTGGAAGTTTTTTCCTTTTAGCATTTTGAATATATTATGCTACTCCCTTCTGGTCTGTAAAATTTCTGCTGACAAATCAACTGATAGTCTTATGCGAGTTCCTTTGTACATTGATTGTTGTTTTTTTCTTGCTGCTTTTAAGATTCTCTCTTTAACCGTTGACACTTTGATGATAATGTGTGTTGGTGTGGGTCTCTTTGGGTTCATCTTATTGGGAACTCTTTTTTGCTTCCTGGACTTGGATGTCTGTTTTTTTCACCAGGTTAGGGAAATTTTGGGCAATTATTTCTTCAAATAGTTTTTCTGCCCCTTTCTCTCCCTCTTTTCTCCTTTTGGGAGCCCTATTATGCAAACGTTTGTATGCTTGATGTTGTCCCACAGGTTCCTTAAACTAGCCTCATTTTTAAAAATTTTTTTCTTTTTGCTCTTCTAATTGGGTGATTTCCATTACCCTGTCTTCCAGATTGCTGATCCATTCTTCTACATTCTGATCTGCTATTGATTCCCTCTAGTGTATTTTTCATTTTAGTTACTGAATTCTTCATCTCTGATTGGTTCTTTTTATATTTTCTGTTTCTTTGTTGAAATTCTTGCTGTGTTCATTCATTCTTCTCCTGAGTTCCATGAGATTTTTTATGACCATTATTTTGAACTTTATCTGGTAGATTGTTTATTTCCATTTCATTTATTCTTTTTCTGAGATTTGATCATATTCTTTCTTTTGGAACATATTCCTGTCTTTTTATTTTACCTAACTCTCTATTTCTTTTTATGTATTGGATCAGTTACATGTACCAGGCTTGAAAGACTGGCTTTATGCAGAAGTCACCCTGTGGGGCCCAGTAGTGCAAACATCCCTGATCACCTGAGCCAGGTCCCTCAGGGGTGTTTCTTGTGTGGGCTCTATACACCTTCCTGTTGTGTCCTGGTTGTAATTGGTACAATCTCATTGGTGGGTGGGGTGGCCACAACAGCCATAAGCATGCTGGTGGGCTGGGCAGCCCTCTGGAAGAGCTGATGGTTGTGTCTGGCTGTGACTGTTGTAACCATTCTAGGTGCAGGGCTGGCCCTTCAAGGCAGGTGCACTTAGGAATGGCTTTGGTACTAACTGAGTGTGCCTGTGCCTGTGGAATGTGGTGGATCAGGGCTTAGGAGGGGCTGGGTAGGCAGGTTGGATGGGGCTAGCGGTGCTAGCACAGTAGATGGAGAGTGTCAGAAATGGCACCTGCTATGGCCAGGAAAACCAAGTAACGAAGAAAGGAAGAAGAAACCAAGAAAGGAAGTAAAAAAATAAAAAGTACCTGCCAGTGATTCTGCCTCCAGAGAACATTACAACAGGTCCCTGCCCCTTCAGCACACACCATAAAATTAGTCAGTGGATCTCCTTCATGTGTGGGAGGAGGTGAGCTCTGTATCTTCTTACTTTACCATCTTGATCCTACCTCCAGAAAGTGACTTCTAAGGTTACATAGCTGTTGGTGGGGAGCCAGTTATATCCAAAATATGATGAACAGGAATTTGTTGCCATCTGGAGGAATCCAAAATAATGGTGGCTTGGAAGTACTGACTCTTTTCTTTTTAAATCAATCAATATGAAGTTATTTTTATTTATTTTTTTAAGCAAGCTCTATGCCCAACGTGGTGCTCGAACTCACGACCCTGAGATCAAGAGTTGCATGCTCCACTGACTGAGTCAGCCAAGTGCCCCTGTGAAGTTATTTTTCATGTTCAGCGCAAAGCCTCTTGTGTTTTTAAGCCTGGTTTCTTAATTTTTAGTCATAGACATAAAGTCTATGACTAAAATTTTTAGTCATAGACATAAAGAATTACTCACCGTCTACTGAGAAAGTTCTTCACCTTTGAAAACATGTTATTTCCCCCAAGGTGCTTTAGACCTAGCAATAGTTTGCAGCAGATGGGATAGAGAGCATTGTGGGCCAAAGGAATCTTGAGATATCTCTTAGAAGACCTGAATCTTGAATGAATGGGATTTAGATAGAACAGAAAAAGAGCATTCCAAATATAGGAGGATGGAGAGAGTTGAAAGATATCCTTAGAAGTCTGGAAGTAGGTGCTAATGTGTTTCAGGGACAATAAGAAGATAATTGTATCTTAAAAGCAGAGTTTTTATTTGATAGATCTTTGTCTAGAAGAATGACATGATTGCCAGAAGAGTATGGTGGTTTTAAGCCGTATGAAAGGAGGCAAGAAAACTATCCAGGAAGCTGTTGCAGGCAAATGGCTAGAGGTGGGCAATCTCCTCTCCATCTAACAGCAGCATGAAGACAGGGGCTATGCCTTTTATCTCAGTATCCACAACAATTAGCATGTAGTTGGCACTCAGTAAATGCTTGAGTGAATGTTGAATGAGTAAATGAAACTAAAAGAGTGTTGATATCTCTACTATAAATGAAACTAAATAAATGAAACTAAAAGCATGTTGATATCTCTACTAAAAATGGAGTTTTTTAAAAAAGTGTAAAAAAAAGGTGAGTTCACCTTTGAACATGTAAAATATTGGTGCAATAGTCAAATGGAGATCTTTTGAAGACAGTTGAAAGAAAATAGAATCAGGGCATGTCTTTGTGTAAGACAGAGTTTCACAATGGCACTGTGTTACCAGTTCATTCAATTGGTGGCCAAATCTTTTCTCTGAATCTTAGTCTTTGGTACATCATCAGATTTTTTAATCTTGTATTTGCTCTGTTATTTGTACTTTTGGGATATATCTTCATTTAATTTCAGTTTATTTGGTGAAATAATTTTAGTATGGATTTAAATAGCATAATAACAATAGATGTGCTACATTGCCCATGAGAAAAGGACAGATATACTTCCACCTCAGTATATCTTCTAGTAAAGACTATATTATCTAGAGAATAAGAATATTATACTTAAATTAAAAAAAAGAAACAAGGTAGGAAAGAAGAAAAATCCATTGTAAACCTGAGGTGATGATTTAATCCTCATTTTTATCATTTTGAAAATTTTGAAATTATCTCATCTTTACAGAAATTTGCAAATACAATACCAGGAATTTTTTTCTTGAGCCATTTGATAGTAAAATGTTCTATCACTTTGCTTTTCTGTTTTAAGAAATAGAATGATAACATTTCACAGAGTAACTGAATATTTATTGAATTTACAACAGTATGTGTGTATGTGTGTCTGTGTGATTTATTTGCAAACATACTTTCTATATATTAAAAATTGGTTTTAATTGATCACCGTTGAAGCCATATATCTTTTGCTATTGACCCTTCTGAAGTTTGAATCTCTGCCACCCACCATGCAGGTTATTCTTGTAATCCAGAGAACTATCAGCTGTTCATAAACATTTGGGTATGGCCAACACAGGGTGTAGTGAGCTGTCCTCTCATCCTGTTGAGTTCTATGACTGTATGGAGTTGCCCATTTAAATTGTTAAGTGCACACTTTCTTTTTAAAGAATATATTTACTTTAATTGTGGAAAAATATATGTAACATAAAATTTGCCCTGTTAACCATTTTTAAGCATACAGTTCTCTGACATTAAGTACCGTCACATTGGCTCTTTTCCTAGTTTCTTGACAAGAGTGAGAATTTTCATTTCACCGAAGTATTCTTTGTTTCTGAAGAATGTATTCACACATATTTTATATTTATCTGGCATATGAAAGACATTCTTTTTAAATCTGATTTAAAAAGCAAATCTAATTATTACAACCATGATGAAATTAGGTATATCTTTTAAAGCTAGGTAAATAATTTTATGTATTTTCCAGATGTTATTCTTCATGGCATTAACAACAACAAAAATGTAAATTTCCCCTCAGGTCTTGACTTTTACAAACTAAGTTTTAGAAAAGTTGTTTTCTTATGTAAATATATATAATTATTCAATTATTGTACAGAAACTAATATGAGACTGTATGTTAATTACACTTCAATTTAAAATAAAAAGATCCCATACAGAAAGAAGCTATAACAGTTACAAACATTTATGTACCTAATGACAAACCATCCAAATGTATGAAGCAAAAACTAACAGAATTGAAGGGAGAAATAGATATTTGTATAATAGTTAGAGACTTTAATATCACACTCATAATAATGGATAGGACAACCTGACAAAAGATAAGTAAAAAAAACAGAAGACTTAAACAAGACAATAAATCAACTAGATTTAAAAAACATATACAGAACACCATCCAATAACACCAGAATATACATTCTTCTCAAGGGCACATGGGACACTTTCTAGGGTAGACCGAATGTTAGGCAACAAATTCTCAATAGATTTGAAAAGGTAGCTATTACACAAAGTATCTTCTCTGACCACAGCGTAATGAAGATAGAAGTCAATAATGAGAGGAAAACTGAAAAATTCATCAAATATTGGAAACTAAACGACACACTTTTAAACAACCAATGATCAAAGAAACCACAAGGGAAATTAGAAAATACTTGAAGATAAATGAAAAAAAAAAAAAAAAACACAACATACCAAATTTATGGGATGCAGCAAAAGCAGTGCTAAAGGAAAAACTTATAGCTATAAATGCTTACATTAAAAAACTAGATTGGGGCACCTGGGGGCCTCAGTTGGTTGGGTGTCCAACTCTTGATTTCAGCTCAGATCATGATCTTGGGGTTGTGGGATCGGACCCTGTATAGGGCTGCACGCTCAGTGCAAAGTCTGCTTGGGACTCTGTCTCTCTCTCTGCCACTCCCTCTGCTCACTCTAAATCAAGCAATCAATCAATCAATAAGTAAATAAGTACATAAGTACATACATAAGTAAGTAAATAAGTAAATCAATCAATCAATCAATCTATCTATCTATCTAAAAAAATAATAATAAAAGCCCCAAGATCTTGGGGCACCTGGCTGGCTCAGTTGGTAGAGCATGTGACTCTTGATCTTGAGGTTTTAAGTTTGAGCCCCATGTTGCGTATAAAGATTACTTAAACATAAAATCTTAAAAAAAAACCAACCAAGATCTTAATTCAACAGCCCAATTTTACAGCTCAAAGAATAAACTAAATCCATAACTAGCAGAGGGAAGGGAATAATAAAAATTAGGATGAAAATAAATAGGGAATAGAAGAATAGAGAAAATCAATGAAACAAAAAATTGGTTCTTCAAAAAGATCGGTAAGGCTGACAAACCTTTAGTTAGATAAACTAAGAAAAAAAGAAAGGAAACTCAAATTACTAAACCAGAAATGAAAGTGGAGGCATTACTACTGATTCTACAGAAATGAAAAGGATTATAAGAGTGTACTATGAAGAGTGAGTGGTACACCAACAAATTGGATAACCTAGATAACATGGATAAATTTCCAGAAAAAAACTGCCAGGACTAAATCACAAAGAAATAGAAAATCTGAATAGGACCTATAACTAGTAAGAAGATTAAATCAGTGATCAGAAATCTCCCAACAAAGAAAAGCCTTGAACCTGATGGCTTCACTGATAATACTACCAAACATTTAAAAAACTAATAATACCAATCCTCCTCAAACTTCAAAAAAATTGAAGAGGACAAAACACCTTCTAATTCATTGTGAGACCAGCATTACCCTTATACCAAAGCCAGACAAAGACACTCTAAAAAAAACACAACAACTACAGACCAGTATTTCTTACTAATATTGCAGAAATTTCCAACAAATTACTCACAAACAGAATTCAGCAACATATTAAAAGGACTGTACACTATGACCAAGTGGAATTTATTCCTGGAATGCAAGAATAGTCCCCATATGAAAATCAACCAGTGTAATATGCCACATCAACAGAATAAAGAGGGAAAAAACACTCATTTCAATTGATGCAGAAAGTACATTTGACAAAATTCAACCCCCTTTGATGTGAAATGTGAAAGTATGAAAGCTTTTCTTCTAAGATCAGAAGCAAGACAAGGATGCCCATTTTCACTACTTCTATTCAGCATAGGAGTAGAAGTTCTAGCCAGAGCAATTAGCAATTAGGGAAGATAAAGAAATAAAAGAACATCTAAATTGGAAAAGAAGAAGTAAAATTATTTCTGCTTGCAGGTGATATGATACTAAGTCAACACACAAAAGTCAGTTACATTTCTGAACACAATGAACAATTTAGAAAGAAAATTACAAAAACAATTCCATTTATAATAGCATCAAAAAAGATGCTTAGGAGGGGCACGTGGGTGGCTCAGTGGGTTGAGGCCTCTGCCTTCGGCTAGGGTCATGATCTCGGGGTCCTGGGGTCGAGCCCTGCATCGGGCTCTCTGCTCAGCGGAGAGCCTGCCTCCCCCCCTCTCTCTCTGCCTGCCTCTCTGCCTATTTGTGCTCTTCTGTCAAATAAATAAATAAAATCTTTAAAAAAAAAAAAAAGATACTTAGGAATTAACCAAGGAGATGAAAGACTGTACAATGAAAACTAAATCATTTCTAAAAGAAATTTTATTTTATTTTTTTAAAGGTTTTCTCTATTTGACACAGAGAGAGAGATCACAAGTAGGCAGAGAGGTGGGGGGCGGAGGAAGCCGGCTCCCCGCTGAGCAGAGAGCCGGATGCGGGGCTCGATCCCAGGACCCTGAGATCATGACCTGAGCCGAAGTCAGAGGCTTTAACCCACTGAGCCACCCAGGCACCCCGCTAAAAGAAATTTTAAATGACATAAGTGGAAACATATCCCATTCTGATGGATTAGTAGACGTGGTATTATTAAAATGTCAATATTACCCAAAGCAATTGATTGCAACAGATTGCAACAGATTGAATGCAATCCCTATCAAAATCCCACTATTTTTTGCAGTAGTAGAAAAAACCATCTTAAAATTCATATGGAATGTCAAGGGACCTCAAATAGCCAAAATAATCTTGAAAAAGAACAAATCTGGAGGCCCCAAACTTTCTCACTTCAAAAGCTACAGCAATCAAAACAGTGTGGTATTGGCATAAAGATAGACATACAGACCAAAGGAACAGAATAGAATCCAGAAATAATCCTCACATATAGAGTCAAATTATTTTTGACAGAGTGCCAAGATCACACAATGGAGAAAGAACAGTCTTCAACAGATTGTGCTAGGAAAACTGGATATACACATACAAAAGAATGAAGTCGAACCCTTACCTAACACCAGGCACAAAAATTAACTCAAAATGGATCAAGGACCTAAAATATAAGACCTAAGACAATAAAAACTCTTCGAAGAAAACTTAGGGCAAATGCTTTATGACATTGGATTTGGCAATGATTTCTTGGATAGGACACCAAAGGCATAAAAAAAGAAAAAAATAGCCAAAATAGATAAAAAAAAAGAAAAAATAGCCAAAATAGACTTCATGAAAATTAAAAAGAATTATACATCAAAAGACATTATCAACAGAATAAAAATGCATCCCACAGAATGGGTGGAAATATTTGTAAATTGTATATCTAATAAGGGATTAATATCCAGAATATATAGAGAAATTTTAAAACTCAACAACAAAAAACAATCCAATTCAAACATGGGCAAAGGAATTTCTCTAAAGAAAGAAACATGAATGGCCAATAAGCACATGAAAAGATGTTCAGCATCACTAATCATTAGGGAAATGCAAATCAAAGCTACAGTAAGACATCACCTTACACTCATTAGGGTGGCTACTATCAGAAAGACAAAAACCAAAGTAAGTATTGGTGAGGATGTAGAGAAATTGCTCCTTCCCTCTGCCCCTTCCCCCACTCATTCTCTCCCTCATGTGTGCGTGCTCTCTCTCTCTTAAATAAATCTTTTAAAAAAATGGTTAAGATCATAAATTTTATGTGTATTTTACCACAATAAAAAAAGACAAAAAATACCTATCACTGCTGATTATTTAGTAGTAACAAAATCTTTTTAAGCTACATGACTTTTGACTGTAGATTCCTGTGGACTACATCCTGGAAATGAGGGAATAAGAGATTTTCTTTTTAGCAGAACTTTTTCTCTCATTACCAGGACCAATATTTGTCAGAAATTCTCTATTCCAGAGTGAAAAGGTCAGAGGCAGAATTCCTCCACTTGAGGGGAAAGAAGATGTAGATATAGGCAGCTGTGGGAGTGGCCTCTACCTTTTCCCCACCATTCAAAACACTATACATTCCATAATTCAGTTCTCATCAAAAAAACTAAGAAATGTTAGAACAAATAATCTCTTCATCAATGCAGTATTTTTTTTTCCTGCTGGGGACAGGGCAACTGGGGAAGAACAACAGTACAATCATATCAGAAGAGGAAAGAGACCCTTTCACAAGTAGAGGAAAGAGCTGACAGTCAAGAATTCTTGAGGAGCAGTTGAGAGAATACGGTTCCTACTTGCTGTCCCGTCTCCCTGGCAAGCTGGACAGACTACAAGGCAGAGAAAGGTGTGGCAACGTGGCCTCTAACACAGAGACCCTTCAGATCCCAGTGACTGTAGAAAGAACTGTTCATAATGAGATTCAAATTTGCTAAAGATAAGGATTGGTGATCGGAAGATTCTCTTTCCATTCTTACCCTTTATAAAATGAATGTAGGGGCCAGGGAATTGTGCTTTTTCAGTATTCCACCATACTATACGTTATTAGATTGTCCTTGAGTAATATTCTTTCTTTTTTAGTTTTATTGAGAAATAATTGACAAATATAGAATTATATTTTATAGGTAAATTTTGAGGCCTTAATCAGGAAGGTCTAGCAGTTAAAAATGTATGATTATGCCTCTAGCAAAATGAGTAATTCTCGATAACTAACAAGTATATATGTGCTAACTACTAAAACCAAAGGGAATCTCCCTATAAGAACTAGGTAGATGCTATAAGTTATAAGATCGAATGATTAAATAACAATCTTAATTAATAAATAAAGTTAATGATAATAGCAATGAATTTTTAATTTTCGTCACTATCCAATATGAGGTTTCTGTACTTTTTTGAATTAAGAAAAGTCTTTCAGTAATAGCAAAGTACTATACAAATATTCTTTTAAAGTTAATCCTTTTAAAAAGGCATTGTCAGGGACCTGTAAGAGAAAGTCAAAGCCACAGCAACTGTTATTATCTGCAGTGCTCCACACGTGGGTACAGTACCTCTATGGCAACCATGTGACAATCCAGATATGCCTCTTCAGCTAAGTGGGCTGCAACTTCTTCTGTCAGGGTCTGTCCATCCCATCATGGTCCAAAAGATCCAGGACAAAGACCACAAACCAGGCCTTGGAGATTTTAAAAGTCAGTGTCATAAGGCTGGTAGGCAAAACAATTATTGGTTCTCAAATTGTAAATGAACCAAATTAGAATGATCTTTTATTTTCAACTAGGCCTTTCTATGGTGAGTCTTAGAACTTGAGTGTCTTTGACAATAGTGGCTATTACCTGGAAGCCTTCATTGCTTGGCTCTTAATGATCATACCCCTCTATAGAAACAGTTTGAATTTTTTTTTAAAAGATTTTATTTATTTATTTGACAGAGAGAGAGACAGTGAGAGAGGGAACACAAGCAGGGGGAGTGGGGGAGAGAGAAGCAGGCTTCCTGCAGAGCAGGGAGCCCAATGTGGGGCTCGATCCCGGGACCCTGGGATCATGACCTGAGCCGAAGGCAGACGCTTAACAACTGAGCCACCCAGGTGCCCCAACAGTTTGAAATTGGTGGTGAATCCTTTGAGCTTAAGGACTGTGCTTTGGGGCATGCCTCCTAGAAGTATTTTTCTTGTGTCCTGTAAGGAAGGTCTTGAGACCTATTCATCTCACACATCCCAGGTAAATCAGAAGTATCAGAGGAGGGGCGCCTGGGTGGTACAGTCGGTTGGGCGTAGGACTCTTGGTTTTAGCTGGGGCCTTGGTCTCAGGGTCATGGACTCAAGCCCCACCTCAGGCTCCACTCTCAGTGCTGAGTCAGCTTGGGACTTTCCCTCCCTCTCCCTATGCCCTCCCCTTTAACACCCCCCCATATGTGCACTTGCACATCCTCTCGCTCTCTCTCAAATAAATAAGTAAATCCTTTTTTTAAAGTATCAAAGGAATAGTGTATTCCATAGGTGTTACCACCTTTGATGACTGACTGAGTTGTGGCACTCTGAAGGAGCACCTTCAACAATTTTGTACTTTACACAGACCATGTGTAACCCATGCCACATGGCCAACCCTGGGAAGTTTCTACCTTTGGGCTATCATTCTTTGCTAAGACCACCAAGGGAACCTTCCTCATCACTGAACTGGCCCTCAACCCTTAGAGGCACGGGGAGCAGTGCTCTAGGGGATCTGGGCAGAAACTCTGCCAAACTGTTGCTGGACAGCATCTACAGAGGCAGATGTGTGGATTCTACTAACCAGAGCCTGATCTGAGGATCTGCTCATGATCCAAAGTCCTGCTAGATCTGCTGTTTTCCTTTTACCATAGTTTTTGAGGCATTCGAAGAGCTTTTTCCAGATTATGTTTAAAATTAAAACTAAAGCCTTGTCGTAAAGAGTTCAAGGATAGACACAGAGTACTGATGGCTTGTGATACCCTTGCCAATTTAGCAAGACCAGCAATTGGCATTGTCTCAGGATAGAGCTCGATCCTATAGACAAATCATTATGGCCAAGGAAACTCAGGGAATGAGTTTGAAGGCATAAATCCAGGATAAGAGAGCCACTGACATATTCACAGGATAGTTCCACTCACTCATGAAAAAATTTTAGTGAATTTGCTGTTAGTCCCGCTTTAAAACTATATTGAATTTTGCAGGTCTGTTCTATATTAATTTGATTAATAAAATTAGCAATGCGAGTTCATAATAATTCACAGATCTTTCTCTAGGAAAGGACTTCAGTTTTCACACTCTTGTTTGTCTCCCCTTTAGGCTCTCAGCTTCCGTGCATTCTTTGTTTTTGCATTCCCAAGATCCAGACCAAATCCTGGCAGCTAATAGACCTGCATTATTACCTAATTGTTAAATTATGAGTAAATTAATGATAAATGTATGAGTTGAAACTAGGGAAGCTTGTATAGCAGTAAGCATCTTGTAGCTTTAAAAGTAATTCAGGACTAGATGATTAACTTTTTATAGTGCTATTACCTTCTCCCAAAATGATTTTCCCAATTGAATGAAAGGTGTAATTAACTTCATTTAAAAAAAAGTAGCCTACAAATAAGAACCAAAGATTTGCCTTTCCTTCTTCCCTACTTCTCTATCTTCCTCCTCTTCTAACCCCCAAAATTAGAATCTCATCTTCCTCCAGGAAATATGGTTTAGGTTCAGGGAACCTAAAAAAATTAATAAAGTTAATATACTTTCCTTCTTGTTCGCTACAAGTTATTTGTTTTGGATGAAAGGATAAGAGGTTATTAGGAAAATTTTATTCTGAATACTTAATTCAGAACTGCTGAGTTCAGTATAAGGTCAAGCTTTTTTTTTCTTCGTCTGATATTCTTGTGCTATGGATTTAAACAGTATAAACTGTAGGAACTCCTGATATACATAATTTTTTTACCCTGAAACATATATACACGTGTGTGTGTGTGTGTGTGTGTACACATGCATATATATACACACACGAGTATATATCTCAGGATAAGAAAACTGTGTGTATGTGTGTGTATGTTTAGTTTTAAATATTTTTTAAAGGAAATGTATACTACAGAAAGATTTCCTATGATAATCCAAATGAACTGAAACTGCCATCATCATCAAATTCCGTATCACTTCAACATTCATATTTAATTATCTCAAAAGATGCTGTAAACTCTCTGATGGAGAATTTTTACAAAGTGAAATTAAAAAGCATTTACTAGAACTAATATGTTGAATATTAGTATTTACAGAATATTAGTCTTCTGAAAACACTTCAAAATGTTTGCCATATTTTCATCTTCAGAACAAGATTTCTGAAAAACAAAACATTTCCCAGGTAAAAGTAAAAATTTATTCCAGAGCAGCATCTGTTCTTCAGATTGGATTGAAGCAGAAACATATATAAATGTATATAAATTATAGGCATACAGTTTCTGCCATACCTGCATAATGGCAGGGAATTGGACTATGTTATTATTTTTCTATCATCATTATAATATTATTTCTATAATAATTAGTTTGTTTTAGCCTTCCTATCTAGTTAGATAAGACTCTAAGTCTACAGTTTGATTTTCTTTTTATGTATATGAAGGGGTCATCAAGGAAAGTATGGGTGTCTAGCAGTGTAATAAAGGGAAAGAGCAGTGAACTAAGAGTAAGAAGACCTAATTTTAGTTCTGTCTCACCTCTTACTGTGCTAAGCCTCGGTTTCCTTATCTGTAAATGAGGATAACATCTGCCTATCTATCCTCTAGTTCTGTTGAAAAAGCAAAATAAGGTATAGGAAGGCCTTATCAAATATTAAGCACCCAGTATTACAGCAAGATACAAACTGGTGGTACTTTCACTAGTACTTGTCTAAATTCTTTTCCATTTTAGTTTCACAAATTCACAGCCTAATTTCTCTCTGTGTTGTGACTGACACACCCTTTATATCGTATAGTGTTAAGATAATTTACTGAGGAAAAACAAGAGAAGTTGACAGACTTTAGATACCAATGAAATTCTTACTTAGTACAAATCTAGTATTGAATTAGAAATGGGAGCTTCCCATCTCTGGGTCAGTAGCTGAAATCTGATTCAGCCTAGATGATAACCTGAAGTCGCAGCTATTAGATGCTATTTGGAAATCCCTGTTTAAAGGTACTGATCATCTTGTTTTATTCATTCAGTGAATATTAAACAGAGACTCATCTACTTGCTTCTCTGACTCACTACTCTTCCACTGTCCTGAGGCAGAAAGAATATATTAATAAACATAACTGTCAGACTATTCTGGTGTTAATTATTCACTGGGAATTTCCCCAAGCCAAGCAGTCATTTGGAGAGAGAAGAAAGGACCTGTTATTGATTACCTAACCCAGCCCTAAAACAGCCGTTCTGCTGAAACACCAAACAAAAGGTCAGGAAATTTAGAAACTTTTTAAAACACATGATTGGTTATGAGCCATATTTGCTTACAACAATCTATACTCTTCAATAAAAAGATTCACACTTCATGCTCTAACAGAACCCTCTGCTTCCCTTTTTACAACACTTCCACCACTGTTGTTACATATTACTTGTTGTCTCTTCTTGCCATTTAACTACCGAGTAAAGACAAAAGAATCTCTATTTTGTTCATGATTGTATCCTTGAATTCTGGCACATAGAAAGTACTCAGTAACTTCCTATAGAAGTAATGATTAAAGTACCATACTTTTCATCCATTTTTAGGCTTTGGGAAAGATATTTAGCCTCTTTGAGCCCATTTCCTCAATGCTGTAATGGAAACAAAATATTTTACAGGTTTTCTTAAGGATTTTCATAAAATATGAAGGTTAAGTGCCTATTACAGTAATAGGCACTCAAAGAGTAGTAAATATTAGTATTATTTTTACTGTTTTTCCTTTTTATCATTATAAACTGAATTCTTCTAAAACTAGGATCATAATTTTTTGTCCATAATGAATAAATCTTCACAGTATATATTTCAGAAACCTTCAAAATCTCTACAGCCTAGTTCCTTGGGGGTTGGGGAATAAAAGCAGTTGATTTTAAGGTTAAAGCTTTTTTTTCAAACAAAGTTTTATCTTGTTTTGCTTAACTGTCCCTCTTCTTAACAGCTGGAACATATAATCAATGAAATCACTTTAAATATTCAACTGAGTTAAATGGTGATTGTCTTAGATAGGTTGGTATATGAATTGTATAGAATGCCAAACGACTTAATTTTAGGTAAACCAAACTTTAGGCTTTCTATAAAAAGGATGCTCTAGCATATATACATTACACACACAGATTACACTTACATATATATTACTGCTACATCTTTAGCCACATAAAATATTATATCCTCTGAAACAGGTAAATATAGGCCGTGAGAAGATAAGAAAAGTGCATTTGGGAAGATTGCAAATAATTACATGTAAAAATAGTATACTAAGAGGAAGTTCATGTATGTTACTATTTTTAAGTGGAGTTTTTATCTGTGTTTGAGAAGAGGAAATGGTCATCATTGTTGTTGTTGTTGTTTTAAATAACCTGTTGCTAGAAGTTACATATGAAATTCCAAGTTCCTTAATTAAGGTAAGGTAACCATGCAAGGGCTCAAATTTTTAGAGTACCAGATTCTACCATGCAAAGCTTATTAACTGAATTCTCCCTCCCCACACATACTGATTTGGTTTTTTATACATACTGTAGTTTATTTGGGGATGTATTGAACTCTAAATGCCATACAGCATGCAGGTAGGGTTGCCCTGTGGAGTTTAAGAGCTGACTTGGAATTGAGAAGGTCATGATTACTTAGCAGCATTGCAATAATAATGTAAACTAAAAGATTGGTTGAGATTCACACACACACACACACACACACACACACAATTACATTTCTTTGTCACTTAAGAAATTTCTGGGAAATGGCTGACAAGCCAACTTGATATGGATCCTTGAGGTTCAAGTGTGTGAATACATTTTGAAAAGTGTGAATCTGCAAAATATTCTAATAGTCTTGAGACATTCTAATGATTTCTTGGAGTTTAGACTCTATTATATCCTTTAAGTTAAAAATGCTTGTATAACAAGATCAATTATTGTGACAATGTTCTCCTTTGTCATCGGGTTAGATATATATTTTACCTCTCTCAGCTGGCTTGTTTCCCTCATCTTATCAATGTGTTTGGGTTTTTTCAAACTAAACCCAATTGAAATATAATTTTAAAATATCTTTCCATAACCTTGCTTTCATCTCAAACTACAATTTTATTTTGATTTCTTGAAAGGATAATCTGTATTTACTGCGTCCTTTGTCCACTCCCATTCACTCTTCAACCCAAGAAATCTAGCTTTTACCCCTTCTACCACTCAAACTACTGCTCTTGTTAAGATCACCAGTGAATACTTTTTGGTTCATTCTTTGGTGGTTCCCCTTATGGCCTCTACCCATAGCCTCCTAATTGGTTTCACCAGCAAGTCTTCCCCTGTTTATCTCTTAAAAGTTAATTTTTCCCCAGAAATCATCCTTACCTCTCTTTTCCTTTAAGGCAACATTTTCAACCTTTTGGGGAACATGGAATCATTTGAAAAGCTAGTTAAAATGCTAGACCTTTTCAAAAGAAAAATGTGTACATACAACTTAATTTTGCATAAAATTTCAATAGTGCTGATGGCTTCCCATTCTCTGTTCTGTATGTTGTTCTTTGGTGAGCAGATCCACCCCATTCTTCATGCCCATGTGCCAGGAACTTTCAAATTTATGTATTCACTTCAGATCACTTTTTTGAGCTTTAAATGCTTATTTCTAACTGCCTTCAATCTCTTGTATGTCTTCTGATTGTCTTTATAGTATTTATGAAATTTATTTCTCTTACAAAGTTTCTTCCTCTTCTTCTTAAGGACCCCACAGTCTACTTACTAGTTTAAGCTAGAAACTTCATATTTATCCCTGACTCCACCCTATGCTTCCATATTTAATAAATCCCTAAGTCTGTCACTTCTACCTCCTAACCTCTTACTGATGAAAAAACAAATATGACAACGTTATAGACTGAAACAAGGACTTAGTACAGACAAAACCTTTTAAATTAGTGAAAATAATTTCTTTTTTTTAACTCCAGTATAATCGATATACAAGGTTATATTAGTTTCAGGTGTGCAATAACATAGTGATTCAACAATTCTATACATTACTTGTGCATCATGATAAGTGCACTCTTAATCCCCTTTACCTATTTCACCCATTCCTCACCCCCACTCACCATGAAAATAACTTCTTGAACAAATATCCAAGTAAGAATAGTAAACATCGGGTTTAAAGTGGATTTAGACGGACTGATCCTTTTATTCTGTGATGATACTACAGATTTTATTATCTGGGTATTCACTACCATTTGGCAAAACCTATCTTAATCAAATTTTAAACGCTGGCATAAGATAATACAGAATTTATTCTAGTGGCAGGATTTATGTTAACAGCTTTATAAAGGACTTTAATTCTGTATAGAATCAAGGGCAGAAGGGGTTACATAAATATA
Organism: Potos flavus; assembly: GCA_028534135.1. NCBI lineage: Eukaryota > Metazoa > Chordata > Mammalia > Carnivora > Procyonidae > Potos > Potos flavus. Next base: position 37,779,783 of record CM052891.1, on the reverse strand, counting down.
CATATATGTTTTTATGTAAGACTTTTCCTTTTCTACTATAGGTTCTGCCTCAACCTTAGTCTAGGCCCTTTTCTCGCTTGAATTATTGCCTCCTAACATGATCTCTTTGCATCTAACTGATCCTCATACTGATATATCCTTCACCTACCTTCAGGCATGACTCCGATTTATTCATGTCACTTTCCAACTTAAAGTTTCCCAATATTCTCCATTGCCTATGGTCTAGACTTTGGCATGGCATTTTAAAAAATTGACCCTAGTTCAACCTTCCAGCCTTACCTACTGCCACTGAGCCTTACACCCTTTATTCAGGCCTTAAAGAACTATGCTGTTTTCCCTAAACATGCCTTCTATCCTCTCAAAGTTAATTTATATGCACCAAATTAATGCTTTATATTTATTATTCCATTCTACTAACAGTCCCAGGAAATTATTGTCCATTCTTCAGATGAGGAAGCTGAGACCCAAAGAGATTAGTGACTTGCTCAAATCATATGGCACCAAACTCAAATTGAAACTTAGTATATCTTCACTCTAACTAATGCCTTTACTACTCCCCTTCTAGAATGCCCTTTCCCATCATTTTTCTGTCTAGTAACATTCCATTCATCCTTTAAAGTTTATCTCATATCACCTCGCAATGGAGAGTCTTCACCTTTTATTCATTTATTCTGTAAACTTTTTTTTTCCCCTGGGTGGGCATGGAACCCAGTGCAGGGCTTGAATTCGTGACCCTGAGATCAAGACCTGAGCTGAGATCAAGAGTTGGACGCTCAACTGAGTGAGTCACTCAGGTGCCCCTATATTCTAAACTTTGAGGACTTTTTGAATATTGGTTAAGAATCTGGATTTTAGAATTAGACAAGATGTGGACTGTCCTGGTTTTCTGATACTCTGATTTCTAGTTTTTCTTGTATAATCCAACCCATCATGAAAGCATTGTTTTTAGTTTCCTGCTTTGATTTCTTTAGAGTGAGAACTTATAGATAATTGTGAAGAGAGTTGAGTACAGAATCTTACTAAAAATTTAGAACTTTCCTTCAATCTTTTACAGCCCTCTTAGCCATACCTAATTAAACAGCAGTTTTTAAAGTAACTAGCCTTTATTTAGGTTTTTCAAAAACATTTGAGTTCATATTTCTAGAAATAACAACTTTTTATTTTTGTACTCACATGTAATTGTTTATATAATACTTCATTACATTATACAATTATGATAAGAAATCCAATGGGCACCAAAGTTTTTTTTTTTTTTAACACATAATGTATTATTTGCCCCAGGGTACATGTCTGTGAATCATCAGGCTTACACATTTCACAGTACTTACCATAGCTCATAACCCTCCCCAATGTCCATACCCCAGCCACCCTATCCCTACCACCCTACCCCCCAGCCACCCTCAGTTTGTTTCGTGAGTTTAGGAGTCTCTTATGGTTTGTCTCCTTCCCGATCCGATCTTTTTTTTATTTCTCTCCCCCACGACCCCCCGCCCTGCCTCTCAAATTCTTCATATCAGAGAGATCATATGATAATTGTCTTTCTCTGATTGGCTTATTTCACTTAGCCTAATACCCTCTAGTTCCATCCACGTCGTTGCAAGGGCACCAAAGTTTTTAAAATAAACACACAGATTCTTTTTTTTAAAGATTTATTTATTTATTTGAGAGAGAGAAAGAGAAAGTGGTGAGGGAGGGCAGAGGGAGATAATCTCAAGCAGACTCCCCTCTGAGCACAGAGCCTGACATGAGGCTCGATCTCACAACCCATGAGATCACGACCTGCGCCAAAACCAAGAGTTGGACACTTAATTAACTGCACCACCCAGGCGCCCACAAGCACACAGATTCTTGATAAGCATGCAACTTAACCGGTAAAAGTAGAAGTGAATGGGTATTACTAGAGAGGAGTGGCCTGTTAGGAGCATCTCTGCTACTGTGACAGGATGCTTTATAGAGACAATGGAGACCATCAGTCCCTCAAGTCCTTTAAAAGTAGAAGCTAATTAGCAATTTGCATGGATTGCTGTGATGATTAAATGAGATATAATTCACTTAAATAGTTTGGCATAATGCTTAGCACATAGTAAATGTTCAATAAATGTTACTATTACTAAGAACCATTATAACCTTTATAGAAGGGGTCTTAAATAAAACATTAACCTGACAGCTTTGGGTGGTGATGAGAGGAGGGGAGGAATAAACTTTTCAAATGCAGACCAGTAAAGAGCACACCATTCAGGAAGAACATTGGGTAGTTTGGCGAATTGAGGGCCAGTTTTTCATATATCTCATCTGTCTCCCCTGCTTTACTGTAGACTGTTTACCGTATAATTATATATTCTCATACTTTGAATACCTAGCATTAACATGGTGCCTGGCAGAGTTGGTATTCATATTTTGGTATGCCTCTGTTGATCCATCAGTAATATTACTGTTCATATTTATGAACAGTAATTATAATGTATGTCCAAATATGAATTAATATTTGAAGGGACTTTGAAAGCCCCGTTGTAAAGATTCAATATAAAAAATTTACTATTCTGTCTTCTAGTGTTCTGTTTTTATTATTACAGGGTTTTTCTTTTGAGTATCAGCACTGACCATTTCAGTACTTACCCTTTTGTCCATGTAAAAATGTAAGCAGCCGTTCTTCTGTAGTTAATGCTTTAGTCTGGTTGACTCAAGCTATCTTTCTTCTGAGATTTTTAAAGGAAGGGTACTTGGGGCAAAGCATGTTTTATGTTTTTTGGGATGCAGAACAAAATTTAAACTCTTTGAGAAATGTGAACTTAATGTTTGGTAGAACATCCGTCCTTCAAGCAGTATCACCCAGTATAGTCCAGTATCAGTGTGGACCTTTGAGATGGGGTGGCTGTGGAGAATTAAAATGCCTTTAAGCAGAGATTGCATTTTACAAAGAAGATGAAACTTAACAGCCCACCAAGGTGGGTGTTTTTGTGCTTTTGTTCTTTTTATCATGATGGAATTTCTTCTTACAAGAATTATGTTTAAAATGTGTATTTAGGTGCCACTTTCGATTATTCCATTCAACTATAAAGAGTTTCAGAATGGAGAATTGGGGAGCTATGTTTTTGTTACAGTTTAACTGACCGTTTAATCATCCACCTCTGTTCCAGTAATATCTAGAATAAATTACTCCTGGTAATAATATAAGAAGAAAATAGCTTTCTTTAATTGTAATTCATTCAATGTTAGCTAAATCTGTCACCAGCCTCTCACTTAAAGGCACAAATTTATTTTCTATGACATAAAAAAGGACTATAATTATAAGTGGTTTTCAGCAATCAATAAATTTCACTAAGGACTTTATTTTTAACAGCTACTTATTATATCTTCCTATTTGCTCAATTTAAAAAATTAGCTTGGACATATTTTTAAATTTAATTTTGACCTAAATGATTAATTTTATTTTTTTTTAATTTTTTAAAGATTTTTATCTTTAAAAAAGAGAGAGATCACAAGTAGGCAGAGAGGCAGGCAGAGAGGGGGAAGCAGGCTCCCTGCTGAGCAGAGAGCCCAATGTGGGGCTTGATCCCAGGACCCTGAGATCATGACCTGAGCTGAAGACAGAGGCTTTAACCCACTGAGCCACCCAGGAGCCCCTAATGATTAATTTTAATAAGTAACTTTTCTTTAAAAATTTTTGTTAGAAGTTGGGTTAAGGCAGTAGTAACTTTCATTTCCCAAAATTGTATTGCTATTTTTAACTCAACACAACCCTTTTCCTTGAAGACCTTCCTTTTGAAAGGCAGTATTCTGCAGTTGAAACAGTCCACATTCAAATTTATTTTTCTCTGTATCTATTATTTTCCCTATAAAATTATAAAAACATCAGCCTCAAGGAGTAATTACTATTTTAAGTTAGACCACTTAAAGTGAAATACCTTACAAACAAATAAAAATAATGTAATTTCTGTTAATGTAGTCATTTTAAAACACTAAAACCAAATGTATATTCCATTGTTTTCAATTATGTGGAAAGAGCACTGGTATTGGAGTTAGAAGATGTATGTTTGTATTGGTTGCATGACCTTAGATTCGTTCTTTGAGACGCAGTTTCCTCTTACTTAAAAAAAAAATTAGCATGCTTATTATGAGGCATAAATAATATAGAAATATGAAAAAAACTCAAATAGGCAAAGTACTGTTACATAAATGTTTTATCATAGAAGTATTTTTATCATTAATGAATCTCTTGTATTTCTTCTCATGGTCAGTTTGTAACAGCGTTTTCCTAAAATAAGAGTTCATTTAGAAGGTTTATAAGGGGAACTACAAAATCCTTTTAAAAACTTTTAGGAGCACTTGGGTGGCTCAGTCGGTTAAGCAGCTGACTTCAGCTCAGCTCATGATCTCGGGGTCCTGGGATCAAGTCATGTATTGCAAAGGGGTCACTCTCAGTGGGAAGTTGGCTTCTCCCTCCCTCTCTGCCTCTCCCCATGCTGATTCTCTTTCCCTCTCTCACTCTCAAATAAAATCCTTAAACTTTTAAAAGTATTTCTCTTCTAATTATGTAATATACTCATTTTATTAGGGATGCTTATCAACCATAAATAGTTTTCCAGCTCTGGGCTTAAACCACGTAAGAAGGGAATTATGAAATCATTTCGAATCATTTCATGAACTCCCCAGAAAAGGATGGAAAAGTCAAAGCTGAAATAACTACTTCATAAGAAGTGACTATTTGAAGATAAATTTTAAAGGGACTGGTCTTTTCTGTTTTTATTTGTTAGATACCATAAAACAAGAGCTTAAACAGTAATTAGACTATCAAGCCTAATTATTGTTTTCTATAAGTATACCAGGTTCTTAAGTATCTAAAACCAGTTGATATTATTCCTCTCTGAGGTTTTTAGACAAAATAGGAACTAGTGGTTTATTTATTTATTTTTTTAGATTTATTTATTTATTTGAGAGAGTGCGCGCACGTGCTTGCATGAGCTGGGGGAGGGACAGAGGAAGAAGGAGCGAGAATCTCAAGTAGATTGCACTGAGTGGAGCCCCTGAGATCAAGACCTGAGCTGAAACTAAGAGTCACAGGTTTAACCCACTGCATCACCCAGGCGCCCCCGTTTTATTTTTCCAACATTTTATTGTTTAAAAAAGTAAACAAGCAGACAATTGAAAGAACTCTACAGTAAACACCCAAATACACACCCTTCCTAGATTCACAATTAGCATTTTGCTCTCTTGACCTTATCACATATCCACTCACCTATCCACCCTGGACTAGAAGTTTTAAGCAGGAAAAATGTTTTTGTTTTTTTTTTTTATATCTATTTTATGTAGTAATATGTAAGAAATATTTTAAAAGTTCAAGGCTTTACAAGCTACAACTTTCTGAATGAATTTTACATTAAAAATATGCTGTATGCATAGCATAAAATATAAAAACACGAATGGAAAGATGAACCCCAAATTTAGGAAGAGTACCTACATGTACAGACAGGGGTGAAAGGGTTCACAGAAGGCTTCAGTTGTGATGTTTTATTTATTTAAATCCAAAGAGTAAAATGTTAGAATGTGATAGTACTGTCTATTGAGTATCTGGCTGTTTGTTATCCTCTCTGTTCTTTGCTGTATGTTTGAAATATTTCACAATTAAAAATTAAAATATTTGCTACTTAGTTTTCTTTTCCCTTGGCAAAAGTATTTTTCACTTCACTTAAGATCCATTGTCTAGTTGGCCTTCCAACTGAGGTGGATTAAATAGAATCTGCAATACCATATCTTTGCTCAGTTGATGCACTAGCTGAAGAATGATACGAAATACCCCCTCCTACCAAGTATTGAGGAGTATAACTTTTGCATACTTCTTGGTTTTGCCTAACCCAGAGAGAAGAACTTCCTGTATTGTACTTAAATTCCTTGAAGATATTTGACATGCTTGTTGAAAAGGGTATAACTGTGTAAGTATGTGATTTTGCATGTTCACCTGATTTTAGAAAAGAAAGACATGGAAGATGAAATATGGCCAGGGAAGCTGATACATGAAAGCTCAAAGAGATAATGATGCTGTTCAGCCAGGACCGAGAAACTTGACCAGTCTAAACAAACTGCATAGTACTAAATTGCTTGTGAAAGGGCTGAATCAATCCTGCTGCGATTTGAACTTTTGGCTCCTGAAAGTCTAGGACAGGCTTGAAAATAAAAATAAAGGCCTTACCTAACTGGATTGTATTCCAGGCCCTCTACTGGATTCTCTGTGTAAAGGAGGCATCTATCTATCAGAAAAGAGAGAGCAGGAGAAAAATGAGGCAGTGAAAAGCAGTCTTAGGGGCCACTCCTTATACCAGCTATGAGAGAGATCACTAATGTGTTGATTCCTTCAGGAAATATTTATCTAGAGCCCTAAGAAAACTACAGTGGGGTACAGTGTAAGGGATCAACCAAATATATTTAATGCTTAAGACTTGCCTAGCACTGTGCTAAGCTCTGTGAAGTCCACAAAAGAGAGTTACTGTGTCTGATTTTCTCCCACCAAGAGATACGTTATACAGCATAAAATAGAGAGGAAAACCTTGAATAATAATATAGATTATAAATTCTAAAGGAGTCAGAAAAGTGTCATAGCATGCTATAAACAAGGAATTGATCATTGGACTTAATCAGAAGACCCAAGTACAAATCCTAGCTCTGATGTTTGCTGTATAAACTTGGGCAGGTTCCTTTATTCCTGACCCTCAGGTTCTTCATCTGTAAAATGAAGCTGATAATCCCAGCTAGTTCTGCTTACCTGTACACAGGATCGTAATGAGAATCAGTGAGAATGAATGTGAAAACACTATAGAGTTTCTAATTATTGAGAGACTGGAGAATTGAAATAAGGCCTTGAGAAATATGTTCTACATGGGTAACTCGAAAGGCTAGATAAAAGTGGTCTCAGAGAGGGAACAACTTGAACAGAGAGTAGAATGAGACTCATACAGGACAGTATAAAAACCTAATTATAACAAAGATTTGTTTTGGGAGAATGGGTAAAAAAAAAAATAGTTGTACTGATTGTTTTGGAGAAGGAATGGAATTGAGGGTAACATGCCATAGGGACTGGATTATAGTAGGATTTAAATTATGGAGGATCTGAAAGCTAGAAGTGAAAGTTTGGACTTGTTCTGAAAGGGAATAAGGGACTATTTGGGGATTTTGAGTAAGGAATTATTTTAAAGGTATTTAACTCTTAGTCATTTTAATAGTACCTTAGAAAGTACCTGGCATACAGGTGTTCAAAATTAGTCCAACTGAATTCAGACCATCTATCAGCAATATATAAGATGAATTAGACAAATCTACACCTAGAGTCTAAGCTTCTTATCATCTAGATTATTAGTCTGGTTCATCTTTTTCTTGAGCTGCCTAGCTAGTAGGTTTATTTCAAACATCAAATAAGATGATGATGCCACCATTATCTACAAATACATTAAATGCTTCCTTCACATAGGATGCTGTGTAAAGAAACTAGTGAAACAAACAAAAAACTATAGCTATAAATGCCTTGGAAAATGTCTTGTGATGAATATTAGCTTGAAATGCAGAGTTCTAAGGGATTTGGTAGCAAGAGGATGGTATACTACAGCCAGAAGATCTTAATTGCTATATTTAGTACTGGGTTAGGTCCCTATTACTGTCAGGACCTGCTAGGCATAGCTAGGATCAAATAGAGAAAATACCAAGTGCCGTAAGGTAAGTAAGGTCTCCAGAAGTTCTTCCTGTTGGAAATAGAACTTTTCAGACTTAACCTGTTCCATGGTAAACCTCCATCATCTTGGAGACAGTGTAGAGTACTGGTTAAGGAAACAGGTGCTGGAGCCAGAATAACTGGCTGGGGTTGAAATACTGCTATATAACCTTAAATTATTCCACCTCTCTGAGCCTCATAAAGATAAGAATAGAACCCTAGAGCTGTTGGTGAGGATTAAGTGAGATACTGCATGCTGGTGCACCATGAATGTCAGCTCAACAAATATCAGTTATTGTTTTTATTTTCAAGACCTTCCCAACTCCTCTAGCCTCCACTTTTTTGTTACTCCCAAATTAACTTTCTGTTTTTCTATCTCTTGTCTCACCCCATTCCAGGACACTGAAAGCCACATTTGGCTCATTACCTATAGTATGTTCTAGAGGATTAGCATCAAACAAGATCCTAAAATATCTTCTGAATTTAAAATTATATTATTTTCAAAGTAGTTTAAGTATTACATATATTTTGTTATAGTCTAAGTAATTCTTTGAAATCAATATCCATAATATAGTTTTTCATTTTTCTTTAAATTAAGTCTATTTTTCTAGTTTCTCTCCATAAGCATGTGTCATATACATATACATATAATATATATATTATTTTTTTAATGTAGTATGTAAAAGATGGGATGTAGAAGAGGATCTTGGGCCCGGAGGATAAGAGGCACTAAGATTCCATGGGAAAATTAAAAACTAAACCTTTTAGGAGGGCAATTTAGTCCTATCGAACAATTCCTAAGATGTTTAAAATAGTTTAAGTAACTGCCAATTCCACCTCTAGGCATAAATCCAAGAAATATATTCACATGTATTCACAAAGATTGCATGAAAGTATGTTCATAATGATATTGTATGTAATGGTTAAGACTGTAAGCATCTTGGGCACCTGGGTGGCTCAGTGGGTTAAATCTCTGCCTTTGGCTCAGGTCATGATCTCAGGGTCCTAGGATCAAGCACCACATCAGGCTCTCTGCTCAGCAGGGAGCCTGCTTCCCCCTCTCTCTCTGCCTGCCTCTCTGCCTACTTGTGATCTCTCTCTCTCTCTCTGTCAAATAAATAAATAAAATCTTAAAAAAAAAAAGACTGTAAGCATCTTAAATGTCCATCAGTAGAGGACTGTTTAAATTATATATAATTGTAAAATAGAACACTATACACTCCTTTAAAAGAATGAGGGAAATCTATATAAACATAGGAAAATGTCGAAGATGTAGTGATAAGTGGAGGGGAAAGCAAGAAGCAGAATAATATGTATAATGTATATAATATAATTCTATGTTTATGTGTGTTTCTTAAAAGGCAGCTACAATATATTAATGTTTACATATGCAAGGAAAATTTCTGGAAACACTGATAGTCATCCCTGAGAGTAGGATGATGGGGATAAGAAGAGTGACTTTTTTTTTTTACCTTTATGAATACTGAAAAAAAAATACCATAAGCACATATTACTTTTTCAAACGAGTAAAAATAAATAAAAAATTTTTTTAAAGATTTTATTTATTTATTTGACAGAGAGAGAGAGATCACAAGTAGGCAGAGAGGCAGGCAGAGAGAGGGGGAAGCATGCTCCCCGCTGAGCAGAGAGCCCGATTCGAGGCTCGATCCCAGGACCCTGAGATCATGACCTGAGCCGAAGGCAGAGGCTTTAACCCACTGAGCCACCCAGGCGCCCCTAAATAAAATTTTTTTAAAACTGGAAAAAAAAAGTTTTAATCATTCAGCATATGTTGCTTTTATTTTTTTAAACTAGGGGATTATGCTAAGTGAAATAAGTCAAGCAGAGAAAGACAGTTATCATATGGTTTCACTTATATGTGGAACATAAGGAATAGCATGGAGGACATTAGGAGAAGAAAGGGAAAAATGAAGGGGGGGGAATCGGGAGAGACGAGCCCTGAGAGACTATGGACTACGGGAAACAAACTGAGGGTTTTGGGGTGGGGGTTTAGGGTGGGTGGTCCCAGTGATGGGTACTAAGGAGGGCATGTATTGCATGGAGCACTGGGTGTTATACGCAAACAATGAATCATGAAACACTACATCAAAAACTAATGATGTACTGTATGGTGACTAACATAATAAAATTAAAGAAAAAAGAAAATGCAAAAAATAAAATGTTAAAACAATTTTAAAATAAATAAAATGTTTAAAGAGATAGAATGGGGATTAAATGGTTAAATGTTTTATAAGATGTGTTGGATGTGAAAAGTGATCTATAAATGCCTATTATTTTTACTAAACAATAGCATGTGGGACTTTTGTAACCTGAAGAAAGCAACATTTCAGCATCTCTTCCTACTGGAGCATATGGTGGTTAAGACCATGGATGAATGCCTTAGAGATTGCCTCTCGTGGAGTTGATATGCAGATCTTTTCAGTATTCCCCATTGCTATTATGGTGGAAAGTTCCATGGAAAGGACTAGAAGGGTTCAGTGTCATTGTTCTATCCAGTGTTTAAAACTATTGTCTGATACTCTTTTAAATAAAGCTATTAGCCACATGGTGATTGCAAAACGATTGCTTTTAAGAGCCTTTGTTTACAGAGTTTGGTTTATTGTATTGTATGAAGAATGCCTTTGACTAAGTGTAGTGAGATACCTCTTGGTGCTGTCTGGGCAAAGTTAGCAACTTGGATGTATTATCTTGAGAGTTTTATCCTAGCGTTTCACAGATTAACAGGAGACAGAATGTTGTGCTACTCCAGGTAACGCTTTTTGTTTTGTAACTCTTTAAAGTGTTGGTTTTCTCCCTTTGACACTCAGGGGATTAATTTACTATTTATTTCTGTAGATTACGCCCTTGGAGAAAACATAAAATACAAATAGGCAGATATAATCATATTTTCTTATGACTAGGTATTTTTAAAATAAAGTTATATAAGTTAATATTATTATTTAAAAGCTTGTAATAGCTTTTAAATAATAAAAGCTATTATTATAGCTTTTATAAGGGACACCTGGGACACCTGGGTGGCTCAGTTGGTTAAGCATCTGCCTTTCGGCTCAGGTCAAGACGGTCCTGGGATCTAGCCCCTTGTCAGCTCCCTGCTCAGTGGGGAGCCTGCTTCTCCCTCTCCCTCTGCCACTCCCCCTGCTTGTGCTCTCCTGCTGTCTCTCTCTCTCTCAAATAAATAAATAAAATCTCTAAATAATAAGAGCTTGTAAATACAAAAATTCAGTAAACACTACAGATCTCACATTACTACAAAATGCAATATTAAGTTAATGTAATTAGTTGCCTGGCAAACAATAATGGTGAACACTTCCTGAATGAAATGGGGTAGTACATTAGGGAAGTTTGTATGTATTTTAATGTCCATTCATTCATCAACTTCTCACCCCAAATACAAACAAATACAATTAGCTTTCTGTTACTGGAAGCTGATTGGCCAATTTATGAATGGTAATAATGAGAATGTAAAACTGTGAGGTAAACATTACCATCCCCACTTGAAGATTAAAGAAACTGAGGCTAGAACAGATTAAAATTTGCCCATGGATAAAGTAACTAGAATCTAGAACTTCTGATATCAGACTCATTGACATTTTAATGTTGCCTGCTTTAGCTGTTTTTCAGATTGGTGGAAAGAGCATAGAGGATTATTTCTAGTCAACATCTTAACTTCTTCGACAAATGAATTAAAATGTACAGTCAGCTTTACTTCAAGGTTGCCAGACAGAGGCCCTTGCCCACCCCCAGCATACACACAAACATACGGACACTCAACTTTCTTAATGACCTGAAGAAAGGCACATAGGTTTTTTTTTCCCTATTAAGAGTTTTTACCTCAGAGAAACAGTCAAAAGAGAAGATTAACAGAGGAGTTAGAAAAGCAAAAAAAAAAAAAAAGAAGAATATTAAAAGATTTAGGGGCACCTGGCTGGCTCAGTTGGTAGGAGCATGTGACTCTTGATCTCGGGGTTGTGAGTTCTACACTTTGGGTGTAGAGATTACTTAAAAAAAAACAAAATCTAATTAATTAATTAATAGATTTATTACAGTCATGCACTCTCTGATCTAAGATACTTTTTTGGAGACTCCCAATTCTCTGATTTTATTTCTGAAGGGCCGTCTCCCCAACCTTTCTCTTAACTCTCTTGAGCTTACAGAGCCATTAAGTCCCAAGTGTAGATTTTTGTGCCATACACTCTTTCAAGTACTTTACATCGTTTAACTTAATCCTCATAGTAACTTCATAAATCAGGTACTAATACTAAGCCACAGATTAAGTAACTATCCAAAGTTCACAGTTAATGGTAACACTAAGATTCAAACCCAGCCTGATAACTCCAAGGCTAGGATTTTTTTTCAAGTATAATTAACATACAGCTTTATATTAGTTTCAAGTGTACAATATAATAATTCAACAATTCTATACATTTCTCAGTGTTCATTAAGATAAGTGTACTATAAATCTCTTTCTCTATTTCACCCATCCCCCCCTCCCACCTCCCTTTTGGCAACCACCAGTTTTCTGTATTTAAGAGTCTAGTTTTTTGTTTGTCTCTTTTTTTCTTTGTTCATTTGTTTCTTAACTTCCACATATGAATGAAACCATTGATATTTGTCTCTCTCTGACTGATTTTACTCAGCACTATACCCTGTAGGTCCATCCATGTTGTTGCAAATGGCAAGATTTCATTCTTTTTTATGGCTGAGTAATATTCTATTTTCTATATAAACCAAGGTTGGGATTTTGTTGGGCTCTACTGCTTTGAACTAGATGACTGTTTATCTTAAGGGGATTAAATGCATTTTTCAGGATTTCTAGGCTGAATGAAATTCCTTTCCTAAGGTTCCCAACTCTAACAAAAATAGATTTGGGGACCTTTCCTTAGTGTTTGATTATCCCATTTTACAGATGAAAATCAATGACTTAGCCAAAATCTTAGTTTAGTAAATGGCCATGTTAGAATTAGAGCTTAGGTCCCCTGGTTTCTAGTCAACTGCTTTTGGCAGTTTAACACAATCACTTTTTAGCTCATTAGCTACCTTCCATTCAATTGATCCACCCAGGTTGAAATTTTGTTACAGCATCAAAAACATGCCCACATCCTTCACTCACATTTAAGAGCACTTTCCTGTCTGTCCTGGAATTCTGATTGGTCCGCAAGTCTCTGGTTTTACAGTGTTTACACTTTAAGGAGAGACACATGAAGACATAGTAACAGAAGCACCTTATAAATACAAGGGACATCTATTAAAAACATCTAATATTTTTAATGTATAATTCTATAAAAACTTAATTTGGTCATAGCTAATGCTGTGAAGAACCAAAATAACATTTTAAAATATATTTCTGAGCCTTGAAATGGTCAGCAAATGACATGACAAAATGTATTTTAAATCTTCTAACTCAAGCGAGAGTATGAAGAAATGTAGCAATTTTTCTTCGGGGGAGGGGCCTTTGTGCAGATTTTTTAAAGCCCCTTCTGACTTCATGTGGAGTAGAAAAGTAGCTTAGTTTATTTCATGTTTCTCAGTCTAATTTGGAATCATTTTTGAATTCCTAGATGCTTGGGTATAGGGAGCTTGCTCCCTAGAGCCTTGTTTCCTGACAGTGGAGAGTAAAGGATTAAATTGAGCTGAAACTAAATTGATTGACATTTTGACACTCTGCAGATCATGAAAAGAAAGGGAATTTGTTCAACTTTTTAAGACAGTAGCAGAAAGAACTGTTCCATTAAAGGTACCCCAGTTTGCAAAGATGATTTAGTTTTTTTCTTAAAAAAAATTATGAGGCACGTTCTAGCACTTTCCCAATTTCCTATCTTACAGTTCAAAGTGAGAATTTAACTTTGAAAGCTTTTGAAAAGGCCTGGATGGGGTGTTAAAATAGACTTCGCTGAACACGCACTGACAGAGGTCTTTTGAGGGGAAACAAAGGACTATGCACTTCTGGGGTGTCACTATAGGAACCTATCTATAAAAGACAAATATACATATTTATGAAATCCTTATCTTTAGCGTTTTTTAAATGCCAGAAATATTAAGTGCGAATTGAGTAAGATACATTTCCTGCTGACTTCTTTTTTAGACAGATATAGATGATTACCATTCCATCATTTTCGTAAATGGCGTCATTTAGTACTGACTTCAATAAAATCCCATCTCTGCTGTCATGAAAGTAACTGGACTCACCTTAACAGTGCTCTTCTAAACAGCCTGCTGCCTTTTTTTGATCACTGCCAGGAGGCTGTAATAAATTACAGCCTGGAAGAAGTTTCAAACTGGCAAGTTTGCCAGATATTTAAAGCAATTTATTTTGGGGTGTATCAGCAGATTTTTTCTTACACTGCCATTTGGGTGCCTGCTGACACAGCCTGAATAAATCTTTCAAACATTTTCCTTACTAGAGATGGATGACGATGATGATGCACTGGACTCCAGACCTTTAATTAACTCTTCACTTGCCAACTGGTTTTTTCCTATTACCAGATCTATAGGAAACTTAGATCCCTATTTCCAGCATGAGTTTGCAACATTTCAAATCTCTCAGTGCCTTGGCAACAACTTTAAGTTTTATGGAACAATAAACTAACAAAAGAGTTCCTGGTTTTAGGCATAAAACGTATAATTTAGATTGATTATTTCATTTCTAGTATTTAGAAAATTGCCAAATTTCCCAATAGGAAAAGAGATCTGAAAAATTATATAAAACAAAGACTTGTTTCTTCTTGATTCTAGCATATGTGAGTCTTAAAGTGACTTGTTTCTAATTTTAGTCTCTTTTGTCTTAGGATAGTGAAGTCATTTTAAATAATTATTACTAATTCTGGCTCTAGGTCCAAAGACAGTTATATTGATATATAATTTAGTCAGGTATTCAGAAAAGCATAACATGCACATGCCTGAAAAATATTTGTTCTGATGAGACTGAAGGGCAGAGATGAGGGAACTTTTACTGAGTACCTGCACCAGGCAGATACTCCCTTTTGTAAACCACTACATAGCATGCAGGAGAGAGACAGAAGAGATTTTCATTTTATAAAGAGCTATTTCCTGGTCAGGTGAAAGGCGTTGCTCAGTGAGTTGTTAGGAACATGACAAAGCTTAAACTCATGAAGGTATCAGGGTATAGGGGCTTGTAGGAAAAGCCCCACCTAAAACAGAAGTCATAAAACTGGAGTTCATATCTAAGTGATGTCACTTACAAATGAGGTCATCTGGCTAGACCCTGAGTATTTATTTCTACATCTGTAAAGTGTGGATATACTCTCTAGCCTCTCTCTCTCTCCTAGATCATTTGGCACAATAGTTATCAACCATGGCTGTACATTGCAATCACCTGGGGAGCTTTGAAAACTATTGATGTCTAAGATCTCAACCTCAAGAGATTCTGATTTGATTGGTCTAGGGTGCAGCCAGGCATTGGGGGTGTTTAAAATCCCCACAGGTGATTCATATGTGTAGCTAAGGCTGTGAATCCTTGGTTTGGAGAACCGTCAGGAAAGCCCTTTATAAATTTATTTACAAGGGTCAGCAGATGTTATAGACAATGTAAATAGGGTTTTTTCCCCCATCATAACTTAAGCTGTTTTGCTTCAAAAAACAAAACAAAACAAAACCCAAGACCCCCTCGGTGGCTCGTTGAGGTAAGCCTCCCACTCTTGATTTCGAAGCAGATCATGATCTCAGGGTCGTGAGATGAGCCCTGAATCCCGCTCTCCACTGGGGTGGAGCCTGCTTGGGATTCTCTCTCCCTCTTCTCCTCCCACCCCTCTCTTTTAAAAAACAAAACAAAACAAACGAACAAAAAGCTTAACTCTGAATTTCCCTGGCCTTAGTATATAGAAAACCGTTGGTAAGTATTCGTTACATTTGTGAGTGAACGGCCTTTCGAAGTTTTAAGAACACTTGAAAAATGGGGTTTCGGGTTCAATGTGTAGAGTCGTTCAAGAAGCAGGATCTTTCTTATGGAAACATTCCGAAGAAACGCTAGCCTTTCTTGTCCACCCCAGGCTCGCTTCACTCCTTAACGCGAGCCTCGACGTCTTGGTGCGGATCCTTCCCCACAAACGGAGGTGCGCGCAGCGGTATCCGGTGGGTGCCCCGAGCTCAGGGGCGGAGCGCCCAAAGGGCCGACCCTCTCGACTCTTCGGACTCTCCCCGCCCTCTGGGCCGGCCCCACCGCAGCGCCCCGCCCCGGACGCGGGTTGGGGCGGGCTGCTCGCGGCGCCTAGCCGCCGGGACTCCACAGCCGAGCCCTAGGGCTTCGGCGACTGCCTCCGCGCGATCCGGAGGGCCCAGTTTGGAGGCCGGGAGCCCGGGCTGCCCGCGCCTCTGGCCCGACGGAGCCCATCGCGAGCGTCTCGTGCCCGAGCCGGGCGGGGGCCAGAATGCGGAGCTGTGCGCCTTGAGCTGGCTCCATGACCCTGAGCACGTTGGCCCGCGAGAGGAAGGCGTCCCCCGCCTGCACCTGCAGCCTCGGTGGCCCCGACATGATCCCTTACTTCTCCGCCAACGCGGTCATCTCGCAGAATGCCATCAACCAGCTGTGAGTGCGCCGCGCGCCCTCCCGCCCTCCCCGAAAGCTGGGAAAGTTTGCTTTTCAGCAGCCGCTTTCCCCAGCATCCTGGGGAGCAAGCAAACAAGCGAGGGCGAAATCGCACCCTGCGGGCTTGGAGGTTTCGAAGTGTCCGGAGGTATAGTGGGGTGGAGGTGCGGGGGTAATTCTTGGAGGCAGAACGTGTCCCCGGGGGTTGAGCGGATTGAAGAACCATTTGCGAGGATTTCTGGTAAACTTTGAGGGACTCTGAAAGTGCAGTCGTCCCTGGGAAGTTGTCTGTGGTGACCGAGTGACAGCCGAGCTGGAGACTCTAGGGGTGGAGGGCCGTTCTGTAGCTACTGAGACACCGCCCGGAAACGTTTGGACTCCCTTGCGGGTCCTGGGGTGATCAAGCTCCCGTGTTTGTTGTTTGGGGTTTTTTTGTCGTTGTTTGAAATAAGTTTGCGTGTGACTGTAGGTTTCTGTTGCAAGCCGTTAACACAAAGGAAGGCTGTCCATTCTTCGCTCCCCGCTGGTTGTAGTCTGGAATTATTTCAGAAAATTGAAATTCAGTAGTTTGGCTGTTTTACTTTTAGTCTACCCCTGTAGTAGTACAAGTCTGTGTGCACACCTTCATTCACGAAAGTGCAAGATTCAACGTATCTTTGAATCGTCGCTGTTTTTGATGTCTCTTAGAGTTCTTGTCCTTCCCTTCCATTGTGGAAGTATGTGCTGAAGCTTGTGATTAATCTCGCCTCACAGTTACAAAGCGCAAAGTAGAGGAACTCCATCTATTCAAGCTGCATCCTTAAACCAGTGGAGTCCTTTAGGGTTACTTTAGGTAGCAGCAGTTTGGTCTTTGTAATGTATTAGTACTCGGTCCCGAGTGGCTCCAGGAGAGTCAGCTACTGAGGTTTTCCCAGATTACCCGTACTTAAGCAGTGCTTCTCGCTCCTTCCCAGGTCAACCCTGAAAAACTTTTTTAATGTCCAACAACAGAAACTTTCCATTATCTCTTACTGAAGGTACCAAGGTTAGCATGTTAAGTGATTTATAAATAACCTTACATCTGATTTATTATTTTAATTAATGGTTTGCTCTCCCACTGAATGAAATTAAATTCACTTGTTTCAGTTTTTCTCCTCTGTGTTCATTCATGGTGGAGCTCCTACAAAAAGATAGCCACACACAAAAAAGTGGTTTTACTCCTGTGAATGTAAACTCCACAGAATTAAATCAATCACTCACTTGCATTTTTTCTTTAAAAAAAAAATGGAGTAGAAGAAAAGGAAAGAAGGGAATAATCTGAAACTGGATAGCCAATCTCAAAATAATAGTGTTTACAATAACTTTATGAACTAAAAAAAAAAAACAAAACACATAGTGGGAACAACCCACATGTCTATCAGTAGATAAATGGGTACAACAAAAATGTGATATGTAATACAACTGAGTATTATTCAGCCTTAAAAAGGAAGGAAATTCTGACAAATGCTACAACATGGATGAATTTTGAAGTGAAATAAGTGAAATAAGTCAGTGACAAAGGACTAATACTGTGTGATTCCACTTATATGAGGTACCTCAAGTAATCCAGGAGTTGGGGGAGGGGGAATGAGAAGTTTGTGTTTAATAAATTGAGTTTCATTTCAGAAAGAAGAAAAAGTTCTGGGGATGGATGGTGGTGAAGGTTGCACAACGATGTGACTATATTTAATGCCACTTTAAAATGGTTGAAATGGCAAATTTTATGTTATGTATATTTAACTGCAATCTTAAGAAAGATTAAACAAAATTTAAAAGAACTTCTCAGCTTTTGGGGGGAAAAGGAATTTTGCATTTTAGTTCCTAGTATAATCAAATTAAGCCCAAATTTCTTTTCCTACTAATTACTGTTTATCAAAATCATTTGATTTCAGTTTCTTCCACTGTAAAATGAGGTTCCTACCCCCAGAGGATCATAAGAGATCATACGTGCAAGAGATCATACTTTGCAAATTGTAAATCCCTGCACGAAAAATGAGTTAATTGAAATTAGACAATAACTAATAGCTTCCATTTGTTGGCTTCTTGTCACTGTGCTAAGAGTTTAATGTATATTGTCTCATTTAATGATAACAGCAACTTTATGAACCAATTTCTTCTATTTACAGACGATGAAACTGAGACTTCGAGAAGTTAAGTAATTGCTTATGGCCATATAGCTAGTAAATGACAAAACTCTCCTTAGAATCCAGGTCTGTTTCCTACACTGGTGCTCTCAACCACTATAAAAATTATATTCTTAGTAGTTGCAAGGCCACTTTTGAGACTTAATCTTAGGAAATGCCCTTAACTGCTGACATTTTCAACTTAGTGAAAACCGTATTTGCTACATTAAGATTTGCTAAGGTAGACAATCTTTTAAAGAATTTGCAGAATATTTCTCTTTCATTTTTGTCTTTTGTCACTTATTTTTTCTTATAAGAGACTTAATATCCAAATTTCACATCTTCTAAAAATGTGTTCCTTAATATTAAGTTAGCCATCATTTTTATTTTGCATGTATAGTGTCACCGAGTTCATCATCATTTAAAAATCTTTAGGGATCATTCTGATAAAAATAAAACCAAAAATTTTGTTAAAACATATGCATTTTGGGTACATAATGCGAAAGTTCTTAATTTAGGGCCCATAGTTTTATGGTTGGCTTTAGAAGATCGGTAAACACCTTGAGATCGTTTGAAAATGTTGTGCAGATAAATATATTTTAAAAATCAGATTATCAAAGTAATGTGATCTTATAAAAAGTTAATCTCCTTACTAAAAGGAAGTATTATTTCGAAGGCTTGATACTGTAAAGCTCAACTGGTGTGAGCATATCCCTGTCATGCCAGATATATAAATAGCAGCAACTAGTGGGAGCAACTAAAAGATTTAAGATTTAGGATCCTTAGTGAAGACTGACTCAAAAAAAAATTTAAGTGTATGTTTGGGGAAGAGGGGGAACCTTGACACATGACTAGTCTTAGCCAGATATTTCTCTTGTCACTCCTGAGAACCCACTCATAAGAACTTTTATTTTATTCTCATTTGCTACCTCAGATTTGCTCTGGGTTTAGATACCAAGTAACAAATCCTATGAGATCTCTGTCAAAGGAAAAAGGCTGGAGTAGTAAAGGGAGATCCTGGGGGCTCTCCTATGGAGAAAGTTCATGACCCTTAGAATATAGTGTTGATACCTATTTGGTGATTTCACGGGCTCATTCTAATTTCTGGACTTTCAACTGCTTTATATATAGATGAAATTAGAGAATAGCTAGGGTATTACTGTATTTTATTGGAGATTATATCATCATTATTAGATTATGGTCTCCTTTTGTCATTGCATAAAACTCACCAAATATGGAGTTAATTTTGAAGTATCAATGAAGGACATTAAGAAGTGATTAAAGTCACTCCAGAAACTAAGAATAGTTACTGTCATAAATTTAAATCCTACTAGAAAAAAATGTGTGAGCAGCCCAGAGCATCATGTGATCAAATTTCAGGGGTCTTAGATCAGACTACTCAAATAATCATGAAAAGTTCCATACCCTTTAAGAGTCTATACATACTTTGCAATAAAATAGAAACCAGAATTTCTGAAAAATATGGGAGCCTGTGTTGTTTTTAGAGAGCCAGCATTCAATCCCTGAGAAATGGCCGCTAAGCAGGGGGCCTTCTAGTGATTGGTATATGCCAAGCAGCTTATCAAATAGGTGGCTATTTTTGTGTCCTACAAAGTTCAGAGAAAGATCAAGAATTATTAGATAAAATGCTGACAAAGGCTACCATTAAAACGGTGTTCCCATTATGAAAACCTTAAGTGCTTGGGACATTGCTTGATTTGTTAAACAGGTTATGTTGAACTTTTTATCCTTGACCTAAAATACTTGTGCTTATTACTGGCTTTCATATATGAGCTTGATTTCCTAGCTTCATATCAAGGCTTTTTAAAGCTCAAGCTTAGCACCAGGAACATATCCAGATGATTATCCAAAATATAACTTTTTGTGAAACTGAAAGGTGGAAACAGTTTTAATTTTTATGTTAAGTAGTAATAGTACTAATACTCTTTCAGTTTTGCTCTGTAGTTATCCAAGTGACTTCACATGTGCTCATTTCTGAACTTAACTTATTAAAACACAGATTGCTGCCTGGGCACCTGGGTAGCTTGGTCGGTTAACCGGTTAACCGTCTGAGTCTTGATTTCCGCTCAGGCCATGATCTCGGGGTGGTGAGATCAAGCCCTGTGTGGGCTGGGCCTGGAGCCTGCTTAAGATTCTCTCTCTTCCTCTCACTCTGCCCCTCCCCCCCCCTCTGTCTCTCTCACCTCCCTCCCTCCCTCCCTCCCTCCCTCTCCCTCCCTCTCTAAAAAAACAAAAACAAAAAAACCACAAATTGCTGCCCACACCCCCAGAGTTTCTGATTCAGTAGGTCTGGGGTGGGATGGGTAATTTGCATTTCTAACAGGTTCCTAGATGATGCTGATCCAGGAACTAACTACACTTTGAGAACCACATCCTTAAAGTATTCCTCTGAGGCAGATTGGGCAAGTCATCATCCACATTTTGTGGAGTAATAAACTAACAAAATTGAAATGGTGAAGTGATTTTTTGCATAGCAGTTACATGATTTGTTATGGTAGAACTGAAACTAGAACCAGCATTTCCTGTCTCCAGATACAGAGCTTCTGCAGTGCTGC
Organism: Potos flavus; assembly: GCA_028534135.1. Taxonomy (NCBI): domain Eukaryota; kingdom Metazoa; phylum Chordata; class Mammalia; order Carnivora; family Procyonidae; genus Potos; species Potos flavus. The sequence continues at coordinate 37,758,807 of CM052891.1, read as the reverse complement.
ACTGTACTAATATCTTTGTATACATGTGGGAACATTTCTTTAGATAAATTTCTAGCAGTGGAATTTCTGGGTCTAATGGTATGTATATGTTAAAAATTTGATGCATACTGCCAAACTGCCTTCTAAAAAGGCTTTGCCAATTTGCTTTTACCGGCTGTAAGAATATACCTTCACCAACCCTGGTAATATTAATAATAACATTTAATAGCAATTTTTTATCGAACTCTTACTATGTACCAGGCATTATTTTGAATACTGTTTATATTGTCTAATTCTTTCTTCTTATGAGTTAGATACACTCAGTTAGAGATGAGAGGCACAGAGATGTGGAGTGACTTGTCTAAAGATTATGCAGCCAGGATACAAGCACAGACAGTCTGACTCCAGGGCCTCTGCTCTTAAATATTTCTCTATTTACAGTTCCCTCATAACTATAGAGGTTTAAGTATATTTTATATTTTTTATCAGTCTTTTTCATTTTTCTTATTTACATGTACTTAGGACCATTTTTTCTGTTGGTATTCATTTCTTTTTGATGTACTCTGTATGTCCTGAATGTATGGCAAAAATACTTTCTGCCAGCTTACTGTGTGTCTTTTAACTTTGCATCTCATTATAAAAGTTTTTAATTTTTATGTAATAAAATCCTAGGACCCTGAGCCACCCAGGTGCCCCTATTACTTTTTATACTTGTTTTTTTTTCAGACCATCTTGCTGAACTCTTGCTTTTGGTCCTAACATCCAGTAAATTTTTTAATTGATTTTCTTCACTTTTCTGGATAGATGATTATATCACCTATAAATGAGTTTTGCCTGAATGTTTATAAACTCATTGCTTTGGCTGGGATCTAATGTAATGTTAAATAGTAGCGATGCTTATGGTCTTATCTTGTTTTCCATTGTACAAGGAATGTTTCTTATGTTTTGTAAATAGGTATATTGTGTGCTATAGGTTCTGGCATAGGCCATTTATCAAGTTGACGACATTTCCTACTATAGTTGACCCTTGAACAACATGGGTTTTATCTATGCGGGTCCACTTATAAATGGATTTTTTTTTATAATCAGTACTTTAAATGTATTTTCTCTTCTTTACAATTTTCTTAATAATATATTCTTTTCTCTAGATTACTTTATTGTAAGAATACAGTATAATACATATACAAAATATGTATTGGGGCATCTGGTTGGCTTAGTCGGTTAAGTGTCAGCCTTCAGCTCAGGTCGTGATCCTGGGGTCCTGGGATAGAGCCCTACGTGGGGCTCCCTGCTCAATGGGGAATCTGCTTCTTCCTCTGCCCCTCCCCCCACTTGTGCATTCTCTTACTCTCACTCTCTCAAATAAATACATAAAATCTTTTAAAAATATATGTATTATCCACTGTTTATGTTATTTGTAAAGCAGAATTCTGATCAATAGTAAACTATTCAGTTTTTGGAGAGTCAGAAGTTATTTGCAGATTTTTGACTTTGTGGGGTCTCAGTTCCCCTGACCTCCACATTGTTCAAAGGTCAACTGTATACCTAATCAAACATTTTTATGCATAGTTATTAAATTTCATTAAATGCTTTTTGGGCATCTATTGGAATGATTTAACTTCAAATTATTCTTACACGCTGTTTTTGTTATTTGTTAACAGATTGCTGGATTTGGTGTACTATTATTTAAGATTTTTGCTTTTGAGTATTTGTCAAATCTTTGGTGCTCTCTTACTCCAACTTATGTCTGATTCGTAGAATAATTTAGGTGTAGCCTTCCATCTTTTTCTAGATCTGAGACTGTTCTTTAGCACAAATTATGTTATTTTAAAAGCCTGTAACCAAGAAGTCCTACCCCCAGTGTTATAATTTTATGAATTTTTTTCTTTGCCTTTCAAATTTTTAAATGTCTTTGTTCTTATTGAATAAGCGTAATTATCATCCATGATACTTTTTAAATCTAGATCTTGTCCTTTACAGAAATGGGCTAACATAATTAGAATAAATGATAGATAATTGATAATGGATTGAAAGCGGGCATTTATTTATGATTCAAGGTCTTTTTTCTTCTCTCTTTGATGGGTAAGGAGACTAATACTAATATTTAAAAGAGTCATTAGGTGTTTCTTTTTCTTTAATTTTAAATTAATATTGTTTTTGTAGTTATCTGATTCATACACAGAGAAAATAGCCTTAAAAAGTGGAATGTCTTTTAAAAGATGATCAAATAAGTTTATATCAGCAAATCTTCTAGGTGTTAGGGCCTTCAAATATGAAGAGAAGGTTAATGATCTATTGTCAGAGTATAAAGGTGCATTTATGTTTTCATTAGCGGTGATAACTTTATGCGGTTTTACACACTTGTGTTTGTTTGGAGTCAGAGCAGTAATTGGCTTGGAGCTGAGGAGGAAAAAAAAAAGAGCTTTCAACTTTGGCCTTATTGGAACGATGCTTAACCAAGTTAACTGAAGAGTAAATCTGCACAATGAAGATGAACAGGAATGGTGAAGTTGTGATATGTTCACATCGGAATTTCTTTTTGATTAATCTAGAGTGGATTTTTTCCCCTAAATTACTGCTTTTTGCTTATGTGCTTATGTGTAATCACTCCTAAAATTGAGCAATTTCTTTAGACAAGTACTGCGAAACCACTGCCCAAAGCTAAATAATTAAGGATGTTTTCATTCTCTGTTTCCAAGAGCTGTTGGACCTTGGAGTAATAGAGGGGTCCAAACTCTACGTATCATGTTGCTCACATCTCTTCTTGGGTGTCTCCAGTAAATGTGAGTCCTCTTAATTACCATATGTTAAACTGCCTTGGGGCTAAAGAACAGTGGTGTAGATGCTATCACATAATGTTTCTGAATTTCTAAGGTGAAAGAAAAATAATTGGTATCCTAACTACTTTAAGATAGGGTTAAAGTTAGCTTTGCATTGTTGCATGATGCAGGACGTTGCTGCCACTAATATAATTAGGTTTAATCTGAAGAAATGTGCTAAGAACATCAAGGCCTTTTAGGTGTTCCTGTGATTTGGAAAGGATGTAGCAAATGATTTATAAATAGATGGCTTGTGTTGCACACCAAAGGGCAAATTTGGGCTCACTTCCTTTTTTGCAGGTCTGTGCAAATTGAGCAACTCTTATTTTCTGCATTAATCTGCTTTAGAGGGGTATGATCCTTCTTTTAGTAACCTGAGGGTTTTGGCATTAGTTATGTCTGTTAAAGCAACAGTGTCTTGAATTACTCTCAAAGAGAAACTTCTGTGTTAGCCTATTTTAGAGTGTTGTGTTTTTTTAAGTTGTAACAGTTTTTAGATGTGGAAGACTTAGAATTACAGTTGACCCCTGATGAGGCAGGGGTTAGGAGCCTTGATCCCTCCTGTAAATAAAAATTCTGTGTATAATTTTTAACTTCCTCAGAATTTAACTACTAATAGTCTGCTGTTGACCAGAAGCCTTACTTTATAACATAAACTTATGATTAACATGTATTTTGTATTTTATATGTATTATATACTATAGTCTTTTTTTTTTAAGATTTTATTTATTAACTTGAGAGACAGAGAGTGAGAGCATGAGCAGAGGGCAGAGGGAGAAGCAGACTCCCCACTGAGCAGGGAGCCCGACATGGAGCTCTATCCCAGGACCCTGAGATCATGACCTGAATGGAAGGCAGAAACTTAACCATCTGAGCCACCCAGGTGCCCCTATACTATATTCTTACAATGATTTCTGACTTCTTCTATGGACATAGTTCATCTGCGAATTTCTTCAAGTTGTTGCAGATTTCCAAAATATTTTCCAATATATTTCATGAAAAAACTCTACATATAAGTGGACTCATGTGGTTCAACCCATTTTGTTGAAGGAACGGTCACTTGTACTATGTTTCCCTTAAGGTTTATATACCCAATTCCCATAAACACCAAAATATTTTTATTTTCTATTATTAATTTTTAATTTTCTATTTTTTTTTTGTGGGGAGCTTTAGTTTGAAAAGTTGCAGCATCTATGGGGGATGTAAATTCTCAATGTATATATCTGTTCCTAGGAGATGAATGAAATAGGTCAAATGGTATGTGAAACTGAACTTCTTTGACATCCCTTTGACCAAATTTGGTATAGATCATTCTGTCAATCCCATCTCTGTGATGCTTATCCATCCCCGGTAAAATTTCACATTCAATTCTTAAAACATCCCATTCCTTAAATAGTCTTTTTAAAAATTCTTAAGGTCTCATGGGTGACATATTCAGAATCTTACTTGCCATTTGTTCTTGTTGCTAATAGTAATAGTTTGGTGTTTAGAATGAAACAGACCTGGGGCGCCTGGGTGGCTCAGTCGGTTAAGCGTCTGCCTTCAACTCAGGTCATGGTCCTAGGGTCCTGGGATCAAGTGCCACGTCGGGCTTCCTGCTCAGCAGGGATTCTGCTTCTCCCTCTCTCTCTGCCTGACACTCCGCCTGCTTGTGCTCTCTCTGTCAAATAAACAAATAAAAGCTTTAAAAAAAGAAAAGAAAGAAAGCAAAGAAACAGACCTTAGTCCCATTCAGGGTTTCACCACCTATGAGCTGTGTGACCTTGAATATATTATATAACCACTATAAGCTTTAGTTTCCTCATTAATAAAATGGAACTTAGAATACCTATTTGGATTAAATGTGGTATTTGTGAAGTACTACTAAGAGCACTCAGTAAATAGTAGCTAATATTTTTGCTTCTTTGACATAAGCTAAAATATAGGGGGAAGAATTAGAATACAGAGTGGTAAGCCAGCCTGTTGGTAAAATTCTATCATTTGCATGATTGTCATAATTGCACCTATTCTGGGCAAAGGGTGGGAGATTCAAAGAAACACAAGACATGATTCTTCCAGTCAGGATGCTTAGTCTGTTGAAGATATGAGACAGGTCAATAAAAGGATAAATAAGAAAACAATTGAGCACATGCTAAGTGCCAGATGACGGTGCAAACGGTGCTTTAAGTGTTCAGAGGACAGAAAGGTATTGTAAATGAGCCAATTAGTAAAGGCATTGCAGAAGTATGATTTGAGCTGGGACTCTGACCTTTATTTCTCCCTGTCTTAAATGTCTTGATTTGTATAAACAGAGATAAAGGGTACTAGGGTGGTAAGAGAAAAAGAAGACTGATGTAGCAGATGTTATGGCCATATTACAAATAGTTAATTTTCAATGAGGGACTGCTATCAATTATTTGCGGTAAAAAGGAGAATCCAGAAAGGCTGTTGTGTAGACGGACTGTATTCTTTAGGATATTGCTATGAGCATATTTTGGATATATCATGGGCAGAATTTATCAAGTTTTATCGAGTACCCACTGAGTACATAGCACAGTAACTAACATTTGCATACTTTACATAGCTTATTTAGGGAGGCTGCCAATTTTACAACATTGTTAATGAATCAGTACCAGCGGCTGGGAGCACAGTGTGAAATCCCCACAGGCAGCATAAGAACAGAAATCATTAAACTATCTGTTAGTGGGTTTATGGTTTAAAAAAGAGAGAGAGAGAGAGAAAAAAAAAAGCATATTCAAGTAATTCAAAGCAAAAACCTTCTCTGCTTCCTCCAGGTGCTTAGCTCTAGATATTATTACGTCAGCATCATGTGGTAGGCAGCGTGGTTCCCATGGCACAGAGAGCTTGTATTATTTACAGTAGGGTGAGCGAAAAGGGGTGGAGTATGCCGATTACTATTTGTCCTTGTTCTTATTGGCTTGGTTACCCGTTTAATGGCCTGGTTGCCTATTAATGGCTCAACTTATTTAGCGTTCTGTAAGCAATGTACAGGTCCTTAGTTTCTGAGTCAAATACACGTGGAAACCATGCAAGTGTACCTGGATCTTTTACACACATAGTAAGGCTACAATTATACATCAATTAATAAAGATCAAGACCTATATGAATGCCATGTTACACTAAGCCCAAATGATAGTTTAATGATACTGATTCAAAGAAGAGTAGCTACAACGAAGTACTAACACTTTTGCCGATTGTTCGTTATGCTCTACTGCACTGAGAGAAGATGGCAGACTGAGAGCATGTAAGAGAAACTGCACGTTTATGTGCACTTAGTGATTCCAAGTAAATAAATTTAAACCCAGAGTAGTTTTTTTTTTAATTAAAAAACAAAACAAAACAACAAAATTAAAGAAAAACGAAAGATCGTAGACTGGCTAGTTATCATCTCTCTAACTTAAAGATGAAAAGCCGTTGTTGTTTTAATCATACTTTTTTATTACCTCCTTGGAAGTACTTGATTATATCTGTTGAGAACCCACTTCAGTCTTTTTAACTATCGGTGAGTTGGGGCTTGTTCACTTCTGTGGCTTTTCTGTGGTCAGTCTCAAGTAACTATTCCCACATTACTGGAATTCTCTGTTTTGTTGCCATTTTGATGCTTGTAGAACTTCGCAACAAAGCCATATGCCTGTTTGTCAGAAAATGTTAGTGTCCTAAGATGCTTATTGTGCTTTAAAAAGAAATAAATAACATCTAGTCTCTTCCTCAATTAAAATGAAAATTAACAAATATTGAATACCAGTGCTGTTCTTTATGGCACTCTTACAAATCACTTTGGGGGAAATTTCCAAGTAGAAAATCCCTTTTGCTTTAAAAACTTATCTACCTGGGGCGCCTGGGTGGCTCAGTGGGTTAAAGCCTCTGCCTTCAGTTCAGGTCATGATCTCAGGGTCCTGGGATCGAGCCCTATATCGGGCTCTCTGCTCAGCAGGGAGCCTGCTTTCCCTTCTCTCTCTGCCTGCCTCTCTGCCTACTTGTGATCTCTCCCTCTCTGTCAAATAAATAAATAAAATCTTAAAAAAAAAAAAAACTTATCTACCTTATACACATTAAAGTTGATAATATCTCACTCTTTACCACCCACTCAGCTTTAAAGCGAACTTGTCCTAGGTGAGTGATTTTTGTTTATATGACTGGTCCTACTGATGATTTAAAACCGCACAAAAAGTATTGGTTATTTTTCAATATTTGCAGATGAGACACATTTATTATAGAAAAAAACAACACTGGGGCACTCCTTTTCCCCACAAAAAGCATTATTCTCATTCTTATCTCCCAAAGGTATTTACTATTAACATCATCCAGGCTTTTTCTGTGTATGTATATACTTTTAAAAAATGGGACTGTCCTCTATCTGCTGCTTTGTAATCTAATTTTTTCACTTAGCATATTGCGAACATCCTGCCATTGTCCTCAAATGCATTTCTTTCATATCCTTTTTAAGAGTTGTTTGTTTTCCATAGAACTGCTTCAGATTCTGTCCTATTGTTGCACATTTTGACTATGTCCAGTTTTTCACAGTTATAAACAAAACCTCACTGAATGAATATCCTTGTGCCTAAATCTTTGCACATGTCCATAAAAGAAATATTCTAAAGCTCAATTCTGGGATTGCTAGGCCAAAGGGTATACCTAATTCTAGGGCTTTTGATAGATTGCTAGTTTGTTCACCAGAAATGTGCCAGTCTCACTCCCACCAGCAATTTTAGTAATTCATTTTCATAGCACTCCTGAAATGATAAAAAGTAAAATCAAGGTAAATACAATTTTATTCTTTAATTCATCTGAACTTCTTGGAGATCCAGAAAAATTGATCCTCACATGCCTTTTCCTATCAGGAAGCTATTTCATACCTAAGCACTAATCGAAAATTCTTTACTTCGTGAACTATTTGAGTTAAACTAATAGATGAAATAATAGTGTATTTGATAAGATAAGCTAATTATCTTGAGATGTTGTTGAATATATATGTAGTGTTTATGAATTTGTTTGCTTCCCACTTTTTCATTTTATTCTAAAATCATCACCATTTTTTGACTTAGAGAATTTTAGACCCAAAAGATAAACAGACTTACCTAGAGTCCTGCAGCAAATTAATTCAGATCTTGGGCAATATTTTGTGGTTTTCTGTTTAGGAAATGTTAGGCAGCATTGAGATTTCCCATAGAACCATGTTAACTAAAGATAGTGAAATTTAAAAAGATGATCAAATACATTAGTTTGTTAATGGTTCTAACTATTCTTATGAAGTTAGCGTTTCCTCATCCTAACTATAGGAAGGAGAGGGTATATTTCTCAAAGTTGAGGAGGTTAACTTTTCAGGGAACAAGCTGTTAAATTCTTGAGACAAAAGTTTCCATCTTTGAGATTAAGTTGAGTACTGAGTATTGGAGAAAGGAGAAGGATGTGTGAATTTCCTAAATCTCTTAAAGCATCTTACCTTGAAATGTCCCTGGCAGAGCTGAACAGTACCCAGAGTGGTCCTCTGGCTGACTTAAAAAAAAGAAAGATGGGAAGGAGAAAGGAGTGTCAGATTGCAGATCACAGTTGCACGCTGGTTTCAGTAATAGTGGTTGTCTGTCTCTATCTGAATTCCAACTGCTTCTTAATGAAGGTGTATGTTTTAATCACCGGGAGAAAAAAACGCTTTTAAGTGAAGTTTCACTTTTTATAGTGGCAGCAGCCCTGGACATGCTGCTGGAACACAGAAGGTGAGTTAAGCACCTTCTCTTCAGATCGTATCTGTGCCCGCAGCTCATCTCTTTTACATAGCCAGCTTTTGTTCACGGAGAGTGGGGTTGGCCTGTCCAACTACTGTCAGAGACCCAAGGTGACTGATAAGGAATCCAAAGGTCGAAATGGACTAGTATAGACTCAGTCTGGATTTCAGGGGAAAAGGCATGTTTTTGGCCAGCAAATATCGAAAACTGAATTACGGCCTGGGAAATGTTCTGCGCATCAGCACTTTCAGTCAAAGAAAAACCACCAACTGTCTCTGCGGTCAGTAGGAGCAGAAATAAACAGAACGTTATTTAAAGGGTGTGATTTAATTGAATTGGGTTATGTTAGGGATTTCAGTCCAGAGATAGTTTCTGTGGCAATGTCGCTTTGCTTACTGTGAGACAGCAGATATCAAATCAAAACCAAAGATAATCCACCATCATAGGATCTTTTGTTGGGTTTCAGAACGGAAAGTCAGTTAAATTAGATTCCGGTATTTCATTTACTAACATCACTTTTTGGCCCATTATTATGATCACAAAGATAGGAAAGGCATATGTCATTTGCATTTCTAATTGGGGTAATTATGGCTAATGCTTTTTTTTTTTTAAGATTTTATTTATTTGAGAGAGAGAGGGAGGGCACGTGCTGATGCCTGCTCACCTGCGTGACCGTGGGGGGACAGGGCAGAGGAAGATGGAGAGAGAGACTCTCCAGCCCACTTCCCAATGAGCACCAAGCCCCTGGCAGGGCTCCATCCTTCAACCCTGAGGTCGAGACCTGAGCTGAAATCAATAGTCAGGCACTCAACCAGCTGAGCCACCCAGGCGCCCCAGGGCTAATGCTTTGTAATTAAATTGGCTTTTAAAAAATATTTTGCTCGCTTCAAAATTCAAGTATTCCAAATGTGTGATCCACCAACCTGTTTTAAAGGTCTCCTTTTTAGTGACTGTCCTTCGAGTTAGCAGTGGCTCCTGTATACACAGTCATTGAGACTATAAACTATTGTTCTTGTCCTCTAGTCTAGTGGAAAGATGGTGAGCAGGACCAGCTAAATAATTTTCAGGGCCTAGTGCAGAACAAAAATGTGGGACCCCTTGTTCAGAAAGAATTAAGAATTTGAAGACAGCAGTAACAGAGCATTAAACTAAGTGTAGGGCCCTTCCAAGTACCCACCCTGTGCATCTGCACAGATCACACATCCATGAAGCTGGCCCTGCCTGTCAGATGTGAAATTAAATAGACCTGAAGTTGATGAGAGCTTTCTACTGAAAGCTGAACTCTGAACCTCTGTTTTCTTTTCCCATTCCATATCTTCCTATTCTATCATTTTCTGTTGTGTCCTGTCCTCTCACCAAAGTTGGACAACCTGCAGCAAGAATTGGAAGTATGTATACTTCTGTCTGTAGTCCTTGTGAGCACATTCTTGAATAATATTACCTTCCATTTGACTGGTGGAATAAACAAGATTAGGATTTTCTTTAAGGAATGACAGTTAATTGCTTTCAATAAAAACGTATTGTGCATTTTATTTTTAGAGTGCTTCCCAATTAGTATAACATGTGAATCAAACAACTACACTTTTGAGGCAGTATTTGCCCCTCGTTTTATAGATAAGAAAATTAAGCCTCAGAGAGGGTAAGGGATTTTCTCAAGGTCCTCCAGCTATTAAGTGAAGCTCAAGCCCATCTCTTCTAATGCTATGCTTTCTCATTACTTCCTTCTCCCTCTGCAGTTCTGCAAGACCAAGGATAAGGTGACTTGAAATAACTCGCTTTCTCAGGATTGCTCTGTTTTACAGAAATCTTCTGCCAATTTCCCAAGAATAACTCCTGGGATGTACTCATAAATATTTGCAACAAGTTTTTATTTCTGTTATTTTCTATAATGCTTGTAGTAACCCTGTGTTGTAATATTTGAGCATCATTTTAAAGGAAGGAGATTGAGGTTCAGAGAGATTAAATGACTTGTTCAAGGTTCTGTAAATAATAAGTGTAAGAGCAGTGACTGAAATCCAAGTCCTGTTACTTTATATCCCATGCTTTTTTTACTGTGCTGTGTTTGGCTCTAAATAATTTTAAATCTCTACTTAGTAAATATCTATTCATTCATTTATTGATCACCTACAATGTTTTAGACACTGGGAATGCATCAGTGATCCAAAAAGACCAAGTCTCAGCTCTTAGAATTTACATTCCATAATGTAAATAAATATTATAAATAATCAGCTGATGATATGGCCGTAAAGAGAATATAAAGCAGGACAAAAAGATGGAAAATAAACTGGGAGTAGGCAGTGCTATTTTAAAAAAAATGGTCAGGAACCTAATAAATCATTGTTTGAGCCACAAACTGAAGTGTAGATATTTGGTGGAAATGTATAAATCAATTTCTAGGTACAAAAAAAAATCGCCTAAAAAAACCCCACCGCGTTTATGGACTTAATGGCAATAGGTGAGGATTGTTAACTGTAATAAACATTAACCTTTATATTAACAGTTACACTTTGCATTTAATCTCCTTTCCCATGTAGCATGGATTATAAAATCATAAGATCAATAAAGCTCTAAACCTAGTCATTTCCTTCATAATGAATCACTTACCATATAAAGCAATGTTTAATGTGTTAGTGATCTTAGACTACTCACATTCCTAGAAAATAAGTACTGTAATGGCATGAACACAACATAGCATGCTCTGGACAGCTGTTAACATTTCTGGAGTATCCATCAGGTTTAGGAAGCATAACATCTCATTTACTGGTCTGCTTTAATTGTAATGAATTTCAAAATCTTATCCAAAATTCTTTATTGTACTGAAATTCTGTTATATCTAGTACTATAGAGCTTCGGTAACTGAACTTTCACATACTCCTTGGGGATCTTTGTAATAGAAACATGTTTGTTGTAGAGGGATTTTCAGAAATGGGGAGAGATGGGGGCAACATAACGGGACAGGTGGAGGATCTTCTCATAGGATTTTCCTGTTGTGTGCTTTAACATGGCAGAATCCAAAGTATTAATTAAAAAGCCCCTTTGAAAGTCCCAAACTTTATCATTCATGTGTGTTTCCTTTGTTTTGAAAGTAAAATCCAAGCATCATTCAGTGTTTGCCTCTTATTAAAGCTGAGTTGTTATCTACTAAAAGATGAGGTGGTAATAGTGGGGAGGCTATTAATTCGCAGCTGCCCATGGTTTCTTTAGGTCAATTACCATGTTTTTTTAATCCAGAGTTTTAGACTAGAAATTCACTGATACAGTGAAATCATATGCAGAAGTGGGTTTGTATATGATTGTACATTTATTGGAGGAGAGGCCATAGCTTTCATCAAATTCTCAAAGGAATCTAGTGACCTTCCCTCCCAACCCCCTCACACCTCAAATTAAGAACCTGGAATAGACTGTTTCAGACATTTGACTTAGAAATTAAGTAAACTCTCTTTAATCTTTTTGACCTTACCAGCAAGATTCATTCTTCCATTTTTAAACAATCACTCATAATTTCCCAACACTGAAAGATTCTGAACTAACATTTTCTATTGAGAAGGATTGTACAGCCTTTTGAATTCTCTCTCTCTCTCATAATAATCTTGGAGTAGATACTCCAAGAATGGAATTTGCTTAAGGAAAACTTGGAATATTACCGTAAAGCTTGAATATTTGTGTTCCTCAACAAATAGTCACAACCTTTGTGGTGAGTGTAAAAAGAAGCAATATTGGGTAAAGCATTTTAGGTGCTTTGAACTATATCCAAGAAGGCAAAAAAGACTTAAAGTTGTTACTTTGAAGAAAAAGTTATGAGAGGAATTAGAATTTCTAATTGCATTTAATCCAAATACTTACTAAGTTAATTATAAAGAGCTTGTTGGGGGGTTTGGGAGACCACTGCCCTGGACATAGACATTTAGTGTAATGAATGTGCTGTTGAACTCAGTTGTACACTGAAGGTTGAGGATTCTCAACCTTAAGCCATTAAAACATTCTTTGCTATGAAGACCAATTTCTCCAGCCTCCATGTATAAATTTTCAAAAATGTGACAAATCAAGTTTTATGTACCATTTTTGCTTTCTTGCCATCTCACTTTACTTATTTATTTATTTAGGCTTTAATCCAATGCCTATTTGCTCTGGCAAAAAATTCTGGGTTTTGCATATAAAAAGCCTTGAGAAAACTCAGGCTAGCTTAACTCTCAGAAATTAAACTCCCTATTAAAAAAAAAAAAAAAACTTTATCTATCTTAGAATTTTTTCCTCTAAGAGGATTAGTTCAGTTTTCAGTGTCAATTGAGAATACGTAGATGTAGGTATTTTTCTACAGCGTTTGATGCAGAGGAAACAGAAAATGGGGTTTTTCAAAATTCACTTTTTGAAATACTGAACTATTTATGTAGCTTTTAGTTTAGAAGTAAATATTGGAAAATGAAGATACAAGTATAACATATAAACTGTATGTTTAGTTATCTTTTTGGTAACTATTGTTTATGTCACTAGAAATGTTAAAATAAATTATGAAGAGAAAAACAACATTCAGAATGTTGCCCTTTTAGCATTAACTATTAACTGAAAAAACATAAAGCAGATTTCATAAAGCTCTGCAGTGACACCAGAGAAACTTTGGGAAAACATCCAACATCTGCTTATCTTTCCTACAGTGGAAATGTTCATAATTGCAATGTGCAGTTTCCTCTGAATGAAGATAAACAGATTTCTGTTTGTTATACTTATGTTTTAGAAGTGTATTCACTGCATTCTTTAAATGTATTTAATTTTTTCCCTGACAGTTGGGGAGATACCAAAACATCTGATTGTTATTGGGGTTTTCTTAGCTTTCTCTTAAGGGCAATTTTTTTTTCTTTAAGATATTTTCCTCACACTTTTTTGATTCCAGATTTAGGAGCCACTTAAGGAAATATATTTAGCCAAGCACGTTCCTCCATTACGTGCACTACCATGTCTCTGACTCAGTTCAACACATTCTTTATTACAAAATCCATGTTCCATAACTTTTTCTTTTTGTAAATACGTAAGTCAGCTTTGCCTCCGTTTGGTTCTTCTTTTTTCGGATGCTGGATCCTGGAGGCTGTCAGCTGGACACTGCTGGAGGGTTCTGCCCAGCCAGACCCTGGTATTTTGATATAATGGTGGTTCCTGGGTTGAAAACCTGTTTGTTCCAGTTCCCAGGAGACCAAACTGTTGAAAAGTTTTACCCAGTTGACCTGGGCAGCTCTTTGTCTCTGGCTAAGACATGGCAGGCAGTCCTGGCAAGTGAGCTACCTAAAAGATATTCACGGTTTTGCTTTAGTCATTGCCAGAGTTTGTGGTAGAGATTGCTCTGTGCGTACTAGACATTATATGTCTGCTCAGAATGAAATCAAATTGAGCATTGGTTGTTCTATTGGTTGCCAAGGAATGCATCATTACAGACACTAACGTGTCTTCCCCGCTCAGCTGAAATAAAACCCCACCTCTGTGATCCTACGCCTGGGTCTGAGTCTGTCTTTCATGGGGTAGACATACCTTGTCTAAGTAGAGCGAGGTGTAGACTTGGCCAATATGTAGAGCGACAGTAGAATGACCTTAACTGGTCTTCAATACTAGTGTTAAAATTAAATTCAAAGAAATAGGGGCACAGATCTAGTTTTGATTATAGGCTGAGATGCTCTTTCTAGCTGCTCAGCTTCCTTAGGTAAAAAGTTGTCTGCACTAAACCAATAAATTGTTTTAAAAGCTAACGTGAGTCACTTCAGAAAGAAGCCAGAAGTTTATGCCATATGAAAACATGCCTAAAGAGTGATTTCTTTTTCTATTTAATTGACCTAAAGTTAACATTTATTCGGGCTTTACCTAAGGTTTATGTACTTTAGAATAACTTGCATTTATATAGTCCCAATACTTGCTACTTTCTAGAAAGCTTACACAAACTTTTGTCTACTAAGAAGAAAGGATATTTTATCCCTAAGCATGTGAGACAAGGTAGATATATCTAATCCTGTTTTACAGATGAAGAAATTCAGATAAAGAGAAGTAGAATGATTTTCTAGAGGGCTAAATGATCAGTAATATGGCCAGTGCAGGTGATTCCAGTATACCACCCATTAGCTCAGGCAGCCATCCATCACCCTCCTTTATGAGTGTAAAACAACCCAGGCAGTCTTCCTATCCCCCTTTTTTTTTTTTTTTTTCCTTAATTAGCCAACACTGGGAGTGGGAAGGATAGGATTCCACTTGCATAAAGATTTTCCAGTGGAAGCTTGACTTCAGTAAACAAATTAACTGTTTGGTTACCGAACAGGAATCAGTAGGATTTAAGTCACATTTGCAGAATAGTCCGTCCCATTGTGACATAACTTTTTAGAGCATTCTTTGAGAAGTATCTCTTCTGCTATGAAAAGCCTAGTTGTATTTTTTTAATTGTTTAATAACGCTTGAAATATGGTGATGATTTCATCTTGAACCAGCGGAGTGCTTTTAAGGTTCGTAGTGATAATCTCTTAAAAATCATAAACTTTAGGAGTTTATAATGTTATATCAGGAAATTGAGATCCAGTTGTCTCACCTCATATTAATATGATTCATTAATGACAGAATAAGAATTCCAGGCCACCTGCTTTTCTCTCTACCTTTACGTGTTTCCCTGCAAGAGGTGAGATACTAACCTCTTTTGTAAGTAGAGATCCTGCCTGAAGTGCTAAAACAGACTCAAAGGCATTCAGCCATAGGTAAAGTGAGATTAGAAAACTCTGGACAGTTGAGTCCTCACCAAGTGGGCACCTACTGTTCATGTTTTCACTGACTTGGAGGAAGCAGTAATCTGAGAACTGGAAGTCTATTTGTGGAAAGGTTTGATATAGCCACCTTATCATATTTTCCATCCTATTTCACTCAAACATCTTGTTTACTGTTATGATCTCATTTGTAGAAGAGAAGTAAGAAGCAAAGATAGCTGCCTGTTTTAACATGGCAACTACACTGTGATTTAGATACATATTGAATCAAATATTATTCCCCAGACTTACCCAGTCCTTTCTTCTGGATAGCCTGTGTGTGGTTCATCTGTAATATAAATTCTTTTAAAATTCCCCAACAGCTGTGTTTTACACAAGCACCGATTTTAGAGGTGGGGAAATTATCTATGAGAACTGCCTTTTAATAGTTTTTAATAACAGGTATTGTAATTTAGCTGAGAACCAAAAAGATTTAGCACTACTCACTTAGCAGTTCTTCACTAATGTCATATTCTGATGTAATACAAATGAATTTATAAAATTCACTTGCCTTCCTTTGATGGAAGCTAGCTTCAGATTTCTGATTAGCTTATTACCATTACCTTACTCAGTTGTTCAGACAACTGAGTAAGTTTGCTGTCTTTAATGAATGGTTTAAAATGGTGGTTTCAGAACTTACCTGCATTATCTTTCATTTAACTTGAGCCCTCACTGTATCATCAGCATGTTGTCATATCCGTTGAATGGGGGAGAAGAAAGGAGGGAAGTCCTTTGTGTAAAAACATTCTCCTCAGCTGTTCTTCCTTGATGCTGGAAGTTTGGTGCCTGGCAGGAAATGATACAGACATGTGTGATAACAAAGTGACATGGGGAAGAATTGCCTGTAAGGTTCTCGGACTTGTCCAGGTTGATTGGCTGTCAGCTGGCAGAAAGATAGGGTAAGGCAGATTTTATCGCAAAATCTGAGGGTTAACAAAGTATAACTTAAGAGAAAGAAAGCTAGTTTGAGAAAAGTTTGGTCAGAGCAGGTGGTATGAAAGCTAATAGCCATGTAAATACACTTGTTTCTTTGACCCTCCTGGGTGAGAGTCTTAAAGCATTGGAATTCGTTAAAGGGAAAAAATGATCTGTCTGAAGAGCCAGGAGTTACAAAGAAAAAGACATTCTTTGAGTGCAAGGAATTTGCGCAATCAAGGCTTTTCTCTCTCAAGTTTTTCAGACAATTTGAATTTCTTTATGGAACAAATTTTCCATAGTAAGATGGACAAATATCCCCAAGATATCCATCTTTTCTTCATTCCCATTAGCTCAGATCAAACCACCCTTCTTTCTCACCTGGAATACGAAAGTAACATCTATCTCCCTTTTTCTAAGTTTTAACGCCTTCTAGTCCATTCTCCATGCTGTAGTTGGAGAAATCTTTTTGGAAATGCAAACTTTGGATCTCTGTTATCCTCAGAATAAGGTCCAGATTCTTTGGCAAGTCGTGTAAGACCTTTCAGATCTGTGCCCTGCTTACCTCCCCCCATCTTTATTGCAGCCCTTCCTCTACTTCTGCACAATATAGTGAGATTATATTTGCAGTTTAGGTAGCTTTATCCTAACAAATTTATATAAACCTACAAATTATCAGCTCCATTGTCATGTTAGCAGTAAGTGGAGCTTTTATAGGACCTAGCAGAGGCTCCTGTGCCTGAACAAGGGGTGTCTAAAATCTTTTGCAGTTAACTTGTCCAGAAGGCAGATGTAGGACAGTAACCCACATAACACACCCAACTTCTCAGAAAAGGGAAGTTCAAGACAGAACGCTAAATAGAACTTTGTGAGAACTTTGCAAGCGAGTGGAAAGTTCTTTTTGTGAGTAGAAGTTCCCCACTCGCATCAGGCATGATTGAAGGCTGCAAACAAGTAGGCAGCCTTTTCCTGTAGTCTGTGTTGCAGACACGTGGGTTTAGGCACTTGCTACATGAGCACCAGAAAAGAGGTTTTACACAGTGACTTTCACACTGTATTGTCCTCCAAAGTGCACTTGAGTCTTCAGCACCGTCCCTGTTGTCATTTGCAGATCACATTTACTAAACACTCTGTACCTGGTGTTAGACGGGGCACTGTGTATAAAGCAGGGCAAAGGCACTGCCTTACACAGGAAAATGAACAATATAGGTCCAGGAGTATTCATCTTGCTAAACAGAATAAAGTTTAATAAACAAAAGCAAGACAATAGAACAGATAAACGTATTTATTATCTTTGCTTCTACATGAATTCTTTTGTACATAATAAGCATTTTTATTTGGAGTTGGAACAAGAAGGGAGGAGTAGGGCATCTTGCTTCCCACTCAGATTTTTCCATAGGAGATTGTGCCTTGTCTCTCTCACTTCAGAGATAGGCAAGCACTGCGAAGAGCTCAGTGGCCCTGCTGACAGAGCCTCAGCCACTGGAGCGGAGACATGTGGGCAGCTCGAGTCCTCCTTGTCTGAGTAGCAGACATTGCTGAAGGCAAAGCATTTGGGCAGAGAGGTGGCTCATAAATGAGGAACTTCATCTAAGAAACAATGTGTTTCTCAGCCTTTAGGGTTCTAATTGTTGGTTTCCTCACAGCTCACTTTCTCTCAGGCCCCACCCCTCCTCACTTTGGAGAACTTGTTGACAACAGCTTTACTTTTTCAAGTCTTGCACAAAGGCAGATGTCTCTGAAAAGCAGCTTACGCAAAACATCTGTGTGCTTGACTCTGTTCCCACGATGTGTTTTCCTGTACTGCTCTCTTCTTTGGGCAGGGGTGGGGGGAGTCTCCTTTTTAAAAATTGAAAACACAGTATAACAACATCATTAAAGAGAGATTTGCAAAAAGAGAAAACTAGCACCCACAATGTCACCTTCCTTTGCTAATAGCCGTTTCCACTCCTGCCTTTTTACCTTCCCATTCTTCACATGCATACCTTTTTTTTTTTTTTTTTTTTTTGCCTGGTTATGGCCTTTTTCTTAAGCGGAAGTCCAGGTAATTTGTTATACAGCCACTTCCCTATTTTTTTTTTCCTGACTCTAGCAAATTTGGTTTTGGGTCTTGAGTTACCGAAAGGGGATTGCAACTTTATCATCATTTTGTCAGTGAGGTCTAGTTTTTATTTTCCTTTCCTACACCCAAGTATTCTAGTTTTTAGAGTATGGCTGAGATATAACCTTTATTTTTAAAAGTAAGACATATGTATGTGTAGGATTTTTAATTTCCTTAACACTTAAAAACTGGTATTTTAAATTACATTGATTTTTAAGGTACATTACTGGGCCTACTCCAGGACAGCCTTATTTAGAAAAAAACATGTCTACAATGTAAAACTATTGATTTGCTGCGTTAAATATACTTATTAAGTTTTTAAGATATGCACGCATAGAAATAGAATGTATTATTTTTTAACCCTAATAGATGACAGAAAATATAAAAGAAAAATAAACGCAACGTAAATAGAAAATATAAATTAGTCCGCATGTCAGCATTCACAGTAAATATAAATAAACTTACCAACTTATACAGCCAAAAGAAAAAAATGTTTCTGTATCTTTTGCCCTTTGTGTGTGCAAGCCTCAACTCTCCCAACACCTGATTAGTCTCTTGGTAGCCTCGCTTCACTTGTAACTGGTTGTTTAACCTTATCAAGCTGTCTATAGTCTCACCTTTTGTTCTCTAATGATAAGGCCGTATCCATGTCTCTCATTATTCTTCCTTTCTTGTTTTACAAAAAAGAATGAAATGGACCATATCTTCTTGTTTTGCTAAAATGGAATATCTTCAGCCACCTTCCTTTTAGAAACTGTGGTCTCCTGTGCTTAGATGTTTAAAGGATGAATCTCTGGGGTGTGCAGGGTCTTCCAATGACGAAGCAAGTCTACGAGACTCACATACAGCCTCACTAGCTGTCTGCTACCATGTGAGAAAATAGTAGGGTTAGGATTGCAGCTCTCCTTCCAGTCATTGTGCAAAAATTTTGCCTTTGGCAGTTAAAATAATTTCCTTTTGTTCCTTATGTTTTCCTCTGTCTTGAGTTGCCAGTTGGGAGCTTATAGGACTTAGCTCAACCAGTACCTAAAAGCAGTCTAGGTATGGGATTGTACTGCAATGTCTTTTGCTACACTGGAGCAAATATGTGACTTTTTTTTTTAAGATTTTATTTTTAAGTAATCTCTACACCCAACATGGGGCTCAAACTTACAACCCCAAGATCAAGAGTTTCATGCTTCACTAACTAAGCCAGCCAGGCACCCCGAAAATATGTGATGTTTTAAATTTTTTCTTTAAAACACATATGAAATTGAAATTTACACTTGGATCATTTTGATTGGAATATTTTTCTTTTTTTCCAAATTCTAACTAAAATGTTTGGAATTCTCATTGCTTCACATTGCACTCTAGAGTATTGCAAAATACTACTATGTGATCTCTTTGTCTCTAGCTCTCTGATTTCTTATGAATAGTATTTGGAAAACAGAGAAGAAAGTGCTTTGGTTCATTGCTTCTTCATAAATTGGTCTAAAATGTACATTTAGTAAATTTGAAAAATTAATTATTAAACATTAGATCAGGCATCAAGAAAACTCAACAAATTAAATTTGCGAGGAACCAGTGGGGTAAACTTTTCATCTCTACTGGTTGTGCAATTCTATGATGAGTCTGTAATGATTAAGGAGGAAGAAAGTAGGAAGCAAGGAACCTTGGACTGATTAAAAACGTGGGCTAATTAAGGCCTGAGACTGCTATCTGCTTTCTCTTTTTCCTTTTCTTTGACAACTCCTTAAATTGTCCTTTGAACTTTGCCTTTTGCTATTTGTTTTTGTTTTCTCTTCTTCTCATCTTCTTCCTTCTCCTCTTCCTCCATCATCATCATCATCATCATCACTATTTTACAAAAGTTAACTTTTTTAGGTGTCAGAACCTAAACACTGGCAACAGTGTTCCTCCCGAATTTCATTGTGTGTTAGTACAGAGCCAGGGCGATCTGTAATATGCATTAAAATAGTTATGAAAATAAGGATTTGCCCAGGGACTTTAAAGTCAGTGCGATGATAGTAAAGAAAACCAGGCAATTGATTTAAAAGACAGTCAACATATTTGGCCATGCCTTTCTCTTCTCTATTCCCCCTTGTTTTTTATTTAAGAATTACTATTTTGGGGGCACCTGGCTAGCTCCTTTGGAAGAACATGAGATTCTTGATCTCAGTGCTGTGAGTTTGAGCCCCACGTTGGGTGTAGAGATAACTTAAAAAGATAGAATCTTGGGGCACCTGGGTGGCTCAGTGGGTTAGGCCTCTGCCTTCGGCTCAGGTCATGATCTCAGGGTCCTGGGATCGAGCCCTGCATTGGGCTCTCTGCTCAGCGGGGAGCCTGCTTCCACCTCTCTCTCTCTGCCTGCCTCTCTGCCTACTTGTGATCTCTCTCTGTCAAATAAATAAATAAAATCTTTAAAAAAAAAGATAAAATCTAAAAAATATGTATTTTTGAAGGACTTCTAAGAGTGTCTGTTAGCAAATTATTTCATTTTCTTAGCCTAATAAGGTAGAGAACAACTTAGGAGAAATGGTTTGATAAGGAAAATTGACAGACTCGTGTTTTACAGACAATATTAAATGTTTGTGGCAATGGAGTTTTGAGAATTACTTGTAAGACTGCAATAAAGTAACACTGCACACTGGACTGACTCAGTTTAGAAAGAAAGAAAGAAACAAACAAACAAACCCTTGGTTTTCTGATGTTTGAGAATTCTCATTTAGAACCCAATCGCGACCCTGGTGGGTAGGCTACAATGGGACTGCATTGTACAGAACAGGCAAAGAACTCAAACTGCTAAAGAAGCCATGGAATGGAATTTAAAAAAAAAAAAGAAACTTGGAAAGAGGCCTAAATTTTTATTCCTGCTCTATCCTACTGATTGCGTAATTGGTAAGCTTAGGCAAGTTACTCTCATTCTATACTTCTTCATCTACGAAATGGGAAGAATGACTTCCTTTCATAGAGTTGTTGTGAGATAGTGATGTAAAATCATGCCTGACACAGGGTGGTATTCAATAAATGATAATTACAACATCTTCTTTAAGTTTATTTTATGATGCTCAGAACCAACTTCCACCACCATGACACAACTCCCAAAGAGAACATTTTGGTGGATATGCCATTGTACCAGATTGCAAGTTTTCACAAACAAAAGTTTGTGAAATAATGGTAGAGTTGTTGTCATTACTATCAACAAAAAGCTATCTAGTAGACAGTTGATTGTATAGGTCTAAGGCTCTGGTGATAGATCTGAGCTATAGAACCAGTGTGGAAGTTGTAGCAACCAGCTTTCATGATGGTTCCCATTGATTCTTGACTTGAGGTATTTACATCCCTATATAGTCTCCCTCCCACATTAAATATGGTTGACCTGTATAACAGCGTCTTGCACAAGTTATGATGTGTAGGGGCACCTGGGTGGGCCAGTCAACTGAGCGTATAATTCGATTTTGGCTCAGGTCATGGTCTTGGGGTCGTGTGATTGAGCCCTGCGTGGGGCTCTGTGCTCAGCAGGGAGTCTGAGGATTTCTCTCCCCTTTGGCCCTCCCCCTGCTTGCACACACACTCGCTTGCTCTCTCTCTAAAAAAAAAAAAAAAAGAATAAATCTTTAAAAATAAATAAATCTTTTAAAAAAAGAAAGAAAGAAATTATGGTATGTAACTTCTAAGGTTAAGTCGTAAAACATCGCACTTCTGCCTTGTCCTCTCTGGATCACTCACTCGGGGGAGCGACAGCTGCCATGTTATAAGAGTACTCAAGTAAGACAGTACAGAAGTTTACATAGCAAAGAACTGAGGTCTCCTATCAGTAGCCATCTGACGGAGCCATTTTTAGAAGCAGATCTTTCGGTCCTATTCAGGGCTTCAGATGCCTGCTGCATCCTGATAAGAGACCCTGAGCCAGAACCACCCAGCTAAGCTGCTCCTGAATTCCTAACCCACAGAAACTGTGAGATAATGAAGCATCTTTATTGTTTTAAGCTTCTGCATTTTAGACTAACTCGTTATTCAGCAATAGATAACTAATCAGAAGTCATCTATATATTGGATAAAGTGGCCATGAAGGTGGTGAAGAGAGTGAACACATGAGAGTCACAAGAGAGGGGATTATAGTCAGAAAGTGGGAGTTTGGTTTCTGAAATCAAGTCCATCAAGATCTGATGCCTTCCAAAAGGGCTCTGGGAATTGGAAATCTAAATGGAGTCCAGGTGAAGGTCTTTGAACATTAGGAGGATGAAAAATTTGGGGAAAAAACTGTTGGATGTTCATCTATATGAACAATGGAATCTCTCAAGATTATAGTAGAAATCAGAGTGAAAGGAGAAAAGATTGAGGTAGATGAGGGGTATTAAATAAAAGTTAGTGACAAGGATGTCAGAAGGTGACAGCAGCAAAGAATAGAAGATGGCCTCAGCCTCATAAGAAGCTTTGCATTAGGGCACCTGGGTGGCTCAGTCAGTTAAGCATCTGCCTTCAGCTCAGGTCATGATCCCAAGGTCCTGGGATGGAGCCCCTTGTCAGACATCTTGCGAAGCATTCTCAGGCTCCCCTGCTCATATTCTCTCTCTCTTTCTTTCTCACACACACACACAAATAAATAAATAAATAAAATCTTAAAAAAATAATAAGAAGAAGAGAAGAAGAAGCTTTGCGTTAGGGTGAAGAGAAATCTGAAAACAGATTTGGGTTTGCCGTTTTGGCCAAGTGCTTAAAAGCCCAGCTTGCATTCCTTCTGCAGGTGTGTTTTAAATACCTGGAAAGACATTTGTTAAATCATGCAAATGAAGTGATATCTCAAATGCTGAACAGTTTCTGAGTTAATATCCTTTTGTTTGTCTTGTTTTGTTTATTCCCACCAACTATTTTAAATTTGGTCCCTAGTAATATTGGTCATGTCTTGGTAACCAATACACCTGGCAATTTAAATACTGAGAAAGAACTACTACTATTGAGAAAGGTCATTTACTTTTTGGTCCAAACAGTTTTTAAGCTTTACCTGTTTGAAAGAGAAGTATTTAAGTCCAGAGTTCTCAGCCACAGGACTGAGCAACTTTGTTAATTCAGCCTGTAAAGGAAATGGGCTCTTTGAGCTGAGATAGTTTCTCCTTTCCTTGGAGGACAACCTTCTTGAGAACAAGATTCTCACTCATATATGGCCTTTATTATATTGAGGTATGTTCCCTTTAAACCCACTTTGTTGAGAGTTTTTATCATGAATAGATGTTGAATTTTGTCATATGCTTTTTCCTGCATCTGTTGAGATGATCATATGGTTTTTATCCATCATTTTGTTAATGTGATATATTATGTTGATTGATTTGCAGATGTTGAACCATCCTGGAATAAGTCCCACTTGATCGTGGTGAATGACCCTTTGAATATATTGTTGAATTCGGTTACCAGTATTTTGTTGAGGATTTTTGCATCCATGTTCATCAGGGATATTGGCCTTTAGTCATCTTTTTGTGTAGTGTCTTTGTTTAGTTTTGGTATCTGGGTAATGCTGGCCTCATAGAATAAATTTGGAGGTTTTCCTTCCTCTTCTGTGTTTTGGAATAGTTTGAGAAGAATAGGTATTAACTCTTTAAATGTTTTGTAGAATTCACCTTTGAAGCCATTTGGTCCTGGACTTGTGTTTGTTGAGTTTTTTGATTGCCAGTTCAATGTTGTTCCTAGTAATTGGTCTGTTCAGATTTTCTGTTTCTCCCCGGTTCAATTTTGGAAGATTGTATGTTTCTAGGTATTTAGGTATCCATTTCTTCTAGGTTGTCCAGTTTGTTGGCACATAATAATTCATACTAGGCTCTCTTATAATCCTTTATAGTTCTGTGGTGTCAGTTACTTCTCTTTCATTTCTGATTTTATTTATTGAGTCCTCCCTCTTTAACATCCACTTCTTTTCTCATGTAGGCCTTCTTGCCCTCCTTCCTAAGCCCCACGGTCTTCCCAACTTTTTGTTTTTGGCATCTAGTTTTTGATATTTTTTTTTAAAGCAGTGCTTAATAGTCAACACACTTATTAAAGAAAAAAAGGGAAAGAAGCAAGTTTAAGAAACAGCATGAAAGTTATTTTCCTCATGGGAATATGTCTAAACTTTTCCCCACTCGAACCTGAACTTTGTTTTCAGGATACTGTGAAAAATAGAACAAATATCACACCAGGCTTTGCAGTAAAATCCTGTCTTTGTTCTCTTTAGATGAACTGACCAGATGTGTTTTTAACTGCTGGTTGCTTCAATTTATTAGGTGTGCAATATGTCCTGTTGTGGGAACATCTAACTCAGGCTAAAGGGTTAAAGTGCTGTCCTGGGTGTCACATGACATGGGGCTTAGTCTAAGTTCTAACTAACTAGCTGTGTGACTTGTGACAAGTCATTAAATTCTTTGAACTGCAATTGATATATCAGATTCTGTGTTGCAAGCTCAGAAATGAAGTTTAACTATCTTTACCAGAATATTTGTTAGAAGGAAGTCAGAGCTCACCTAATGGGCAGGAGCCTTCAAGAACAGGCAGGAGCCAAGGGCATTCAGGGAGGCCCAGGGAGTAGGAACAGACTGGCCTATACCTTTTTCTCCCCATGGTAAAAATGACCGTCCCCCACTATCTCTACTCCTATGGATAACTTGTCTTAAGATTTGGGTAGAATTTCCAACTGGCCAGGCCTAAACCACGTGCTAGGTTCCTGCAAGTCCCCTTACAGTTCCAGAGTTGGGGACCACCAAGACCGTGCACATTTGGACGTATTCCCCAAATGGAGACCAGAGGGAGATTAGGAAGGAGACATCTATTGCTGGACAGCCAAAAATAACAAATGTCAATTCAGATGTACCGCAATCTGTAGAAATTGGAAGGTTGAGTTATATGGTCAGTGGTAAAATTATTGATTCTACATTATGTTTCTATCTGAATATTTCTAAAATGCACATGTTTGAGGCAAAATGGAATCATTACAGGATCTGACCAAGTAAATGAGCATCCAAAATAAAACAAAAGGAATTTTCTGGGTTTGTTTCTTCTTCCGTTTCTGATTTATAGGGAAAAGACCAGGATAGTCGAAGGAGTTTGTCCCTTAGCCTTAAACAAATAGACCTTTGCTTTTCTTCTTAGATTGTAGAAAAATAGGAAAGGGGGAAAACAAACAGCTGCATCTGAGGGCAGTTGTGTTGGACATTGTGCAAGAAAGTTTAAGTGGAAGATTAGCTGGAACTAAAATGGTCTGATGATTATAGTTAATGAGTAAGAACTAGAGTCCTAAGTTCTTCTCTACTTTGATTGGTCTACTAATGTACCCCAACCTCTGCTTGTCTGCCTATGAGAGAAATAATCCTACTGCCTGCGTGCATAGGCATGTGTCTGGAGTTTATACCTTGGGGAAGAGGGTACCAGGTATTGATTGATGTTCTAATACTGTCATTTGAAAGTGTGTTCATGTATGTAGGGGTGGGCATGAGATTGGGGAATGTTTAATTACAGAGAAGAGTATGTATGATATTTGGATTTAGACTTTCTCCCATTATAGTTTAGTCCCTAAGTTCCTTTAGGGTTACAGAATCAAACTTTTTCTCACTACTTGGAAATATGCTTTTGACTTTTATAGCCATGTTTCCTTCCTGTTTTTTGGAGTTAGCCAAACTTTTCAGTAGGCAGTGGTATTGATAGCTCTGTAGTCTTTTGGCCTCTGGTCTAATATTTTTTATTATGAAATTTCCTTTCTATATGACATGGCCACGCTAAGTAGGGACATGAACTCCTCTCCACCTAAGGAATTGACAGACGCTGCCCTATTGCCCTGAATCTGAAAATTAAACAACTATATAAGCAGAGAACACTTATCAAGAAAGGGAGAATGTTAGGGTAGAATATATTTGAAACTTTCCCCAGATGAATATTCCTCAAGACAAAAATAAACAGTTCAGATTGTGTATATTTTAGTTTTACATAAATGGCAGCCATCTCATTTTGTGCAATTTATAAGTAAAATGTGATTTACCTATAAATTTTGACTTTCACAGAATCACCAAACATTACAAACACTATAAACATGAAAATCTACTTTCTTAATTTTACTATTGAAGTAAAAGTATTACATGCACTTTCTGAAACCCAACTTCCCATAGTAAATGATCCATCTCTTCATGTATGTTGTATGTAAAGTAGAAGACTGTGTATCCAACTGATACTCTGCAGTTTGGCCTGGTGTGTTGTTGCTTTCTTTTGCTTCCTTAGCCTTTCTGCTGGTCATGGATGATCACTCTGGCCACATTCTTCAAAAATTACTCCAACCTCGGGGCGCCTGAGTGGCTCAATCGGTTAAGCACTGTCTTCAGCTCAGGTCATGATCTCGGGGTCT
This sequence comes from Potos flavus, assembly GCA_028534135.1. Taxonomy (NCBI): domain Eukaryota; kingdom Metazoa; phylum Chordata; class Mammalia; order Carnivora; family Procyonidae; genus Potos; species Potos flavus. The sequence goes on along the minus strand of CM052891.1, from coordinate 37,732,168 downwards.
TGGGGTCGAGCCCCACGTCTGGCTTCCTGTTCAGCAGGGAGTTTGCGTCTCCCTCTCCCTGTGACTCTCCCCCCTGGTTGTGCTCTCTTGTGTTCTCTTTCTCTCTCGATAAATAAAATCTGTAAAAAAATATATTCCAACCTCACAAAAGTTAAGTATTTTCTTCCATTAGTTGACCTTTTCCTCTACACTGTGCCTGAGAATAAACTGCCAGTTAACAAATTTCATGCTCTAGGAAGTGATTTTGACCGGGAGAGATTGGCACAGAGTGCTTCCCCAAATCTATTTAAAGCAGAGTAATCTTCCCTCCATTTTCAAGACTGAAATGCTACTGTCATTCCCAACAGAAGTTACAGTTTTTTTCTCTACTGTCCAGCCCATCTGGATTCATCTCTCAGCCAGATGTTCGTGATTCCCCTCAGTATAGTTTTTCTATCCGTGGCCTTGATAAGGGAAACAAAAAAGGCATGAGAAGAGTTGAGATCTGGATTTATTTCAGTCCTTTTCTTTCACTCCTGTAGTCTACTTTTAAATTCTATTCTGTTGAAAGCTCCGTGGGAAAACATTGTGTTTCATTTTACATAAACTATATCATAAAACTGGAACAGCATAGTAGAGAGTGATTCAGAGCATGAACTTTCAAGTCAAATCTTGGTTTGAATTCTTGCTCTGAGGATTACCAGCTGTGTGATCTTGGCCAAATAACTTAGAATCTCTTGAGTCCATCAGTCTCTTACATGTAAATTGGGGGTAAAAAATAGTACCTACTTCATAGGATTGTTGTGAAGATTAAATGAAATAATGTCAAGTGCTCAGCTTAGTGCCCAGCATACTCTAGGCATCCAGTCAAGTTAGTTATTATTAGCTATTCATATGTCTGACTAGGAATGATTTTCTCTCTGTTGAACAAGCAGTCTTATGGCAAGAGAGGAATAGATGATCTTCAATTATATTCTGATAAAGACTGGAGAACTTTGTTGGTCACTGTGTCATTTTCTTATCAAAATGGTCCTGTGTCATTTTCTTATCAAGCAGCTAAATACTCTCCATCTTTAGACCAAGAAAGCTTTTGGGTTTGTGTCTAATTCAGGCATCTGTAATCACCTCTGAATGGCTCCATAAAATTTACTGGAGAAGTCCTGTTTCTGGTCCAGAATTGATCAACTCAAAAAATGTGTAAAAGTTTTCACTTGCTCTCTAAATTTTTGAGTAGAGACCAACTCAGTGTTGATTGAATCTTCAGGAAGCTTTTTCAGAAAGACCAATATTTACATAAATGAATCTCTTGCTGTTCTAGCAAAATATACTAAGCTTTTACCTTACACTGAATGACATGTGATTAAATTCACATATAATTTTATTCATATGCAAATAAAGCATTTAATTTTCAAGTTGAACTCCTAACTCTATTGGTTGTTAATTTTATTTTTTCACTTCCACACCATCATACTGCTATCCCATTTTTGATAGCATTTATAGAACTTTGACTTTTGTTCAGTGATTATAAGGGATTTTTGTAATCAGCCACACTTTTATTCCTGATCCCTGTAACCAACAGTATATGCCACTTTGATGATAACTGGAGAGTCCTAATCTGGAACCACAGAATAAAGAGGATTGACTGCCATGTAGAGTGTGTCTGCCATGGCTCTCTGGGAGTCGGTACCGCACCTAGTAAGGCAGTTTCCTGACCCAGGTGTATCTGCTGTGCATTTTGTGCTATCAGAAAAGTTCATTGCTATTTGTGTAAATGATTCAAATAGAAAAACATGTTTTCTCTTACACTGTATGTGAGTTTATCTTTCTTTCACCATCAGGAATTTTCCAGGTAGCTTTGAATTAACCAAGGGTCCTTGGCCTCACCCTAACCCTCCCCTTGTGAAAGCACTACCTGCATTTTAAAGAACACACTTAGATTTGCTTTAAAGCATGAGCAACAATAAACGTATCAAACCAGGAAGTTTGTTCTTAAACTAGTGTTTGTCAAAGAGAAACTACCTCTGTCTCGCAAAAGGAATGACCGAAGTATGCTTGGTTGTTTTAAGCTCTCTACAAGCATACTTCTTTTGTAGGGGTTGCGACCACTTTGCTTACCGGAAACCAAAGTGCACACAGCTGTAACTTTGTCTGGTGATAGGTAGAATATTAGTCTCTATTTTTTTAAATATTTTCATTTGGTAAAGCAGACAGTTGCTGTGTTGGCAGAAGCGTGAATTTCATTTCCTGTCTGTGGTGTACCCCACTCATCCTGTCACTCAAGACATTTTGTTTCAGGTCGTTCCCGTAATGTGACTGAAACAGAGTGACCCGCAGCAGAGTGACATGTGCATACCACGAACGTAACAGGAGACAAGACTTGTGCAACAGACCACAAGAGCGCAACGCTTTATTTAAAGATGAAAACAAAACAAAATAAAGGTGGCCCCTCCCAGCCAGCATGCAGATTTTTAAAGTGGCATCCATGAATTCTTGTATTTGTTTTTAGAAGACATGTTCCAATCTGACTGGCTCAAAAGTTTATCAGCTTTATGCCACTTAATTAAAGGATAAAATCGAGTCAATGACTGACAACATTATAGAGGTGATTTAATTTTATTTGCCAATTAATTTATCATCAGACATTCGTATTTACAATCTATTAATCTGCCACATATATTGAGTTCTGTAACAATTATTTTTTACATGTGAAATTTCAGAATTTCTGTTTTCTTGTCCTAAATTACAATTCCTGCTGCAAAGACAGAACAGATATAACTGTGTGGGAAGAACTCTGGGATGAATTGGTTCATTCCTTAAATAGCTATTGAGCACCTAATATGTGCTTGGCACTGTTTCCAATGTTGAGGATTATGTACTGAGCAAAATAAAATCCTTGCTCTTCATTGAGCTTATATTCTATCATAAGGAGATAACCACCATCAAGTATACAAGTAAATAAAGTATGTAAGTATACAAGTAAATAAATGTAATTTTAGTATATGATATATATCCTGGAGGAAACACAACAGAATAGCAGGATAGAGTATGATTGGGATGGAGAAGAGGTGATGATACTGGAGCTGTGACTTAAATAGTGACAGGCCAAGAGAAAAGTATCCCAAGTAGAAAAAAAAAAAAAAAAAAAAGCATGGGGCTCCTGGGGGCTCAGTTGGTTGAGCATCTGCCTTCGGCTCAGGTCCTAGTCCCAGGGTTCTGGGATTGAGCCCCTTGTCTCCCTGAGCAGAGAGCCTGCTTCTCCCTCTCTCTCTGTCCCTCTCCCCACTTGTGCGCGCACATTCACGCACTCTCTCTCTCAAATAAATAAATAAAATCTTTTTTAAAAAAAGAGAAGAAAAAGCACAAAGGCCCTAAGAAGGGGCCTGAAATATGGAAGAAACAAGAGACCAGTGCAACTATAGCAAGTGAACAAAAGGGGAGATAGTACAAAATCAGAGAAATAATGTATTACTGGATGTTATGGGGCCTTGAAGTCTAAGCTAAAGACTTCAGCTTTTCCTTGTAAGTACAAAGGGAAGCACATGATATATCTGTGTATCTTATAAATATAAAATCCCTCTAGTTGCTCTTTGGTAAGTGGATAGCAGCAGTGCAGAAGTGGTTGCAGACAGACCAGTTAAGAGACTTTTTGCTGATAGAATGTCTGCGATTAGTTTCACTTCAGGGACAAAGTGAAGAGAGTAAGGATGTAAAAGAAACAAAGATTGGCCTTGAATTAAAGCTGAAATGTTTGAGAACGTGGAGGTTCATTATATTATCCCCTCTATTTCTGTTTATGTTTGTAATTTTCTATAATAAAAAGCTAAAAACAAAACCTTTAACAGTGATCTAAGTTTTGAAAAATGATTGTGCTGTGGACGTTGTCAGAGTGGTAATGAAGCTAAGTAAGCAGATTCAAGATACATCGGAAGTAGAGCCCCCAGGTCTTGCTGATACATAGGATACATATTGTTGCAGGGAAAAAGAGAAATCAAGGATGACTGTCAAGTGTTTGGCCCAAACCAATTGGGTGGATAAGACTAGGGATCAGGTTTGCAGGGACTGAGAGCTTTGTTTTGGCAATGTAAATTTAAGATGCCAGTTGGATTTCCAAGTGGAAATGCTGAGTAGACAGCATAATTTACAATTCATTAGCTAACTCTGCATAACATATTTACAAGCAAACTTGGAAACCTCCGTTATATGTTTCTAAATTTTGCCATTAGTGTTTTTTTATTAACATATAATGTATTATTTGCCCAAGGGTTACATGTCTGTGAATCATCAGGCTTACACATATCACAGCACTCACCATAGCACATACTCTCCCCAATGTCCATAACCCAGCCACCCTATCCCTACTACCCCTGCCCCCCAGCCACCCTCAGTTTGTTTCCTGAGTTTAAGAGTCTCTTATGGTGGGGCGCCTGGGTGGCTCAGTGGGTTAAAGCCTCTGCCTTCAGCTCAGGTCATGATCTCAGGGTCCTGGGATCGAGCCCCGCATCGTGCTCTCTGCTCAGCGGGAGCCTGCTTGCCCCTCTCTCTCTGCCTGCTTCTCTGCCTGCTTGTGATCTCTCTCTCTCTCTGTCAAATAAATAAATAAAAAATCTTTAAAAAAAAAAAAAAAAGAGTGTCTTATGGTTTGTCTCCCTCCTGATCCCATCTTGTTTCATTTCCCCCCCAACCCCCACGACCCCCC
>CM052891.1:37691185-37726993 GCA_028534135.1 Potos flavus | reverse complement strand
GATGGTGTTAACATGGCAAACTCCATAGGTTAAACACATTTCCTGTGTCCTCCTTTCACTGCATGTGGGAATGCAAGTCAGTGAAAGTAAAATTTTGAGTAACACTTCAGCATGGTGTGTGTGTATTTTAAACAAAATTTTTTTGGCAAACTTTGGGTCTCTTATTAGTAACTAAGTATTGTAACGTAATTTACATCTGATTAGAACCTAATCAAATGCTGTTATTGATAATCATAGACCCAGTAACAATAACTAATATTTGTTAAGGATACCACTGTTTTGTTTTTTTTTCACTGTGTAATTCCTTCATTTTCTGTGTATTAGTGCTTTACTAACACTATAATCATAAAGAACACAATTCCAAGTACTATACTTTTTAGTTTGGAGAGATCACAGTCTACAGACACATTTACTTATATTAGACAAGATTAATCTCATTCAGAACTTACTGCAGTTTATAAATTCTCATAAATACAGAAATTGATGCAATTAAACAAAAACTTCAGGATCTTATTTTTTAAATTCCTAGGTCATAACTTTTTCTGCAGGCTACAGTTACCTACTCCATGATCACCTATGGTTATGGTTCAATTTAACTACATAAATTATCAGCCTTTTATATCCTTAAAGAAAATGTAAATGAAAATTAAAATTTCTTACCAAAAAGTTTAGCATTTTCCAAATTTCAAATATCTGTTTCCCTCTTCCCCCTTTAGTTAGTCATTTCAAATAAACTAAAAATAACCACATCTCACCTGCAACATTCAGTAGCAGTCATTTGATGTATAAAATTTTAACTGTGCTCCCAATTATTTTAAAACACAAAAACTGGCTGCCTATCAATCTGTCTGTCACAAGTTAAAAATACTACATTTAAGAATTAAGATGAGGGACCCCTGAGTGGCACAGTCAGTTGAACGTCAGACTCTTGGTTTCAGCTTGAATCATGATCTCAGGGCCATGGGATCCAGCACCACATCCGGCTCTTTGCTCAGCATGGAGACTGCTTAGAGTTTCTTTCTCCCTCTCCCTCTGCCCCTCGCCACCATTCTCTCTCTCTCTTTCTCAAATATATAAATCTTTAAAAAAATAAATAAATAAAAAGAATTAAGATAAGAGGGGCACTTAGGTGGCTCAGTTGGTTGAGTGCCGAGTCTTGATTTTGGCTCAGGTCATGATCTCAGGGTCATGGGATCCCCTCCCTTATCTACCCCCCTACTTACGTGCACACACTCTCTCTCAAATAAATAAATCTTTAAAAAGAAAAAAAAAAGAATTAAGATGAGGGTTTCCAGTTTCCTCCAGTTTAGGCATTTATAACTTTATGCTTGTCTTGTCTAAAGATGTTTCCAGGCCGCCTGGGTGGCTCAGTCAGTTAAGCGGCTGCCTTCAGCTCAGATCATGATCCTGGGATCGATCCCCACATCGGGCTCCCTCCTCAGCCGAGAGCCTGTTCCCCCTCTCTCTGCCTGCCGCTCTGCCTACTTGCGCTCTCTCTTGCTCTCTGAATGAATGAATGAATAAATAAATAAATAAATAAATAAATAAATAAATAAAATCTTAAAAAAATAATGGTGTTTCTATAGTATTGATATTTTTGTAACCCATGTTTATGTACCTTAAAATGTAATCATTTAAAACACTAAGAATTAAATTTATGGTAGAGCTTTGGGAATTTTAAAAGCAACTAAAGTGTTCTCAGATGTGTCTGCCAGCTTCATTTCTAGAGATACTTCTAAAGCAAAACTGAGAATTTTATACCTTGGTTGCATTTTGAATTCAAAAATCCATCTGTACAAGGGCCCCACTCTAAGAAACTGTATCCTTGTTGGCTCCTCACAATAGCTGCATTTTATTACTTTTGTTTTACTGATAAGGAAACTTAGGCCACCTAAAATTCACTCCGGTAAGAAGTAGCAGAGCCAGGATTCAAACCCAGGCGATCTGGCACCAGAGCCTTTACCTTCTTTTTTGTTTCCCGAGCCTTCATTCTTAACTGCTATGATATAATATATATATATAGAATATTGTAGGCTTTGTTTCAGAAAAACTGTCTAGAGTAGATAGGACTGCGTAAATAAAAGGGTCTCTCTTGATTTTATTTTTACTTCATCCCATGAAATTGGGACTTTGGAAGATGAGAGAGAGAATAATCCCAAATGGATCTCCATCATACTCTGATTTCCTTCCTTAAATAATCCGTTTCCTTTTGCCTTTTTCCCTTATAGCATCAGCGAGAGCTTTCTAACTGTCAAAGGTGCTGCCCTTTTTCTACCACGGGGAAATGGCTCATCCACACCAAGAATTAGCCACAGACGCAACAAGCATGCAGGTAAAGTTCCAAATACACCATTCCTATCTTGGTTTCTTTGCCTTTTGTTTTGTTCTAAAAGGCTGACAACCTCATCCCCTTTTCTCCAACAGTCTTGTAATAGTGAAAGAAAGCATTGTACTGTGCTATAATCGCTTGTCTTTCACTCTCACTATTTTTCTGGCACTTAGCAGAATGCGTTATTTATGTAATACGTGTTCAATAAATTTGTGTTGGAAAAATAATAAGGTACAAGAATACTCTAATGAATTCTTATGTGACTTATCAGTTAAGGTTTTCCAGTAGCAAATTCCCAGTTTGCTTACCGGCAGTACTTTTCACCACTAACCTGGGTTTCCACATACCCAGCTCATGTAAAAAGCCTTACCATAGGGATAGGGCTTCCTGACTTTTGCCTGAGCTTCCAAGAAGCCAGCTGGATCTTTGGGCCAATAGCACTTGGAGTAAGGACTTAGGTCCACTATTTACCCAGAAATGGTTGTCCTCTACAGGTTCTCCATCCTAAAAATCCTTCTCTTGGGTCATTTGTATTGATAGAACAGAAGGAATCTTAATTATTAAAAAGCCTCAGCTGCTTAACTCAATTATAACGTGTAACTTAAGTCACTCTTCATTGTTTATACCTAACACTTTGTCTCCCCACACTGGTTCTCTCTCTTTTTTTTTTTACAGTTTTAATGAGATATAATTCACATACCATATAATTCACCTAATTTACCCATTTAAAGTTTACACAGTGTTGGGTTTTTTGTTTTTTGGTTTTTTTTAGTATTTTCAGAGTTGTACAGCCATCACTATAACTTTAGAACATTTTCATCAGAAAATCAGAAGAAACCCAGTTACCCATTAGCAGTCATTTCCTATATCCTTCACCCTCCCTGCCAGTCCTAAACAACCACTAATCTACTTTCTCTTGTCTGTGGATTTGCCCATTCTGAGTGTTCCATACAAGGGGAATTATATAAATGATCTTTTGAGACAGGCTCCTTTCATTTAGCATTATGTTTTCAAGAGTCATTTACATTGTGTCAGTACTTCATTCCTTTTTATGACCAAATAATATTCTAATGTATGGATATACCACATTTTATTTTATTTTATTTTTAAGATTTTATTTATTTATTTGACAGAGAGAGAGAGATCACAAGTAGGCAGAGAGGCAGGCAGAGAGAGAGAGGGGGAAGCAGGCTCCCTGCTGAGCAGAGAGCCCGATGCGGGGCTCGATCCCAGGACCCTGAGATCATGACCTGAGCCGAAGGCAGAGGCTTTAACCCACTGAGCCACCCAGGCGCCCCTGGATATACCACATTTTATTTTTCCATTTACCAGTTGATAGACATCGGAGTTGTTTCCAGTTTTTGGCTGTTATGAATAATGCTGCCGTGAATCCTTATGTATAAGTTCTTGTGTGGACATATGTTTTCATTTCTCTTGGTTTTATACCTATGGGCCCATACTAGTTCTTACACATGAGACTTACATTGTGTCTCTGGATTTGAAATGTGGTAGAACAGACCTGACCAAACATAATGATTCTCCTTTTTAATTTTGAAAGTTGAAAGATTGTGCAGTAATGGAATTGGTCAGAAGTCAGCACTGAACTGGAGTTGGGGGGTGGGGGAGCAAGAAAACTATTCTTTAAGAGAAGGAAAGGGGTGGGGGAAAGGAGAGGCTTTCAGACTTGCTGACCTTTTAAACAAATACCTGTTTGCTAACCTACTTTTCTTTCTTCCTGCCCCTCACCACTTCTTGCACATATCAGTATTTCATCTCACAGTTAACAGTTGAAGTTACCTGGAGGAAGATTTTGTATGTAGATTTCAAGACGAGTGTGAGAACAGGTTCCACTGGCATCTGTGATCAGGTGGCTATGGCAGTCACTTTAGATTCTTAAAAAAGAGCTGGACCTGGGTGGGCACGAATGAAGTTTTTTGTTCTCGGATTGTCATCATTTATAACAGTACGTTATCTAATTATCTCCTACTAGCCAAAGCCCCAGGTTTTCTAGTATAGAATAAGAAGTATGAGAAAATCTATAATACTTTAATACAAAAAAATTCAACTTAGTTTTGGGGAATGTGTTGAAATAATGGTTGGCCATGTTAAAGGACCTAACATTAGGTTCAGTGGAATATTTATTTCTTGGGACCCACTATATTTAATGAGTACTCTTTCTTGAAAATCAGCCACTAATATGGAAATCATTTTAAACCACTGACATTATTCTAAGGGGAATCTAAAAATCTTCTTAGGTTAGGTGCAACTGAAGATTTACAGAAATAAGAATGGCAAAATAGTTAGCTTTTTTTTAAGTTAGAGGTAATTCTAAACCCATTCATCACACACCCCATTTTCAGGATTCCCTCCTTGTTACCTTTAGTGGGCCTGAAAGCACACCCGACACATCTCACCATTGCTTTCATTAACATCCACAATAGTACAAAACTGATATTGGTTTCAAGTGTGTCTTCCATTGGGACAAACATAAAGCAAATTTTAATGTAGTATAGGCTAAAAGTGAATATATAGAGACGCAGTCTACCTTTCTGTTTTTCCACTTAAAGTTAATAATTGTATTAAGACACTTAATTTCTGTGTCTAATTATAGTCCTTCAGTGACCCAGAACTTTCTTTTATACAGGTTATTAAGGTAGAAGGAATCCTCTCTATTGGCATTACAATGGAGAATAATTATTTTTTGTTTCATAAATTTCACCAGGTGATCTCCAACAGCATCTCCAAGCAATGTTCATATTACTTCGCCCAGAAGATAACATCAGGCTGGTAAGTTAGTGTTATCATTATAACGCTTACTCAAAAGACTGTCCAAGATGGCAGACATTAAGCAGTCATTTTTATGTCCCAACAGCATGCTGGGAGCTATATGGAACAAAAAAGAATAACATGCCCGCACCATCAAAGAGCTTAAAATATCATTGGGGATATGAGTTAATGTAAAATGATGTGAAATAATTTGATGATTCAAGGCTGTTGATAAGCACCAGTTTGTAAGTTACTGACCATAACAACAACTGAAGTTCAGAAGAAAGAATACTTTGAGACTTGCCCTAGTTAGAAAGGTTTTATGTATATAGTAGAGTTTGAGCTGGGTCTTGAAAGATGATGAATTTAGATTGGCAGAAAGAAAGAAGTCTGTCCTTCTAGATGGAGGCCTGACTGAGGGTAAAGCACACATAAGGGACAATGAGAGAGTAAAAGGGCCAGGGAATTTGTGCTGGTCTCAGAGTAAGGAGACCTGGGCTTAGGCTTTTACTAATCATGTGATATTGGGCAAGTTACTTAGTTTGTCTGAGCCCACTTCCTCATCTCTTTTCTACCTCTCACAGTTGAGAGGATGAAATGGACATGAAAACATATTGAAGAGTGTAAAACGCTGCCCAAATCTGGGGATTATTGTTACTATAAGGAGGATAAAATACCAGAAAAAAAAGCAGGTAAATAGGGATTTAATGCTCCAAACTAGAGGACTCAAAGTGGCAGTGGCAAGTATGTTTTGTTTGGACCACAGTGGTATTGTTTTTCACTCTGAGCCAGAATTTTAAAGTTGAATGATTTCACATAAAAATCCATACTTGGAGCTTATCTTCAAAATTCTAAAATTCTGGCAACACTGAGACATTATGCTCACAAGATAAAAGTTGCTAGACCCAAAGGGGTAGGCATGGGTATGGCCTGGGCTCTTAACTTACCATAATTCCCATATATCCTATTGTCTCCTAGACTCTAAAACCAAGTGTCTCTATTTGTCATCCTTTTTTTAATGTTAGTTTTCTTTTAGTAGAATATTTAATTAAAATAGGAAAACAAAAATGGGATGAGTATGTTTCTTTATGAAAAGTAAAGAGCATTTCTACCCATTTAATAGTCATATGGCCTACTGCATTCATTTATATTCCCTATCTGACCCTCTAGATTAATACTTGGAGGTAGTACCTCTACCTCTTCAGTAAGCAGTAGTGTGAAACATTACAAGGTTTGGAGCAAAGAATTACATGGAACAGCTACAGTATTTAAGAGAGGGGCACCTGGCTTGCTCAATCAGTAGAGTATCCAACTCTTGATCTCTGCATTGTGAGTTTTAGTCCCACATTGGGTGTAGAAATTACTAAAAAAAAAAAAAAAAAAAAAAAGATCAAGAGAGAGAGATTCCTCAGAAGCTAATACAGAATAGTGGGGAGGAGGAAACCATCTTAAGTCATGGAGGTCCAGTAGTTAGTTATTGCAATAATCTAAGCATGTGGTGATCGGCCCTTCTAGGTTGGGGTGGTAACTTGGAAATTGGGTTTCTGTCGGCATTAAATTCAAACAGTTGATCTCTGCTTTCTGGACAGGAAGAGAAATGATGAATAGAATACAAGTATGACTGTAAAAAATTGATGATCAGGTCTCTGAATTCTATGGTAATTAACTGATTTTTTCATTCACTTAATCATTCTGTGTTCAGATTCCGTCATTTTTTTTGCTCTCAAATGCTGCCTCTATCACCTTCTTAAAATGGCCACAAATTTTTGTTGAGTGAGAACTGCCTTTGAAATTTAAGGAATATGAAATGAGAAATCCTTACATAATTATTTTATATCCTAATTTGAGAATCACATCATACATTTATGTAAATCTTGTCTATATTTTTATATACGTCTATCTTAAACACTTCTTTATAAGTGAACAAAGGTGGTGTACAGTTCTTAGAGCATTCATATTCCCGAGCAGCGATACTCAAACCTTAGGGTACATCAGAATCCCCTGCAGAGCTTTGTTGAACCGCCCTTCCTTTGCTGGATTCCACCCACAGTGTTTGATTTGGGGAGGGGGAGGCAGTAATAATTTGCATTTTTAACAAGTTTCCAGTGATGTTGATGCTGCCGATCCAGAGTCACGCTTTGACACCTCCTCTAAAACCCATAGTAATGGTCACTTGCACACACTTGATGTCTGTCAGATCCATGTTTATAGCTTCCCAAAAATTGTGTGGTTTGGTAGAGTTAAAGTTGAGGTCTGTCATCACTTTATCTTTTTCTCTTTGATAACCTTCTGGAATTTAGATTGCACTTCTAAACATTAAAATAATTTTAACCCCAGGAGAGCATTAAGAAAGCAGTTAGGGAAGGCAGAGTTGGCAATTAACTTTTTTTCTTGCCCTGCTAAAATATGCAGCTTCAACTGCTTTACATTTATAAAATACAAATTCAGAAAATGTAACTAATGCCTCTGAATTAATTCAGTTTAAATGACAAGCCATTTTACAGTTGTTTTGAATTGTTACAAACACATAGTCATTATGTTTCAGATTATTGAGTGAGTCATCTTCAAGAAAATGAGTGAATACATTGTGTGACTTTGGACAAATTAGCACTTTTCTAACTGAAAGGAGCATTTGTAGACTCAAAGCAAGGCCTTTTGTTTTGAGTTAAATTTGGAATGCTAAGATTCTCATCCTGGGGCTTGTACATAAGGTTAAAAGTTTGATAGTCAACTGAAAGTCCTGCCTTTATTTTTGTAATAACCCAACAACAGATAGTGGCAGCAAATCCCACATTTTGCTTTAGCATTAAAAATAAGACTAAACCATTTTTTTTTTTTTAGGGAAGCTTTGCATTCCAAAAACAGTCCCAAGCATTAACTTCAGTACTTAGGAAAAATGTAGCTGGTAAAATGAAGACCATGGTTTTTTAGTACTCTTGCACATTACCAAATACCCATTTAATAAAAAAAATCGACTGGGAAATAAACTTTCCTAACATTTGAAGTAACTTTAATATTCTTAACTAGAGTTAAGGTGCTGATAAAGTACAAGGAGATGTTTTTTGAGTACTTTGCAGGAGAGTTTAAGAAAATAAGGGCTTTTTTGGCTTTGTTTTTTATAGTACATTGATGTTTTCCCAAAATGAAAATGAGTTTATTTTTTCTGAATATAAAATTTTTAAAAATCATACAATACAGGAAGGTGTAAGGAAGAAAGTAAAAATCACTTCGTATCCTATATTCTGAAAAAACCATTCTTAGCAATTTGGGTAAGCATCCTTCCAGTCTTTCCTGTGTGTACGTGTATGTGTGTGTGTATGTGTATGTGTAAGAGTATGTCAGATTCTCTGACGTCTGCTCTTACTGAAGTGGATCAGTGATGAAAATAGCCAAATCTGAGTATCAGAAAACCTACTAGTCTCCCTGATTGATCTCTATATTTCTGAGAAGCAAAAGTATAAAGTAATTTAAAACAATAAGACTTGGGGAGCCTGGGTGGCTCAGTGTTAAGCAGCTGACTCTTGATTTCGGCTCAGGTTGTGATCACCAGGTTATCAGATTGAGCCCTGCATCAGGCTCCGTACTCACCATGGAGTCTGCTTGTCCTTCTCCCTCTGCTTCTCCCCCCACTCATGTTCTCTCTTAAATAAATAAATAAAATCCTTAAGACAAAAAGACCTCTGTCTGGGGGTGAGGGAGGGGTGTTTGTGTTTTTTTAAGAAGTGGCTAACGGAGGACTTGCTCGTGGATGAATGAAATTGGGGGAATGTGTATATATGAAAGGCTAATGAGTTTTGAACAATGATGAAAAGGTTTTACTACTGATCTTTATAACTATGAAGGTTTCTACTGAGCTCAGAATCGAACAGAGAAAAGAGTATATGCCAGCACCTTTTTTTTTTTTACAAAAATGAAATAAAAATGCTGACTTATAACCAGCTTTCTTCACACTTTATTTCAGATATCTTTCCATGCCAACAAATATATCTATTTTTAATGGCTACACAGAATATAATACATTGATTTTTTTTTAACTTAAGAATATCATAGCGATAGGGACGCCTGGGTGGCTCAGTTGGTTAAGCGACTGCCTTTGGCTCAGGTCATGATCCCAGGGTCCTGGGATCGAGTCCCATATTGCGCTCCTTGCTCTGCAGGGAGCCTGCTTCTCCCTCTGCCTCTGCCTGCCACTCTGTCTGTTTGTGCTCTCTCTCTCTCTCTGACAAATAAATAAATAAAATCTTTAAAAAAAAAAAAAAAGAATATCATAGCAATAAACTAAAAAAATAAAATCCTGAAACTCCCTCAAGCTCTATTGCTTTTGAAAACGGTGTTCTTTAGTTTATTAGTGTCACATCTGAAGTCTGTTTTAATTTTAGATAATGACTTTGCTTTGTTCTTTTGGCTAGAATTTAATATTTACATACTTTTGAAACCTTTCTCTCTGATGGATTGGGTGAGCTGCCTGTCTAGACTTTGGGACTTTGTAATGTGGCTTCCTTAAGGATAAACATTGCATGCAGTAGCATGATGTAAGACTCTTGGTGAAAAGAAATTAAAGGCAAAGGTGCAGTGTAAGCTTAAGGAGTAGTGTTTCTTGATGTTGGATGATGCTGAGGACAGAAGTTATTTTATCAGGCGGTGTTTGTGAACTACTTGTAATCAGATTATAAGCATTTAAATTAGTTACTGAGAGAAGTTTTAACATCATTCTTTGGTAGATGAGTTTTGCAAATGGGTTGGGTTCTTACCAGAAATAAAGCAGAGGCAGCTGACTTCTCAGACCTCTCTCAGTCCTCAGATTGCTGAGTGGAGTTCACCTGACACTTGTAATAGGATCCAAATTTAGGCAATAAATGGACTTTCTTGGAATAATTTTCTCAGTTGCTATTGTTGCGAAGTTTTAAAATTCAAAATATTGTTTTGGCTGGACAATTAGAATAAACGTCAATGGTATCCTTTTCAGTGAGAACTGGAGTTAGTCAGATGCACCTGAATTATTGTCTTATTGCAGTCATCTATTCCATGTAAATTTTGAAGACTGAGGAAACACTGGAATTGCTGCCAATTCTAATATTAGGGTATTATGTACAAACTGCCATTTTAAATTACGTTTCTCTGATTAACTTCATGAATTAAATTAGATTATTAGATTTCATCTATCTTCTCCCTAGCAGAGGAATATGAGATAAACCTCTAACCCAAGTGGGTATTAGGTTTTTCTTTATGCTATGTAGCTCTTAAAATTTTAATTGCATAACCTTGAATCTTGAAGCCTAAAAGAAAATTTGAAACCTCAGGTCCATCCTCAGCATTGCAGAGTTTGTTCATTCGTTGTTCGTCCGTCAGTCCGTCCTTCCTTCCTTCCTTTCTTTTTTCCTTTTAAAGATTTTATCTTATTTTATTTTATTTTATTTTTATTTTACTTTTGAGAGAGAATGAGAGAGAAAGAGAGCATGAGCAGGGGGAGAGGCAGAGCAAGAAACAGACTGCCTGCTGAGCAGGGACTTGATCCTGGGAGTTCAGGATCCTGACCTGAGCCGAAGGCAGACACTTAATCAACTGAGCCACCCAGGTGCCCCTGCAGAGCTTTTTCTATAAGAAATTTCATCTCAACCTTCTTTAGGATATAAGTGTTAAGAATTACTGTCATGACTTTTGACCCCCCTGATTAAATTGAGGCGCCCTAGCTGGCTCAGTCGGTAGAACAGGCAACCCTTGATCTCAGGGTTGGAAAATGAAGCCCCACTTTGGATGTAAAGATTACTTAAAAATAAAATCCTAAAAAGGAAAAAAAAAAGAATTAGCAATTACAGAGTTACTCTCTAGAGGTCTGTGATCAAGTCCCAGGGCCTCTAAGTGCCTTTCTTCAATGTAAGAAGCTTGGAATTGAAGAAATCTGAGATGCACCTATTACTCAGTCCTAAATCAGTGTAAATGACTGGGGCCTTTCCCGTTAGCTTTGGGGTCTGATGTTATGATTATATTAATAAGCGAGGGAAGACCTAACATTTGACATGCTCTTGATATTATGAGTAAATAAACACCTCACTTTTTAAAAAGAGGCAACTAATGTTTACCCTAAATATCCCAAAGAAATGCTTGCTGCCCACCTGCTAACTTAGCCTAATAACTTGTATGATGAGTAATATTTGCGGAGGTTATTTCTTTTTTCCTTTTATAAGTTTTAGCTTACCCAACCAGTTGCCACTATTTGGTGTAGAAGCTGTGTATAAATTATCAGGAGCACAGTTCAGCTGTTCCAATTCCATTTGTATTTGAGCCTTGACAGAGAATAAAAGAGCCTCTAACGTATTTAGGAAACTGAACAGTTAGCTCAGAGCTTGCTGAGGCAAGCCCGAGCTTAGATATGTAATAATATCTGAGATTTGTTTATAAAAAATTCTAGTTCAGGGGCACCTGGGTGGCTCAGTTGGTTAAGCAGCTGCCTTCGGCTCAGGTCGTGATTCCAGGGTCCTGGGATCGAACCCCACATCGGGCTCCCTGCGCAGCGGAGAGCCTGCTTCTCTCTCCCTCTGCCTGCCGCTCTGCTTACTTGTGCTCTCTCTCTGTCAAATAAATAAATAAAAATTTAAAAAAAAAAAAAATTCTAGTTCAACTGCACCAGGTTTCTGATTAGTTTAATATTTTGTGGTATGTGTTCCTAGAATCAGAGAGTCGGTGCTATCTTCCAGTCCTCTTCATGTGCATTTACTACTATCCATAGCTGTATGTGTATAATGTTCATTTAGCCCAGCCCACTAGGGTTAGCCCTTTATCCATTTAATATTAGTTTTTCTTAGCTTCTCATAAATTAATTTGAAATGCTCCATTACTTTATGGAACATAAAGTTAGTAATACAGCTCTCTACCTGTGTACTTGGAATCAGAATGGTCGGCATTACATTCTTGTTGTATCAGCTTCTATTAGAAACAAGCTTTAATGTGGCCAATTCTGCCTTTTGTGCTTCCCTAGCTTTTCCTAGGAGTATCAGAATAGAAACAAAAAGAGAGCCATGAGAGTCTCACCTCTGCCTTGCTAAGTGGCTCACTTAAGCTGTGTGACTGCATCTCCTTTTCTCTTTGCCTGGCTTCTTTGGGATTAGTGACAGAATTGAGAGAAAGGAGACTCTGAGAAGCACTGAAATAATCCCAATTAGAAATTTCTGTCAAGGGGCGCCTGGGTGGCTCAGACTTTAAGTGTCTGCCTTCGGCTCGGGTCATGATCCCGGGGTCCTGGGATCGAGCCCCACATCAGGCCCCCTGCTCAGCGGGAAGCCTGCTTCTCCCTCACCCACTCCCCCTGCTTGTGTTCCCTCTCTTGCTGTGTCTTTCTCTGTCAAATAAATAAATAAAATCTTAAAAAAACAAAACAAAAACATGCCGTGGTAGTTATTATTATAAATTATGCTAGTAGCCAATATTTGTTGAACTTCTACTATATGACAAGCACTGTGCTTTATAAACATACACTATTTCATATCATTCTTCTAATCCAGTGGGATAGGTATTATTATATCTCCCTCCAATTAATTTAGTAACTTACTGAAGGTTTCATAGTTAATACATGAGCTAGAATTAGAATTTAAGTCTTCCTGAGCATGCTTTAAGGTGCTGATGTAAAAAGAGGTTGAATGATCTAAAGCTGACCTTCTACATTTCCTAATATATTTGTTGTCTGTTAACTTCCAGGCTGTAAGACTAGAAAGTACTTACCAGAATAGAACACGCTATATGGTAGTGGTTTCAACTAATGGTAGACAAGACACTGAAGAAAGCATCGTCCTAGGAATGGATTTCTCTTCTAATGACAGGTATGGTACCACAAAAGGAAGGATGAGAAAACTCCTTTTTAAATAACTATTCCAGTTGCCTTTTGAGTTACTACTAAAACATCTTACGCTAGGGGCGCCTGGGTGGCTCAGTGGGTTAAAGCCTCTCTCTGCCTTCGGCTCAGGTCATGGTCTCGGGGTCCTGGGATCGAGCCCCACGTCGGGCTCTCTGCTCGGTGGAGAGCCTGCTTCCCCCTGTCTCTCTGCCTGCCTCTCTGCCTACTTGTGATCTCTCTCTGTGTCGAGTGAATAAATAAAATCTTTAAAAAAAAAACCTTACGCTATTCTACTCTTAAAGTTCAATGCCTTAAACCAGGAAGCACAAAAGTATCGTAGGCATACAGTCTTGAGAGATGAAAATGATTAGTGAATGTCTTTGGTTCCTAATTTATCACTATTCCTTACCTTCCTCTCATCCTTAGATGGTAATGAATACAAATGATTTAAATGATTTAAATACAAATGATTTAAACTTGTATCTCCAGGAATAAAAAGCTACGTTATCTTTGTAGTTAACTTTATTTTAAATAGTAATGATTCACTTTGCCGATTCTAGGGCACGTACCCTTTGTGATAGTGCACCAGTAGTAGATCTTGGGTTCAAAGAAAGCACACTTTAACTCTAATCTCTTATATTTATTCATGGCCTTACACCTTGCTTTCACCAAATGTTTTGCTTCCTTTTTCCTTCTTCTGAGTTAAAAGGGTGGGGTGGGAGGGAACTGATTTTTTTAACTCAGAACAGAACCTTTTATACTCGTGCGCCTTTGGCTTTAGCAGCACTTTGCATCCTATAATTAAGGGTATCATACCACACTCAGAACCTGGCTCTTTTGTGTTCCTAAAGTGTATTGCTTTCCTTTTTTATTTTCCCACTTATTCTGGAGAAACCTTGGGAAGACTGTGGAATGTGGCTAAGCAGATCTTTGCACTCTAAATAATAAGCCTCAGGAAATCCTGCCAGATGTCTCAAAGCATTTGACTTCCTGGTTTGAAACTAGAATGGAACTGTGGAGTAGTAGCTAGCAGTGTGACCCAGGCCTGGGAGAATTTAGCCACAAAGAAGAGACTGGGAGCGATTCTAATTGTCCTGATGTTGGGAGGAAAAGAATCACATTGTCATTAGAAGGTTTCCCAAACAAGTATTTACCTAAGCTTGTACAGTCAACCTGAAAATTATTTGTGGTTTCACAAGGATCACAAGGCCAGAGTTGTTACCTTGTATAACTCTTTCAGCCTTTAATTGTATGCTCTGAAATTGCACAGGCTTGTAAACCATATTTAGGTTTTCTCCTGCATGGATTTAACCTTTGGTGTTAGCTAAGCAATAGCCCTTTCAGTAAGCATTTATCCTTTAAGAGCACCTACCTTGCCTACATTCATTAGTATTTTAAGAACTCTGATTTAGATTTTTATCCCTCTAGAGATGTGCTGTCCCATTCAGTAGCAACTACCACATGGTGACTATATAAAGAAGTTAAACAAAGTTTAAATTTCAGTTCCTCAATCACAACTAGCCACATTTCAAGTACTCTAGCTATATGTGACTCATGGCTACAGTCTTGGACAGTACATATATAGAACATTTCTATCATTGCAGAAAGTTCAGTTGGACAGTGCTACTCTATCTCTTATTTCCTTTGGTTCTTCCTGACTCCTCCCTTGGAAACCCCATAAAACAGGAACTGGGACTGCTTGGAAACTTCACTTGAGCCTTCCCCTAGAGATACAAGGCAACAACTTCAGATTCTCCTGACCCAGTGTGTGAGAAATCAGATGTGTGATCTTATCTCTTTCACTTTGTTGTAAACATTCCCAGAAATCATAAAGAATGTTTACTAATATGGGTGCCCAATAATTTATCCTCAGTGAACTGTGTCTATTTTCAGTAATGGTCCTACCTGAATCATATCTAACAAATGAAAATTTTATTTTATGGAAGACAAAAATAGAAACTAGAAAAATAGAAAAATAAATAGAAACTACACACACTAGTTTTCATTCTGTTTGGTAAACTTGGTATTATGAATTCCCATCGATCTTCTGTGAATGAGCTCCTTGGACAGTTAAGAAAAGTGCTGCCCACTTCAGAATACTGGCACTCACATAATCTAGTATCATTTCTAGCTCAATTGCTTTTGAAGGAATTTGTATCCTTTTATATCTGAGAATATAAAAAGTTAATGTTTCAAAACGGTACTAAGCCAAAGTAGAACCCAGATTGTTTATGACATATCTTCCCAAGTAGTTATCAAGATATGATACACCAACTCATTTAGCCTTTTTATAGTATTTTTAAGTATTGTGTTATATTTCAATAATAATTTTTTTAGTATTGTGTTATATTTTAAGTAATAAATTTTTTAATATACAATGTAACCTTGGTATCCAAATTGCATTGGATATATTTCAAATCATAAAATAATAGAGTTATTTGAGTTTAGAGTTAATAGAGTTTTATGGTGTTGTTTTATCATTTTTTCTTTGTACCTCCAACACCTTGAAATGTCTGGCACATATAGGCACTCAATAAATATTTGTTGAATGGGATGAGTGTCAACTAAAATAAGTACCTATACTTTAAAGGAGAAAAATCTCATGAAACTCAAGGTAAATTAGATAAAAATTGTAGATGTGCCTAATTCAGGCCTCTCTTTCCTGTTAATGTGAAAAAGCTGCTTAATGTAAAGGAGCAGGCTGACCTGAGTATAAGCTGAACATGTGATGTTTGGTTCCTGTATATCACTGTCACTTGTCCAAAATCGAACTGGTATCTGATCACAAGCTCACAGATCACACTCTTTTGGATTGTCTGTATTTTCTTCTGTAGTTACTTAATTTCAAGATTTGTCACCAGGCTATAAACCCTTCATATTTATACCCAAACTATACTTGTTGCTAGGAACCTGGCTAAGCACTCACTTTAAAAAAAAAAAAAGAAAGAAAGAAAGAAAGAAAGAAAGAAAGAAAAAGGAGCTACTCTGAAAATAACCCCACTCCATTTTGGGAAGCCATCTTCGAAACAAGTTTTCCTTGTGCTCACCTCATCTACTCAACAAAAATAGTGGTGGAGCTGTCTTCCTCCCTTGGATTCTTGCATGATAGCTCTGCATCTGGAATTCAGGCCCAGCCTTCCAATGTGGATAAGCTGCTGCAATCTTGATTTGATTCTCTTCAAATTCTGGAATCGCTGGTAGAGCACACAGTGCTTGGTGTTGAGTAACACGGGCCGGCAAGTACGGTGCAAAGCATTGGACACAGCCCACCTAGGGAGCAGCCTTCGTTAGCCCTGCAGTGACTCCAATAGCA
Source organism: Potos flavus (assembly GCA_028534135.1). Taxonomy (NCBI): domain Eukaryota; kingdom Metazoa; phylum Chordata; class Mammalia; order Carnivora; family Procyonidae; genus Potos; species Potos flavus. The sequence goes on along the minus strand of CM052891.1, from coordinate 37,710,757 downwards.
AAAGCTTGATATTCCTCATGTTGTTTTCAATGCATTTTCATGATGTTCCTCCCCCTCCCCGCACCCCAGTCACTTTTAGTTGTATTAGAGCACTCACTAAAAATTCATATTCAATTCATTTGTTTTAAGTGACAATACATTCATATGTATTGTTTCACTCTAAAATATTTATGATAGCCCTATGAAAGTAGGTTTTGTTAACTGCATTTTAAGATGAAGAACTTAAGGATGAGAGAGGGTAAATAACTTTTCAAAAGGAATTGAAATAGTGAAGAGGATCAAATCCAGCTATTTTGACAAAGTATAATTGCCCAATAAGTGGTAGTTATTATGTTTGGTGCTGTTATATACATTTCTTACTGTGTTACCTAATTTAACCTTCAGAAACAGCCCAATCAAGAAAGTATTTTTATTCATTTTTTTTAAGATTTTATTTATTTGACAGAGAGAGATACAGCAAGAAAGGGAACACAAGCAGAGGGAGTGGGAGAGGGAGAAGCAGGCTTCCCGCTGAGTGGGGAGCCTGATGCGGGGCTCCATCCCAGGACCCTGAGATCATGACCTGAGCCGAAGGCAGACTCTTAACTACCGAGGCACCCAGGTTGCCTCTTATTCAGTTTTATAGATAAGGAAACTGGAGCACAAAGCAATTAAATAATTTGCCTAAAATTTTATAGTTAGTGCCAGAACCCAGGTTCCAGAGCCCATCTGATTCCAGAGCCTGTGCTCTCAACCATACTTTGCTGTTCTACCTCCCATGTCTGACGTTCCTTCTACTGTACAATGCTGCTTTTCTGGATACATTGGCAGGGAGAGAGTGTCAGAGCCTTTCGGAGACTGGGTGGAAGGGGAAAATGGTTTATGGCAGCCTTAAGGAGAGAAAGTGGCAGAGGTCTGGGGTAGATTACAGTTGTCCAAGGGGGGCGGTATGATAGAGACAGTATTTCCCAATTGGTGTTCAATAAGTATACGTAAACCTCGGAATTAAATTTGACCAAATTATGTATTCAGAGGTCTTCAGCAACCAGCAGTCGTTCTCAGCATTAGAAATTATTTGGAGTTGAGTCGGATGCTGTGACCTTGGGTGAAACTTGCCAATCACAAGTCAGCAGCAATCACCTGGATTTTTTAGATAGTGGCCATTTTTGAGATAGCAATACAAGGAGCTCAGTGAGTAAGTTTTCTTTGTTAATAACATGAGGACCTGACTAACCACCTGTTCGATACAGCTCCAGAGAACATGCATTAGATTGATAGTTATATGATAGAAATTCCTCCATTCTAACATGCCAGAATTTAGAGTTTAGGGGCTTTATCTTTGTGTTGAAAGAGTTAATGAAGAACTGCTTCCTAGAATAGCAGGAATTAACCTACGGACTATTTCTTCTCTTGTAGTAGCACTTGTACCATGGGCTTAGTCCTGCCCCTCTGGAGTGATACCCTAATTCATCTGGATGGTGATGGGTAAGAGCTTTCCCTTTTTATTCTCCTTATAGAAAGCCAAGGGGTGGGGTTCCATCTTAGTGCCCATTCATTAAGCTGATTGGGAGGCCCAGTGTGCCCAAGTGAACTGTCATGTCAGCAACTCAGTGAGTCCTTTTAAACTCCTGTTTTGTAAAATAGAGTTAAAAATACGACTTGCCAGGCCTCTCGCTTTTCTTCTAGGCCGACTACAGTAAGAATCCAAACAAAGAAAAACTAGTTTGTTGGCTCACTCTTTAATCTGAGCACATGGGACTGTTGCAATGCTCTCCCAGAGGATGATATGTTCTGTTTCAAATAACCTCGTGCCGCTTCTGCCAGCTGTCAGCCTACAGTATAACCCTTTTCTTGTGCCAATTCCTTCCAGTGACCCTCCACCCCCACCTCCTGGTGTTTTTAGAATGTGTCCCCAAGAGACCCAAGATGTTTGCTCCAGTTTATAAAACCAGGGTCAGGTTTGCTAAGAACCCACAAGACTTCCAAATAGAAATATATAGCAGAACAGTTTGTCTGTAGCTACAGCTGGGACACTATATAATTCCCTAACTCCAGTGTGGGAGTCCATTCATTTTGCTTGGTAAATAGAATCAGACAATTAGTTGGAGCTTTTCAGTCAAGTCCTATACTCTAACTTTTACATGAAGTGTCTGATGATTTCTTCTATTGAGCCAGCAGTTGCTAGCCTGAGAAATAACCTTGAAAACTCACAACTGAAGTAACCCTTCTCTTATTTGTGGATTTTTATCTCATTCTTCTCATTCTTTTTTTTTTTTTCCTTAGTGGGTTCAGTGTATCAACGGATAATAGAGTGCACATATTCAAACCTGTATCTGTACAGGCAATGTGGTAAGAGGACTTTTAATGTCTCTATGAAAGGTTTTTTTTCCTACGAAAGTTTTTAAATATATTATTGGGGCAATATTTTGTGAGTAGTAGTATTTGAAATAGTACAGTTCTCTATGAAAATGCCGTATGACCTGTTTGTGCTTTTAAGATTTTGTGTGATCTATTTGTGTGGCCCTCATAGTTAAGGATGACCTAGAAGTTCACGTTATTTTCAAATTATCATAGTGGAAGACCTTAAGCATTGGTGAACAAATGAAATTCAGTGGTGTTCTTAGACTCTGGCGGATACTTAATGAATCAGATTGCTGGCTGAAACCATTTATAGGGACACATTGACTAAGTTAGCAGCAGTCTAGAGCCAAAGTCTCTAGTGCAAAGTCTAGTGCATTAGTGTTCAATTTCTTAGAGTAATCAGGGGTATTATTGATAGATAAGTTGCCATTAAAATTGCTAATGACTGTTTGCAAGACTGCATAATGCAAATAAAGCCTAAACATTATAGATGTTAATAATCATGAACTGGTGTACTAACACTTTGCGGCTACTTAACTATATGTCAGACATTGTACGTTACGTGGATTATATCTAATCAGTACACCAACTCCCCCAAAATTATTAGCTCCTTAATACTGATGAAGTTTTGTAGAGGTTATATACCTGGCCTGAGAGTATCTTCTCCATTTAGGCAGAATAGACTCTTACTCTCTTACTCTAAATTATCTAGAAAAATGATCTAATGTAACCAGGGAATGGTGTGACTCTAAGATCCAGAGTCTATCCCTGAATTAGGGATTTGAATTTCAGTTTATCATTCAGTTGCCTGTTCTGTAGTAGAAGTCCTCATGAGGAGCAGAATGGACAGAACACAAGCCAGACAGGAAATAAAGGAGCCTGAAAAAAGACTTCAGGGAGCTCATTTGCCCTTGAATAACAGGATCGATACGCTTGAGGTGGGTGCCTCATAAAACAGAGTCAACTGAACTTAAAAGTCTTATCATTTCATGTAGTAATTGAGATGGGACAGAGTTATAGGTCATGTATTTAAACCAGATTTTTAGATTTAGGGCACATTTTACAGATAAATTTCTCATGGAAAACTTTTGCCTTCTTTGACTAAGGCTCCTTTAAAGGCAACTGACATGTCTATTCCTGGTACCAAGTAAAACCAAACAGCATAAGTCCCATAAATGCCAGTGTTTTCAGTTATATTTTGAGGAAGAGTACAACGCATTGTCTTAATTCCTAAGACAATGAAGGAAGATTCAAGTAATAACCTGGTTCAATCTTTGATGCTCTAAAGCAAACTGACTAGTCCTACTTCTGTTAGCTTATTGCAGAATAAACTTTTTGGTGTACCATCTGGGGAGTAGTGAACTGAAAGTCACAGGAAAAAAGATGATCTATGGATCAAAGCGGCATTTAGACCAGGTGTTTCCTTCACAGGAAGGTAGTTACTGTAGCCTCCCACTCCTGTATGCAGCTGAAGTATTGAGGTGGCTAAGCCTTGAGTGTATTTTAGGGACCTTGCCCCAGACACATGTGGCATATGCTTTTGAAGCACGATTTTCCCGGCTGAAGACAACATGCATTGACTATCCTCTACGTTGCACTTAGCTGGCCCTTACCTTTAAATCTATGTAATGAAACTGAAATTCACAGAGAATTCTCTGAAAATTTGATAAACCTCTCTGAGAATTTGGCTTACTTTGAGTAATAGAAGGCATCTTAAAAGATTCTGCAACTTTGTTTTTTAAGGAAAAATGTTTCCCTGATAGAAATAGACTGAAAAGTTTTTCCATGATCAGATTGGTAACTATCTTATTTTTTAATTTACATTATACTGGGTTGACAAGGACTCAAGAAACAGACATTGTCATTAACAATTGGTGGGAGAATAAACTGGAACAACCTTTCTTGAAAATCATTTGCCAATATGCTTTACCATTTTGCATGCCTTTTTGACTCAGTAATTCTACTTCTAAGAATTTATCCTAAGGTGACAATTGTGGATATGTGCAAAAATTTTAACTATAAGAATGTTTGTCAGTGTTGTAATAATAGCAAAAAGTAGAAAACAATTTAAATGTCTGAAAAATAGGAATTATTTAAATTATGGAACTCTTAAAATAATCTAGTTGGAGAATGTTGACATAGATGTTGGCAAGAAGATGTAAACTAAAATCAAGTTTAAAATGTATGTAGAGGGGGGTGTCTGGGTGGCTTAGTGGGTTAAGCAACTGCCTTGGGCTGGGGTCATGATCCTGGAGTCCCAGGATCAAGTCCCGGCGTCAGGCTCCCTGCTCAGCAGGGAGTCTGCTTCTCCCTCTGACCCTCCCCCTTCCCATTCTCTCTCTCTCTCTCTCTCTCTCTCTCGTTCTCTTTCTTACAAATAAATAGATACAATCTTTAAAAAAAAAAGGGTGCCTGTGTGGCTCAGTGGATTAAAGCCTCTGCCTTCGGCTCAGGTCGTGATCTCGGAGTACTGGGATCGAGCCCCGCATCGGGCTCTCTGCTCAGGGGGGAACCTGCTTCCCCCTCTCTCTCTGCCTGCCTCTGCCTACTTGTGATCTCTCTCTCTCTGTCAAATAAATAAGTAAAATCTTTAAAAAATAAAATAAAATGTATGTAGAGGGGCACCTGGATAGCTTAGTTTTTGGGTGTCCGACTCTTGATTTTGGCCCACATCATGATCTCGGGGTCATGAGCTCAAGTCCTGTGTCAGGCTCTGCACTCAGTGGGGAGTCTGCTTGAGATTCTCTCTCTCCCTCTGCCACTCCCTCTGCTCTCTCTCTCTAAAATAAATAAATCTTTTTAAGAAATAAATAAAAATAAAATGTATGTAGAATGTGGTCATGTCTTTATTATAGATCTATGCATAGACAAAAAAGACTGGAAAAATCTCTACTAAGACTTTGACAGTAAAAAAAAAAAGACTTTGACAGTGGTTATTTCTCGATGGTCAGACTACAGGATATTTCTGCCTTTTACTTAAGGTCCCTAAATTTTCTAAAGTTAGCATGAATCACTTTTGTTATGGGGGAAAAAATTAAACGTCATTTTTCAAAGAAAGATATAAATGGATTGCCTATAGAATTCTCTCATAATATCCTCTTCCCATAGGAGAAAGACATTAGCTTTTAGCTAATAAGACATTTCATTTAAAAAAATAATAATAAAAAAATAAGACATTTCATTTAACAAATAGTAACTGTGCTCCAACTATGAACTAGGCCTTCTTAATAGGCACTTGAGATATATCAGTAAACAAAATGTAGAACGATCCTTGCTCTTATGTAACTAATTTCCTAACATTTCTGACTTTAGCTTTTCCCAAGTATATAACTAAAAATTCTCAAAAAAAAGTAAAAAAAAAAAAAAAAAGGTCCTTTCAGTTTTGTTTACCCTTCTTGGGTTCCTGAGTTCATGGTCAGAGATTTAATTAGTATAACCAGAGCTATTCTTAGAAAGTGGCTCAAGTGTATGAATAAATGGTTTAAGGAGACTGGGAGACTAAAGCAGCAAGAATGATAAATGTCATTAGATTAGTACTTCCTGGGCATGAAAGGACATGTCCTCAAGGCTTAGGGACATTTATCTCTGTGATCTTTGTGGACCCTCTAAGAATCATAGGAAATGTACGCTATAAGAGGATTCTGTGCCAAGGGAAACAAATATTTATATAGTAAATGGTTGAGATCTTTAGTTCTGTAGTGATGCAGCATACCTACAGCATGGTTCCAACTACAGGATCATGAGCTTCAGAGGTACTCAGACCTATTTTTCACTGGTGGGTTTTCAGTTCTCCTACCACTCTCTACCCCCATCCTTAATAATGCATCAGCAAGAAGTATCTAGCCAATTGCTATGAATAGGTAATAGAATCAGAATCAGAGAATCTTAAATTCCAGGGAATAGATTCTCCAGAGGCCAAATTCTGTAGGACTTAAAAATTGAAAGAGTTTTGGGTACACATGGATTATTGGCTTTTTGGTGTCCCCACAGTTCTACAGTGCTCATTTCCCAACGTATCTTTCAGGTCTGCACTACAGAGTTTACACAAGGCTTGTGAAGTGGCCAGAATGCATAACTACTACCCAGGAAGCCTGTTTCTCACCTGGGTGAGTTATTACGAGAGCCACATCAACTCAGATCAGTCATCAGTCAATGAATGGAATGCTATGCAGGATGTGCAGTCCCACCGGCCTGACTCTCCAGCTCTCTTCACAGACATGTAAGTCTGCTTACTCAGGATCACTGAAATGATCTCTGTTGTATCCTAGGAGGTCGTAAGCAACATGTTCCTCCCTAACCTCTCCTCTTGGAGAATTAATCTTATCCAGTGATATTAGTCAATGTCTACACTACACATCTGCCACACAAAGAACCCTATTCTTTCTGTTGTCTGCAAAGGCCTAAGGAGTTTCGCTCCTGGGCACAATGGAATCTCCATAGTAAAGAACTGCCATACCATAAAATCCCATTCAGATTCACTAATTTGACATTTGAGTTTAAAGGGATTTAGGCTGAAGTCTGCCTTTGCATTATCTGTGAAAGAAACATTTGGTAAGCAAATTAATGACACAGAAAAGCTTTTTTTGTTTTGTTTTGTGTTAAGATTCTATTTTTAAGTAATCTCTATGCCCAGTGTGGGGCTCAAACTTACAACCCCAAGATCAGGGGTCACATGCTCTACTGACTGAGCCAGCCAAGCGCCCCGAAATATAGAGAAGCTTTTAAAGGGATATTTCCAATACTTAAGAAAACAAGATGTTTCCAGTCAATTTAAAAGACTGCCTAGGTTACTATGCTAATTTTAAACTGATTTCTGTTCACATATTTTTAAAAATAATTTATAATTCGAGTGTTTGACTCAGCACCACCATTGCCTTGTTGGGTCTTTGTCGGTGAGATTTTATTAAATCTCCCTGGCGTACTGTGAGTTGGATAAAGGCCTGTGGTAGAGTTGATGTTTTTCCTTTTTAGGTCTATGCGTTGAAACATATGTGACTATTTTTGAAATTAATCAGGATGTTTATCTTGCTCTGAATTGATCTTTCTGCACTTCCAAGGTATTCTATAGCGGGAAAGAAGAGTAGCTCCTTACTATCTGACCATACAAACCTTCTACCTTCAGATTCCTAAATGGATACCAAAACAGTTCATGGGTTTTTTTGTTTCTTTTAAGAAAATGCTTAGTTTGGGGGCACCTGGGTGGCTCAGCGGGTTAAAGCCTTTGCCTTCGGCTCAGGTCATGATCTCAGGGTCCTGGGATCGAGCCCCACATGAGGCTCTCTGCTTCGAGGGGAGCCTGCTTCCGCCTCTCTCTCTGCCTGCCTCTCTGCCTACTTGTGATCTCTCTCTCTCTCTCAAATAAATAAATAAAATCTTTAAAAAAAAAAAAAAAAGAAAATGCTTAGTTTGGATAATAGTGTAAACTTATTTTTACTACAAAAGGTGAAATTTCCAAGAATTGTGTGAACAGAGCAGGCAAAAAGCAGTGGAAGCTTTTTGCATAGGGTGTTACTGATACTAGGACGTCCTTTTCATTAGCCCTAGTCCTTTGAAGATCCCGAAGTAACAGAAAAGATAAGGATTAGTCTGGCTTTCAGAATCTTGGAAAATGTTACTGACTTCATGCTTTGTGGCTGGTAGATGGGTATCAAAGGAATGGATGTCTCGTCTGGCTCAAAAACGGAAATTCTAAACCAGATTTACATGAGACAGAGAAAACCCTTCTTTTCATTTCTCATGATTTTATTAAAGAAAATTTGGATATGACATCAGAGAGAAAGAAAAGGAAAGGAAATTGGCCGTAATCCGTCTCTATCCCCAGGCAAAAAGAATAATGTAAAGTGTAGTCCTTGGCACATGGTAGAAGCTCATTAAATGTTAGCTCTTAGTATGTACCATATAACCCCACCTTTAAGATACATTTACCAACCCAAATGTCTGTCACAGAAAGAGAGACTGAAAAGCTGTAGGTCATAATATTGAAAATTATAATCTCCGATGCAGGGATTTTCAGTGATTTTGTTTCTCTTCGTGTTTTTACATATTTTCCAAATTTTGTCTAGTGAAATCGAGCAAGAAAGTGTATTTGTGTTGTGATGTTTTTCCATTCCTTCCTCCTCCCTAAATTGACTAGAAAAGCCTTAAAAAAGAATGCCGAACATACAGGGAGAATGTGTGCCAATATGGATTTAGGTACTCTACTGCAAATAAAGTTTATATTTTGAAATACAAGGAAGGGGAAGAAGGGAACATACGTGTAGTGCCTCCAGTGTATGTCAAATATTATGCCACGCACTTCATACATGGTACCTCATTTAATCATCATAAGAACCTCATGAGGCAGATATGATTATTATGAGGCAGTATGGTTATTATCCTCATTTTATAGGAAAGGAAACCCGCTCAGAGAAGGGAATGAATTTGTTCAGGATCATACCACTGGGAAGTAGCAGGACTGGGATTAAAACCCAGGTGTGTCTGTTCCCAGACCACTCTGCCCCAGAGAAGTATTGTGAAGGATTAGGAGAAAAATTGCTAACAAGGGAATCTAACTCATGCACATAGGTGGTAAAATTTGGTTTTGTCAGTATTTTTTAAGGGAAGACTGAAATGTATCACTTTCTGTCATTAGCTATGTCTAGGGAAAAATGGTGAGGAGCATGATTAAGAATTTTAATCCTGTCAAGACAGGGATACCTTGGCAGATAGGGAAAAGGCACAGGCATTCTCTGTACTCTGCAGGGTTCATGAGAAATTACGAGCCCAAGTGGTGGGGAGCCCCAAGGTTGTGAGGTCACAGCAGCCATCTTTGGAGATTACTGAAGCTATTTTTGCAGCCAGTGATAAGGCCGTAGGCAGCAAGGGCAGGCAGGATGCCTGAAGGCTTAGTCCCTTTCCATCTCCAAATAAGGAGGTACAGAGCAGATACCTTTCTTGAGTAGGTAAGAGGGAAAGATGAGACAGAAAGTCCTCTTTGTCAGCCTCACTCAAATTCTGCATAATACGAAATAATGCTTTTAGAGAGAAGCATTCAGTTACAATGAACCAATACCTTTCTAGTAATTGGAGAGTCAGCTTCGTAGTTTAATTTCCAATTAAAGTTCCAAGGGTAATTTTATTTTTAAGAGTCAGAAGATTAAGGGAAGCAACATAATCCTACAGGTAGAGTGTTAGGCTGGGCTTAGAATGCGGTTCTCCTGCCAGTGTATGTGATATTTGGCATGTCATTTAACCTTTCAGCTGTTTATTTCCTTTATCTGTAAAATGGGGATAACGACTTCACAGAGATGTTGTGAGAGCTTTTGTGAAGAGAAACACGTTTTAGATGAAAGTACTCTGGGTAGTTAATCCTTGAAAACCCATTTTGGAATGAATTTGCCTCAATGAAGAAGGCAGAAATCATTCTTTCATATTTCCTGTTTCCTAGAACGATAGCAATGAATGGTCAGCATTCGGTGGCATATTAAGCTACGGAAGACCGAGTCCCTAGTGGGTCATACCAGTGTTCTACTCAGCTTGGTATTCTAGCTCAGCGAGTGGTCGTCAGGGGTACTTAATGAAACAGTATGGCTGTGATTCTGCATTAAAGTGGTATACACGGTATAGCTGATTGTCTTTATTCCTTCATAGATGTATGTGGGTATATTTAAGGGCTTTTAGACACGTACAGCCTCTTCAAGTAGTAATTTCTACACATTTACCTTCTATGCATTGTGAAAAGAAACTTTTTTAATTTTTTTTTTTTTTTTTTTTTTTTTTGCTATGCCCCCAGAATATAAATGTTTGAGGATAATAGAGGGAAGGTCTGCCAATTTGGAAACATAATCAAATGGCACATTCATTAACCTAGTCAAATTCCTGCCTAAGAAAAATCACCATTTCTCTCCTCAGACCAACTGAACGTGAACGAACAGAAAGATTAATTAAAACCAAATTAAGGGAGATAATGATGCAGAAGGATTTGGAGAATATCACATCCAAAGAGGTAAGAGACCTTGAGTTCTCCTTGTTCCAAGGCTAGGACTGTGGGATTACAGTAGGTATGGGGTTAGAAATCATGAGTGATCGAAAGTACAGAGATACTTTTCAGAGATAAGTAAAATATGTCCTCCTTGTTTCAGATACGAACTGAGTTGGAAATGCAAATGGTGTGCAACTTACGGGAATTCAAGGAATTTATAGATAACGAAATGATAGTGATCCTTGGTCAAATGGATAGCCCTACACAGATATTTGAGCACGTATTCTTGGTAAGTCTCAGAGCCACTCTCAGTGATGTGCCGAATCTAGTCCATACCAGCTCCAGAGGAGCAACTATTAAATTTTAGTATATTTAAATAAAGTGTAACTTAAAAACAAAGGTAGTAAGTACTCAAACCTCATCACTTCCTAGTTTTTTACTATGTTTAACTGTTATCTGTGCTCTTAGGTTATTTACATCTATTATATAGTGTAAATGTTAGATAATGGTGTGCTTCTGCTCATATCTTCCCAATTCCTCATTCAGTGACATCAGGCTGGTGGATTAAAATTGACTGGTGGTGGGACACCTGGGTGGCTCAGTTGGTTAAGCGACTGCCGTCGGCTCAGGTCATGATCCCAAGGTCCTGGGATTGAGTCCCATATCGGGCTCCTTGCTCGGCAGGGAGCCTGCTTCTCCTTCTGCCTCTGCCTGCCTCTCTGCCTGCTTATGCTTGCTCTCTGACAAATAAATAAGTAAAATCTTTAAAAAATAAAAAATATAAAACAGATAAAATAAAATAAAATAAAATTGACTGGTGGGAAAATTTACACCAAGGAAGTAGGCAAATGCTACAAATCAGGCCCTTTTTCCCCCCATGGATTGTTAAATCCTTCAAATCAAATGCTACAAATCAGGCCCTTTTTCCCCCCATGGATTGTTAAATCTATCTCATCTGTTCTTCATGACAGTCAAAAATCAAAAACAGAGCAGTTCACAATAGTTTTATAGAGTGTATACAAATAGAATGATACAGGGCGCCTGGGCGGCTCAGTGGGTTAAGCCTCTGCCTTCGGCTCAGGTCATGATCTCAGAGTCCTGGGATCGAGCCCCCGCATTGGGCTCTCTACTCAGCAGGGAGCCTGCTTCCCCTTCTCTCTCTGCCTGCCTCTCTGCCTACTTGTGATCTCTTTCTCGCTGTCAAATAAATAAATAAAATCTTTAAAAAAATAGAATGATATTTTGAGGTTACTCTTTCAGATTTGCCAAATTTGCCTAAGGTCTAATATATCTGAGTGGAGCAGGTGGGAACTACTTATGACTGAGAGACTATTGGACTTGTAAACATTTGGAACTTTATAGCTACATTTTGAGCCCCCCAAATACTTTTGTGTTTGCTAAAATTTCAGTGACTTAAAATTGTTCTTCATGATTTCTGAACATTCAGTGACCTGAAAGTAGCCCAAGGACACCTTTCTAACCAATGGATTAGGATTCTAAAATCCTAAGACCCATTTTCCTCCCAAATCCGAAGACCCGTTTTCCTCCCAAATATTAAAGAGTTTTAGTTTCCATCTGTACATGGTAGTGGGAATAAGGTTAAAAAGGATAATTAAAATCAGTGGGAATGTCAAAACTTCGTTTTGTTTCCACTTCCCACACACTTTGACCAAAAATGCTAGCAAGGAAATAAATCGATTGGTTTGAATTTCACTTCCTTTCTCTGGTGAGGATGTTTGTGAAATGATTAGAAGCTGAGAAACAGGAAACAAGAGGAATAAATACACAGGAACTGACTAAATTGGATCATCTCACCCCTGAATATTCAAGCGTTTATATTACCAGGCAGTCAGATTTTATGCCATTGAAGGCTTGTGCCCTGAATTAACTTTTTGACAGTCTCGAGTATGTGTGCTTGCAGAGTGATTCATAGTGCTGTATAGCTATGAAATTACTCATGAAAAGCCGTGAGCTGGACAGGGAACTTTTTTTCCATTACTTTAACTTGACCAATGTGTGTTGCCGTTTCTGGGTGTAGATCATACTGCAAAACTATCATTGACCTTTCCATTTGTAAAGCACTTGGCTTCGTTGTCTTTTGCGTATACCTCCACAAGGGTTCAAGTATTCCCTGCTGGTGTATTGTTGGAAAGAATTTTTGTGTTATCTATAGAAAACTTATGAGTCACTCATTCAAATGGACCCTGCCCCCAACTGTGTCTGTGTAACATGATTAATTTTTATGCAGGGCAAATGCCTGTAGCCAAAAATAGCTCATGTTAGAAAATGATCAGAGCTGTAAACTCGGAAGTCACTTTTGCATTAGCTTATATTTTAATACCAAAGAAGATGTAGACATGATGAATATGAAATACAGTTACTATCGGACTGTTCAACCTGTTTAATTTGGAGCATACTTCCCCATGTCCCTGGTGCCACCCCCTCAAGAACTACCTTCTTCCTTCCTCCTGAAATGATATATTTAGGACATATAGAGAAATTTTAGTGGTACTCTTAGCAGAAAAAACAATCACTTCTCCCCAGATTAGAGTCTCTATAATCAACTACAAATGCATTTGAGTATTTGTACCAGTATATTCATCCTAATATTTCATGATTATTGGCATATTCTTCTGTCTTGGGCTTTTTACTTATTACAGAAATAATTCATGCTCATTATAGAAAGCTTAGACAACTTAATTTTTTTAGTGAGCTACATGAAGTCCATTCCTTTCTATTTTCTGATTGAAGTATAATTAACATACAATGTTATATTAGTTTCAGGTGTGCAATGTAACGATTCAACAATTTTATACATTACTCAGTGCTCACCACAGTAAGTGTAATCACCATCTGTCACCATACAACATTATCACAGCGTTATTGACTATATTTCCTATCCTGTACATTTCCATCTCTGTAATTTATTAATCTTATGACTGGAAGTTTGTAACTCTTAATCCCCCCCACCCAGCTTTCCTCTGGCAGCCACCAATTTGCTCTCTGTATAGAGTCAGGTTTTATTTGTTGATTTTTTATATTTCACTTAGCATGATTATTGGCATATTCTTCTGTATTGGGTTATTTATTACAAAAATAATTCATGTTCATTGTGGAAAACTTAGACACTTTCAAAAGATGATCACATTTAATCATCAGCAAAAGAAATAAACAGTGATACCTTTTGTCATATAATATTCCAGTCTTACTTTTTTAACATGCGCCTATGTATTTTTGAAAAAGGGAAATCCTATTCAGCTTCAGATACAATTCTCTTTTTTAGAGAATGGATATGTTCTTTCCATTGTGAATATTTTTCTTATTTGGGAAAAACTTTCAAACTGGAGAATTCTGAAATTTAACTTTTTTTTTTTTTTTTTAAAGATTTTATTTGTTTATTTGACAGAGAGATCACAAGTAGGCAGAGAGGCAGGCAGAGGGAGAGGGGGAAGCCGGCTCCCTGCTGAGCAGAGAGCCTGATGCGGGGCTCGATCCCAGAACCCTGAGATCATGACCTGAGCTGAAGGCAGAGGCTTAACCCACTGAGCCACCCAGGCGCCCCCTGAAATTTAACTCTTATCCAACAAAGTGAGTGCATGAACACTTCTTCATCAATGGCTTCCTCCCTTTGTTTGCACCAACATATCCTGTATCCAAACCCCTGTCTCTTCCCCACGAGCCTGTGCTCTGCTGCCTTTCCTAGCAATTGACATGGAAAAAGAGGTCTTATCCAAGCTGCAAGCGGTGGTGTTAATTTTCTGCAAAGTCATTTCATCTTGTGCGTAGCTGCCATGCCTGGAGTGCAAGCAGATTGTGTGAAGGGAGGCAGCAGGATTTTTCCCCTCCCTTTGGAAGAATGCTCAGCTCTGCAGTGCACTGCACAGAGATGTTTATTTAAAAAGGTGTCCAGCTGGTATGGAGAAGAAAAGTATAAAGCATAGTTTAAAGAAAATCCGCAGCAAGAAGAGAGGAATGATTGGTTGGAAGCCAGGGTATTTCCAGAAAAAGTTCTTCCACACCCTGAAGAGTGTACCACTTCTCTGAGCTGGAAGCCTTTGCCCAACCAAGTCTAAATATCAACAGTTCTCTTGGAGGTTGTCCAGTTTGGCTGAGAAAAACCTAAATGGGAACAGAGACCCTTTGCTGAAAGGCAGGCAGCTTTCTTAGTTGAACAAAGGAAACACAGGAATATTGGACACAACCAATAATCTTGTTCACGAATAAAAAACTAGTCGATTTTTATTGCTGATGGTCATCTTTTTTAATATTTTGACATTACAGAATAATATTTCCTTTTCAAAGAAAAATTAAGCCTCAAATTGGTAGTTACTTCTGTAGGTGCAGAGAAATGGAGGATATGTGAATAGATGAGACTTAAATCAAATGGGCTATTTTAATTATCCATGATTTTGTCCATCAACCGGAGATGTGTAGCATGAACTTTTCTCAGAAGGAAAAATTAATAGAGCTCTTGTGCCTGTTGCTTCCATAATGTGACTGACAGTATTGAGGCCATAGGTGTGGTGTGATGAAGAAGATTTGGACAAGGTACCAGTCCTTGGAGATTATATCAAGTAACAGTGATCTTAGCAGAACCTGAATACAGTCCTTCTTATTTGTTATAAATGTGCTCTCTTCTCTTTACTTGGAGCATTTGGACCCTCACAAAGCTATTTTTAAGGATAATATTTGAGAAGAAATTGGTCATTTGGGGGTGCCTGGCTGGCTCCGTCAGTAGAGCATGTGACTCTTCATCTCAGAGTCATGAGTTCAAGCCCCACATTGGGCATGGAGCCTACTTTAAAAAAATAAAAAAAGAAAGAAATTAGTCACTTGGGTCTCTGGGCTCTGGCACAGTGTAGGGGAACCAGAGTGAAAGATGGAAATGAACGTACTTAGAAATGTATTATAGTCCCAAGATTTCATTTTACACTTCAGTAAGATTAGAATATGCTTTGCATAATTATATAGAACGTAGTGAAAAACCCCATGGAATTGTGTCATTGTAAGCCTGAGAAGCATGGAGGGGAAAAAAAAAGAAGATTGATTCTTTGGAGGGCCCCAGGGGGCTAATATGCATAGCATTTATATTGAGGGCAGAAAAGTAATTACACCATGTTGACTCCAGTTCTTCCTTTCACGTTGAACCTAACCACAGTCCAAGTCATGTTATACAGACCTCACGGAGTCAGTAGCCATAGCTTTTAATTTATTTTGTTTCTGGATATGTGCCATTTCAGATTGTCAGGTTGAATTTTCTCTGGACAGGTAGATGAAAACCACGGGCTTTTCCCATCATGTAAGGGTTATTTCCATCTAGCTGGACAAAGTTCCACAGACGATTTAGACTTCTAAATTAAGACGTGAAGTGGTCACATTTCCCTGGCTGCAATTTAGCCTCTCAACCCTTATTGCTTGACTTCTGTCTCCTTGAAGTTCTTTAAAGTTATTACCTCTTTCTTTGGTGTGGCAGCTTGTTTTCAAAGGTTAAAAAGCATAGAGCCTTCAGAACCTCCCGTATTTTTTTGAAAGCAAGTCAGCTGAGCTCTGGTCTGTAGAAAAGATCAGTTGCCCATCAGTTACTGTCCTTTTCCTAAATGGAACTTCACAGCATCCTTGATGTATATCTCTCAATTCAACAGCCGAATTAAATAACATACCACTTGTCTTGTGATGATAGTGCTTACATAACACTTAGAGTTTTCAGAGTGCTTCATTTACTGATCATTCATTCAATAAACATTTGTTGACTCTTTTTTATGCCAGGCGTGAGGCTAGGTATTTGTGCAATCTGATCTGTTTCTATAAGGAGAGAGTAATGAACCATATCAGATAGATATTCATGGAAGGCCAGGGGATAAGCCATGGAAGACCCCTGGATTAGACAATTAGAAGTGGTCATTAGTAATATTAGCAAAAGTGATGAGGCAGAAGTCACAGTGCTGTAGGTTGAGACATATGGGAAATGAGGAATCAGAGGAAGTATTAGATTATATTTCTATGAATCTTGGTAAGGGAAGGGAAGAAAGAGATGTCTGGAAGAGAATTCAGGATGGAAAGAAGGTTTTTCCACTTTAATATGGGAGAAACTGGATTTTTTTTTTTTGTCGGGGGCTAGGGATTGGAATGGGGACTTATAAACAAACTTTTTCTCATAGCTCTGTAGGCTAATCTGAGATCAGGGTGCCTGCATGGTCAGGTGAGGACCATCTTCTGGGTCATAGACTTCTTTGTATTCTCACATGGCTGAAGAGATCAGGAGAAACTTCCTATTTGTGATTTGAGAAGGTACTCATTTAGGTATATAGGACTAGGGTGGGAGGAGTGTTCCATTTTACAGGTAAGGAGAGCAGAGACATAGAGGTTAAGCAGTTTGCCCAGTGCCCCACAGCAGTGTGGAAAGTTGGGACTTGAACCTGAGTCTTCTAATGCTAAATTCCATTTAATGCATAATTCTAAAATAGATAAATTCCTACTTTTAAATGTTTGCCTTTTCAAAAGAGATGAACAGATAGTCCCAAGATAGAAAAATGGACCTGAGGGGCATCTGGGTGGCTCAGTTGTTAAGCGTCTGCCTTCGGCTCAGGTCATGATCCCAGGGTCCTGGGATCAAGCCCCGCATCGTGCTCCCTGCTCAGTAGGAGGCCTGCTTCTCCCTCTCCCACTCCTCCTGCTTGTATTCCCTCTCTCACTGTCTCTCTCTCTCTGTCAAATAAATAAATAAAATCTTAAAAAAAAAAGAAAAGAAAATGGACCTGAAATAATGAAAAGTTGCTCACTTTTACTTTTAAGAGAAATGCAAATTGAAATTACACTGAGATACATTTCATACCTATCAGATTGGCAAAAATTCAGAGGCTTAACCACACATTTTGTTGGCAAAGCTGTGGGGAAAGTGGCACTCTCATACATTGTTGGTGGGAATGCAGAATTTTTTCAGCCTCTATGGAGGGGAATTTAGCAATGTCTAATAAAACCGTGCATTGGCCCTTGACCCAGCAACCTCACTTCCACAAATATGAAACAACATTCATAGACTAATTAAATAAACTATTCTATCACTATCCAATAAAGTCCTATATAGGTATAAGAAGGAATAGGGAAGATCTCTGTGAACTGTGATACGGAGTGGTTCTGAGGATAATTGTAAAGTGAAGAACAAAAGTATATGTAGTATACTACTTTTATGTAAGTAAGAAGTGGTAATAAAATATATTTGTTGTTGTTTTCAAAATAGAACATAGGTAGAATAAGCCAGAAACTAATGAAAATGGTTACCCTTGGAGATTAAAGAGATTGAAGTGAACTGAGTAAGACTTCAAGTTTACTTTTTTTTTTTTTAAGATTTTATTTATTTGACAGAGAGAGAGAGATCACAAGTAGGCAGAGAGGCAGGCAGAGAGAGAGGAGGAAGCAGGCTCCCCGCTGAGCAGAGAGCCTGATGCGGGGCTCCATCCCAGGACCCTGGGATCATGACCTGAGTCGAAAGCAGAGGCTTTAACCCACTGAGCCACCCAAGCGCCCCTCAAGTTTACTTTTTAATAAACTTTTGACTTTCAATCTTATGAAAGTTTTGCATATTCAAAATCAAATGGAAAAAACACACCCTAAAGTTGAATACAAACAGGAACAAGTGAACCCAAATATATAGCAAATGGATAACTTCATAGAAGGAAATCAATTCGGGGCGCCTGGGTGGCTCAGTAGGTTAAGCATCTTGATTTCAGCTCAGGTCATAATTTCTGGGTCCTGGGTCCTTCATGTGGGGCTCCCTGCTCAAGTGGGGAGTCTGCTTCTCCCCCTCCATCTGTGCTCTCTCTTGCTCTCGCCCTCTCCCAATTAAATAAATCTTTTTTTTAATTATTTTTAAAATAAAATAAAATAATTATTTTAAAAAGAAAGAAATTAATTCAAATAAGTTGTGAGCATAATATTCTGATTGAACCTCTTAATAGGAAGAGAAAAAAACTGCAAAGAAAATTTGAACTTAATAGGTTTGTAATTGGCTGTGATATTGGTGTAGTAATGTCGAAGTTATTTTGTAAATAGAGTTAATGAGTTGTTGGAAATCAAGATTATCACTGTGGAATAGGGAGATAAAAATGATGACAAAGGGGCAAGAAAGAAAGGAAGAACCTTGTGGTGTTAACTTTGAATTGGAGGTACCACTGTAAATTCAATTTTTTCTTTTTTAAGTAGGCTCCATGCCTAGCGTGGAGCCCAACGTGGGGCTCAAACTTGTGACCCTGAGACCAAGAATTGGATGCTCAACTGACTGAGCCACCCAGGTGCTCCTGTAAATTCAACATTTTTTTTAAGTATTTCCTAGATCTGTCCACTGAAAGGTTTAGAAGCAGTAACACCCAATGTTTATGAGCATATCTAATTAATGTCCAGGTTTTTATTGCAAAATATCTTTCTAAAAGAAACCAGGGCTGCTTGGGAAAATCACTAATTCCACTCACAAGTGTATCTGGAACAACTTCTTATGCCAGAAAGCAAGGAAATATTCAAAAACTAGCGGGGTCATATCAAAAAGAGCTTGCCTGCTTGAAGAGAATTCCCACTGATCAAATTCAGGACAATTTGAGTGTCAGGAAAAAAAAATGGTGATGGATTATATAACATTCTAAATACAAAAAAAATTGAAGAACTCATAGTGACATTCAGAGTGTGGAAGGGATGACTGTGGAAGGTGAAGCTCTCTTTTACAAAGAAGAATGCCAGCTCCCATGCAGAAGGAATAATAGAATTAGAAAACCACCCTTTTTTCAACGTCCAGTAAGATAATTTTTTTGGACAAGGTCAGCAGTTAAGGCTAAAACCATAGGGTAAAAGATTTTTGTGAAACAGGATATTCACCTGACTTTAAAGATCACTAATACCTAAAGATTACTAATTAATTGTAAAGAAACCTTTACAGTAGTGGGATGTGGCAGATACAAAGGTACCTACCAAGAATTCAGGTTCAGCCTGGCAAACAAGACAAATGGACATTATGTGCCTCAAGATTTGATACAATAGGAAATACAGAATACCATCCTTGTATTATTCTTGCCAAGAATTTTGACCTGAATCTAATTATCAGGGAACAAATCAGACGAATCCAGATTGTGAGGAGTTCTCTAAGATTATAGACCTGTAGTCTACAAAAATGTCGGTATCATGAAAACCAAAATAAATAAAGTTGGGGTAAACTGTCTAAGACCAGATTAAATGAGAAAGAGACATGGCAACTAAATGCAAAGTATAATTCTTTTTTTTTTTTTTTT
>CM052891.1:37678530-37690685 GCA_028534135.1 Potos flavus | reverse complement strand
CTTAAGCCAGAGAATTATACAAAGAATTCTTGGGGTGGGGAGAGGGAGGAGTGAATCTGGTTACTTAACTTAAGATACAAAAATAAATAGAACTTGAAACTTTAAATTGATTAGGATTGAGTCTAGAGGGGTGCCTGGGTGGCTCTGGGTTAAAGCCTCTGCCTTCGGCTCAGGTCATGATCTCAGGATCCTGGGATCGAGCCCTGCATCCGGCTCTCTGCTCAGCAGGGAGCCTGCTTCCCCCTCTCTCTGCCTGCCTCTCTGCCTACTTGTGATCTCTCTCTGTCAAATAAATAAATAAAATCTTAAAAAAAAAAAAAAGGATTGAGTCTAGAGTTCTTGAAAATAGAGACTGTATCTTAGTTTTGTGTAAAACATATCTCTACTTAGCTCAAAGCATTATACCAAGAGGGTGCTCAGTAAATGTGATGGGAGGATAGAAAAATTGACTGTGACTTGCCAGAAACTAGCATGTAGATAGAGTGTTTAATACGAAATCTGAGCTTTGATACAGCCAATGCTTGCCAAATGCGTTGAAATTACATCGTGCACACATGCACTTTGACTTATAACCCCCTGCTGGAGATGATACCTGTTCATCTCATTTACTATTTATTTATAGTGCTAAATCGTAAAACACAGATGTATTTGTCTTAAAAGACAGTATAGGTAGTTGGTCAGACATCTACTTAGATCTCGTTTCATAAATTCACTGGTTCTTAAACTCTTGTGGATTAAGAATTACAGTTACAAAACATGTATACTGCCCCTTGTGGATGATTTAAGGGATTTACAGGTCTAATTTTGGCAATAAGGCCATTTTCACCCATTCTACTGACTTTAGAACCCCAAGTAAAGTGCCACCCATATAGAGATGTCAAAGAAGTTTCAAGGAGTGCTAATTTCAATTGGTAGAGGCTGCCATGGGGTTCTGTAATGAATAGGATTGGGAAGCCTTGTTCTATCATAATGCGTTAGTAAAGTATGGGATTAGAAGTGGGAGGTTATTCATTTTTATTTTAAATAAAAGAAGTGTGCTTTCCTTTTGACAGTTTCATTGAGATATAATTCACATGCAGTTCACCCATTTAAAACGTACACTTTAATGATATTTATTATTTTTAGAGTTGTGCAATAATTAATTTAGAACATTTTTTCAACCCAAAAAGAAATTCTGTACCCTTTAACAGTCACCCCCATTTCCCTTCTCACTCTAGCGTCTGGAAATTACTAATCTACTTCCTGTCTCTATAGATTTACCTATTCTGGACATTTCATTTAAATGGAATCATATAATATGTGCTCTTTTAAGAATGATTTCTTCCACTTCACATTATATTTTCAATGTTTACCAATATTGTAGCATGTGTTAGTACTTCATTCCTCTTTTTTTATTGCCAAATAATGTTCTTTTGTTTGGAAATACCACATTTTATTTATTCATTCGTCAGTTGGTGGACATTTGAGTTGTTTCCACTTTCTAGCTATTATGAATACCGACTGCTGTGACCATTCATGTACAAATTTGGGGGTAGACTTATTTTTCATTTCTCTTGGGTTTATATCTAGGAGAGGAATATGCTGCATCATAGAGTAGCTCCAGGTACTGTTTTCCACAATTGCACGTGCTTGCTTTTTAAATTAAAAAGAAAAAAAAATCCTTTCTAGTAATGAACTTTGATACGAAGTTAAAACATTCAAATCATGTTTCAGAAAAGTTTTGGTCTCTTGATCTTAACCACAAGACAGGTTAACTATGACTCTCCCTTTCTGTAGTCATTTCTCTGACTTCAGAGACTGGGTTTGTAAGATCCCTATGTGTAGTTCCAAGAAGGAAGCAGCTTCTGCAGAGAGAAATAAGTGAGTCTCTATCGCGTTGTATTGAGTAAACTCCAGTGATGTCCAAGTCCACACACACTGAGAAAAGATAACCATTTGGCAAATTAAACCCAAGCATTTATTGAAATCGTACAGTGAGAGAGACAGCAGAAGATATTTGTGATGCAGAAAGCCTTTTCTGTAAGCCTCTGGGTTATGGGGGAACTCTCAGACACATCTGCTGTGACAGCCAGGACTGCAGCCTAGAGAGTTCCAAGAGTTTTAGGTCCAACTTTCCTCTGACTCTCCCAACCCTCGCCTCGTTTGCCTTTCTTAGAGTTCACAGAGAGTAACAGAGCAAAATCTAGCATTTAGAAAGATAGGAGGAAATTTTCCCCTTTCCTCTTTTGTTTTCTCGTTTCTTTTGAGGTAGCTGTTAATAGTCTGATTTAATACAAATGACTTCCAAAGAATAAATTAAGTTTCTGGTAATTTTATCGACTGCAGAGAAATCGTCGGATCATGGACCTTAGGTTGATTCTTTGAAGTAAAATACAAGGCATATTTTCAAAGGACTATCAAAGATGAGACTGTGTAACTGTACATAAACTGAAAATGGAATTTAGATACCGAACTTGGTAGACAGCTTTTCTCTCAGTAATTCGTTGGTGCCCAGGTTATGTCCTGGATTCTGTTACATAGTTTCTGTACTAAATAAGTATATAGCCTCTTAGTTTTTTAGCTTTCTTCAATATTTTAGTATTTAATTTCAACCTAGGGAGTAAAACAAACTGTAAGTAAGAAAAACAGTGCTGGAATTGGATTTAGCCTTAGTAGTAGAGCACATATTCTCCCTTGGTTTCCTTGCAGGGTGCGGTATATCTTGAATGTCACTCGAGAGATAGATAACTTCTTCCCTGGAGTCTTCGAATATCATAACATCCGAGTATATGATGAAGAGGCAACGGATCTCCTGGCTTACTGGAATGACACTTACAAATTCATCTCTAAAGCGAAGTGAGTAATGGTCCCACACACATGCCCTGACCCAGGACCCCCCCTGCACCGCACACGGCTGGGGCCTGCGAGCTCTAGACGGCTTACTGTCTGCACTCTGGGGAAAGGAATTAAACAAATAAAGGAGACTGAGGTTCCTTAATCCTGGGGAAAAGTTGACCAGTGACTTCATACTCCCTATAAGTAGATGAATCCCCTGGAAGAGGGTAACCTGTTGACTGTTTGCACTGAGCCCAAGATGAGGGGATACAAACTGAAGCTGCCGCAAACGCAGTACGAGCCAGAGAAGGAAGACGTTTGGAAGGAAGTGCTAAGTTGCCAAAGGGGACATGTGAAATTTAGAGAACAGAAATCACTCCAGGTCGGTGGGGTACTGAGTCCTTGTTTCTGAAGACCAGAAGGGAAACTTAGTGAGATTTGGAAATCTTTTCTCATTCTTCCACTTTACCCTTATGGGACACTAAACAGTGAAATTTCCCTCTGGCCGTTCTGTTGATGTCATCTTTAAATTAATTGGTCCTTTTAGTAAAACGTAGTATTAATTTAGTGTTTAGTGTTAATTAGTATGTCAACGCTGGGTTTTTTTGTTTTTTTTTTTTAAAGTCCCTGGGGATTTGCTTGCCAATCCTATATATTCCTTCAACAGAAGGAACCATAAATGAGCATGTTGGCCACACTGCCCCTTTGACGGGACTACGTTCAAATCATCCCTGGCAGATGAGAAGCACTTCTCATTTTTTAAGTCCTCCTTCAGCAATGATTCCACATCTTTCTGCAGAATCTCTATAGTCAAGAAGTTCTTCCTCTTAGTTACTGTGAATCCTCCTACACTAGCTTTGAGCCCATACTCTCAGTCTCTAGCTAGCACCTGGAAGAGTGTTTTATATTCTTGAAGCCTATTACTAAATTGTTCTTAGTAATACCACTCATGGCATGCTTACTATGTGCCAGGTACTTTACACTTTATCCTCTTACGTAATATTTTCCAGAACCCAGAGAGACATATATTGTCATCCTTTTGTACAGATGGGGACAGACTATGGAGATGAGGTTCAGAGAAGTTAAGTAACAAGTGGTGAAGACAGGACTTGAACCTAAGATCGTGTCTTATTTCAGCGTCCATCAAGTATTTAGGAATAGTCTAGTTCCTTAAGGAAGGGAGACTGGAAAAGACTGGGCAAGTTGTGAGGATCACAGCCAAAGAGGCGAAGAGTTCAGGCGAGGCCCCAGTCCCAGTGAAAGGAAAGGCCAATTTCAGCGGCGAAGTGAGATGCGTGAGGCGCACAGGGTACATGTGAGCCGGCAGTCCTGCTCGGGCTCATGCGAGTGTAGGTCAGCGTCTGAGAGTGAGCACCTCCTTAAATGCCACCCCAGGCACATCACGTGTTTCATCCTGATCAGGGCCCTGAATTCCAGACTTGAGTTACAGATGGGTGGATTTAGGATTCCTAAAGTGATACCAGGCTTAATCTAGACAACCTAGCATAGGGAAGGGCAGAAGAGGTTGGGGGGGATGGCTGAAACTGAAGATGAAATTGGATTTTCTGAACTGACTTCAGATCCTTCAATATGTGAGTTAGAAGCCGTCCTGAAAAAGCCCCATTCAAACTGAAGACATGCTTTTATGGGGTGGATTTCATAACTGTATTTTTCTTGAAATTTTCCCAACTTGGAGCACCTTCCATGCCTGCAGGTATAGACGTGAAATTTTATATCAGAGCTTGATGGGAAAATATAGAGCACATGTCTGAACTTATATCTGAGTCACTATGCACTGTAGTCTAAATGAAAACCCTATGGTGCTATAAACAGAATGAAAATGTCCTAGTCATTTGGGATCATCTAAGCACAGAGACACACACCTGTACCAACCTAAGGACTCCAGAATTTTGCATCTAAATGATGGGTAGGAAGTTAATCTTACCTTCCTTTTGAGACTGTTTTGGTTATTGCAGATCATTCTCTGAATTCCTATCACTTATCTGGCACATAACCTCATTCTTACCATTTTGGCACATAACGTCATGCCTTCCTTGCATTGTACTTAACTCTTTCATGTGTGTCTATCTCCAGCAGAAGAGTTATAAGCCTCTGGAAGGAAGCTTGTTTACTGTAATACAGTGAGTGAGTGAATGAGTAGGTTTCCCCTATTAGGCTGATGTACATTTTTTTAAATTTATTGGAATAGCCACAGGGGAACAATTTTTAGCCCATGTACACTAGTGAAAAGAGTAACCATTCTTTTTTCCAGATTTTGAAATATTTCCGCTTACAGCCTACAGATCTAACAGCAGATCCATAAGTTTGTTCATACATTTAGCAAATATTTGAAGGCTTACTCTGTGCCAGATACTGTGTTATTAGCAGAATTAGCATAGCAGGACTGAGTAATGTTCATATCCAAAGTAAGGAGCTCTGGCATCTTGAGACCACACGGTTTTGTTTCTTATAGTCACTTTATGGCAACTTCACTTTCTCTTTCTTCTACCCCGTTAAGACAATAACAAGTAGTTATTCATTCCATCCTCCTCACTGAGAAAGCCACGTGGGGTGGCGCATGGTCCCATCCAACTCCACGGATTGTCTAGCCAGTCCCTAGGCAGAACATGGTGGTGGTGGTGTGAAAAGTGATATTCTAGGGCTACATCTGAGGAAGGAGGAGGGTTAGTTTCATTTGATTTGTACTTTCTCCAAGGACAGAACCCTTACTAGAACTTGAACTGGAAGCAACTCAGAACATTTGGATAAATCACATGAATCACTGTCACACTTGTAACTCAAGAGTGTGCCAGCCTTGAGACATGCCCCTAGGACTGTGCGGGGACTGGCCTCCAGACACGCAAAATGGGGTCCCGTCTCTAAACTGAAAATTCTCTCCTTCACACTTGTTGCAGTTACCATTTTGCATTTTAACTATCTCTTTCTCCCACTGAACCCTACCATTTAGGGAACATTTACTTTTCTTTGCCTCCCAGTACCTCGCACATTGTCTTACATACAGTAAATGCCTGGTAAATGTTCACTGAATGCATTTAAAAGGATTAATATCAACATTGAATATTGTTTGAGTACTCTAGAATTACCTACCCTCCCTGCACATTTGATGATAGATGTATACAGTACACTAAGGTGGGATGGTTTGAAAGAAAATGGAAGGACGAGAGGAGACTTGGAAACATTTAGAACCTAGCTTTTAAAATGTACTCACTATTGTGCTTTTCCTCCTTACCTCAATCCCCCAATGCAGGAAACATGGCTCTAAATGCCTCGTGCACTGCAAAATGGGGGTGAGTCGCTCAGCCTCCACTGTGATTGCCTATGCAATGAAGGAGTATGGCTGGAATCTGGACCGGGCCTATGACTACGTGAAGGAAAGGCGGACAGTGACCAAGCCCAACCCCAGCTTCATGAGACAACTGGAAGAGTACCAGGGGATCTTGCTGGCAAGGTGAGTCCCTTCAGTGACTTTCTCAGATTTTCTCTCTGTTATGCTCCCTGGCACAAGATAAAATGTCCTTCCCTGCAGCTAGCTCTCAGCCTAATTTGAATGTGTGATACATTTTGAAAATTGAAACCTCTGTCAGTCTAGTTTTTTCAAAAATAAGTGCAAGCATTTAACAATAGTTTGGAAGAGCAGGCATCTAAACTAAAGATATTTAAACTAAAAGGTGGAAATACTGTTCTCTTTAATCTCAAGTAGGTGCTGATTATCATAAACATTTCTCAACATCTTCTAAGGCCAGACACAGCTGCCTTATCAAAATGGATACTTACTGCTCCCAAAGTAATGCTAAGCATAGATGAAGTTCTTAGAAATTTTTTTGGCCCATTCTTTAAAAGAAAAAAAAAATTTAAGTACTAAGTGCTGTTTTAGGCATTATTTTTTATCAGTGCTTGGTTTCAGTGAGCCTTCTCCAAAATTTTGGTCATGTGACAAATCAAATTTGGGGTATGAAGGCACTTCCCTGAAATAACTCTCTTCTCCTTTTAAAAATCTTTTAATCTGGTTTTAAATATATATGCTTTACAGAAATGCAGAAAACAGAGAGAAAAATCATTTATAAATTCAATACCCACAGACAGCAATCGACATTACCTTTCATATTTCTCCAGGTCTAACTCTTACCATATATATTGATGGATATTTTCTCACAAAAGCTATTCTTCAGCCTACCTCTTCACCTAGTAACTGGTCTTTTGTTTTTGTTTTTTTTTTAACTGTAGCAATGTATATTGACAGTTACACTGAGTTAGCCCTCACTTAACCATTCTTTTCCCCACAGCTTTATTGAGATAGAATTGATGTATAACATTGTGTAAATCTAAGGTGTCCAGTGTGTTGATTTGATGCATTTATATATCGCAGACTGATTATCACCACAGCATTGGCCAACGCCTCCATTCTTTCACATACTGTTTCTTTTTTTATGGTGAAAATATTTACGATCTCTCTTAGCAACATTCAAGTATGTGATACTGTATTATGAACTATAATCTCCATCTTACATTGATCCCAGAACTTATTAAACTTATAACTAGAAGTTTATACCCTTTGACCAACATCTCCCCATTTCCCCCATCCTCCACCCCCAGTAACCACCACTTTATTCTCTGTGTCTCTGAGTATGGCTTTTTTAGATCACATATATAAGTGATACCATTCAGTATTTGTCTTTCTCTGTCTACCCAATATTAGATCTTGAACATCTTCCTGTATCAATAAGAACTACTCATTTGATGGGGCGCCTGGGTGGCTCAGTGGGTTAAAGCCTCTGCCTTCGGGTCGGGTCATGATCTCAGGGTCCTGGGCTCGAGCCCCGCATCGGGCTCTCTGCTCAGCAGGGAGCCTGCTTCCCCCTCTCTCTCTGCCTGCCTCTCTGCCTGCTTGTGATCTCTCTCTGTCAAATAAATAAATAAAATCTTAAAAAAAAAGAAAGAACTACTCATTTGAGCAATAATTTAGTAATTGGTTATAAAATGAGTAATTAATTATTATTTTACCTCATTGGTGGTGAAAGCCACTTTCAGCTGCTCTCAAGGAAAGAGATTCGCATATTAAACTGGGTTTTAGGGTCTATTTCCTGAGATGCCACATGCCGAAGTTCCGTGGAGTCTAGATTTTGCTTTGGTTTGTGCATGTTCTAGGTGGTTTTGTTCAGATGAAGGCACAGCTGCCTAGAAGCAGTTGGGGCTGGTGCCAGAGTTTGACTCCAGTGAGTCTCATGACTTGGTCTTGACTCTTGAATCTGGGCTGCGTTTCCCCTGAACAAAATGTTAAATAGCCTTCCAGCCTATCCAGGCAGAGGGACCACCCTCCCACCCCCGAAATCTGGTGAAAACGTGGCCACAGCATAGCAGCATGGTTTCCACTAAAAAAAAAAAAAAAAAACCCTCCCGTTTACTCAGTACTTGCCATGATTTCATCTGAGCCATTCTTTTAGGAGGCGGGGAGGATACTCAAATCTCCTCCACTTAAAAAGAATTTAGAGGTCTTTGGGGCCAGATTTTGATGACATTTTTAGATTAGATCAGAAGGTAGGACACAGCGGTTCTTTTTGGCACAAGAAAGAGGCATCTGAGGATTGGATGACACATAAATATTGTATGTTCCCAGGCACACACATGACAGATGTTAGGCAGTATCCTCACGTGACCCATCGAGAGCCAGGATACTATGTGTCCTGCCAATTTCAGTATTTATTCTGGAATCTCAGGCTACTGCAAGCTGTTGGATTGGGTTTTTTTTAGAGTATGTGGTTTTTCTTAGATGTTAAAGGGACTTCAGAAACATCTTAGATGAGGATAAGAAGGGCAGCATAACCCACAAATCACACTGCCTCTTCCTTTCCCTTTCGGTTCTATCCTGCCTTCCTGGGCTTGATTCATGGAGGGAGGAGCAAGCCCTGGGGAATGAGAAAACCACAGAATTTGAGTCAGTAGATCTGGTTTCCATCTCTGGTTTATCCTCTTGCTGCAACTTTGAGGAGTTACTTCACAGTTCTGATCCTCACCTGACCCCATCAAAAATCAAGAGCCCTATGTCACACTGAAACAAATAATATGCTATATGTTAACTAAATTGAATTTAAATTAAAAAAAAAAAACTTTAAAGAACCCTATGTCACAGGGTTATTGTAAATAAAAATGTGTATAAATAAATGTACACTACAAGGGCACCTGGCTGGCTCAGCCAGAGGAGCCTGCATGTACCTCTTGATTGTTAAAAAAACAATGTACACTATATACTGGTGAGGGTTATTCTGATGTGGTTCTCATCATCATCTTTCTTCAGGGCCACCCAGAAACACATACATGCCTGTGCCACCTATTCCCTTCTCCTTCCTCCAGCCACTGCCTTCCCCCACCCACAGGCACACTAACTCCATTAGAAACTAGAATAGGAAGTGGTCCTGGAATTTCCTGTACTGTGATGTTTCCTGGATTTTAAGAACTAGAATGTAGTGCTAGGGGTATCGCTTAGGCTGCTTTCAACTGCAAGTAATAGAAGACCTCCATCAATCGAGATCTGGCAAGAAACAGCGTACTCAGATTAAGATGATTCGAGGAGGGTTTTACAAAGATGTGGGATTGTAGTAGAATGACGGGACTTGCATCAGCAGAGCTGTTGGCTAACAGCCACGAGGCCCAGAGGGAGCAGCTACTAGAACCTGGAAGGAGACTCCTGGAGAAAGGCACCTTCGGAGAGGAGAAGTAACCTTCAGTCAAGGAACGCAGACAGCCGGAAGTGACCCTGTGGGGAGAAAGCTAGGGGAGCGAGTGGCCTGCCTTTGCACTCCTCCCTCCAGACTGTCTCCTGCCGGGGCTCCCATGAAACAGTGAATACCCAAATCAAATCAGACGTCTGCCAGTTAGGAAAAAGAGTGGGAGTGCCTGCTGTGTATACAATCATTAGGGTCTGCAATCTCCGATGTTTTCGTTTTAAGAAACAGCACTTGCAGGCTATTGCCAAACTAGCTGCCAAGTGGACTGGGCCCAGCAGATTCTTGCCCAGCCCTAGAGTGCTACTCCAGGGTCTGCCTGCTTAGAAGAGCAAACACGGAGAAGCCCCAGACTCCTGGAACTGTCTGAAGCTCTACAGCTTAGGTAACCAGGAGAAGAAAGTCCTTAGAAAAATCCCACTCATTCTGTTTGCAAAGAAATCCATTTCCTGTGGAGGTACTTAGATCTTGTATTCCACATCTTCTGCCAGGAAGCATGTGGTGGTTTTCCCAAAAAGATAGAGAGCCTGATCCTAGCATTCTTCAGCCCCCATGGTTGTCTAGAGTGGCACTGGGTACTTAACTTGATGTGGCAGTCCTCTGTTTGAGGGTATTGGCTTGGTGCTTTGACGTCTTGGTAGAAGAGAAGTTTACCAAAGTTATACCAGGCCTCTGTAAGTGATTTATGAATTGGTTACAGTCTCTTAATCAGACTGTGAGGCTATGGGCCAAATAGTGACAATAGTGTCTGAAATGCAAGGGACTTTTTGCATAGTTCAGTATGTCTTTAAGAGCCCAGGGAAGGCTAATATTTAATATAATCCTTTGGACCTAAAAAGGAGGGTATCATAATGCCACTGGTACTGTTCGTATCTAATTTTATTTTTTATGTTTTTATAGCTGGGGGGTGGGAGTGAGACAGGAAGAGGGTGTGTGTGTGTGTGTGTGTGTGTGTGTGTTGAAACCCTCCATTAAACTTCCAACAGCCGTGTTTGTTATTCTGTACTCTGATCATGCAGGTATCTGGCAGATTTTTGTTCCATTAGACAAATTCAGATTTCGGGCATTTGCAAGCTGGACCATGTGTCTGTGATATTAGGTTCCAGTGTACAAGGGGCAGAGAAGAAACGCTGGGTGGTAGCCAGGGAGAATTCGTGCCACATGTCTTCATAGATGTCAGTTTTGATTCTTTGAACACTCCTGTCACCAGGGCCAGAGGAGGCGGAGGTGTCTGTTACCCTCCCCTGCTTTGCTGGTGGAGACATCCACGTCCAGTGCGCTGGTGCACAGTGGTCAGCCGGCAGGAGGGAACCTGAGAATGAACCCACATCACAATTGAGATTAATAGCTTTTCAGTGAAATAATTTTAAATTGTTTAGGGACCATGGGCAACACATAGAAAATGCTTAATTGTTGCTTTTTCTTTCTTCTCCTTTCTTCAGGCTGTCTAATGTCCTAAGAGGTAACTATAAACAGTCTGATTTTACTATAACTGATATTCCATTTTTAGCAGTATTTTCCTCTATGTAACTTTCTCAAACAAAGGTGGTGCTTTACCAAACATATAACAAGAAGAAAGAAAGCAAATTGGAGGCAAGAGAATGGGATATCACGTATATGCTGTCATTTAGATTTCCTTCTTGTTCATTTATGAAGTAAAAGGCCAAATTCAGGTCCGAGTTCACTCAAGGGAGAAAAGAACCTGAGACTTCTTTGCATCATCCAGGCCACAAACCAACTCTGAAGTTCTTTTTGGCAACTTGTTTACTTGATGCCTACCTGAAATAGGTGGAGGGACTCAATTGAATTTAAACATTAACAGTTTAAAATAATAAACATGATCCAGTGTCTTACATCCGTCCCTGGTAGAGCATCAGGATAAACGGACTTGGGGAAAAGCCGCACTAGAAAATAGTTTGGTGTTACTGGGTAAAACTAATGATACACATATACCCTGTGACCCACCTTTTCCGCTCCTGTATATAACATCTTTTAGAAACCAGAGTATCCACCAAGTGCAAGAATGTCCTTAGCAGTGCTGTTCATCATAGCCAGAACTGTTCATCAACAGGACGGGTAAATAAACTGTGGTGTATTCATCACACTCTCTGAAATTACAGCTGCACATATTGATGAATCCTAAAAACAGTGTAGGCAAAAGGCAGTTGTAGAAGAATATATACATAGAGTGTGATTTCATTTATATAAGTTCACAACATGCAAAACTAAGCAGCATATTAAGAACAAAACGTGATGGCATTATGAAGAAAGAAGAGGATAAGCACAAAATTCAGGACAGAGTTTACTAAAACCTCTTAGGTGGGAGGAGGGAGGGGGGAGCAGGAAGGGGCGCCTGGAGAAGCAGTGCATCGAAGGCCGTGGTGATGAGTATCTTGATTCTCTCGAAGAGCTAGCTGCCTACCACTCTCCCTGCAGCTCCTACTGCAAAAACGAAAAAGGCAGCAGAATCAGACCTATCTTTGGATTGGGATTTTTCCTTTACAAGTAGGTGTCAGTTTAATTCCAGAGCCCTGACCTAATGTTTTCTGATGATTATCTCCCCCAGGAAGAGCAGGAAATCCCTGCTGGGCAAAGGAGCTA
>CM052891.1:37465490-37678430 GCA_028534135.1 Potos flavus | reverse complement strand
CAGGTGAGGGTTAGAAATTGGAGAACACAGCCATATGTAGGTCAGGAAACAAGAGTATCTAGGTATAAAAGAAACTTTAAAGGGAAGCACGTGGCCTGGGTTGATCACTGTGTGCAGTTCAGGCCCCACCTATCCAACCATTCAGTCTGCTCCTCCCCACAGTCACTCACTCGTTTGGGATGTGTGATAAGTTGTCTCCTCCTAGGGGTGGCTGGAGTTCATGCAGCTTGGAAAGGGTGAAAACCCTCCCTTCCTCCCAGCTATTGATTATAGCTTGTCTTCATAAACAGAATGACCTGTTCCCTACCAGGAAAAGCACCCTTCTGCTGTACAGGCCTGAGTCAGAGAGAGCCCCACCCAAGCAGCAGACAGACAGGGGGAGCTGAGAGCAGGTGCAGAGTTGAGAACAAACAGGGGTTCACATTAGTGCAGGCGCATGACTCGGCAGAGATTCACAGGCAGGCGTGGCCCTGAGCCTGTGGTAAATTGTTTTGGGCTATTTCCCATTACACTCTGCAGTTAGGTAATTCTTCATCAACTTGTAAGTCGTGGAAACCACACCCCTAAATGCCACATCTAGGGACCTGATCCTGACCAGCCACAGAGCCACCTTTTTCTTTTTGGCTAGGGCTTTGAGAAATGTGCTCCCTTGTTATATGGTTTGAAATGAAATCTCATCCTATCAGAACTTTTCTCCAGGGGCGCCTGGGTGGCTCAGTTGGTTTAAGCGTCTGCCTTCGGCTCAGGTCATGTTCTCAGGGTCCTGGGATCGAGCCCCGCATTGGGCTTCCTGCTCAGTGGGGGAGTCTGATTCTCCCTCTCTCTTTGCCTTTGCTCGTATGCGTGCTCTCTCTCTCTCTCTTTTTCAAATAATAAAATTTTTTTTTAAAAAAGAACTTCCCTCCATAAAATAAGCCAAAGTTTGGATATGTGTGTGTGATCTTCTTTGGGCCACCTGCTTTTCCAGGTATCCCCTTAGCTTGATGGTTTTTATCCAAAGATCCTTATGAAAGCCTATACTTTATGCATATCCTCTTCCATTCCATTACCAACCTTTTTCTGTGGATTTACTAGCCTCATCTTTGCTTTCTAATTCAAGAAAGATTACCACCCTCCTCACATTTCTACTTCAGTGATTAAGCCTGTATCAGCTCTTTATCCCAATTATGAGAACTTGTAATGGGCTCAAATAGAGTATTTCTCTTTGTATTGCCTAGATGCTGTTTTGTTTTAGTCCCCCCCCCCCGATTATTAATGTTAAACATGCTCATCATTTTTAAATTTTAAAACTTATAGAAATATAGAGTATAGGAAGTAAAGCCCTCCCTGAAAGTATTCTGCCTTTCTTGAAAGGAACCCTGTTACTAGTTTGATGATGTTCCTCCAGGTATTTTCGAATACATGGGAATTGACCATTCCAAATGTGGTCAGCACGCTTTTTCACTTAATAGTACACCTTGGACAACATTCCACTAAAATGCCTGTTTTTAATAGCTTCATGCATGGCATGTAGGTAAATGGACTGTAATTTAAATAAATCCCCCCCCCTTTTTTTAGTGTCGATCCTTTAGTACCACTGTATTATATAGTAAACATCCTTATATCTATGTTTGTGCACTTATAGTGGTATTTCTCTAGAAGAATTGCTGGTTAAAGGGTTAAATTTTGAGAGCTGTTGTCAGATTTCACTTTCAGAATTTCTACACTTCAGGGGCACCTGGGTGGCTCAGTCGGTTAAACATCTGCCTTCGGCTCTGGTCATGATCCCAGGTCCCTGGGATCAAGCCCCATGTGAGGCTCCCTGCTCAATGGGCAGCCTGCTTCTCCCTCTCTCCCCTGCTCGTGCTCTATTTCTCACTATCTCTCTCTCTCAAATAAATGAATAAAATCTTTAAAAAAAATTAATTTCTACAATTTGCATTCCTACCAACTATATATGAGAAGACTTGTTTGACCATGTCAAACACTAGTCATCAACACTAGCTGCTAGCAACCATTTTAAGCTCTTGCCAGTCTGCTGGGGAGAAAAATCAGATCTCATATTTGTTTTTATTGTTGTTGTTTTGCTTTGTTTTTGCTTCTTGCTGTTAGTTAAATTAAGCATCTTTACAAATGTGTATTGCCCACTTCTTCCATTGGGTATTAACAAAGCATTTTGCAGGTTAAGATTTAAATTTATCTGGGAGCGGTTTCCTGGGAGGGTGTTGACTGGATTTCACAAACCAGAGTAAGGCATTTCCTGTGTATGTCCTCCACAGCAAACAGCGGCATAACAAGCTCTGGAGATCTCATTCAGATAGCGACCTCTCAGACCACCATGAACCCATCTGCAAACCAGGGCTAGAACTCAACAAGAAGGAGATCACCACCTCAGCAGACCAGATTGCCGAGGTGAAGACCATGGAGAATCACCCACCCATACCTCCCGTCTTTGTGGAACATGTCGTCCCACAGGATGAACATCAGAAGGGCCTGTGTACCAAAGAAAGAATGATCTGCTTGGAGTTTACTTCTAGGGAATTTCATGCTGGACAGATCGAAGATGAATTAAACCTAAATGACATCAATGGATGCTCATCAGGGTGTTGTCTCAATGAATCAAAATTCCCTCTTGACAACTGCCATGCATCCAAAGCCTTAATCCAACCTGGACAGGCCCCAGAAATTGCCAACAAGTTTCCAGACTTAACAGTGGAAGATCTGGAAACAGATGCCCTGAAAGCAGATGTGAACGTCCACTTACTGCCACTGGAAGAATTAACATCTCGCCTGAAGGACCTTCCCATGTCCCCTGATCCTGAATCACCGAGCCCCCAACCCAGTTGCCAGGCCGAGGTCTCAGATTTCAGTACAGATCGCATTGATTTTTTTAGCGCCCTGGAAAAGTTTGTAGAGCTTTCCCAAGAAACCCGGTCCCGATCTTTTTCCCACTCAAGGATGGAAGAACTGGGTGGAGGAAGGAGTGACAGCTGTCGACTGTCGGTGGTAGAAGTAGCCCCTTCCGAAGGGACAGCTGATGACCAGAGGAGCAGCTCTTTGAGTAATACTCCCCACGCGTCCGAAGAATCTTCAATAGATGAGGAACAGTCAAAGGTAAAAACTGTCTTTATAGTAGTTCTCTAGCTAATGAAGTTCTTTCGGAAGACAAAGTATTTGGGACTCTCCTGTGTTCGTTTTATTTTTGATGCTGCTAAAGATTTAGGAAGGCAGTATGGGAGAGACTGTGGCTGAGACTTCCCTTGAAAACTTGAGGTTTAAAAATTTTTAAATCCATTGCCTTTTGAAGAATTTATCTTTCCAAGCTTTTGGTGTCTTTGGAAGCACTTCTGAGAGGGGATTGGGGGGCGAGGGGCAGA
Organism: Potos flavus; assembly: GCA_028534135.1. Taxonomy (NCBI): domain Eukaryota; kingdom Metazoa; phylum Chordata; class Mammalia; order Carnivora; family Procyonidae; genus Potos; species Potos flavus. The sequence continues at coordinate 37,675,074 of CM052891.1, read as the reverse complement.
CTAGCCAAAACAAATGTCCTGCCTGAACAGGGAGAGGTCCCCTCCCTGGACCTCTGCGGTTCAGATCAGATCTCACCAGTAATGAAGTGCCTGGGACTGACACACTGCCTGAGTAAGACCTGTGTCTCTCCGAAGAGATGGGATTTGTTTGGGAAATTCTGTCTCAGAAAATTCAAAGACTAGACATGTGTAAATAGTTGTTAGGGTAGCAACCCATGCTGAGTTCTTGCTATTAATAACGTTTCTGGATTGGTCCTCATCTCAGACCCTGTGGTATCCAAGACTTAAGGGATAGTTTTGAAATGATTGAGAGCAGACAGACTGAAGATTCTTCTCTGTGGCATATGAGCTCTTAGGAGCCATTTCAGACCAGGGAAAGAACGGGGTATGATCAATTCGAAGACTCACTCTTATTCTCATTTTGACATTTCTGAAATTGGGATGCATCTTAAAAACAACGGTATCTTAGATCAGTATAATACAGTAGTTGGGAAGTAAATGGTGACAGATGTACTGTCACATACCAAACTTCACTTAATGATTTCAGTGGAGGTGACTACTTTTTTGGCATCTCCTGTTATCTGTCTGCTTATACTTACCACCTCGTCCATGACTTCTAACTACCCTAGTGCAGTCATTGCCTCTGCTTCCGTCTTCTCTCCCCAAAGGTTTTGTCTCTGCTTCATTTTAACTGGGAAGTCAGAATGCTTGAGCTCTCCTTTGGACCAGTGGGTATAGCAGCTCTGACAGAAATAGCTTTTCTGCAAAGTCCCTCCCCATATGAGCACTGTCTCCACAGCCTATGCACACACTGGGCCTGCTGTGGCTTCTCTCCAGTCTTGGCTAGTTTACTTCTGCCTAACGTCCCAGCAGATTTCTCTTAAAGGTGTAACTGACCTTGTTGGTTTGTACTAGCTTTGACTTTGTTTTGAAAGAGGAAGATCAGAACAATCCCTAGGGAAATATTATACTTTGAAGGCTTATAAAAATGTTAAAGTAGGGGCGTCTGGGTGGCTCAGTCGGTTAAGCATCTGCCTTCGGCTCAGGTCATGATCCCAGGGTCCTGGGATCCAGCCCCACATCAGGATCCCAGCTCAGCAGGGAGCCTGCTTCTCTCTCTCCCTCTGCCCCTCCCCTCCGCTCGTGCTCTCTGTCTCTCAAAATAAATAAATAAATCTAAATAAGTAAATAAATAAATATAGTATTAAAGTAGATTGATGGTTATCACAATGCCACTTTAAGAGGTATCCAAAAGCCATTTTCAGATTTTTAAATTCTTATCTTTTTTTTTTTAACAATAGGACTTGATTTTATATTGGCTAATTTTCTTTTGCCTCGTTCTAAACCCATTTAGGAGTTTGTAATTAGTAGAACAGTAATATGTCAGAGAGTCACAGTTTAGTTTGCTTAGACATGTGGCTCCATAAGCCAAGTAAACCTTTCCCAGAAGGAGCCATGTGAAACTTGGAAATCGTGTGATCAGGTACAGAGTGCCCTCACATGCTGGAATGCTACTGCCAAGAGATGCCAAGAGTGGGAGGGTAAGGATGAAAGCTGGCAGGACAGAGGAGAGAAGAGAGCAGTGAGTCTCCAAATCAGACATCAGATGATTACCTCATTCATCTTGCCCTAACACTGGGCATATTTCAGGTGGTCACTGAGTCCTTGAATGGAACTCTTCCTCTTGAACTAGGTTAGAATCAAACTGGAAGTGGATAGGCCAGAGAAGAAAAATCTCATCTACCCCAGTAGGGCCCAAATCCTGAAGGCTAATGATCTTGCCAGGAAAGTAAGGATTGGGGCACCTGGGTGGCTCATTCGGTTGGGCATCTGCCTTCGGCTCAGGTCCCGATTCCAGGGTCCTGGGATCAAGCCCTGCATCGGGCTCCCTGCTCAGCGAGAAGTCCGCTTCTCCTTCTGCCCCTCTGCCCCTCCCACTCCCCCTCCTGTGCTCTCTCTCTCTCTCTCAAATAAAATCTTTTTTTTTTTAAGATTTTATTTATTTATTTGACAGAGAGAGATCACAAGTAGGCAGAGAGGCAGGCAGAGAGAGAGGGGGAAGCAGGCTCCCCGCTGAGCAGAGAGCCCGATGTGGGGCTCGATCCCAGGACCCTGGGATCATGACCTGAGCTGAAGGCAGAGGCTTTAACCCACTGAGCCACCCAGACGCCCCTCTCTCAAATAAAATCTTTAAAAAAAAAAAAGGAAAGGAAGGATTATAGGAACCCCCAAGGCTATCCACTATGCATTTTTGGAGCAAGATACTGGGTTGGAATTCTGTTTGAGTAAACAGAACAAAAGTTTAGTAGACAGTGATAAAAGCTGTAACAAATTTTGTATGTCTTCCTTTGATGAATCTGTTTTTTTTTCCTTGTATGACAACACAGATGCAGATGGCCAGAGGATAGTCCCAGGCACTCCACGATTTGTGTCCTCATAGCCAGAAGGTTCTCCCAGATTAGATTAGTAAACAAAACATCTGGCATTTTTAATTAGACTATGGTTTGCCATAACCATCTCACTGTTTTCTCCCTAGGCAATCTCAGAACTGGTCAGCCCAGACATCTTCATGCAATCTCACTCAGAAAATGCAATTTCAGTCAAAGAAATCGTTACTGAGATCGAATCCATCAGTCAAGGAGTCGGACAGATTCAACTGAAAGGAGACATCCTCTCTAACCCATGTCATACACCAAAGAAGCACACCATCCATGAGCTGCCCCTTGAGAGGGCCCAGGCCCTGGAGAACAAACCTGGAAATCTGGAACAGAATGAGGGTTCCTGCACAGCCCAGCCTGAACTAGCCAAAGACTCAGGGAAGTGGGACCTAGAAGGCTGCCTAACTACACACTCAGCCACCGCAGAGTTGGAAGAAGAGGAACCAGCCGAGGAGGAACAAGAGCTCTGGGGCCCGGGAACGCACCCAGGTGCCAAGTGGTACCCTGGGTCCGTGAGGCGAGCCACGCTGGAGTTTGAAGAGCGCTTGCGGCAGGAGCAAGAGCACCATGGTGCTGCGCCTAGTTGTACCTCATTGTCCATTCGCAAGAATTCCAAGAATGATTCCTCTGTGGCAGACCCAGCACCAAAAGGGAAGAGTGATGAAGCTAGCCTTGAACATTGTTTTGTCCCCAAGGAACCAGAGATTAACAAGGGCAAAGGGAAGTGCTGTGGGTCCGAAGCCGGCTCACTACCCCATTCTGAGCAAGTTGCCATTGTTCCAGCGCCTGAGCGGCTGGAGTTTCAAGAGCGCCCAGGGTCAGACACTAGAACAAAGCAGGAAGGAGTCCTGAAGGAGCAGAGGACTGTGGTTTCATGCCAGGGATCTGAGACACAGGCAGCCCCTCTCTCCCTTCCCAAGAAGGTGGAAATCATTGAGTATACCCACGCAGTTACATCCCCCGATCACCCTGGGCCAGGGGGCGAAAGAGCCGTCAGCATCAAGAGTGGGGAGCAGGGACTGAGGCAAGCGAAAGTGGAGGACTCCATCACCATCCTCTGTGCACTGGATGAAAATCTGAACAGGACTCTGGGCCCCACCCAGGCTCCTCTGCACCCCAACATGCTACCTCTGCCTCATTCTTCGCCTCCTGAGCATGACAGTCCCACTGACCTGACCTCCACCCTGAGCAGCCCTGAAGCCTGGGACGACAGCCTGTCGACAGCCCCGGAAGCAGGAGCGCCTTTTGTCAGTCACACAACCCATGTACCATCTGCCAACTTGGATCACGCACATCCCCAGACTGTAGTTCGCCTGGAAGGCTTCACAGAGCAAAGCAGCACCACAGACAACGAGCCCTCTTCAGAGCAGGCTAGGTGGGGAGAAAGTCAGGAGGGCCCCTTTTCCAGTGGCAATGAAGTGCCATACGAGGACTCCCAGTTAACTAGTGAAGACCTAAGCCAACTCGGTGACAACACTGGGGAGTTACAAGAAAAACTGGACCCACTACCTGTAGCCTGTCAACTCCCACATAGCTCTAGTAGTGACAGCATCAAGGGTCTCAGCCATAGCCCCGGTGTGGTGAAGGAGCGCACTAAAGAAATCGAGTCCCGAGCAATTTGCCAGGGAGGGCTCACCAAACCATCCCAGATGAGGCATTCAGCTTCCCTCCCCAAGTTAGGTTACTTGGACCTCTGTAAAGACTGTTTATCAGAGAGAGAGCCTATCTCCTCTGATCCCCCCCATCTCAAACTGCTTCAGCCCTTCCTCAGAACGGACTCAGGCATGCACGCCATGGAGGCCCAGGAGCCCTCAGAAAACCCAGATGCCCCCCAGAACCTAGAGCCCACCAAGTATTTTGTAGAGCAGCTCAAAACAACAGAGTGTATCGCGCAGAGCAAGCCAGTGGAGAAGCCCATCGTACAGTATGCCAAAGAATTTGGTTACAGTCAGCAGTGTTTGCTCCCCAGGGCAGGACCCGAATTGACTAGTTCTGAAGGAGGCCTTCCTTTGCCACAACCCCAGGGACTGCAGCGTGCAGGCCCAGCTCCAGGGCTGGCTGTGGCGCCCCGTCAGCAGCACGGCCGAACTCACCCCCTTAGGAGACTGAAAAAAGCAAATGATAAAAAACGGACAACCAACCCCTTCTATAATACCATGTGATTCTGAGCCTACACGTGTGACTTTCTGAAAGAAATGTTTGTAAAAGGGGCAGGTGTAATATGTAAGGAACATGCACTTTATGGGTTAATTTTATAATATTTTGGTCATTTTACTGTTCCTGGCGCATGCAGGGTTTGGGTTTTGGTTTTTTTTTTTCCCCTCTGTGTATGTGTGCGTGAGAGAGAAAGAGAGAGATTGATTTGGACAGCAAGACTGTTTTAGCATTTTTTATTTTTAGAAAATTCAAACCTCAAAAAATACTCATTTTCAAAGAGCACCTTTATCAAAGGCAAATTGCTGTTTTTCAGTCAGCTCCCCCCTGCTCCTCGTTTGCCCTCTGAGAAAAAGCATGCTTGCTTGCTTGAGGAAGGAAGCAGCTGGGGAGGGTGGGGATGAAGCTGGAAACCGGAAATGCTCCCCTGGGCCTGTGTGATGATGGTTTGGGCTTCAGACCTGATGCATGGGATTGAGCTGAAGGGCAGCCGCAAATCCACGTGCTCTCAGTCTTGGACCCTGGCCCACTGAGGGTTCCCAAGGTGGGCAGGATCTGCTTTGCTTTCAAAGGGCGGCGGGGGGGAGGGGGAGGGGTTTTCCAGAAGCCACTTCTGGATTCCTGAGTCCATCATTACCGAAAGGCAGGATAATGGCTGGCTTTGTAAACTTACCAAGCAAATGTTTTTTTTTTTCCCCCCAAGCACGTGATTTTTAAATTAAAAGCGAACCCCAGATGAAATCTGAGAGATCCTGTGTAGAGGAAAGCATATGAGGAGGAGGGGGCGAAGTCTGCAGAGGCTGCCGCCCAGTATCTTCTGGGTCAGTGGGCTCCACATGGGCGGTCATCCTGGCCCTCCCTGCCAGGAAATGTGCTCTGCAATGTCCTTTCAACTAAAACAGAATAGGGACAAGTTGAAAAACAGCAATTGAAAGTCAGTGTGTTCTTGTAAAATGAATACATACGTAGGGTTTTAACACTTCCATTACTTGAATAATTCTGTGGGCCTTCTGAGTTTAATGGCCATATTTTTTTTCCAATTTACTTTCCTCCCTCGTGCTGTTTCTCCCAGTGCTGCCCTTTTTTAAAAAAAAATTTCGTAGATGATATTTGAATTGTTACATTATTACCTATGTATAACCTCCGTTGAACGCAAAGTTTTCTTATCGATGTTATCACTGTTAACACTTGACATGGGTTGTTTTTTTTTTCTTTTCCTGGAAGATTTGTCATTTCTCTAGTTTATACACAGTATTTATGTACATAATGTCACTTTCTTACAGTGTTTTGTTGTTGATGTCGTAGGATCTTTTTGATTTAATCTTTTTAAGGAGTAAAGCTGCAACTGGAGAAAACAGACACCACAGAAATAAAACCGATGGGTATTGGTAGGAATCTGCAGAGTATATCGATGGTGGTTTTAATTGTTTAAATGGAGACTTCTGATCGCCAGCTCCTGCCAAATTATGTGTTAGTAACTTCCTCCTCAGAGAAACCCCTAAAGGCTCCCATTAGATCACAGTTTGACTGAAAGCTGATTTCTCTTTGAGACTGAAATCCCAGAGCAGGTTGTTTGCCAGGAGCTGAATCACAGCCAGGGAGTGTACGTGAGTGATACCGCTGCCCAGGGCGGAAGCTTCTAATGGTTTATGGGCAGGGAGGCCCCCCACCAAGGGCAGGCACCCATCATTGACTCCATTTAGGATGCTGTGGCTTTGTTGCTATTGTGGAGATCCTTAACACGGGTGCACTTGCCATAAACAAGCCTATTTGGGCTTCTTACAGGAAACATTTAGCCTGGAATGAAATACATTCTGCAGCTCATCAAAACTCAAGAGGTTTGCAAATTTGCTTCCTGTCTGCTTTGGTTGATGTCCACTGGCTGAGAGATAGACCATGTCAAGGGCATGTCAGAGGCCAGATTTTGGTGGGGAGCAGATAGTGGGGTGACCTCCAGGGGAGAGAAAAGATGGACCGAGGCCATTCATAGGTGTCCCAGGGGAGCTGTGAATCCAGGTGCCGTGTGGAAGCTATGGTCGGGTCTCACATCGCTGCCAGGAGGTAGATTGGACAGAAACCTCCTGCTCTAAGTGGCTTTATGATGTAGTAATTTATATGTACCTGTGCTGTCCTTAAATCGTTTCTTTGAATGCTTAAATGTGTCCTCCACATGGCTTTGTGGTTCCTGGATGTTTAATGTGTTGTAAAGTGTTTTTTTCAGGTGGTGTGTACCAGTGTGAGGAGGCTTGCAAGACAGGGTTATGAATTTCCAGGGCTCACCCAGCTAAACAGCCCTGCCTTGATGAGGCAGTTCCGCCACCACCAATATGAGAGGGAAAGGACAGAAGGTGTGGCAGGGGCAGGGAGAGAAGGATTTGCATGGAGGTGAAGAGAGTGGTCTCCCCTCATTAACCCTTCGAAATGGTGACATCCCTCACATCGAGCAGTACAAGCAGGATGGACAGTATTGCACTCTTCTCTCTCCTCCCCTGCAACGGTGGTTAGCGCTCACCATCCCTGCATTAAGTAACAGCAGCGGTGGGGAGGAGATCCTCTAATGCTGTCAAGAAAACTTTTTAAAGAAAAAGGAAATAGTCTTGCTCTGCCTTCCTTCTTTTAAGTTACATTCTTGGTTATCATGTAATTTACCTGCCTCAAGAAACATCCTCTGTTTGGGGTCTGTAATTCACCCCTGCCATCGGGTTTTGCCAGCCTCTCAGAACCCCCAAAACTGAGTGTTCTCGTGTTATTTGCATAGCTGAGCAATGTCCAGGGGACGCACGTGACGAGCCATCACGGACTTCTCAGACTTTCTTGTCCTCAGACTTTTTGATAATCTCAGGTGGCCTGTTTCCCTTTTCTGTTCATGGAAAGCTCAGACCCGGAACAGCAGGTCTGGTGGGTTGACAGAAATGAGTAGGAAAAGTCTTGACCTCTTGCTCAGTGCCTCTCTTTATTTTGAAAACCACCATAGTCTGACTCTCAGTTACTCTGGAGGAGAGAGAGAGAGAGTGTGTGTGTGTCTGTGTGTGTGTGTGTGTGTGTGTGTGCGTGTGTTCGTACAAGTACAGACATGCGCATACCTGTGCAAAAATATTTTAAAAAGTTATGTCTTGGTGCATGGGGTAGAAGCCCCAGGAGCACGCAACTTTTGAGCTGTAATCTGGAGGGTTACCTGGTCATGGAAGGAGAGAGACTTCAACCCTTTCTTGATTTTAGAAACACTTAGGAGTAGTATATACTATAGTAGACCTATAGTACTGTATTATAGTAATAATCATCTCTCCTCATTTGGGTTGCCTTTCAGAGTCTTAATGTTTGGGATCATTCTTAGCACCCTAGCTTCTTCAGGCTCTTTAGGTAGCATTTTCCTGGTTCTGTACCTTTATCCTAACCCTTTCTCATTTGGGGAACTACCAAGAGCTCCAAGGACAGCCTGAGAATGACAGCCCAGGTTCTGGGGTCCCCTCTTTCTCGAGGGCCCCAGACAGATACTTTTGGATAGACCTGAAGTTTCTCAGACATAGCCTCTCACAAAAATCTTCACCTGTTCCATCTGAGGATTTCAGTTTTAATAAAGTGATCTAGGCTTGTTTGGTAGAGATGTTTCTGTGGGAGTTTTCTTTTTTTCTTTTAAGAAAGCATTATGCAAAGAGGGTCACTTTTAAGGGCATTTTAAAATTTTTAAATAAAGCCATTCTTTGGCTCTTTTTGAGAACTATTTGTGGATACTTTGTTTACATTGTGATAATTAAAACACGAGTCCTCTTGACAGCCGCTCAGTCCCCTCCTCCAGGCCCCTGGCCCTGGCTGTCCTGTGAGTCCTCACGCAGAGCAAGGCCGAGGTGGTCAGCCTTGACTCACCGGGACCTGAGGGGGACCCGGAGCCAACTTCCATCTGTGTCCTGCACTCCCGTTCAACACTCTGTGTGGAAATAGCCCTTTCCTCAGTCAGTGATGGTGTGTCTTACAGTGATGGTTGTAATGGTGAATGGCTAGTGTCCTTTTTGTCTCTGTTTTGCTTTTTGATGGTAGATGAAATTTTAGCTCTTTCAGCACCAATCCAACTTGAAAGTGTCTTGGACTTTGTTTTCCCTTCCAGACTCAAAAGATCAAGGCATGTATTAGGCATAAATGTATTTGCTGCCTCAACTCATCTGACACCCAGATTAGGAAACAGCCTGTCACCAAAGCAGGAAGCTGCACACTCCTAACCCCTGTCCCAGGCCTTTGGGGTCCCTCGATGCCATGGAGAGCTAGTGCAAGGTGCTTGTGTACTTTCCCAGCGTGGAAGTGGAGGGTGACTGGGCCTGGCTCCTGCTATGGAAAGAAAACCAGCCTCCTTTTCTCAGTGCCCCGGAGACCTAAGACAGGATATCTAACTGGAATCATCCCTCGTTGGCTTGAAGATGCCTCAGAGGGTATATGACTAGTGCTGCCCTCTGGGTCCTCACAGCGACACTGGTGGCTTCATCCTCTGTACACATGCAGAGCTAATGCCTAGGGCTTCATTCAAGCTGATGACCCAATCTGGAAACTGGGTAACTGGCCCTGAAATGATTCTCCGTCAACAGGCCCACAGGGAATTGTTTGGTTTTTGTGTTTTTTTGGATTTTGGTTTGCCTGGCGTAGCTTAAGGTGCCTTTTTTTTTTTTTTTTTTTTACTTTATTTTGTAGGACTTGTTCTAAATATAGAAAACCAAGTCCAAAAGACTCTCCCACTGACTGTTACCTTTGCCCCAGGCCAGTCCAAACTTTTATGCTCACATTTTACTAAATAAAGCAGGTGCTCCCTGGAATCTCTGGGACCTTTTTGAGGCATTTGAAGCAGAATATAAAGAGTGGTCTCATCTCCTTCCTTAATCTTCCTGGTGGTTGGGATGTTCCACTTGTATCATAGATTTTTTTTATTACTGATGTGCTCTGCTGTTTTTAAATGTGAACTTGTGCGCAAATGTGCAGATTCAATGTTCTTGTTACAGATTAAATAAATTTTTATTTTGAAGATGAAACGTGTATTTGATCAAGTGCAAGAAAAGCGGGGGGAGGTGGTGCTAGAGCAGGTGGAGGGATTGGAAGAGAACACTGATGAGCAGTGGGGCACATGGAGCAATGCTCCATCTCCATCATGCTTAAGAGTTAGCTCTGGGGAAAAAAAACTTTCTACCTCCCACAAAATTAAGACTGGGTGGGAAATAGAATCACCAAAGATTATTTCAGACTTTGTAGTTCCAATCAAGTGACCAAGCTGGGAACTTGCCTGGTCAAAGAAGCTCTTGCCAAAGCCACCACCTGAATGTTAGGAGAGTGAATAAGCAAAGGGACCAGAATTCCTCTGCCACGTGTGGTACAGAATGACTGCTCTGGGACAGCTGCTGTGACCTGCCCCAGCAGGGACTAGATTTCTTGGGTGGCTGACCTCTCTGGACATTAGTGAGATAGAGCTCACAAACTTTCAGCACAAGCCACCTCAGCTCACAGTGATTTCTAGAAATGGGGCAGGACTTTCTAAAGAAGTAAAAGCTTTTAACCCACTCCTGCCCTCAGAAGCATTGGATAATGGTGGAAGAAGGGAGATGGGGGAGGGGGACGCCCGGGTGCCTCAGCTGGTTAAGCGTCTGACTTCAGCTCAAATCATGATCTCAGTTCAGGCTCCTGGAATGGAGCCCTGAACCCGGCTCCCCTCTCAGTGGGGAGTCTGCTACTCCTTACGCCTCTCCGTCCCTCCCCCCACCTCATGCTCGCATTCTCTCTCTCAAAGTCTCTTTTTTAAATAGATAGATAGATAAAATTTGATTGCCGAAAGCCTGTGGCAGCTGCTTCTCCTTGAACCTGGTGTTCCCACGGGGTCAAGGTAGATTCACTCCCCCACCGAGTCTTTTGTCTGCTTTCTGCCCTGCTCCATGGAATCCTCTCTACCAGGTGAAATGCCTAGTTACAGTGCCAACGTTTTAGGTTCTCAAGTGGTCGCTATAGCCATTAATAACAACAACAGGGACATTCACAGCCCCCTGTCGGGTACCCTCCAGCTGCCCTGGGGCGAGCCTAGGCCCTCCCCCAAGGGCTGGGACGACTCCCTCGAAGCATCTTCCGGGACCTCTCCCCAGGAAGGTCTGGGCGTGCGTGCAGTCCCGCAGTCCGGCAGCCCCGGCCTCCAGCGGGGACAGGCTAAATTGGGAGTGCGATTGCAGCAGGAATGCGGCGCGAAGGCACCTGATCTTGCGCGGCTGCCGGCTCTCCCTCTCCGCGCCCAGCCTGGGTCTGGGAACCTGGGTCTGCGAACCTGGGTCTGCCCAGCCCACCTGGGATGCACGGACGGCGGGGAAGGAGTGCGCACAACCTGCGCGTACACGCTCAATTACTTTCGACAGTTCTTTGAGCCCGGCGGTATGGCGGCGCGGAGTCAGCAACGCTCGACTTTCCCGCCGCTGGAGGGGCGGGGCACCTCTGGTCCCGCCCCCGCCGTAGGCCCCGCCCCCACAGGTTGATGGCAGCGGCAGCTGGGACTGCAGCGACGCCGGGCCCCGGAGAGCCGCAAGCAGCGGCCCGAGCGCGCAGAGGAACACCCGGGCCCCAGACGCCGAGGACACCCGGGGAGGCAGTTCCGGTGCCCTGATTCCCTCGGCCCCCAGCGCACCCCTAGACTCCTCTGCAGAGGAGTCGCAGCGTGAGCGCCCCTCGGCCCACTCAGGACCAGGTACCCCCCCATCCCACGCCGCCACTGCAGCCACCGCAGCGGGCGGGGTCTCTAGAGAGGGCAGAGATCTGCGCCCCCTCCCCCGCGCCGCCAAATTCGGTCCCGGGCGGGGCGGACTTGGTGTCTATATTTGGCCGGACAGCGGCCCGCGCGCCTGCACGGCACCGACACCTCGTCTCCTAAGAACGCAGTGCCGGGGCAGGAGGCCGGAGGAGGGTGCGGGGAGGCCCGGGCCTCAGGCCTGGGGCCGCAGAAGCGGCGTGAAGGGCACGGGGATGCCCGGGGCTGGGGAGGGGCAAGAGTCAGTGGATAGGGCTTTGGAAAAGCTCAGTGAGTCCCCTGGGGGAGAGCATAGCACAAACCCTGGCTGAAGAAGAGGCACTTCGCCCTCCCCACTCCTACAAATCTGGTCCTAGCGCGGGGGTCGAGGACTCCACCCCAGGAGAGTTCAGCAGGAAAGTGGACCCATAGGAGAAGCGGGAGGGAAGTATGGTAGGCAAAAGCCAGACCATGGTTAGGACCTCTTGGACAGGCCGGTGAAAGGGGAGTGGAAAGAGGAGAGATCACTTTACACTGTGTCCCCCAACAGGATGGGAGGAAATTGATGAAAATAGTAGCAGGAGAGACTCAGGTTAGCTGGCAGGAGGAACTTCTCCTTGGCAAAATTTTAGAAAAAGATAAAAGCCCATCTGCCTGAACTACCTTAGAGATGCAGAGTTCTAGATCTTGGGGGGCTGCAGTCTTAGCCCCATAGCTGGCCTTGAGCCAAGATCCCAGGACCACGGCCTCTGATTCTGGACAAGGTGCAGCTGGGTGAGAAGCCACTTCCTGAAGAGATGCTTATCCAAGGCTAGCCAGCAGGAGGGCAGCCTGGCATTGAGGCTCCTCCCCAAACCACTTCAACTTCCAGGAAGCTTTCAGGCCCGTCAAACTCCACTGCCCCTTTCGTGGGTCTCAAAGGAGAAGTCAGGTCCCAAACCCCAGCCCCTTGAATTAAGCAGCACTTTATAGGTGGCAAAGACCTTTTGCATACTTTCATCGCCTGGAAGAAAGCTCCCTGTTTTAGGACCTGACTCATAGCCAGATAACCCTTCTCACTTGCCACCCCCTCCCTGCTCTTCCTTCCTCCCCCAGCTCACAGGACTAAGGACCAAAGGCATTTCCCGGCACTGAGATCCTCCATTTCTGCCCACAGCCATGAGCCGGCGCGTGGTTCGGCAGAGCAAGTTCCGCCATGTGTTTGGGCAGGCGGCAAAGGCTGACCAATCCTACGAGGACATCCGTGTATCCAAGGTCACATGGGACAGCTCCTTCTGTGCCGTCAACCCCAAATTCCTGGCCATTATTGTGGAGGCTGGAGGTGGAGGTGCCTTCATTGTCTTGCCTCTGGCCAAGGTGAGGGATGCGGGGAAGAAAGCAGGTGGGAAGACACTAGCTGTGGCCCTTGGGGCCCTGACCTCCTTCCGGTCAGGAGGGCAGTTTGTGTCCATTGGCTGCTCCCTGTTCCCTCAAGCCCTTGGGGACCAACTCAGAGGCTCCTTCATCCTGCCCAGAACAGCAGCAGCACAGTGGCCTGCACCCATGCATAGCTGGTCCCCTTCTCCAAGCAGCACCCTGTCGCCAGCAGGGACCAGAAGGGTGTTACAGAGATAGTTGGGAAACAGCAGAGCCAGGGCCTGAGCCAGATTCTGTTCCTGGCTCTCCCGATGCCACATCCCCCTCATGATCTTTCTCCCCAGTGCACGGTGACCATTTGATTAAATCACACTCCAGAGCAGCACACTGAGGACAGGGTTAAGCTCTTTCCAAAGAGTCCTTGTCACCTCCCCACTATGGTTCTTAGAGCAAGACAGAATGAGAACAAAGGGCAGGGGGACATCACACCTAAGGCCAGAGCCCTCCCTACTCCATGGATGGGGGCCGGGCAATTACCGCCCCCTTTGCTGAGTAACCTCAAGCGCCTTGGAAATCTCCACCCCCAGGATGGCCCCCAAGTCATGACCTTGGTCTGGCCCCTACACTTGTGAAGGGAGACCCCGCAGGTGGCAGGGTTAGGAAGAGGCCTGACAATAGCCAGTGACTCATTCCGGGACAATGCAGACATCATCCAAGGACACCATCCCCGGGGGCTCAAATTTCAACTGCAGCCACCTCCTCACCCAGTACAACTGCCATTCCGGTGCCACACGGCCACCCCTCTCCCCTACTGCCCAGTCTGGGCTGATGCCAGCCCCTGCAAAGGTCTCAGAGCCCCCCATAAAAAGCCCATAAAGACCAAAAGTAGGTGAGCCCCAGCTCAGGTTGGGGGACAGCAAGCACTGGGAGTGGCTGCTGCTGGTGGTTCCAAGGTCAAGCCAGTGACAGGGGGGAGATCTGCCAAGGTTGGCTAGGAAAGGACTGTTGGCCACTGCATTGCATATTACCTACCTCACCTTGACCTCTTCTACCAGGGGCTTCCTGTAGACATTCTAGCTGGGGGGACGGGCCCAACAGCAGCCTCCTCCAAGAAGATGTTTTTGCAAGAGCACTGGACTGAGAGTTCAGGTCTTGGCTCCCCTGGTATCTTGCTGTGTGTCCTTGGCTAAGTCATCACCTCTCTGTCTGATTCCCTGATATTACATGGCTTCCACTCTGTCTGCCTCCAGTGGAGTGCAGGAAGTAGTTGGATGGGGTTGGAGGTGCAGAAAGGGGTCCACAAAGAGAAACTAGGTAATAGAGTATTGAGATGTAAACAGGTCCACGGCCTACCCCCAAAAAAGCACACAGGAAAGCGACCCTAGAGCTCCCTCTCTGACCCCTCCAGACAGGACGAGTGGATAAGAACTACCCACTGGTCACCGGGCACACCGCTCCTGTGCTGGACATCGACTGGTGCCCACACAATGACAACGTCATTGCCAGTGCCTCAGACGACACCACGGTCATGGTAGGAACTGGGTGGATGCTGCGGGGCAGCTGGGCAGGGTAAGGGGGGAAGGCTGCCTCACCTGTGCTAGGGGAGGTGGTAAAAGAGGTGCTGGGTCCCAGGGCCCTGCCCAGCCCTGCCCAGCTCCCAGGCTATACTTAGCCACATGCCCACCCCCTCCCAGGATGCACTTCTTAGGGCTAATTATAGCCAAGGCCAACTTGAGGCCTGAAGAGCAAGGGGCAGTGCTCTGAAGTCTGCGGCTGGGGTGTAGAGAGAGGTCCCTGGAGAGCTGGCAGTGCCCATTCCTGGCTCCCAGCTGCTTCTGCCCCCGGGGCGGGCATCGTTACATCTTGCCCTGCATTTGACCCTTACCACTCAAGAGAGCCGGTAGGGGTCGGGGTGGGGAGGGGGCAACGTTGGGGAGGAGTAGAGGGACAAAGCGGGCTCCTCATCCCACTCACCCCATGCCTTGTCCTCCCTCCCAGGTGTGGCAGATTCCGGACTACACCCCGGTGCGCAACATTACAGAACCTGTCATTACACTTGAGGGCCACTCCAAACGTGTGGGCATCCTCTCCTGGCACCCCACGGCCCGGAATGTCCTGCTCAGTGCAGGTCTGGGGGCTCAGGGAGGGGTCCCTACTGTAGATGGAGTGGGGGAGGGTGGCACAGGCAGGACCCGAGTAACGGTGACCGGCTGCTCTGGGCAGGTGGTGACAATGTGATCATCATCTGGAATGTGGGCACTGGGGAGGTGCTCCTGAGTCTAGACGACATGCACCCGGATGTCATCCACAGCGTGTGCTGGAACAGCAACGGCAGCCTGCTAGCCACCACCTGCAAGGACAAGACCCTGCGCATTATCGACCCCCGCAAGGGCCAGGTGGTGGCGGTGAGTGCTTGGCTTGGCCGTTCCCCAGCCCCCACCCCAGGGACCAACTGTCAGGCCCCCGTGCCCTTAATCCTGAGTCCCTAGCCCCGGCTCTCGCCTCCTCCAGCCCAACCCAAGGCAGTACCACCCCTCCCCCCTCACTTCCCAGTGTCTGCAACCACTGCTCCCAGCCCTAATGAAGCCCACGGCCCACAGTCTTCTGCCCCGCTCCCGTTCCCTCCGTTCCCCAGCACCTCACAAGCTCAGAGCAGTGCTCTTCGGGTTGGAACTGAGCAGGGGAGACGCTGCAAGCTCGGTCCTTCCACCAGAACCTGCATGACACACCCGGGACCCCTCTCCTCTCGGCCGGCACCCAGCGCCATCTTGCAGGGGCTGGGGCCCGACGCCGGCTCTCCCTCCGGGCAGGCAGGCCCCTTTCTGCCCGAGTCGACCCGCTGGGCGAATGGGAGAAGGGCATCTCTCGCGCCTTATTAGTCCTAGCTCGGTGCCCCGACGGCGGCGGCCCCTGGCTCCCCAGCCTGACGCCGACGCGGGGTGCGGGTGCGCGGGGCTCGCGCCTGTCCGCGCCGCGTGCGCTCTAACCCACTAACCCCGCGAGCAGGAGCGAGCCCGGCCTCACGAGGGCGCCCGCCCGCTGCGGGCCGTCTTCACGGCGGACGGGAAGCTACTGAGCACCGGCTTCAGCAGGATGAGTGAGCGGCAACTCGCGCTCTGGGACCCGGTAGGCCAGGCCGCGCTGGGCGCGCGCGCTCGCTCCTCCGCTAGGCCAGCCCGGAGCGCCCGCCCAGGCCGGGGCCGGGGCCCGAGAAGGTGGAAGCTGATCGGGGAGAGCCTCGCAGGGAAAAGCCTCGCTGCGGCCGCGGGGAGCCGGCCCACTTCCCCTGCTCTAGGGATCCGCCTCTGAGGGCGCTTAAAGGGCTCGGGACCCGCCGAGAGGCGCGCGCCTCGCACCCTCGTCAGGCCCAGACGCTCTCCAGGCCTGGGGCCAGCCGGGGCCCCCAGGAAGCTGAGTAGTTAGGTGCAGGCGGCTGGGTGACGCCTCTCCCTCTCTCCCCCCCCCCCAGGAGAGGTTTGCGGCCCACGAGGGAATGAGGCCCATGAGGGCCGTCTTCACGCGCCAGGGTCATATCTTCACCACGGGCTTCACCCGCATGAGCCAGCGAGAGCTGGGCCTGTGGGACCCGGTAACGCAGCTGGAAGCTTGGGGTGTGTGCCCCGGGGACTGGCATCACGGGAGAGGGGCCAGGCGCCCCCCACCTGCAGGGCATGCCCACCTGGACTGGGCTGGAGGCTGCTGCCCCCTTTGCAGCGCCTGCCATCCCCACACCCACCCCTCCGCCCAGTTGTGCTGCGTCGCCTGAAGGAGCCCACGCTGGCACCCCTACCTGGTGATGCCGAGTCCCTGGGGGTGGTTTGCGGTGACTGCATGCGGCGGCGGCGGCGCAGGGGCTGTTTGTACGCGGGCCCTAGGACTGATGTGTCCATGTCTCGGTTCCCCAGAGCTGCCTTGGGCACGCATGGGGCTTGGAGCGGGTAGGAAGGGTCAAGGGGCTTCAGGGGATCCAGCAGTGGCACCGTGGCCGGGACAGGGCTGGTCACGCCTCCTGTGCTCGGGCAGAACAACTTCGAGGAGCCAGTGGCGCTGCAGGAGATGGACACAAGCAACGGGGTCCTACTGCCCTTCTACGATCCCGACTCCAGCATCGTCTACCTGTGCGGCAAGGTGCATGGGGGTCGGCAGCGGAGGACAGGGGCGGACAGGGGCGGGGGAGAGATGTTGAGGGTCCGGCCAGGGAGCGTGTCTGAACCAATTGGTTTTGCAGGGCGACAGCAGCATTCGGTACTTTGAGATTACCGACGAACCACCTTTCGTGCATTACCTGAACACCTTCAGCAGCAAGGAGCCTCAGAGGGGCATGGGTTTCATGCCCAAGCGGGGGCTGGACGTCAGCAAGTGTGAGATCGCCCGGTCAGCAGCCTTTGCCCTTCTGGTTTGCATGTCTCTCCCCACTTGCCATCGGGGAAGACACAGGGGCTTCTCCCATAGTGTGATCTTTGGGAAAGAGTGGGGGTATTTTGCGGCATGGGGTGGGGGGGGAGCGGAAAGGGAGTGTCAACCAGGCTTGTTTCGGCGCCAGCCCCAGCGTTAACATTCTCTAAACTTCAGTTTCCTTAACTGTAAAATGATGATAAACACTCCATCAGAGATGTTTTACCAGCTGGACCAATAATGCGGTGCATGGTAGGGGCTCAGCAAATGTTGGTCTCCAACTCCTTGGTCCCAGGCATAAAAGGGGGTGGGAGCCGGCGGGGGTGCTGAAGTCCGCTCCCTCATAGGTTCTACAAGTTGCACGAAAGAAAATGTGAGCCCATCATCATGACTGTGCCCCGCAAGGTGAGGGGGCGCGGAGAGGGGTTGGGAAAAGAGGGCTCCGAGGCCCTCTGCTAACACTAGTCTTCCTGTCCCCACACCCCCGCAGTCAGATCTGTTCCAGGACGACCTATACCCAGATACTCCGGGCCCCGAGCCGGCCCTAGAAGCGGACGAATGGCTATCTGGCCAGGATGCCGAACCGGTGCTCATCTCGCTGAGGGACGGTTATGTGCCTCCCAAGCACCGGGAGCTCCGGGTCACCAAGCGCAATATTCTGGACGTGCGCCCTCCCTCCGGCCCCCGCCGCAGCCAGTCGGCCAGTGACGCCCCCTTGTCGGTAAGATCGGGCTCCGCTCCGGCCCCAGCCCAGTCTACACATCCCCCCTCCCGCACCCTCCCTGACACAGCCTCTTCTGTCCTCCGCGCCAGCAGCAACACACTCTGGAGACGCTGCTGGAGGAGATCAAGGCCCTTCGCGAGCAGGTGCAGGCCCAGGAGCAGCGCATCACGGCTCTGGAGAACATGCTGTGCGAGCTGGTGGACGGCACGGACTAGCCCGGCGCGCGGGGGGCAGCTCCGAGCCTGGGGGGCGAAGCCGGGTGGGGAGCAGGACTCGGCCCCGCCCCGGCTTTCGGTCCGGAACCCCGGATCCCGCCCCTCCGGGCGGGGGCGGGGGGCGGAACTGGGAAGGGAATTCCATCCCCTCGCGGGAGTCACGGACAAACGGAGCGTCGCGGAGACTCGCGTCTGCCTGGCACCCGCCTGGCTACATGCCTCGTCCGGGACTCAGCAGGAGCTGGCCTTGGGAGGCCCGGGGTGACGGGGACCTCAGCAATGGTGCTGCACGGCGAGGCAGTATCCTTTCTGTCTCCCACCCAGGGCAGGGGAAGTGCTTAGTATTAGCGCTATTCTTGGGGATATCGGGGAGCTTGGGCTTGACCTCAAAGGGGGGGGCGATGCGACGGGTCTCACCAGACCGACTGGGGAAAGTTACAACGCTTCTCCCTCTAATCAGCTCACTTGATACCCGAAGTGGTAAAGTGGACGCGTGCCACCCCAGATCTACAGACATACACAACCAGTTGGCCGCAGGGCCGAACCCACCAGTTACACCCAGCAGTCTGTGGCAGAGGGCTGTCTTCCTCCTTTATCACCCGCAGGGGAGAGGGCAGCTTCCGCACTGCACCCCCGCCGAAGAACTAACCAGAAAACAGGCATGGAAGCAGGTTCACACCCCTCTTCCGCCCCCCCCCCAACTGGCCCCAGCCCTCTGCTGTGCCCTTGACTCTAGGAGGAAAACAAGATTTACTGAATGGGATATTTTACTAAGCGCTCGGTCTGTGCCTCCTGCCTGCGCCTCCTGCCTGCGCCTCCTGCCTGCGTGGTGGTGAGGGGGCCAAGACCCCCCCCCCCCGCACCCCCCCCCGACCTCTGCAAATGCTGTATCCCCAGGCTTGCAGGGGTGCTGACAAAGGCTCAGGACCCACCAGGCATTCTTTTACCTCAGAGCCCTCCCCACATTGAGGTTCAGAAGGAACCCACCCACCCCCAATCCATAGGTGGGCATTCTTCCCCCAGTAAAGCCAGCTAGGAAAAGCCTCGGGTTTGAAGCCTCTTTTATTTGTGCCTCAGAGTCAGTCTGGTGCCCCTGACATCAGGGAAGGAGGTGAGAGGAACAGTTTCTCTTTGTTCTTTTCTTCCATCCCTTTTGTGTCCCTCCTGAGCTCACTGGCTGAGCCAGGAAGGCCAGCCTGAGAGAAGGCGGACAAGGGTGTGCGGTGGGCCCCTGCCCCTAGCGGGGTCTGTGCTTCTCTGGGTGGGTGGGATGGGACAGGGGAGAGCCGGGGGTTAGCACCATTGGATGAAGGGTTTGAGAGCCCCTGGCTGGGGGCAGGTGGGACACACGACCACAGAGGGCTAGCAGCAGCTGGTGGGAAGGGGTGGGTGGTGGTGCCAGGGCCCTGAGCCGGTTGAGAGGGCTCCAGGATGCACCTGCCCATAAGCGGGGCCAGGGGACAGGGTCTAGTGCTCGCCCCCAGCGCAAATATTGTCCACCATTTGCCAAGACATCATGAAGGAACCAGGCCTTGCCCAGGCCCAGGGGGCCCACCTTGGGCACCCTCCCTGATCACAAAATCGTGCCTTGGGAATAGGGACGCCAACCTCTGGCCGCCCAAGGAGAAACTGGACCACCCTGAGACCCGGGAAGGGTGTGGGGGGGCTGGGGAAGCCGGGCACCCCGCTAAGTGCACTTGACGCTGAAATGCCGGGGTGAAGGAGGAGCTGGGCCCTCGACGTGCTGGTTTGTGTCTGGGACAAAGCAGCAACACAGCACGTGGGGAGCTCAGCTGCCCCCCTGGGGTGAAGAGCGGAGATGCAAAGGCTTCACGGACAGTGTCCTACAGTAGGGTTCTGTGAGCAGAAAAGGAGGACCGGCCAGAAGGAGCGAGGGATGGGGAACACTGCTCCCCTCAGGACCCGGCTCCCCCTCAGGACGGCCTGGCCCCCTCCGACAAGTCTGAGCCCAGGATGGAGTGGTGGGCGTCAGGATACAGCAAAGCAGGGGGACCGGGCCGTGCGAGCTGCCTCCGGGGCCCTGGCCGGGACAGGCCCCCCGCGGCCGCGCCGCAGCCCTCCCGGTCTGGTGCCGGGGGCGCCTCTCCGGCCCGGAGGCCGCGGCTCCAGTGTGCGGCCGCAGCCGGGCGGGCACGCGGGCCCGAGCGAATCTGGCTCCGGGGCGGGTCACGCGGGGCGAGGCCGAGGCGCCCTGCAGGGGGCGCTACTGCTCGGTCAGCGAGAGCCGCAGGATGCGCTCCAGCTCCTCCTCCTCCTGGCGCGCGCGCCGCCGCCGCTCCTCCTGCTCCTGCGCAGACAGCTCCATGGCCAGCCGCAGCTGCTCGTCGTAGCTCCGGAACACGTGGCCGCCCGGGCCCGCGCGCGGGCTGGGCCGGGGGCTGGGCACCGACGCAGGGGGCGCGGGCTGGCGGTGCGGCGTCGGCGGGGCGCTCCTGGGGGCGGGTAAGATACGTCGAGGGTCCCGGGGCGCACCTGCCCATAAGCGGGGCCGGGAGACAGCGTGGCGGCCCCAGGACAGAGGAGGCCTCGCCCCCCTCCTGTGGCGGAGGTGAGTCCTGCATCACCTCCCTGGCTCCCGCCCGGCTGTGACAGAGCTCAGCCCCTCCAAGCCTATCCTCCCGGTGGACGGTGGACCAGCGCATGTGGGCAGCTTCCAGAACGCCAGCCGTAACGTCCTCCCAGGTAAGGGCCTCGAGGCCGCTTTGGGAGTGCCGCTCAGAGTGAGGAAAGGGTGGGGGTAGAAGCCTTCTGCAAACCGGCAGGGGCCTTACAGAGCGGACCACGGTTTCTTGGGGCCCCGCGGGCCTGCCCAGCCATTGGTGTCCTCACCCACTGCGACAGGGTCCTGAGGGACTCCGTGCGCGTGTTATTTCGGGGGAGGGATGCTGAGTCAGGACTGGCGGGCACTGACCTGTCCTGTCGGCGAGCCTCGTAGGACATGGGGTGAGTGCCCGGCTTGCTGTTGGTTAGCGCCTCCCAGATAGTGACCTGGAGGGAGGGACGGGGGCCCGTTGGCTAGGGTGGCACCGCGGTCCACAGTCCGATGGGACGGCGCGGCGGGGACGCACCTGGTCATACTCACTGCCCGCCTCTAGCAGGCTCTGCTGGATGGCGAACTGCAGCAGGTCATCGTCGTCGTCGCGGGTCGCCGCCTCCCGCTGGCCGCCCAGCACACTGTAGCCGCGTGGGGCCTCGAACAGCGCAGGGGAGATCTCGCAGCCGCGGCACGAGGCTAAGAGAGTGCCAGGCTGGGGGTCAGAGGGTGGCCGGAGCCCCTCCTCCGGCCTACCGCCCGGGAAGGGAGCCGGCCAGTGCTCGGTGGGGAGGGACGTGAGGGCGGACACGCAGATGGGGAGGGTCTCACTGGTGGAACTGGAGCTGCTGACGCTGGAGGAGTCGCTGCCTGGGGAAGGGGTCTCACTGCTGGGGCTGCCTCGCACCGACGGCACCGGCTCGTCGCAGCCGTTGAGGTTCCCGAAGGTGATGCGAGCGTTGAGGATGTGGAAGATTGGGATTTCTGAGGATGGAGAAACAGTCGCGTGCCACCACCCGTCTTCTCACACCTTAGGCACCCCCAATCTTTATCTAAGCCCTACCCACCGCACCCCCCACCCCCCCACACACGCACACACATTAGCGGCTGAAAGGAAATGTGAGTGGGGTCTCACCAATCTTGACCGGGAAACCAGGCGGCAGGCGGAGGGTAATGAAATCCCGGAGCTTGGCGAAAAGCGCATTGCTGACAGCCATGAGGTCAATGATGGGGGCCACCTGCTCACACAGGGACAGGGGATGCTCCTCACACAGCCACAGCTTGGCCTTGAACCTGCCCCCCCAGATCCCAAGGGGTGAGGGGCATAGTAGAAGCCATGGCCTCCCAGTACCTTCTGGAGACCCCGCCCACCCTGCCCCGCCCACCCCTGCCCAGCACCATCAGGGGACCTCACTTCTGGGTCTTGGTGGTGAGTTCCATGGGGCGGCCCATGTCCCGGTTGCCAAGCTCAAAGTTGGGGTTGAAGTACTCTTCTGCAGTGATGGCAGTGGGGTTGGCTTGGCTCAGAGTCTGAGTGATCAGGGTCTGTACCACATGAGGAGGAGCCAGTGAGCCCTCAGTCTCTGATGCCAGGGCAACCATTTGGGATCATAGGCCCCAGAGCCAACCCCCCCCCCCCCCGCACCGTGCAGCTCACATGGCCCTGGCCAGGATGGAAAGTGGTCCTGCACAGGCCGTGCTAGGCGGGATGCCTCCCAGGCCGCCTCCTGAGCCACAGCCACACCCTTCCACACAAGGGCACCCCTGGCACACACTCACCCCATTTTGGGGGCCCCCGTGCTGCTCAGCAATTCCCAGGAAGGACTGTAGCGGTGTCTTACAGCCTACAAGAAATGTGGCATCTCAGAGGACACTGCGACCCTCGGCAGTGCCCGCCCCCGAGACCTGGGGAGGAGGCTGGCTCCTGGCGGGTGGGGAGGGCTGCTCAGCCACACCGAACCCTCGGGCACCTGCATCTGAAGGTGACTGAGGACTCCAAGGGACAGGGACCAGGGCCACTACAGCACAGCAGGAATAAAAATAGGCCTGGGGCTCCGGAGAAACTTCCAAAAGGGTCCATGTTGGTGACACTGGACAAGAAACCCGTGCCTATGGTGAGCAGTGCTGGGGTACGCGTGTGTCTGTGTGTGTTTTCCCTCAGGCACTCCCGTCTGAGTGACCTCCCCCTGTTCCCCTGTGAGGTAGGAACCGTCCTTCTACTCTAGCTAGACTCGCTAATGCCCAAGAGTCGTGTGTGGGATCAGGAGGTGCAGAGGAGCAGCGGCGGGCCCCCTGACTTACCGCCTAGGGTATGTGCCGCTACGCGGGGACGGTCAGTAAAGCTCACACGTGACACTTCCACCCCAAACCCAGCGCAGAGACAGCAGTTACCAGTTGTCACATTCCCTCCCATTGAGCCCAAATGCTGCCCAGAATCTTCCTAGCTGCACTCCAGGCAGTCACTCTCAATTATTAGCACTCAGCACTTGAGACTGAGCTGTGTTTGTGTGAATAAGCTATCCTGGCCTCGGCTGGGATGTCACAGCGAATACTAATGGAGGGACTCAAGTGGCGTGGCTCCCTCACACCTCCCCTCTTCCACCCCTGCTTCATTACCTTTGACCTTGCCCTTGTGCTGTTCTGAAAGATGCTCTGTCCGCGTCCGGGTGATGAGCTCCACGTTGGATGCCCCATACACCTGGGGACAGATGAGGAAAGGGCTCAAAGACAATTCCAGTACCCTAGCCCCTGCCCCTAGGGCATTATGAACGCTTCCTGCAAGGGAGGGTCCACTGGGGGCCAGGGGAGCTGTTTGCTCCAATCTCTCAGCCTTTGGGCAAGTAAATATATGAAGTCATTCGTCCATTCTCTTACTCATTCAATGAACATTTCGTGAGGAGCCTTTATGCACCAGGCCCTGAGGCAGGCATCAGGGGTACAACGGTGAACGAGCATGACTAGAGACAATCCTCACCCTTTTGGGGTTCACACACTGGTTGAAAAGAGACAGTTATAACATAGCGTGAGACCTCCCTCTGGCGGGGGGAGCACAGGGCTGTGGGAACCAAAAGCAGAGGCCTTAACCCAGCCTAGCGGGCCAGGGAAGCCTTCCAGGAGGAAACCATGGAGCCATGCCTCCTGGTGCCACCCTGTGGCCCCCCCGAGGGTGACAGGGGCCCCAGAGGGACCAACACAGTCTCCTCAGGACTGAAGGCTTGGCTTTGGGGTCAGGCAGCCAAGGTCTGAACCTCAGCTCTGCCACAGATACAGCTGCGTGACCCTGTACAGGTCCTGTGAGCCCTCCAAGGCTGTTTCCTCATCAGACAACGGGCCAATACCCTTCTCCACAGTCATGGCCAAGAGGGAACGGGACCCTGTGGGAAAGGCTCAGTAAACATCTGTAAAACGGGGATAATAATAGCACCTTCCCAAAAGGGCTGTTGAGATTAAACGAGTGTACATACATGTATGCGTTTGTGTGTCTGTGTGTGTATGCTCGCGCGCATGCACACACACGTATCCATACATACGTACAAATAAACATGGGGACAGTGCCTTGAACGTGAATATAGTAAGTGCTCAATAAACTCTGGCCGTCCTCATCCGTTGCCTCCTAGTCTAGTGCCCTTCCCTCCATGCGGCGTTGCCTCTGCCCCTCCAGGGCTGAGAGAGGGTGGTCAGGAACCCCCCACCCAGCTCGCCATAGGCCAGAGTTCGGCAGGCTCCGGGATCAGGGAGCGGCGGCCTCACCTTGGCTTCATAGCCATTCACTATCTCCGTCTTCTCGCTGCGCCAGCCCAGGATGCCCGTCTTGTTCCTGGGGAAGCAGAGTGGTCCAGGTGAGGGGCCCCCCTCCCCCACGGGCTGGCTCGAGGCTTCCAAGGCTGTGCCCACGCACCTCTCGAAGGAGATGTTCTTGGTGTCGAGCTGTGTGGTGACGACGGGGGCCGTGAGCCGGCTGAGCACCTGCTCCTCGGTGGGCTGGGCGGCAGCCAGCAGCAGCTCACGGTCCTGCCCAGCCAGGGCCAGGGTCTCCGTGTACACCACTCGGCGGTCGTGGTCAATCTCCATGACCACGGCGCTTGTGTCTGCCAGCCACAGAACAGCACGGGAGTGTTGGGGGGGCAGGGGGGTGTCCCCAGCCTTCCCACATTGCCCCACCTCCTGCCTGCCTGACCTTGGCCCCTGAAGACGAAGCTGCGGTTCCCTCGCTGCCACGTCATGTGGTCAAAGCCCAAGAGCGTGGTATCGACCCGTAGGTTCTGCCCACTCTTCCACACTTTGTACGTGTCGCTGGGGCAGATCTTGGACACCAAGGGCACTAGGTGGAAGCGAAGGTCAGAGGTGGCTTCAGTTTGCCTGGCCCACCCAACCTGGGCCACCTCGGGGCACGGAGGTCAGGGTCAGCGGTGTGGCCAGGAAAGGAGAAGAGAACTCCCCAAGTCCCCCCCCCTTTGAATGTGGACCATTCATTCCGATGTGAGCAACCTGCCTGGGGACAGGCACATCGCAGCTGCCAGCAAGTCCCTAGGAGCCACCAATCGCTAATTCACTCACTCCATCTTCCATCCTGTCCAACAATATTTATTAACCACCTACTGTGTACCAGGCCCTATTCTCGTCACCGAGGCCACAACATTGAACAAGACAGGACCCTTGACCTCTGGGGGCTTACCTTCGAGCACAAAGTGACAAATGAGCGAATCATTACAAAGTGAAGGAAGTGATAATAACGGAATCCCGACAGCATCTGAGGCAGCGTGGAAAGGCCTAGCTAGGGAGGTGGCACTGATCTGGGAACTCGACGATGAGAAGGAGCCCCGGGAAGAGCTATGGCAAGAGAGCTCCCCGCCGGGGGGAGCAGCAGGTGCAAAAGCCCTGAGGCGGGCGAATGCCCAGAGAGGCCCCCCTCGGCCCCCTTACCCCAGCTAGTGAACTCCCATTTCATCTCCACGTAGAAGTCCTGGGCCTGGAGAATGAGAAGGACAGTGTCTCAGCCTGTGCCAGAGACAGGGCTCGAGGGCCGCGGCGGGGAGGCCGAGCAGCGGGCCCTCACCTTGCGCAGCTTCTCCAGGAGCACGGGGATGCCCGCCAAGCGCTTCACCACGCGCTGGTAGTCCCGGTACCGCAGCACCAGCTGCACCAGCTCCAGGTCCCGGGTACTCACAGCCTCCTGAAGCACTGGGGGACGAGGATGCAACGTCACAGGGCAGAACCCTGCCCGGGCCCCCCCTCCCCAGCTCACCGAGCGGGGAGGACGGGAAACTGGGAGACCGTGGCCGTGGGGCTGGGGTGAGCAGGGGCGCCCACCTGTCCAGCCGCTGCGGTTCTCCCTGCCCACATCTGCGCCGTGCGCGAGCAGCACGCGGGCACACTCGAGGTGTCCCAGTGTGGTGGCCAGGTGCAGGGGGGTCCGCCCGCGGGGATCCAGCTGCTCGATGTCCACCTAGAGAAGGAGGCGAAGATGGATCCCTGGTCATTTCAGAGGCAGCCTGTCTGAGCCCAGCAGCCTCTAGGTGGGCAGCAGCCTCTAGGCGGGCAGCAGCCACTGGCCGCCCTGCCTTGCCCACCTCTCCAGGCAGTGGAAGAGACAGACACGACGCACGGGGCCGGGGGCGGGGGGGTCAGGCGGGTGAAAAGAAGCCTGTGGGACGGGCAGGAAGCAGCTCTGAGAAAGGGAGGACCTTCCCCCTTTCCTGTCCACCTAGGTCCCCTGACTGGGTTCACTCTTCCAAGGCTCCGAAGTGGGCTGCCTGGGAAGAGTAAGCCTTGGATTCAAGGGTAGCCTAGAGAGGCTGTTGGCCAAGGAGGGCCCTTGAGGCAGGACCCAGCCTACAGGGCCAAGACCACAGCTTCAGAGGGGCTATCAATTTAGATCATTGACATTATCCCTGAGGTTTAACACTTGCTGTAATCGATTGATAGGAATGGAGGAATATGTTCATGGTACCACTTCCATCCCGTGCCCTTTGCCTGTGGAACGCTATGTAGTAACTTTTTTTTTCTTACAAATCCTATTACTGTTTTGTGAATAGCATGATTAATTATATGAGATTTTTGTCGGGTGATGAACACATGTCTGTGATACATAAGTATTTAAATATATTTCAGGAGTCTAAGGTCTCTAGCTAAATACAGTCAACTGACCACATCATGTAACTCCTCCTCTCCTTCCCCAAACTTGATTAAAATGCCAGTCAAAAGGCTTCTACTGCAACCCTGAGGAGATAAGCTGAAATCATCCTCCCGTAAACAGAGAAAACTACTGCTTCAAAATACATGAAATACAGGCAGTAGGCACCAAGTAGTCCGGGACTGTGATCCCTGAAGTAAGAGAGACAAACAAGGTAGGCGCCGTGATTGCTTAGATTTCTACCTAGAGGAACAGCAATTCAGGGAACAGCATCTCTAGCAGAGCAGGGTAGTCTTGCTGAGGAGTTGAGGAGACAGAGAGGGGTTCAGGGAGGCTGGGATAGCCAGAAGTTGCAGGACAGAGTTCTAGGGAGGAGTGAGATGTGCAAACAAAGATCTCCAGAAATCTGCACGGGGTTCCTCCGAGTCTTTGCTGAATACTAAACTTTGCCTGTGTAGAGTGAAACTCAGCAACACTAGACAGAAAAGGAGCAATAGGCTGGTAAATTCTCAGCAATTCTCATGTCTCAGGGCAAGGAGACATTCACGCTCCAACCTGCTAGAGTGGAGAGTCCTTACTGTTCACCCAGGGTATTGCACAGAGACCCAAGAATGGGGATGCCTTAGTAGGAGGGCTAAATTGTCCCGAGAGAAAAGGCTCATTTTAATCCGATCTAATAAAGATTAAAAGTAATCTCACAAGGATCAAACTGATTTACAAGTAACTTAGCTTAGTTGGTCAGAACAAAGCTTAACGCTCTTTAAAGGAAGAAAATAAAATCCACATGCTTAACGTGACGTCTGCAACATCTAATACGCAGTTACAAACTACTAGAAAAAAATTACCAGGCCTGCAAAGAAGTAGGAAAATATGACCCATAATTGGGAGATATTTAGAAATGATAAAGATGGGGCGCTGACTGGCAGCCCAGTCAGTTAACAGTGTCGGACTTTTGGTTTCATCTCAGGTCACAATCTCAGGGTCATGAGATCGAGCCCCCAGTCAGGCTTCCTGCTCTGTGTGGAGTCTGCTTGAGACTCTCTCTCCCTCTCCTTCTGTCCCTCCCACCCGCACGCGCACGCTCTCTCTCTCTCAAATAAATAAATCTTAAAAAAATGATCGAGACGATGAATGGCTCAATGTGCTTGTGAGTTTACAGAAACACATGAACACAGTGTTCATGGGGAAAGAATTAGAGATTAGTATAATATCTGAAATGAAAAATTCATTGGATAGAACGAACCGTAGATTAGACACTACAGAATAAAAAAAATCCGTGAACTTGAAGATATAACAACAGAACTATAGCACACAGAACAGAAATAGAGCACAGAGGAGGAAAAAAGTACTGAAAACATTCAAAGAGCCTCAACAATCTGTAAGAACTACAAGGCATCCTGACATATGTGTAATTGGAGTCCCCAAAAGATAGGATAAGGAAGTAGGAGAAATAAGAAATTTAAATAGATAACATTATCTCTTTAAAATTTAAATTTAGGGGTGCCTGGGTGGCTCAGTCGGTTAAGCGTCTGCTTTCAGCTCAGGTCATGATCCCAGGGTCCTGGGATTGAGCCCCACATCGGGCTCCCCACTCAGCAGGGAGTCTGCTTCTCCCTCTGCCCCTCCCCCAGCTCATGCTCTCACTCACTATCTCACTCGCTTGCTCGTGCTCTCTTGAATAAATAAATAAAATCTTAAAAGAATAAAATTTAAATTTAAATCTAAACAGATAAATTTAAAGAGAAATGGAAATTTAAAGAGATAACATTAAACATTTTTCCAATTTTTTTTTAAATTACTGTAGGGGGTTGAATGGTGGTGTCCCCCCAAAATATTTGTCTGTACCCTAACCTCCAGAACCTATGAATGGGATCTTCTTTGGAACATGGGTGTTTTTGGTTTTTTATTTTATTTATTTATTTATTATTTTTTAAAGATTTTATTTACTTATTTGACAGAGAGAGACAATGAGAGAGGGAACACAAGCAGGGGGATTTGGAGAGGGAGAAGCAGGCTTTCCGCCAAGCAAGGAGCCCCATGCGGGGCTCGATCCCAGAACCCTGGGATCATGACCTGAGCTGAAGGCATCTGCTTAACGACGGAACTACCCAGACGCCCCAAGAGTTTATTTATTTGAGAAAGAGTATGTGTGTGCATGTGTGTGAGGGGTGGGGTGGATGGGCAGCAGGAGAGGGAGAGGAACAAGCAGACTCTGCACTGTGTGGAGCCTGACGCAGGGCTCAGTCTCACAACCCTGAGATCATGACCTGAGCAGAAACCAAGGACCGGCCGTTTAACCGACTGAGCCAACCAGGCACCCTGGAACATGGGTCTTTGTAGGTGAAATTAAGTTAAGGATCTCAAGAGAAGATCAGCGTGGATTATCCAGGTGGGTCCTACATCCAAAGAGATGTCTTTGGGGAGATCCACGAAGAGAGGAGAAGTCCCATGTAAAGAGGAGTCAGAGAACGAAGTATGCAGCCACAAGCCAAGAAATGCTTGGAGACACTGGAAGCTGACAGAAGCGAGGAAGGATTCTCTCCTGGAGCCTTTGGAAGGAGTGGGGCCCTGCTGACTCCTTGAGTTTGGACTTCCAACCTCCAAAGCAGTGAGAAAATAAAATGTTGTTTTAACCCACCCAGTCTGTGATAATTTTTTGCACAAACTAACACAATGATAAATGCACAGAACCAAGAAAACTCAATGAATCTGAAGCAAAGCAAACACCCAGAAAATTACACCAAGGCCCTTCATAATCAAGTGCTGGAAACTAGTGATAAAAAGAAAATCTTTTTTTTTTTTTTTAAGATTTTATTTATTTATTTGACAGAGAGATCACAAGTAGGCAGAGAGGCAGGCAGAGAGGGGGAAGCAGGCTCCCTGCTGAGCAGAGAGCCCAATGCGGGGCTTGATCCCAGGACCCTGAGACCATGATCTGAGCTGAAGGCAGAGGCTTAACCCACTGAGCCACCCAGGCGCCCCTAAAAAGAAAATCTGAAAATCGTTTTTGAGAAACGAGACACACTCTAAAGGACATCGGAAATACGGAATACTTCTCAAGGGAAACCATGCAAGCTAGAAAACAAGAGAAAGAAATGTTTAAAATGTTGGGGGAAAAAATGTTGACCTAGAATTCTTTATCCTGTGGAAAAATATCCTTGAAAAATGAAGGGGAAATGAAGATTCTTGTGGACAAACAGAAAAAGCTAAGAGAATTTATCACCAGAAGACATGCAAGAAATGTTAAAGGAAGTTATTCAAGTGGAAGGAAAATGTTAACAGATGGAAACTTAGATCTGTACAAAGGAATGAAGAGTGCCCCGAAAGGAAAATTTGTAAGTATAAGAATGTCAATAAAATATTGAAAACCCACAAAAAAAAAAAATATATTGAAAACCCACAAGAGTAAAGGGAAGAGATGTTAGCAGATGAGAAATGTTAACACATCTTTAGAACGTGGAAAGTAGCTGGGGCATTGCAACCGACTTAGGGGGGCAGAGGGTCCCAGAAGCCAGGCATTCACATAGCGGAACCCCAGTGAGTGTTAGGCCAGATCACCCTTGAAATGTCCAGAACACGCAGGCAGTGGGGGTGGCAGAGGTGTGAGTGAGGCTCAGACCTAAATACAGGGGAGCTGGTTATAATTCAGAACCCCTGGCCCCCTCCCCAATCTTGTAGAGCTGGGAGATGCCCCACTTCCCCTCCACGGGATGCCGGGAATTCATTCTCCGTAGAAACTGAGCCTGAGATGCACTGGATTTGGGGACACTGGCCTGAGGATGAGGTCATGGGGTTAAAAAGTAGTGAACAGTGAAATCCCAGTCCCTTTCCTGCCTCCACACCACTGCCCCATCCCACCCTTAGCAGGAGATTGGAGGATTCTTCTTTGGAGACACTAGAGGCCCCAAAGACCTCTGGGTACAGACATTTGGGGATCCTACAATAAGCAGGCCAGCTTCCCAGCCAATCGTTACATAGTAGTACCGCCCACGCAACAATAAGCTCCATATCCCCATTTTTTTTTTAGATTTATTTATTTGAGAGAGACAGAGCGTAAGTGGGAGGGGCAGAGGGAGAGGGGCAGAGAATCGCAAGCACATTCCACACTGAGCACGGAGCCTGACACGGGGCTCGATCTCACGACCCTGAGATCATGACCCAAACTGAAACCGGGTCAGACGCTGTGCCACCCGGGCGCCCCTCCACACCCCCATTCTTAAATAGGCCCCAACAGCCAAGGGTGACTGGACATTTGAGGAAAGTCACCAACATGAAAGATACCAAAACATGCAAATAGATGCTAAAAACCCAGAGGAAACACTGTCAATGCAGGCAACAGGAGAAACCTTTCTGGAGAGAAAAGAGTAATTGACATCCTCAGCAATATACGGAAAGATAACCGAATTCATGAGACAAAATGGGACGTCCCGACTTCCCGCGACTTCTCATCTTGCCCTCGCCCTCACTCCAGCCATTCCTGGACAGCTGCACCTGCCCCACTTCTGCCCTCGTAGGAAACATTGCCTCCGTTCACTCCCTTTTTTGGTAAAAACAAACAAAACAAAACTTTTGTAACCGTCTTTCTCTCTTCCTTTTCTCTCACCTTCCGTATCTAATCCGTCAGCATAGACCTGATCTCATGGGCTCTACCTTCAAAACAGAGGCAGACTCTTCTCAGTTTTCATCGCCTTGAGGCTACCATCCTGATGGCTGCCACCCTCTCGCCTGGTGGCCTCGTGCCTCCTCAATGGTCTTTTCACTCCTCTCTTGGCTTCTTAGGTCTGTTCGCCACACGACCCATCGTCACCTCCATCATCCTGTGAAATGGTCCTCAGGTCCTGACACCCTTTAGCTCAAAACCTTCCCAAGGTGTCCCATCCTGTTTAGAATGGAATCCAGCAGCCCGATGTCTCTTTGACTCCTGTGCTCTCCCACCTCTCCTCCGAACTGCACTCTGTCGATACCCTAGGTGGCCACAGCGTTCTCTCCCTCACTCCATTCAGGTGGCCGCTCAGATGTCACCTCCTCCAAAGGTCTGCCCTTACAACCCGTCTTAAATGATGCTTGCTGTGTATCTCTCTGTCGCCAATGATCCTGCTTTAGTGCTCTTCCCACATTAGATTGCTTGTTCACTTTTTCATCGTCTCCCTCACCTAGACTGTAAGCCCCACGGAGGGAGGGTGCCTGTGCGTTTTGTTCAATGCTACATCTGCAGTCCCTAGACAGGGCCTGGCATATAACTGCTACTTCATAGGTATTTGTTCAACAAAGGCATAAATGACTATGTCTAAGGGGCATGGGGAGGGGATGGCAATACCATGTAAAATTGACAAACCTCTCGTCGTAGACATAAATAACAGCATGGCCTAGAGTTCGAAGTGGTCTCCTCCAGGGAATGAGAGGGGGGTGGGAGGGCTGGAGTGAGGACTACCGCTCTTTCATGACAAGCCTCTAATAACAGCTAAATATGTTTTTTTTTAAGATTTTATTTATTTATTTGACAGAGAGAGAGAGATCACAAGCAGGCAGAGAGGCAGGCAGAGAGAGAGGGGGAAGCAGGCTCCCCGCCGAGCAGAGAGCCCGAGGTGGGGCTTGATCCCAGGACCCTGAGATCATGACCCGAGCCGAAGGCAGAGGCTTAACCCACTGAGCCACCCAGGCGCCCCTAGCTAAATACGTTTTAAAACAAGCGAATGAACTCCATTGTCAAAAACAAAACATTTTAAATAATTTAAGTAATGTATATAATTTTCATAACCCTGTGTTGGCATTTCTTCATTGTTTAATTTTGTAAGGAGGCTCCATGCCCACCACAGGGCTTGAACTCATGACCCTAAGATGAAGAGTCACAAGCTCTATAGACGGAGCCAGCCAGGCGCCCTCATTTCTTCATTTTTAAATATATTAGGAACCTCGGGCGGAAAAAAAAATAGTGTGCCTGGCCCACGTGGCCCTGTGAGCTGTGGCTTAGAGATCTGAGCGCCCCACCCCCACCCCAGGCTCCTCTACACCAGCTCCCCACAGAGGAGGGAGAGCACTATTTACTCTTTCCCTATTACGGGATGGACTGAGCCGCTGGGCGTCCAACCTAGGTGGGCCCTGGGGTGGGAGTGGAGGAGCTACAGCTCCTGAGCTGGGGAAGTCAGAAGGAGTCCTCCCAAGGGGCTGCAGCCGAGCTATCTCAGCATCCCACCAACCCTGCCCCAGACGCCGCTGCCCGGCTGCTGCTAACAAGGCCCCAGGGAGCGCGCAGGGCATCCCGCCCGGCCCCGGAGTCCCAGATGCTGCCTGACACCCTCCCTGCTCAGGAGCCTCACCTCGAGGCCCCGAGAGAGGCTGCCACTGCTAGCTGGGCCCGGCTGCCCCGCCCTCCCTCAGTGCCTCAGGGGCTCTGCCCAGGGTCCCCAAGGTCCTGCTGTTTGCCAGGGCCGCTGCGGGCCCCGCATCCACCCAGCCGACCCCCACGGAGCTCTCCCACCCGCCCCCAGCAGGGCCTACAGTGGAACCGGCACTCTGCCCCTGGCCCAGGTGGGAGAATTCATTACTTTCCCCAGCAAAGGCCTGCAGCTCTTTCATTGCTGGAATGAAAAGGGTTCCCGTGAAACCTAACACCCTGCCCTCCCCACCCAGAGAAGGAAACTCTGCACCCCAGCAGGTCTCCGCTGGACAAAAGCGAGGGGTGGGGGAATCTCCTGAGCTTAGGGACTGGGGCTCCCTGGGCAGAGGGACGCCCTGCTTCCACCCAGGCCCCCACCTAGACATGCACACATGTGAACAGGTGTCCTAGGAAGAGCCAGTCCTACTCCTCTTGCCTCCATGCTCAGGGTCCCCATGTTCCCCGAGGTGTACCAGCACCTGCATGCTCGCTGCCCTCTGGACGTGCAGGCGCCTACTGACATGCCCCGCACATCTGGGGCCCACAGACTCGCACAGTGCATACCCACTGAGTCCACGGGCTACTAGCAGGGTATTTTTCAAACTTGTTCCGCATTAGCAGAAGCCTTTGGTTAGATGAAATCTTACAAGGACACACCACTGGAAAAGCAAGGTGAAGGGCCCTGAGCGTAAAGCCTTCTGCATGCTCGGCCTTGGTCTCCTTTCCCTGCTCCTCGGCCTCCCCCAGCCCCAAGAAGGACCACCAGAGGCTGAGGTGGTCACTGCTCCCCAGCCTTCCCACCAGGTAGGCCTGAGCTCACTCAAGGCTCAGGGAGGCGGGATGCTTCCTCCAGCTGAGCTGGGTGGCTGAGAGGGGCACCCGCGGACTCTCCTCCCACGCCGCCCCTCCCCTGCTTGGGACATGTTGATGTTGGCTTTCTGGGCTTTGTGGGTCCCCCTCTTGAGCTTCCCTACTCGTCAGCTGTGGGACTGCCTACTTTAGGGGGCGAAGGGGTCACAGGTGCTCCGGGACACACCAGGTACCTCGGGTGGGGTAGCCTCTGTCTGAGCATCCGGGACCCCACAATCCCATCTCACCTGCCTCTAGGTCAGGAGGACGAACTGAGGAGATCGGGGCGGGGGGTGGGGGGACCATGATGGAGGCAGCCCCAGGAAGAAAGAAAATGTTTCCTTGGGAACACAGTCTGGCCCCCTCCAGAGTGCCTGTTGCCAGGGGAGGAACCCTGCTCCCCTCGGCCCTCCCACAGGGAGCTTTGCAGCCTAACCTCCACCTCCCGCCCCCCCCCAGGGAATGCCAGGGACTTGTGACTCAAGAACACAGCCGGCTGAGCCAACCTCAGGGCCTGATCAGCCAAAGGGAAACTGGCCTACAGCCCCCTGCCCCCTCCCAACCTGGCAGCGCGTGCATATGACAGGAAGCAGGACACCCAGCAGCCATCACCGTGCTGGGTGCCGGCTGGGGGGGCGGTCATGGACCCTTGCCTTCACTGAAACACCTGATGAGCACTCCCACCTCCCCACCACTCCCTGCTTCCAGGCCCGAAGAAGAGCTTTGGGGGTGGGGGGCGCTGAGCGAAGCTGCTGAAGCTGCTCTGAAGCCTGCCAGCGATGCCAAGCCTGCCCATGGGAGGGCCTCTGCGGGGCTTTCTTGGAGCACAGAAGAGGCAGCTGTGCCAAGTGAAGACCAGGGAAACCCGGCTGCTGTGTGCTTGAGGAAAGCCGGAATGTGTTCTGGGACAGTGGGTGCTAGGGGGACCAGAGGTCAGGGAACCCCTGCCGGGATGCCTAGGGTCTACGGGGTTTCATTATGATGTTAGGTGGCTGCGCCCAGGTCCATCCCTGGCAGGAAAGGGCTAGGTGGGGCACCTTGGGCTCTCCCTGGGGCCCTCATGTCCTGAGGGCTGAATAGTGCACATTCTGGAAGCAAGGCCCACTCTGGGTCAGTCCTAGAGCGGAGACACATCCAAGAGCCTCTCTCACCTGGACTGACTGGCATTCCCCTTCTTGGCACCCCGGAGCAAGGGAGAGGACTGGCCTGACTCCTCTGTGGCTGAACAAGGGTTAACTTCAACCAGTGCCCCGTCCCCCCAACCCCGGGAGGGTGAAGATAGGGCTGAACCTGGTGCCTAGTTTCTGTGGCAGCTGGAGGAGAAAGAGGAACCCACTCAGCAGCCCCAAAGCACCCCCACAGGCAGCAGGTTCCCGGGCTCCCCACCCCACTCCAGCAAGATGGCTGACTTGAGTACTAGCAGTCAGGCCTAGGTGAGAGTCTTTTCTTCTAGGGCATTTCTCCTCTCTCCAGTCTCAGCGAGAGAAGAACCCGCCACCCCTCAGACAAGGGAGCGCGACTGAGATCTTCTGGAGATTCAGCCACTCGCCTTCTGCCTAAGAGTCCTTGGACCAATCATCAATCACCCCATCAGGAAGTTCCTCTCGGATCAGATTTAAATTCCTCCAGCTGTAACCTGTGTCAGAAGCCTGTCTTCTTTTGCCCTCAGGGGAGGAAAACAGGAAAGAGTCAGAGGAGACTGGATTGCCCTAGTGCCCAGCATGTCAGACTGTATTTCCCTGTTCACGCTCACACCCCCAGAACTGGGTCTCCTTGAGAGCAGGCGATGTGCCTGCTTTGTTCGTCCTGGTCCCCCTGGGGACCTACCACTCAGGCCTCGCTTCCTTCGTCAGGGCTCCGTGGTGGCAAACCACTTCCTTTAGGATAGATAAACAGAGGCATGGTCTGAGGAGCAACTTGGAGTGCCCTTGTTTAAGCGGAGGTAGAATGCAAGCAGATACCCCAACCAGCCCCGAGACTTGGAGGCTCGGGTCACCCCAACATTTCCTAGGACTGCTCTGCAGAGGTGGAGGCTTTGTTGCTCTGAGGGCTCAGGGGTGGACTCCAGAGACACTCGCTGACCCTCACCTTGCTCTCCTCCTCACTAGTCCTTTGGGAAGCAGACAGCTCCTCAAACTGAACCTCCTGTGACTCAGGAAGTGGCCCTCAAAAGGCATAGTCCCCAAGGGGACAACTCCTGAACGAACCACTCCCATGCCCCCAAGGTCTCAGATCTGGGCCAAGTCTGCAGGCCTGCAGCCTGAGGCAAATCAGGGCAGGCTGGGCCCAGCTCTGGCTCCGGCTCCCCCACCCTGGAGGGTGAGTTGCCCACATGCCAAATGCCCATCTGTGGCCTGGGGAACCAAAGGCAGAGTTGGGAGCTACCTGTGAACTGTGCCTGCCTTGGTCCTGAAGAATGACCGGGAGACCCCATCCCTTACCCCGTCCTCTGGGAGGCCCCCGCCCAGCCAAAGCTGGCTGACCCCCCCCCCCCGTTCTCACTGACCGGCAGGGACCAGGGAGCCCGCTCTGTGTGCAGAACCTCAAATCCTTCCTGTGCCCAGTGGCCCCAAGCTTCCTCCGCGCCTAGAAGCCAGGCCCCAGCACCAGAGGGCAGGAGAGCTCCTTTCAGCACCTGGACAAGGCCCTTCAGGGCTTCCCCCAAGAAGCGGGGGTGGGGGTGAGGGGGGTGTCTCTCTTTCTCCACTCCCCATTCCAGAGCCGGCGCCGGGGTCTGAGGGATCCAGGGGCTCTGGCCAATCCGAGCAAACAGATGCAGCGCTCACCCGTGAGGGTACAGGGCACTGGGTGGGGCTGGGGTGCCGGAGAGTGTCACAGCCTATTCTCTGCTCCTTGACCTGTGACCCCCGCCCGACGCAGGCCTTGCCCACCTCCGCACACTCACGCGGGAGGTGTCGCCGCTCAGCTGCTCGGCGGATTCTGCCACCACATGGAGCGCAGACCCGAGCCGGCAGCCCCTCCCCACAGCCCTCTGCCTCGGCCGAGGGGCACGGCGTCCCCGACCCCAGCCTGGGAGGGCCCCGGAGCACGTGCGGGCGGTCCGTCCCAGCCGGAGGGGAGCGGGCGGGGGCCGCTCCCATCACCCTCTCCCGGTCAACAAGCACAAAAGCCGCGGCTGCGAACAAAGAAGCACTGCAAACTCGCCAGGGAGGCGGGACAGCCCGCGCCGCGCCCCCTCCCCACACCCGGCGGGCGTGCCCAGCCGTGGGGGGTCCCCGCGGCGCCCCGACGGCGCTCGTACCTGGCCGGCGCGGACCTCTTTCTCCAGCTCGCGGTGGCGGTTGTGCCACACGAGGTAGTGCAGCGGGTACTTGCCCTCGGGCCCCTTCCTGGCGGAGGCGTTGGCCGGGATCATCGCCCGCTCCTCATGCCAGGGCCGCGGCGCCCGGCCGGGGAGGGGGGACGGCGCCGGAGCCGGGGCCCGGGGCCGCGGGGCGGGGGGCCGGCGCTGCCTGCTCGCAGGGCTGCGGCTCGGGCATGTGCGAGCGGCGCCGGCGGGCGGGGGCGGCGCGCCCGGCGCTGTGCGGGCGGCGCGGGCCGCGGGCGTCCTCGCGAGGCGGTGGCGGGCGGCGCGGAGAGGCCCCCACCCGCCCGGGGAGGGAGCAGGCGCTCGGCGGCGCGGCGCGGACTCGCGCCTCACCTCCCACACCCCCGCACACAAAGACGCCGCTCGGCGGAGGGAGCAGGCGCCCGCAGCGGGCGCGGGGGCGCACGGGGCGCGAACCCCGGGGACGCCGCCGCAGGGACGCGCGCCCGCCGCCCCCGGCTCCCCGCAGCTGCATTGCCCGGCCCTCAGCCCGAGCGGCCGGCGAGAGATGCGGGGATGCGGGGGAGAGGGGAGGGGGACCCGGGTGCCCGGCGTAGAGCTTGCTGTAGCTCGGCCCCGTGGCATCATGGGGCATGTAGTCCGCCTCGTGGAACTGCGGGTGGCGGGTGGCCAGAGAGGGGTCTGGCACTGTCGCCCCTGCTCCCGTGAGCGGGTGGGGAGGGAGTCAGGCCCGACGGGAACGGAGACAGTGTCCTGACGCCGGATGGGCCGGGGCGCACCCCCCACCCACGGGCGTTTTGCCTTTTGCTGGGCAGGGAAGGGGCTACAGGCCTCGCTCAAGGCTTAGAGGGCGCAGGAAGGTGTGGCCTTCAGGATTGAGTCGGGGTCCCAGTGGAACGTGAGGAGGCATCCAGATTCCAAGGAGTGACTGATGGGGGGGGGGGACTCCTGAGAAAGGTGCGGGACATTAGTACCAGAGGTCGTTGGAGCAACCAGGGATCTGGCACGTGAGATATTATGTAGGAGTCGTCCCTGCCCTCTTAGAAAATTAAATTCCATCTTCCACACTTGACATTCGAAAGGGAATGACCGCTAAGGCTGGAAGGGCAGTCCTCCCCCCCTCATTTGCTGTCCTCTGCAAGGACCAGGGTGGGGCTGGGCAGAGAAAGCAGCAGGTGGCAGCTTCCCACCTCCACTCAGTGTGGTCCCCTCAGGAGAGGAAGTGACTGATTCCAAGAGACTGGCTCCTTCCTGAATAACGCCAGGGCAGAGAGGTCCTTCCAGAAGGGGCCCAGCAGACGCTGTGGCTATTGCAAGGGCTGGAAGGACCAAGAGGCGTGGCCCAGTCCCTGGAAGGAGGAGGGATTGGGATCTTACACCAGAGTTCGAATTCCTCCTTACTAACCGCCTGACCGTAAGCAAATTGCTTAAGTTTTCTGCTTTCGCAGACCACTCACCTCTAAATGAGACTCTAAACACTACCTACTAGGGTGAACTAAGGATAGTAACTGCCCTGGGAAACGGCGCACCCCGCCCGCAAGCAGGCGGACTGAGACAGGTGGCGGGACCGGGCACAGTGCCTTCTCGAGTCCACCTTAGAACAGGACAGGAATTAGGGATTCCATACCAGCCCTACTTAGAACAATCCAAGAAGTGTTTGCGTGGGAGGTGCTAGCAAAAGCTTGCAAACTCTCCGCGCCTCTCTCAGGTTTCTTTGTGTGGTCTTCTCTCCTTCCTCCTCCACACCCTTTGGTGCCAGGCCCAGGCGGGAATGGATAAGGGAGGAGTGCACTGCCTCGCCCCTTTCTCCAGCCTGGGAGGAGCCAGCTGGCGTCTCCAGCAACCGGGGACCGCTGCCCACCTCCACCACGAGGGGTCAGCAGAGTCTTGTGACTGCAGCCAGAGTTGGGGAGGAGGCTGGAGCGGGGGAAGGACGGCTAGGAGTGGCCGGGAGAATGCCTGTACATTTCCTCATTAAATTGTTGCAGAACCTTGTCTGAGATTTCTCTTTTACTGTCCTGCTTCCTGAGGTGGCGACGTCTCCAGAGGGAAATCCTGAAGCCCTTTTATCCCTAGTCCCAGGCCCAGAAGCTCTGCAGTGGCGGGGCTGGGGGCTTCCGGAACAAAGTTTGGAGAATGTGGCTCTTTGCCTGGGCCACTCCCAGGTAGTCCCCTGGCCGGCCCGGAGGTGGAGCTGGCGGGCGGGAGGGGGCAACAGGAGGAATCATCCTTCCCCTGAAAAGTGTTGGAGCTCTGGGAGAGAGGGAGCTCAGCCCGGACTGGGGGACCTAGGCCCTTAGCAGCCGGGCCTCTTTGCCAGGCGGCCCTAGACCAAACCCAGGTCGCTTTTCCTCGGGTCTGCGCGCTCCAGATGCCACGTGCTCGAGAGGCGCCCACACAGCAGAGAAACAAAGACAGCCAAGCGATGGGGCTGCCAGTGGCCGCCTCGACATTTAATAAATGAAATTCCATAGCTGGGGGTCGATCGGGGGTGAACAGGCGGCCACCGCTCGTGGGCTGTGAGCCGGTGGCCGCTCCTTTTTGTCGCCCAGCCTGGGGCCACCAAGCCCACAGACTGACTCCTTGGTGCGGGTGCAGCACGGTGCGGCAGGTGGTGCTCCCTCCCCACCCCGCCGCCAGCGCCTCCCACCCCCACCGCGAGGTATCTTTGCTTGCAGAAGCCCCGCCAGCTGAGCGGCTGGCTGTGGGGGGAGGGGAGGCCTGCAAAAAGATTTTTCTTAAAGGTGCGATTATAAATATACCCCGTGGATCGCGATTTCAAACAAACTTGTCAATCTGGGCTGCAGCTAAAGGCGATGGAGGCAGCTTTGCTTGTATTTCGGGTGGTGTGACTCATGAGCATTACTTGTCTCCCCCAGGGAAGCAGCCGGCCCACCCACAAGTCGCTGCCGCTCCGGCACCGCTGGGATAAAACCGACCAACTCCCAAACCCCTGCCCAAGGACTCCCCTCCTCCTGCCCCTTGTTAATGAGGACTCCCTGCCCCTCAGGGAATCTTCCCTTCATTCAGTCACCCTCGCCTTGCCCCTAGGCCTGATCCCGGCCACCTCTGCCCTCTCCCCACAACCCAAGTGCTCTGGCATCTTGCTGCTGCAGGGATGGGGGCTGGGTGCACGCGGGGCACACGTGTATGGGGGAGCATGCTCAGTGCTGGGGTGCACCCACGTGCGCCCTGCGCCTCCGCTTCCTGTCCCCCCACCTACGCCGTCTCCGTGTGAAGTCTAGGAAGAAAGGCCACCGTAAGAAAAGGTCCCTGTATGTTGTGTGCACACGCCTTGGACACACAAAGCTGCAGTGGCCCAGAAACACCGTGGAGGCACACAAGGCGAATGCAGAGTGGATATTACGGCACACAGGCACAGTGGTCACTCCTCGGGAGGTCTTTAAAAACTGCCCAGATTCTTTTCCCTCGGGTTGGAAGCATGGATGAGGTATAGATGTATTTTTAGCTGGGAGGCAGGGGAACACCTGGGCGTCCATATTGTTGGCGTTGTGCGTAATCGGCAAGGGTGTGACCACACGCACACCTGGACACGCAGATGAGGATACACGGGGGACCAGGTCTCACACCTCACCTCGGCCAGACATAGGCGGGTACCACAAACCACAGCCCTTTGACGAGGAAGGGGGCCCGGGCCTCCGGCTCCTTACTCTCTTCCCTGCTCCCCAAGGGTCACTGTCCCCGGGCCTGAGCCACCTGGGCCACCCTCCACCTGGAAAGCGAAGGGGATGGGGCTGTGAGGGTAACTAACACTGCCGCGGGGCCGGGGAGCGCGGGAGCCGAGGCCAGGGCCCCAGGCGACACCGCCCTCTCGGGCCTGCCTAGCCGTGGCCGCGGCCCCTTTAAGCCCCCCCGCCCCCTCCCGCCCCCTCCCGCCCCCTCCCGCCCGCGCTCCCAGCTTCCTTTCTCCGGGAGGCGCGGCCCGCAGGGCCGGGCGGCGGGGCGGGTGTGCGGGCTGCCCCTCCCCCGGTGGGCAGGGCCTGC
The DNA here is from genome assembly GCA_028534135.1 of Potos flavus. Lineage (NCBI taxonomy): Eukaryota > Metazoa > Chordata > Mammalia > Carnivora > Procyonidae > Potos > Potos flavus. Next base: position 37,633,850 of record CM052891.1, on the reverse strand, counting down.
GCGGCTTCCTGCAGGAGCGGCCCGGAGCCGCGCAGGGGGCGGAGAGAGCGAGCGGCGAGCGGCGGCGGGGCGGCGCGGGGCGGCGCGGGGCGGAGGGCGCCGGAGGGCGAGCGGGCAGGCGGGCACGGCGGGTTCCGGGCCAGCCCCGGGGGCGGACGGTTGGCCGGGCGCGCGGAGCCTAGCCGGGGCCTTGCCGGAGCCGGGCCAGGCAGCAGGGGCCGCCGCCGCCCGGGCCCGCCGCCCGCGCCCCCCACGCTGGCCCAGAGGGCTGCGGCCGCGTCGCCGCTGAGGATGTCCCGGAAGGGGCCGCGGGCGGAGGTGTGTGCGGACTGCAGCGCCCCGGGTAAGCGGGGCCGGGCCGGGGGCGGGACCGTGCGGCGAGGCCGCCGGGCGGGCGCCGGGGCCTGGCGGGAGCGCCGTGCGGGGCCGGAGGGCGGGGCGGGGCCGGGGGGCTGGGGCCTCGGGCCTCGGCCCCCGCCCGGGCCACTGCGGAGCCGCGTCCTTGGCGAGAGGGCCAGCTGGGGGGCCACGGTTCGCTCGCGTCCGTGGACGAGCGAGGAAGGACATTCCCGGCGCCACCTCCCACCCCTCAGTCTGAGGGAGGCAGGCAGCTAGCTGCCCCCCCCCCCTTCTGTCTCTGTATCCCGACGGAAGCGCCAGCCTGGGGTGGCAGGAGGGCTGTGGCGGAGGCCAGCAAGGTTTAGGAGGTGGGGGCGAGTGTGGTTTTGTGTCATCTCAGTGCCACCCCCGCGTCTTGCACCTGCTGCTCGCATGGTCTGCGGGCCCGCTGAGGTGGCGGAGGTCAAGGGGCAGAGAGCTGGGCAGATGGGCCAGGGGAGGCCTGGATAGTGTTTCCTCGTGAGCAGAGGAGGGGGTAGCTGCTCCGGGGACTCCCTGCTCCTGGTTCCCAAGGCTGGGGCTCCTTGCAGGGCCTGTCGTGAAGGGCCAGTACAGCCTGGGCATCTTCCTCGGAGGCGTTCCCAGGCTGCCTGGTGACTGGGAGCAACGAGACTCAGCTGTCCCTGTGCCCCCTGAAGGCCTGCTTGGGAAAGTGGGCTGAGCATTGTCCCAGCTTGGGCACAGACCCCTCCTGCCCCTGTAGCCAGAAATGGGTAGGAAGCAGTACCCCTGGGTGCCTCCATTCCCAGGATGGGGCCTGGCTTCCTGGCTGTATTTACTGTGGTGTTTCCCTTCTTCCCAGCGCGGTCAGGTCCAGGCTGATGTGAAACCCCCCTGAGCTGCTGAGGAAGTGAGGAGCAGTGACCTGAGAGGCTGCTCCCTTTTGTTGTGGGAGGACACTGCCAGTGACGGGGCTCAGCAGCTGGCCTGGGGAAGGACGCTCTGGCTCTTGTCCATCCTCTTTAAAAAAGAAGCTATCTCCGTGGGAGACCTCTGGGCAGGCTCAGGGTGTCTGTGAACTCCAGGGGGACTAAGGGCACAATTAAGTGAGAGTGGGAAGTGCTGTTCCATGGGCTGGTAACTTCCAGCACCCTTTGGACAGGCCCAAGACCCCAACAGGTTGAGAACCACAGATACCCTGGTGTTCTAGCTTGGGGAATGTTGGGTAACTGTGGGTGCCTGGCAGAGGCAGGGTACTCTGGGTGGCTGTGACCCTGGGGCTCCTCTCGGGGCATGTCACGGTCTGGAGGGCCCTGAAGAAGCTAGAGGAGCCGGAGACTGTGATCTCCTTCCCCCAGCTGCAGGCAGGTCTGGGGATGGAAAGGCTAAGATGAGAGCTTGCCTTCTCTGTGTGTCCCAGGCTGTCCAGTACCTCCGGCGTGGGGGGGGGGGGGGTGTCCAGAAGGACTGGAAGGAGGGTGCTTAGCAGACACTCATCCTAGCCACTCACTATGACTCATGTGGCAAGACTTTCCTCACTCTGGACCTCAGTTTCCTCAATTGTGAGGCAAAGAAGTTGGGGTAGAAATGGTTTTTGAAGACCATCCCATCTTCAGGTCTGTGCTTCTGATGCTCAGCTAAAGGGCCATAGGGCAGAATCAGCAAGGCAGCTGTCCTTTTCCCACCGCATTTGACTGTTTGAAGCCTCTGGATGCCGAGTGGGTTCCGGAAGGAGTGGTGTGTATCCGATGTCTTGGACTGCTCGGTTCCGGTCAGCAGTCATTGTCCCACAGAGGCACTGGTGCGCCAGGTAGCTCCTTCCCCCCGATCCAGGACGCAGGTCAGGAAGAGGCAGGGGGTGAGGATGGAGAGGTAGGCAGGGTGCTGACAAAGTCTGGCCCCTCACCCTACCCCAGCGCCTGCCATGGTGTCTGGCACATGGCAGGCTCTCCCTGAGTGTTTGGGCGCTTGTCAGGAGCCCAGCTGGCTACTTGGGGCTACCCCACTGCCCCACAGTCCAACGCGAGGAGTGGCGCACTCAGTCTGGGAACCGGAGCAGCACAGGTGCGAGGCTTGAGGTAGTCAGCAGATGGGACCCCACTGGCGTCTGCCTCCCACCCAGTCATACGCTTCTCTCGCTGTGAAAGAGCTTCCAGCTCTCGGAGTGGGGCCGTGGCCTTTCGTGGCTGGTTAATGTGGGGAGGCCGGAGCGGTCAAAGGTGAGGTCCGGGCTGACCACAGAGGTCCTCGTCCTCCCTCCGTTTCCAGGCCCGGGCGTACAGGTGACAGGTGTGTTTTGTAAGGCGGCTGGACGTGCCATGACTGCTGTAGCTGCTGGTGGCCCCTCGCCAGGTGCCTCATGTGTACCTGCCTGCTGTGGGAGTCCAAGGGAGGGGCAGGAGTCCAGGAACCCCGGAGAATGTGATCTCCCCGCTTCCTTCCCTTCCACCTGCTCTGCCCCACGGTCCCGGCCTAGCCTGCGGGCCTGCTCCTCATCCCATGGGTCTCCATCTCAACTCTCTCACCTTGGCAGCCCAGGTCACAGGAGCGAAGACCTCGGGGTGCCTGTCCTGCAGGGACTTGGCTGAGCAAGGACACTACCAGCTAGGGACATTCGGAAACCCTCAGGCTCGTGTGGATTGCGGGGTGGATGGGGGGCTTTCTTCCTCTTTTATTGAGGTTGAAGTTGCGTACAGCAGAGTTCGTGCACCTTACTGTTTAGCCCGATGAGTTTTTACCGTCTGTACACCCTTGTAACCACCACTCCGGTCAAGAGGCAGAGCATTTCTATCGCTCTCTGGGCCTTTCTTCTGCCCCCTCCCAGTCAGCACCCCCCAGAGGTAACCGCCATCCTGACCTTTATCCCCATGGATTACTCTTGCCTGCTTTCAAGATGGTGTGCTTCTCCCTCTTGTCTAGGAAGGCTCTGCCCAGGGGACCCTGGCCTTTATAGCAGACCTGTTGCCCCTAGAGGCCAGTCATGGCCTTTGGGTGGTGACGCGAATTCACCTTAGCGGAGGCCTTCATGGTTAACATCATCCCAGGATCCCTCCTACCACTTGCCCACACATTCCAGACCCCCTGTCCTGAGGAGCCCAGGGGGAAGGTTGGCAGGATGCTGAGGAGGTTACGTCCTCGTCTCCTAAACCTGATGCTCCCTGGGGGCGCCGGCCAGCGCCCTTCAGTAGAGCGTGCGACTCTTGATGTCGAGAGTTCAAGCCCTGCATCGGACCAGTGGGCATGAAGCCTACTAAAAACAAAACAAAACACCTCATGTCCCTGTCCTTTCTACCTCAGGTTTGATCTAGGGGGCCTCTTGGGAGCAGGGGTCCCTTAACCTTAAACTACAGTAACCATGTGACTTACAGAAACCCTTCTGGCCTGAGGAACTGGCCTAAGAGGGGCTTCGGGGCTCCGGCTTGAGTAGGCCAAAGGCCCCTTGGGCATTTAAGAAGTAGGTAGTAGGGTTAGGGTGGGCTTTTCATCTGTGTAATGGAGAATTGAACTGGCTCCGGTGTGCCCCCGGCCAGGACAGTGTCCCCTGCTCAACCGTCCTATTTCAGGTCACTGTGGAGGAGAGGTGGGACCCCTCCCCCAGGCTGGGAGAATGCCGAGCAGAGCCTGGGACCCGATTCCCCAAATCCTAATATCTTGGTCGCTGCCGTATTCAGAGGCTCACCATGTCTGGCCTGGCCCTGGACATCTGTGCAGTCCTCTCAGGCCTGGCTTCTCCGGTAGGACTGGGGGCCTGGGGTGGAGGCCTCAGGGCGGCCCAGTTATGATCCTGGCCTGGGCGGCTCCCCACTTACAGGAAACCCCACCATTTCAACAAGAGGAATTTAGGCTGCGTCATTTCCAGCTTCCTGCTGGAGCTGCCGGAGGTGGAGGTGGCTGTCGGGCAGACCCCTCACCCCCGTGGTGCCTGGGAGTCGGGGGAGGGAGCTTTCCGCGGGCCTCACTGGGGTCCCTCCCTGTTTGGGTAAAGCCAGTAGAGTGTCCCAGGACTCCCCCTCTTGGCACAGGCCAAGGGTCCCTGGGATCAACTCCCAGAAAGGTATATGGCAGGCGCCTTGTTGCCCTGTTTTTGGGGGATGCCTAAAGAAGCCCAGACCCAAAGAGCTGACCCCCCTCTTTCGCTTCTTGTTTCCTCCCAGTCCCCGTGGAGGGGATACTTGCTGTAGGCAGAACTCAGGCTGCACCCTGACTCAGTCTCCTTACAATTCTCTTGGGAACTCCTCTGGAAGTCCTCAAGGGGAAGGGTCTGAGAATCGCCTTCTGGTTGGAGAGCCTCTCATTACCCCAAGCCTGTCCCTCCCCTGGGGGGCCCACACCCACTCCTGGACTCCCTGAGGACTGCCAGGCAAAGGCAGAGAGCCAGTCCCCCAATCCCCCCCAAAACAAGGCTTCCTGAGCCTGGGGCGGGGGGCCTGAGGAGAGCACAGTGTCCTGGGAGAGAGGCTCCCTGCCCCCACTCTCTGGAGGCACACAATGGCCGCTTTCTCCCCCATAACCTTTCCACAGCCTGAGCTGTATACAGCTGTCTCCTCCCCCTCTCCCAGGGGGCCCAGGATGGGTGGGATCTCCCCTGCCCTTGAAAAGGACCCCAGGAGCTCCCACCCTGTCCTGGCCCCTCCTTCTCATCTCCAAAGTTTGCTTCTCCCCATGGAGCGGAGAGTGGCTTCCAGCGCCCTTGCCCACTTGGGGGGCTTCCCCCTTAGGGGCAAGAGCAGAGGGAGACCAGTGGATATGAATATGGCTCGGTGTCTGGCATCTCAGTGGCTGGGTCCACAGCCCAGCAATTCCACTCATTAGCTGTGTGACCTTGAGCAAGCGCCCTAACCTCTCTGAGCCGCTGTTTCTCATCGGGAAAGCAAGGACAGCATTTCCTGCCTTGCCTGACAGTGGTGAGAGACGTGGTGTGTACAGGTCCAGCTTGTACGCGGTGGGTAGGCAGCGTTAGTTCCTCCCTATCTGGCCCTAGTTAAGAGGGGCTCCGGCTCAGCCCATCAGTGATGATGGCAGGAGGCTCAGCATGAGGAGGCCTCTTCCCTGCCAAGATGAGGGCGGAGGCAGGAGCCGGTGGATGGTGGGATGGGTCTGGCCAGTGGGCCTGTGGGTCCCACAGAAGCCTGGGTGCAGGAGGCATGTGGCCCTGCCCAGACCCAGGAGTGCCTAGGGCTGTCTGACAGGTGACAAGGGTTGCATCCCCTCAGGGACTCCTGCCCCCGTGGGGGAGGGCTGGGCCAGCTATCTTGTTCCCTGGGAGAGGCTGCAGGACAGGAAGCCATGCCCACTGAGTCGGCCCTGGGGACCCCCCCCCACCCTGTCCCCACCCCCAGACAGGCAGAGATGTGTAGGAAGAGGCACAGCTGTCAGTCACCTGCTGTGCGCCTTTGGGGAAATCCCTCCTACACCTAGCTGGCTTCCTCATCGGTAGGTAACCTGTGTGTCCTGATGGTCCCCAGCTCCCGGGGCTTTGGGGAGCTGAGTGAGGGACCACGTCAGCCAGGCGTGGGCCCAGAGCAGGTGCCCAGGAGACACCAGCCCTGATCTGGCCTTGGCTGACCCCCGCTCCCACCTCCGCAGATCCCGGCTGGGCCTCCATCAGCAGAGGGGTGCTGGTGTGCGACGAGTGCTGCAGCGTGCACCGGAGCCTGGGCCGCCACATCTCCATCGTCAAGCACCTGCGCCACAGCGCCTGGCCTCCCACGCTGCTGCAGGTACGCGGCGGGCGGCCGGGTCCCCGGGCTGCACGTTTCCCCCACGCCTGCGCACCCCGCCCTGGGCTCGGCAGCTCCCGGGGGGCAGCACCCAGCCCATTCTGCTGGCCTGGCAGACAGGAGGTGCTAAGACTGGGGTCTCCCAGGCCGGGGCCCTCTCCCCCTCTCTGATACTTCCTGGCTTGGCCACGTAGCACCGATCAGCTCACTTAACTTCTCTGAGCCTTGGCACGCTTGCCGGGCGACCTGAAGCACTACACGGACCCACGTGCTCGGGCGGCCTGACTGGGTGGGGTGGCAGCGTGCTGGCGGCAGGCACATGGGAGGCCCCCCCAGTCCCGTCTCCGCCAGGCTGGCTGTGGCCAGCGCATGGCAGTGTCTCCCCCGGTAGCCGGTGCTCAGCAGGCCCTGGCACTTGGCGCCTCTTCCCTGCAGATGGTGCACACGCTCGCCAGCAACGGGGCCAACTCCATCTGGGAGCATTCCCTGCTGGACCCCGCGCAAGTGCAGAGTGGCCGGCGCAAAGCCAACCCCCAGGACAAAGTCCAGTGAGTCGGGCTGGAGGGCTGGTGGCGGGGGCCGCGCGGCCTGGGACGCGGATCCGAGGGGTGGCCGGGTGACTAGCCTCTCCCGCTCTCCTCCCCACCGCGCCCCGTGTGCCCGCCCAGCCCCATCAAGTCAGAGTTCATCAGGGCCAAGTACCAGATGCTGGCGTTCGTGCACAAGCTTCCTTGCCGGGACGACGACGGGGTCACTGCCAAAGACCTCAGCAAGGTTGGAGGGGCCCCGCGGGGGACGGGCGGGCCTCCTCTCTTGTCATCCGCGACACCCTGAGGGCCCGCTCCGTCGTCACCACCAAGCCCGAGGCCCCAGAGGCGTTGGGGTCAGGCAAGAAGAGTGGGCACAGCCGGGGGACGAGACTGCCTGGTCAGGCAGCCCGCGGCCAAGGCCCCTCAGCTCCTCCGTGGACACCCCAGGGCTAAACCGCCCCCAGCTGCCATCCAAAAGCTGGGAGAACTTGGGGCCGTTTTTTAGCCACTCCGAGCCTCAGTTTGCTCCTCTGTAAAATAGGAAAGAAATCCCAGCGCCTCCGTCTCCGTGAGAGACAACGTCTGTGTCCGGCAGAGCTCACGGCACAGGTGGATGGTGACTGATAGCCGGGCGGTCCTCTGTTGTCCCTGACAGCCCGACTCCACCTGGGCCCCCGGGAGCTGGTGGGAGGCCCAGCAGCTGCCTCACGTGGTGCAGCTGGAGGAGGGGAGGGGCTGCATGCGCACGTTTGCTGCACACTCTGCTCCCTTCGCAGCAACTGCACTCGAGCGTGCGGACGGGCAACTTGGAGACGTGTCTGCGCCTGCTGTCCCTGGGCGCCCAGGCCAACTTCTTCCATCCAGAGAAGGGCACCACACCTCTGCACGTGGCTGCCAAGGCGGGCCAGACCCTGCAGGCCGAGCTGCTTGTAGTGTATGGGGCTGATCCCGGCTCCCCCGATGTCAATGGCCGCACACCCATCGACTACGCCAGGTGAGGGCCAGGCGGTGGGTGAGGCTGCGGCGGGTGGGCGTGGTGGACGGCCGCTGCAGGGCTGAGGCATGCCCCCTCCCCACAGGCAGGCGGGGCACCATGAGCTGGCGGAAAGGCTAGTCGAGTGCCAGTATGAGCTCACTGACCGGTTGGCCTTCTATCTCTGTGGACGCAAGCCGGGTGAGCGGAGCTCGGGGCGGGTCTGGCTGGGCCAGGCAGGTGGGACCCAGACACACCCCAGCAGCAGGTGCCATGGTGACAAAGCCGGCTGGGGAACAGTGTTGCTAGGCAACTGGCTCCTGCGAAATTGATGCAGGCTCTGGGCTCCAGCACGCTGGGATGGGGAGTGGGGGTGGGCCTAACTTCAGTCCGCTCCCAGGGCGCTTGGGGGTGGCCTGCCCTCCTCCCTGTGCCCTGACACTTCTGGGTGCCACACCCCGATCATGGCTGTGAGGTGGGCTCCCAGCTGCGAACGCCGCCCTGCACCAGTGACTTGGCATTTTTATTTTTGTTCAGATCACAAGAATGGGCATTACATCATCCCGCAGATGGCTGACAGGTGAGTGCCCACCTGATGCCCCTTCCCAGAGGCTGTTGTTGGGTGTCATGCGGGTGCCTGGGCCGCAGAGCCTCCACCCTTCCCTCTCCCCGGGCTTTAGGGTCCCCCACCCTCGGGGGGCTGGCAGTAGAAGCATTTCTGTCTAGTCCTCAGTCCTCGATGCTGGGCCCCAAGGCAGGTGACAACTGCCAGCTCGGTGCGTGGCCAGCGCCTGAGCCCCACGGCTGTCCCGCGCAGGCTTGAGTACCAGCAGCACCTGCGCTGGTGGATTGCTGCCCTATGCTTCCAGTGGCACACGCCCCACTGGAGAATCTTTAGACAAGTGAAAAGATGGTGGGCTCCAGGGATCTGTCTCCCTTTGGGACTACTGACCAGGCCTCTGTGGCGTGCTCAGAAATTGTGCGGGGCTGAGGGGTGGGGCAGAGCACCACTGAGGTGTTTGCCTGTGATCTGCAAAGCCTCAGGCGCCTAGGCTGTGGGGGACCCTCGCTCGGCTCACAAGATGGTTGCTGGCGCCACCTGGTGGCCACCTGTGCTGGCCAAGCCTTGCCAAGCTTTGCCTGCTGGCTGGGATCTCAGAGAGGAGGCTCCCTCCCTCTCCAGTGGCCGGCGTGGGCGGACGGGGATGGTCGGGCCTAGGCACCTTGGATCCTTGAACCCAGACTTCGTCTGCTCTGAGACCTCAAGACTCCCTCCTACTCCTCTGGTCTTACTCTGCCTGGTGTGTGTACCTGCATGCTTCTGGTGTGTGTTACAAACACATCTGGGCGTGTACTCGGGGTAATAGTGACCGAGCACCTTCCCGGTGCCCCGAGACACAGGTGACTCAGACATGATCTCTGCCCTTAAGGAGCTTACAGACTAGAGAGGGAGGCTGCCTAGTCAGCTCTAGTTCAGTTGGGGGGGCGGGCAGCGAGAGAAGTAATGGCAGAGACGGTATAAAGGAGCAAAGCTGTGCTGGGCACCGCGGGCAGTCAGGGCGGCCGGAGCACCGTGTAAGGAGCAGGGAATCCCAGGAGCGGGACTGGAATAGAGACAGGCGAGAGAACGGCCCGTCCTGTGAGCCCCAGCGAGAGGAGACAGTGTGTGGAGTCAGCTCTGCCGTGTGTTGGCTGTTTGACTTCAGGCAGGCTACTTGATCTCTCTGAGTCTTAGTTACCCCTGGAAGTGAGGGCAGCAGTGCCTGCCTTCTCGGGGCTGTTGAGAGCGTTAAGTGAAATGATGCGTATGATGCGCCAAGCACAGAGCGTATTTTTTAAGTGAGCTTTTTGTTGGAGTGCGGCCGAAGTACGCTATATGTATCTTTGGTCATTGAGTTGTTTTGAGGTCGGGGTGTGGGGGAGTGTGGCCCGACGTGTCCAAAAGATCCCCCTGGCTGCTAGCTGGAAACAGGGATTGTAGGGACAAGCCCGGAAGTGGGAAGGTGGGTGAAGAAGCTGATGCAAAGGCCCGGGGATAAGGGACTGATGGTGGAACCCGGGGAAAGCTCCCCCGGGGCTTGAGGGTGAGGGGATTTCTGGTGCCCCCCCCTCACCGGGAGCAGACGCTGGTGTGGGTGAGTGGGGCTCGGAGGGAGAGAGCAGGCGGGTGTAGGAGCAGGTTGGGGTGCGGGGGAAGACAAGTTCCGTGGTGTCCATGAGTGTGAGCCTGCCGTGGGAAGGGACGGGCCCCCCTGCTCGCGGTAATTGCTGCCTCTGTCCTGTTCTTTCCTCTGCTGCCTCTCTCTGGACTTAGATCTCGGCAAAAGTGCATGTCTCAGAGGTATACAGTGCCTGCCGCGGGGGCAGGCTCTGGAGGTTGGGGTGGCGGCGGGACGGGGTGGGGGCCTTGATGTGCAGCATCTGGGCTGTCGTCTTCCTGGGATCCCTGCATGTTTGGAAGTCACCGGCAGGGGCCTGGCCACCTCTCATGTCTGCCCGTTCCCGTCTCCCTCCTTCATCCACAGCCTAGACCTGTCCGAGTTGGCCAAAGCTGCCAAGAAGAAGCTGCAGGCGGTGAGTCCCCTCGGACAGGCTCTAATATTTGGAGCTGTCCCCATCTCTGACCCTTGACCCCTGCCCCCTTCCTCTGACCTGGTACCCTTTTTCTTTTTTTTTTTTTTTTTCCTGGTACCCTTATTCAAGTCTTGGGCCTGCCCATCACTCTAGCCTTCCTGGCTCCCTCCCCACCACCTCCCTGGCTTTTGTCCTTGACCCTGGCTCTGCCCTCTGCGGGCTGCAGGGCCCTGGCTCCACCTCTGACCTCTGAGGGCACTGACTGTTCTGATCCAGTCTCCCTCCTGTCCTCTCCCACCGAGGAGCTTGACAGAGAGACCCCTGCCCCAGTTTCCAGTTCTGAGACTGTGGGGGTTGGGCAGCGCATGGGACACAAGCCATTTCCCACATCTTAGGGCCTCCTGCTTGAGCTCGCCTTGTCAGCGCTGGGGACCAACTGATCTGACAAAGCCTCGGTCCCCCTCTTTGCCTCTAGCTCAGCAACCGGCTTTTTGAGGAACTTGCCATGGATGTGTACGACGAGGTGGACAGAAGAGAAAATGACGCCGGTGAGCCAAGAGGGCACCTGACGTCACGGGTGGACGAGATGAGGGTACCTGCCCACCTGCTGGGGAAGGGCAGGGCCCTGCCATGGCTCTCTGGTCCTTTTGCGGGGACAGAGAGGGGCTGCCTGGGGTGGGTCTGCTCAGCAGAGCCGCCCTCGCTGTGAGTGGGCTGGGCAGCCTCCCTCCCCGGGCCGGCAGCCCGTTGCTCCGCCCCCACCTCTGGACTGGGGCTCATCTCGGCTCTGGCTGCCTCCCACTTTGGCTCGCTCCCCAGTCCCACTCCGCCCCCCCCACACCACTCCTTCCTGGCCACAGCCAGATTCCAGCCCAAACTCTGGGCTGGGCCTGGCAAGGAGTCATCGCCTTGTTCTGCTCGTCATCGGCCTAGCCGGCCTCGCCCAGCCTTGCCCGGACCGGGCCCTGCTTCCGTGGTCTGAAGCCCACCCCTGTTTTGCACACCAGCACTTGGTGGGCGTGGGGAGCGAGAGGAAGACTTCGCTCAGCACTTCCTCCCCTCCGCCCCGAGGGCCTGCCCCCCCCCCACGCTCTGGCCAATTTGCTCCCTGCCCCTCCCCCCCAGTGTGGCTGGCTACCCAAAACCACAGCACCCTGGTGACCGAGCGCAGTGCTGTCCCCTTCCTGCCTGTGAACCCCGAGTACTCAGCCACACGGAATCAGGTGAGGGGGCCGGGTGGGGGGTCTGGGGCGGTCTCCTCCCCCCGGGAGTCGCCAGCTCTGCCCTCGCTCAGCAGCCGCCTCCTGGGCCTGCTCTCCTCCCCTGGCCTAGGCCTCCCTTGGGGCTCTGCTGGTGCTGGGCTTTGGAAATGGGGACAAGGCTAAGTAGCCTCTAGTGGGGGGGAATTGCAGCCTCTTCTCAAGCGCTCCCCTGGGCACCCGGAAGCTGTGTCATCCCCGACCCCTGCTCTGGCCATGAGCCAGGTAACAGGGGACTCCCTTGCAGCTTGGTTCCCCCTGCCCCATCTGTCACTGGTAAGGGGCCCCGTCCTGCCAGCCGGGTTCTTTCTGCCTTGCAGGGGCGGCAGAAGTTGGCCCGCTTTAACGCCCGAGAGTTTGCCACCCTGATCATAGACATTCTCAGCGAAGCCAAGCGGAGGCAGCAGGGCAAGAGCTTGAGCAGCCCCACAGGTGGGAAGGGCGTGGACAGGGCGGCGGGCAGTGGGCACTTTTCTAGAATATTCTTTCATGGCTCCCTTGTGGGGTGGCATGATGGCAGGGTGGTGCGGCTGGATCCTGAGTGACGGGACTGTGTCCTCAGACAACCTCGAGCTCTCTGCGCGGAGCCAGAGCGACCTCGACGACCAGCACGACTACGACAGTGTGGCCTCGGACGAGGACACGGACCAGGAACCCCTGCGCAGCGCTGGTGCCACTAGGAACAACCGTGCCCGGGTCTGAGCGCTGCCCCACCCCGGGCCTCCAGCGAGGCCCGGCTCTGTCCCCTTAGAGCCCGGGGCTTCGGGGACAAGTGGGCTGGTTACGGCCCTGAGAAGAGCCTTCTGTGGGCATCCAGCTCCTGCCCCTGGGGGCTGATGAGCCTGTGTGTCACTCTGCAGAGCATGGACTCCTCAGACCTCTCCGACGGGGCCGTGACCCTGCAGGAATACCTGGAGCTGAAGAAGGCTCTGGCCAGCTCCGAGGCGAAGGTGCAGCAGCTCATGAAGGTCAACAGCAGCCTGAGCGATGAGCTCCGGAGGCTGCAGAGGGAGGTAAGGGCGGCAGCGCTGGTGGGAGGCGGGGCTCCCAGCATCCTGGGCGGAGGTGGGGGTGCTGCCTGGAGCCCCTGGAGGTTCTGACACCGCCGTGCACTCTCAGATCCATAAACTGCAGGCGGAGAACTTGCAGATCCGGCAGCCACCGGGGCCGGTGCCCGCGGCCCCGCTGCCCAGCGATCGGGCAGAACACACCTCGATGGGGCCTGGCGGGAGTGCCCACCGCAGGGACCGCCAGGCCTTCTCCATGTACGAACCCGGCTCCGCCCTGAAGCCCTTTGGGGGCCCGCCTGGGGACGAGCTCACCACCCGGCTCCAGCCATTCCACAGCACCGTGAGTCGCCCGTTGGCGTCAGGAACCGGGGGAGACAGGGTGGGAGCTGCCGTGGGGCCCTCCGTGATGCCCACTGTGCCATCCCCCAGGAGCTGGAGGACGACGCCATCTATTCACTGCACGTCCCTGCTGGCCTTTACCGGGTGAGCGGGGCCTGGGGCACGTGGGTGCACGTGTGCCGAGCGGTTCCGAGCCCCAGCAGGTGCGGCCTTTGCAGACGAGGGCTGGGCCTGGGGCGGAAAAACTGACTCCAGCCCTCCTGGGTTTCAGATCCGGAAGGGGGTGTCGGCCTCCGCCGTGCCCTTCACTCCCTCCTCCCCGCTCCTGTCGTGCTCCCAGGAAGGAAGCCGCCACACGGTAACGTGCCCATCCCCGGAGCAAGGGACAGGCCGAGTGAGGTGTGCGCGTGGAAAGCGATGGGCTCTGGGGGTCTGGGAATGTGTATGTCACCTACTGCCCCTTCCCCAATCCTCCAGAGCAAGCTTTCCCGCCACGGCAGCGGCGCCGACAGCGACTATGAGAACACGCAAAGTGGGGACCCACTACTTGGGTGAGGCAGCCCCGGGAAGAAGGCTGAGCAGGCCCTGGCGTGTCCGTGAGGGCGTGGGCGGGCGGCCTCACGCCTGCAATGTCGCTCTCTCTCCCTGGCCTCAGACTGGAAGGGAAGAGGTTTCTTGAGTTGGGCAAGGAAGACGACTTCCACCCAGAGTTGGAAAGCCTGGACGGAGACCTCGACCCCGGGCTTCCCAGCACCGAGGATGTCATCCTGAAGACCGAACAGGTCACCAAGAACATTCAGGAATTGTTGCGGGCTGCCCAAGAATTTAAGCACGACAGGTATGGGGGTGGGATGCGGGGCTCCCAGGGGCCCCTGGGTGTTGTGGAGGGGAGGGGGGACCCCGGTGTTCCACGGTCCTGCGAACCCTAATTTTTACCCTTCCCCTCCCCCCAAAGCTTCGTGCCCTGCTCAGAGAAGATCCATTTGGCTGTGACCGAGATGGCCTCTCTCTTCCCCAAGGTACAGGGGCGGGAAAGAGGAGCAGGACTGGGAGGGTCTCTGGGTGGGGCGGCTGCAGGGCACGGGGCCCCTACCTGGGTGCAGACGAGGACACACTGGGCCACGTTCGTGGCTCCTGAAGTCCGAGGCCCAGCCCCCTCCTCCCCTGCAGAGGCCAGCCCTGGAGCCTGTGCGCAGCTCGCTGCGGCTGCTCAACGCCAGCGCCTACCGGCTGCAGAGCGAGTGCCGGAAGACCGTGCCCCCGGAGCCGGGCGCCCCTGTGGACTTCCAGCTGCTGACCCAGCAGGTGATCCAGTGCGCCTACGATATCGCCAAGGCTGCCAAGCAGCTGGTCACCATCACCACCCGAGAAAAGAAGCAGTGACCACTCTCCCTGCACCCTCACCTGCACCCTAGGACCTCGCTGGCCATGGGAGCTGGGCCACTCCAGACACTAACCCCCGCCCCAACAGAGCCGCTGGCGCAAGTGCCCTTAGTGCTGCCGCTCTCCCCTGGCAGCCAGGCGCCCTGGTGCCCGCCCCCCTCAAGCCCCCAAGGATGGGGAGGTGGGGTGGCAGGAGCTTCTGTCCCCCACATTCCATGCACCTCCCCCTGTACATAGCATTCCCCTCCCCCCCCTTTCTAGCGTGCAGGGGCCTGTAAGGCATCACTCCCAGCCCCTAGCCCTCTGGGGCACCCTCAGCCAAGGGTCAGGTGGGGACACTCCAAGTGGGGCCATTCCCCCTCCAGGCATCCCACCCCCATGAGCCAGTTCAGCCCTATCGGGGGCTGAGCGGGGGCATCCCCTCCTTTGTACATAATCTCTGGATGTCCCCCGCCCTGTAGCCACCAGCCCCCCTGCTGCTCTCCTTTAATGCCAAACGGCGCACAGGCCCGAACCTGTGTTCCCAGGGTCCCTAGCAGCAAACACTGGAAACTTTTTTTTTTTCCTCTTCTCTTCCACTCCTTAATTTTAACATTGTGGTAACTGAGTGTCCCTGCGTGCCCGTGTGTGTGTGTGTGTGTGTGCGGGGCGGCAGTGCCGTTCCGGAGGCCTGGCCCATCTGCAGTTCTGGGAGGGGAGAGGGGACCAGAGCAGCAGCACCAGTGTCGGGGGCCAGGGACTGCTGGTAACCAGCTGGGGTCCAACCTATTGCCTCCCCTCATCTGTCTCCCCGACTCCTACTCCTTTCTCTATGAACTTAACACAGACCACTTCCCTGCATCTCGCCTCCCCTCCCTTGTGGAGGGGGGGATGTGCTGGCTGGGGCGGAGAACTGAGCACCTGAGCCTGGGGCTGGCTCCCCGGGGTCCCTGACTCAGCTGAGAGCCCCCTCCCCATAACCTCTGAGAGGCCAGCACCTGCCCTGCAGCATCCGGGTATCTGGAATCTGGGCCGCGGCCTGGGAAGGCTGGAGAGGCAGATGGCCGTGCCCACCGGCTCTCCTCCCTGTCCTGCCTCTGTCCCGGGGGCCAGGCTCTGTGTGGTGGCGGGTGGGCTGCCAAGACGTGTGTCATGTACATTTGTATCAAAAATAAATAAGTGACCATGTGCTGTTGTTGATGCTTGAGAATTGGGGTGGGGGACTGGGGAGGTGGCAGACAAGAGAGGGAGAAAGACCAACCTGGTGAGAGCAGGAAGCAAATGAAGACTCCAGCTGCTCCAGACCTGAAACTCAGAATGAAAACCCTTGTGTTCTAGAAAAGGAGCTGGGAAATGTTTCCATAACTACCACCACTTCCCCACCCTGGTAGCAGGTTGGGTTCTATCAGGCTCCTAAAACTTTGGCTAGGGCCAGGTGGGCAGGAGGCGGTGGGGGGGCGGGGGGGAGGAGAGGATGGGGAGAAAGGGGGGGTGCAGCCCTGTACCTAACCTGCTGTTGCAAACGCCCACTTCAAACAAAACCTAAATGGCCTCGGCCAGCGTCCTGGGTGGAAGTGTGTGTGTGGCAGACGCACAAGTTCAACCCCAGACTCTACCAAAATAATTTAATTAGAAACACAGGCAAGGGAGGCCGAAAGGGCCCCTTTCCTCACCGGAGAAGCAGACCGCACCACAGGGATGAGCCCCTTCGCAGGGCTGAGGCGGGACTGCTCCGTCTGGCCACCAGGGGGCGGCCCCGCGCAGGGTCCACGTGGCAAAGGTCGCGGCCTCCCAAAGCAAACCCGCCCCGGGCTGCAGGGCTGGGGCAGGTCAGTCGGAGCTGTCCCCATCTGGGCCGCTGTCCGGCGTGGGCGGGAGCAGGGGTCTCCGGCGGGAGCGCTTGACCCGGCGCGGGGGCATCAGCAGCCTCCGCTTGAGCACAGCTACGGGCAGGGTGGGGACCGGTCAGAGCACCGCGGCGAGGCCAGCGCGGGCAAGGGCTGGCCCGGGCGGGTAAGGAGGGTAACCGCTCACCGGCCACGGTGTCCTGGCTGTCGGCCGTGGGCTCCCAGTAGATGCTCTCCCCGCGTCGGAAGTTTCGGTGCAGCCGAGTGCAGAGCGTGGCCAGAGTGAGCAGCACCAACAGGAAGGTCAGGGCCATGGCAGCCCAAGCGGCCTCCTCCGTGCGCGGGGTGGGGCCGCGGGCCACCCGCGGAGGCGCCGCTGCCCGAGGGGCTGGGGAGGCCTCCCCTGGACAGGTGCAGCCTCCGGAGCCACTCTGCCCTTTGGGCACTTGAGCCTCTAGCCTGGAGCTGGCATTGCCTCCAAGCCCCTCAGGCAGCACGGGGGGAGTGGGCATAGATGGCGCCTCAGCCCCGGCACCCCGGGCTGCCAACATGGGCCGCCTGGCCTCGGTGCTCTGCGGGGAAGCAGAGGGGAACCTCGGGCCTGAGGGGGTGGGCCGGAGACCAAGGGCAGCCCGCAGCCCCCGCCTCTTGGCACCCCCGGGAGAGAAGGGCCTGGGCCCTCTAGTTGCCTCCTCCGAACCCGGGGGCCGCCAGCTCCACAGAGTAAAGGTCGAAGCTGGAGCCTGGGGACAGAGACAGCAGTCACCCCTTCCCTGCCCAGGTAACCCAAGGACCCCACCACCAACCAAGCCCAGCACCCCTCACCTGCACACACCCTCTCCAGCACAGCCTCCCTCTACCTGGCCTTGGCACCGAGGACCCAGAGAGCCCATCAGAGCAGAGCCATGCCTTCTCCTTCCTCTGCCTCCGCCGCCGCCTCCTCTTCAGCAGGTGGGCAGCCCGGGCCGGCTCTATCCACGCCATCTCCAGCACCACCCCCCATGCTGCCAGCACCAGGGGCTAGGAGAGGAGAGCGCAGATGAAGGTGGGGAGCAAGCAGGAGGAAGTCCCTGCATTTTCCTTCCCCTGAACACGGGGCTACCGCTTCTGCCGGAGCCAGACAACCACCGTTCCTCAACCACTTACTTACCCGCTCCTGAGTAAGGCTGGAGTCCGCGGCCAGCGAGGGCTGGGCCACACAAACGTGAGCCAGCAGGGCAAGCTGGAGCTTCAGCCAAGGGTGCGTGCAGGGGTGGAAGAGGAAGCGGACATCCTCCGCCTAGAGAAAAAAAGCATGGAGACATCACGCCAGGCCCAGGGCACTCTGAGAATCCCAAGGTCTCCCATCCTGGGGGTGGCCAGATGACACCTTCAGGGCTCAGGAAAGGACAAAGAGCCCTGGGTGCTGGCGAGCATCCCTCCCGCCTCTGAGTGTTCCCCTCACCCCTCGTCCCCATCAGGTGCCACCCCTCGAAGCTCACAGCTTCCATGACAGCAAGCCTGGTTAACGAGGTCAGGCCCCGCTGTTCAGCTGTTAGTTCTCTGCACCTGCAACAATGGCCCCACAGGTCCCCGGTCTAGACTGTAAGCATCCCCCACATGGACACTGGTTTTCTATTTATTGATTCTATCTATATATTCAATCTCCCCCCAACCATCCAAATACAGGGTACTCAGGCAGCAGATGCACGATCCCATGACAAAAACACTTCATCGACTATTAATTATTCTTTGAGCCGACCTGACGCTCAGCACTGTGCCAGATGTTATAGGAGATGCCAAAAGACAACTCCTGGACTCTGCTTGCAGGGAACGTAAAGGAAACTCAGGGCAACAGAACCAATGCAAATGAAAGAGCAATGAATAAAACTCAAAGTGATTAGTGGCTCAATTATAAGAGCTAAGTTGTAAGCATTACATGAATTTGGAGGTGATGATTAAGACTGACATGATCAGGCAAGTTCTCGAGAAAGGTGACTCTCGCCCTGGGCTTCGGAGGTGGATGAGACGGATGGCAGGAGGGCAAGGCGCTGCCCACTTCAGCTTCAGGTCAGGCTAAGCCCGGTGTGGAGAACAAGCAGCAGCAAAGGTAGAGCAGTGGCAATGAGCCTGGAACTCACACGTGTGGTGAGTAGACCAACACAAATGGAGAGGAACCAAAGATTGGGGAGGTCAGATGAGGCTTGTTTAGGCACAGCCTGAAAAGTTGGGGGTGGGGGAGAGGGTGGGGAGAGGGTGGGGAGAGGCATCAGATAAAAAAAGCCACTGAAGGTTTCTGAACAGTGGAATGATTTAATGAAAGGGTGTTTGAGGGAAGGAATCAGGTAGGTGGCATGAGGTTTCTTGGCCTGGAGCTATTACAAGGTTCAAAAAAGAGATGTGGGGCGCCTGGGTGGCTCGGGCATTAAGTATCTGCCTTTGACTCGGGTCATGATCCCAGGGTTCTGGGATCGAGCCCCATATCAGGCTTCTTGCTTGGTGGGAAGCCTGCTTCTCCCTCTCCCACTGCCCCTGCTTGTGTTCCCTCTCTGGCTGTGTCTCTGTCAAATAAGTAAATAAGGGCGCCTGGGTGGCTCAGTGGATTAAAACCTCTGCCTTCGGCTCAGGTCATGATCTGAGAGTCCTGGGATGGAGCACCGCATTGGGCTCTCTGCTCAGCAGGGAGCCTGCTTCCCCTCTTCTGTCCCTGCCTGCCTCTCTGCCTACTTGTGATCTCTATCAAATAAATAAAATCTTAAAAATCAATAAATAAAATCTTTAAAAAAAAAATGGTTTCGGAAGGAAAAACCAAAGGGATAGGGAAGCTATCTGACCACTGGCAATGAAAACAGAGGCGGCCATGCAAGGCAAACCCACGGTTTGGGGACACACTCTACCTCATACAGCTTCCTACTTCCCCCAAGTACCAACACACACAATTCATTTAGGCCTCGGGAATAGGGACATTACTCACATCCCCTCTTAAGAAAACTGGACCCAGAGAAGTCAGGAGACTTCCCACAGTCACACAGCAGAGTGGGGGCATGGGTTGTTTCTTTCTGGTCAGAGTTCCCCGTGCAGCCTCCTGCCTAGGGGCTGACAGCTTTCCTGACACAGCACTGACAGGGCAGAGGCCCATGGCTCCCTGTCCTGGGACTGAGAACACGGTCTCCGTGGGGGAATGGAGCTGGAGAGCAGAAAACGCGGAGCAAGCCTGCTAGGAGCTCGCGGTTTCCCTCCCGCCTCGTACGTACCTGCCATCGGCTCCTCCGCGCGTAAGTCACTCTCGGTGACACCTGTGCACGGAGGGGAACGGAAAAGAGGACGTAGAGCAGCTAGAGGACTCCGTGCGGGGGAGGGGAGGGGACAGCAGGCCCCATACCGCCGGCTGGGAGGGAGACGTTGGCGACTGACAGCCAGAGGAACCGGCAGAGGTCCTCAGAGGGTGACTGTGGAGGGCGCAGGGAGGCCAGAGCGGGGCCGGGCTGCCGCTCCACACCCCTCTCTCCCACCCCCCGCCAGGCTCCTACCTGCGGCGGCAGAGGCCACAGGCCCTCTGGACAACCGGCTCCCGCTTCCTCCTCCGGCTCGGCCACCACCTGTGGGTCCAAGGCCCAGAAGAGCTGGGACACTGGGCTCGGCGTGGGCCCTGCCCTCTCCCTCCCAGGCCCAGCCAGCCGGGGGAGGACTCCTGGCCCCCTCTCCACGCGCCCCTCCTTCCAGGGCGAACTTTCGGCAAAGCGCTTTGAGATCCCAGGCCGAAGCCTGCTCGGGAGCGCGTCGCCTTACCTCGCTGGGACCTAGGAGCCCCGCAAGGGCTGCCAGGAGAAGCAGCTGAGGGGAAGGCGGAGGAGGCGCCATCCCCGCCCGCCCGGGCAGCTGCCCGCCGCCTCGCAAGCCAGGGAGCGCGCGCCCCTGCGTCGCCCCCCGCGCCGCCCTTATGCCCACGTAAACCCCGGACGCGCGCGCGCGCGCCGTCCCGCCCCCACCCCCAGACCGCGCGCCCCGACGCTCCAGACTCGCGCGCCCCCGGCCTCGCCCCACCCCCAAGGCTGCGTGCCACCCTCGCCCCGCCCCCGCCCCAGGCCCCGCCCACAACCGCGGACCTTGCGCGCACGCGTCCTAAACTCGAAGCCGGAAAAGTTTTGTGTAGGAGCCGGGCCCTCAGTGCACCGCGCTGCCAGACCAGCGGGGAATCCCTCTTTCCGCCGCGCTTTGGTCCCAGCGCGTCTCCGCGGCCTGCAGAGCGCAGCTGCCGTGCCTGGGAGGGATCATGGCGCGGGGCGAAGGGCGGGAAATGGGATCCCAGTGGACCAAGTGGCCCCGGAGGGAAGACCGGTACGCTCCTCCGGCAAACCCGCTTCAGACACGTCAGTGTGACCTGCAACTAGAAGAGGGGCAGAATCAAGAAGTCCGAGCTGCGGGAGGAAGAGGGTCCCCGCTCTAGAGCTTCACCTTCAGTCCATCCCACCCGTACCCTCGCAAATAGAGCCCGAACCCAGAGGAGCTTCGAAGGGTCTCGGGCCTCTACCCTCCCCAGGCCCAGAAGTCCCAGGAAGCCGAAGCCGAAGCCGGGCCTGGGGCCGCTTTGCTCCCCCACGCCCGCCTCCGCTCTTGTCGTTTGTTCAACGACGGCCGGTGTGTGCTCAGGGAGGCATTTGTCACCGTGAGGTGGAAGATGCAGGGGGAGGGGGGGTGCCGGCTCGGCTACTCTCCTTCCAGTGCCCTTCTTGGCCCGGCTCAGGATTTTGAGGAAAAACGGGAACTTGGGTGGAGGGTGAAGGCTGAGATGCCCAGCCTCAAACTTCGAAATAGAGCAAAAACGGGTTATTTCGAAATAAAGAAAGAACGCGACTTACAAGGGAGTTACTTACCCATCCCTCCCTCGTCCCCCTGTAATTGCCAGCTACTGAAGTGAAGAGACGGCAACCTACACCCTGCCACCGCCCCATCGCAGAGTGACAGGCATCCCCGAGCAGGGCGCCTGAGTGCATCTTTTCCCCCAGCCTGGGGCTGTTGCTTCTGGGGAAGCCTTTCTCGGGGAGCGGTGTTGAGGATTTCCAACAGCTGAAGCCAGGCTCGTGGGAGCCCCCATGCTCTCGGGGGGATCCGGACGGCGCGCTGATGCAGGCCAGCGAACGAGCAGCCCCCGGCAGCAAACCCGCTGTCGGGCGGGACGCCGGCCCAGCCCGTGCTGGCCGGGAGCCGGACCCCCCGCCCGGCCGGGCTCTAGCGCAGTTGAGGGAGCCCGCGGGGCCGAGACAAACACCGAGGTCAGAGAGCGCGTCCGAGCCTGGGAAGGGAAGAGCGGCTAGTTGCTCCGGCTGCAGCTGCAGCGGCCCCGCGGGAGCCCGAGAGCCCGCGCCCGGTGCTGGGGTTTATTCACTTCTCCCTTTTGCTACTTCTCAGCTGCCCTGAGGGCGCAGCGACTCAGGGTCTCCCCCCGCAGCTATACACCAAGCGGGGCCGAGGAGAGGGGTCGGCGGGGACTCTGATGCTTATCCCCGTGCCCCGATTCTCGGTCTCCGAGTGTCCCCACTCCTCGGCTCGCTGCCCTCCCCGCTCCCTTCCGGCTCGCTGGCGCGTCCTCGCTCCCTTTTGGTGGCCTAGGCTTCTTTCACCTTCTGCTCCGGCTTGTCGCAATCGCTGTACAAAGGGCCTGGAGCGGGATTGGGGGGCGGGCGAGGGGAGCCGGGCCCGAACTGGCTGCCTCGGCGGGGCCACGGCCAATCCGGAGCGCCCACCGCCCACCCCCGCCCCCGCCCCCGCGCAGGAGAGCCCTAGGCAGCCGCCCGCGGCCGGGCGGAGCCGCCCGCAGAGTGGGGAGCTTGCCGAGGGGACGGCTCCGCCGCCTGCCACCCTCCACCCGCCGGGGGCTCTGCTACCTCGCCATGCCGCCGTGGGGCGCCGCCCTCGCCCTGCTCGTGGCCGCGCTCGCCCTGCTTGGCTTGCTGGCCCCGCGGCTGCGGCGCGCCGTCGGAGCGAGGACTCTGCCGGGGGCCGGCGGCCAGGACCACGAGGGGGAGGCGGACGGCGGAGGCGCCGCGGACCAGTTCAGCGACGGGCGGGAGCCGCTGCCCGGCGGGTGCAGGCTCATCTGTAAGCCGTCGGCGCTGGCCCAGTGCCTGCTGAGCGCCTTGCGACGCTCGGCAGCGCTGGAGCCGCGCCCGCGCTCCTGGCTCTGCGGGCCCCACCTGCAGACCCTCTGCCACTTCGTGCTGCCCGTGGGGCCGGGGCCTGAGCTGGCCCGGGAGTACCTGCAGTTAGCGGACGACGGGCTGGTGGCCCTGGACTGGGTCGTGGGACCTTGTCCCCGGGGCCGGCGGGTCACCAGCGCCGGGGGCCTTCCCGCGGTGCTGCTGGTGATCCCCAATGCATGGGGCCGCCTCACTCGCAACGTGCTCGGCCTCTGCCTGCTCGCCCTGGAGCGCGGCTACTACCCGGTCATCTTTCACCGCCGCGGCCACCACGGCTGCCCGCTGGTCAGCCCCCGGCTGCAGCCTTTCGGGGACCCGTCCGACCTCAAGGAGGCGGTCACTTACATCCGCTTCCGACACCCGGCGGCCCCTCTGTTCGCGGTGAGCGAGGGCTCGGGCTCTGCGCTCCTGCTGTCCTACCTGGGCGAGTGCGGCTCGTCCAGCTATGTGACCGGCGCCGCCTGCATCTCGCCGGTGCTGCGCTGCCGCGAGTGGTTTGAGGCCGGCCTGCCCTGGCCCTACGAGCGGGGCTTCCTGCTCCTCCAGAAGATGGCCCTCAGCAGGTGGGTAACGGAGGCCATAGACCGGCACGGGGGCGGGGGGGGGGGGTGTTCTTGGGCAACTTGGGCAAAGTTCTCCTCACACACTTTCCGAAGCTGCTCAAACCCTCTAGACAGAGCCAGGGAAACAGGTTTAAAAGCCATGGGCGGACTCAACATCATTATGCTAGAACAGGGACACCTGCCCTGGGGCCCCAGGGTGTCCTAGCAACTGAGCACCTACCGCCCCACCTGTAAGCGGAGGCAGCGGCAGACGTTTACCACTTAACCCACAGCTTGTCTAATCAGCAAAGAGGGTTCTGGAAGCAATTCCGACTGATTGCTCAGAACGTTTCTTTATTAGTGTCAGCGCCTAGAGGTGACAGCAATCAGAAATTTAGTGGCATGCAATTTATTAACATTCTCTGAATTTGCATATTCCTCGATATGGATCCAAAAATGTGAAGAATATGTCAACATACTTTTTAAAAAAAATCTCCAAAAAGAGCAGTCCACCCTTAGGGTGACGGGTGAGGCTTTGGCACTGAAGAGGCCGAGCGACAGTCCCACAGCAAATGACCAGGCCTCAGCTTGCACTGCTGCCTTCCTAGGAGGGGGCAAAATGGGGTCAAAGACATTCAAGCAGAAAGTGTGGTGTGGCAGAAAGACCCGGGATGGGCAGGCAGACTCACTTTGGTTCAAATCCTAGCACTGGGTAGGTGCTCAAAAAGTGGTGGCAATGGTGATTTCTTTCTCTCCTTGCCCCATTTTGTTCTGAGAAGGTCAAACCCTGAGCTCAACAATGGCCCCAAGTGCTGTCATGGCAGCCCAGAACTTCTGAGCCTTCCGAGGCCAGGTGTTCGAGTTTGGCTTGATTGCCAGTTTCCATCCCCAAATAACAACCACCCTCCCCCCACCCAGTGCTGAGTCGAGGCACCTGCTGGAGGATAAGGTGAGGGAAGTGGAGAGGAAATCTGGGCCTTTAGGGTCTGCCCTGCCCATGGAAGTTTGGGATGGAAGACTCAGGGTAAGCCTCTTTGAATGTTTGCTGGAGACACACATCCAGATTGAACTGGCTATGTCTGGATTGATCCACCCAAAGCACTGAGCTGCCCATCCCGGCTTCCTCGTCAGGGTGCCAGGCTCTCTCCCTGGAGGAGGAAACAGCAGAAATGCTCCTCTTCCCTGGAGCAGTGGCTCTCAGGCTACCCGGTGGGACCTTACCCTGTAAAGTAATTATACTCGTGGCCGCTTCCTCTGCTGCTCAGCCCTTTCTGGCATAGCTACCTGTACCACTGCTCACGGTTTGCCTTTATCTGGACAGCATGTTAGCTTGTCAGAAATAGACCAATATAACCCGAAGTAAAATGTTACCAGTGGGGGGGGATGTCACCTGCTGGTTTGGCTAGTCTGAGCCAGGGAGTTCTAGGAGGGGTTCAGGAGGTGAGGGTTCAGAGCAGGTTGCCTCCAGAGGGTCAGGAGGAAAGCTGTCACAATGGATCAGCGGCTGTGAAGTCGTTTGCTGGCCCCAGGGTGAGGCAGGCTAACGCCATGAATGTAGGCCTGGTAAGAGCTGTGACATAGGCACGAGGGGAGAAATGCCCTGGATGCCCGCCCATGTTGCCAGACCTTTCCATGTCCTGAGAGAACCCAAGTATCTGCACGTTATGTGAAATCTCCTGGTTTTCAATGATGACAATGGGGCGCCTGGCCCGCTCAGTCCGTAGAACATGTGACTCTTGATCTCAGGGTTGTGAGTTCGAGTCCTCCGTTGGGCATAGAGTTCACTTAATAAAATCTTTAAATGATGATAATGAAATGGAAGTTTAAAAAAGTGTCATACGGCCAAAGGATGCCTCTGGGGCCAGAATCTGGTCTGCGGCCTGTCCCTCTGGCACTCCTGCTGTCAATCGTTTTCTCATGCTTCCCTCTCTTTCCTACCTTCCCTGTCCCTTGTCGTGCACCCAGGTACGCCTCGGCCCTGCAGGACACCGTGGACACCCACAGACTGTTCCAGAGCCGCTCCCTGCGAGAGTTTGAGGAGACCCTCTTCTGCCACACCAAGAGTTTCCCCATCAGCTGGGACACCTACTGGGACCACAACGACCCCCTCCGGGATGTGGACGAGGCCGCCGTGCCCGTGTTGTGTATCTCCAGCACCGACGACCCCGTGTGCGGGCCGCCGGACCACTTTCTGCCCACGGAACTCTTCCACAGCAACCCCTACTTCTTCCTCCTGCTCAGTCACCACGGAGGCCACTGTGGCTTCCTGCGCCAGGAGCCCTTGCCAGCCTGGAGCCACGAGGTCATCTTGGAGTACTTCCGGGCCCTGACTGAGTTCTTCCGAACGGAAGAGAGGATGAAAGGGCTGAGCAGGCACCGGGCTTCGTTCCTCGGGGGCCGGCGTCGCTGGGGGACCCTGCAGAAGAGGGAGGCCTCTCCCTCTTCCAACCTGGAGGAGATCTTTAGCTGGAAGCGATCATATACGAGGTGAGAGCCGGCCCAAGAACGGAGCGGGGCATGCAGAGTCCTGAAACGGCCGTGAGGACGGAAGGTGGCCTGCGGTTCGAGGCCTTTGCGGCTGATTCAGCCCCCTCTCTCTCAGACTGGTCTGCGGAAAGAGAAGGAACTTCTAGCTAGCTGGTGCTCACTTTGCCCTGAGAACACTCCTGCCCCAGGCTTTGCTCAACACCTTCCAGCTCTTCCTGGTCCGAGGCTGGGCTGTCACTGTCACGCTCTCCCGTCACCGACCTCATAAGCCAAAGAATAGCACCCTTTGAGTCTATGGACTCAGGAGAAAAATGCTCTGTCATTGGCAAGGGCTCTAGAGAAAATGGGTATATGTGCGTCATTGGGAAGCTCTGTCTCACATAAATAATCAGCTCTCTGACCCTGATTCTCGAGCTGGAGCCACTCAGTGTCGTGAGGACAGGATGTTTGTGTCTCAGTCCCACTTCCCTCCTTTGGTTCTGTGGCTGTGGCACTGCGCTGACTTCAGAGCCGCGGGGCTGCGTCAGTCTTGCGTGAGTGTGGGAGAGGCGGCCGAGGCAGCAAGTGCAGCGCTGAGACCGGGCCGGTGAGGACGACGAGGGACAGAGAGCGTGTGTCTGTCATCTGGAAGGCTGAGGTCCCGTCTTCCAGACTAGTCCTGCGGGTCTCTGTTGGGCTGACCTGGGGCTTCAGGCTAGGACTTCGAGCCTAGGGAGATCTTCGGGATGATTCTAGGAGGAGGGAGTCCTCGCACACAGGGTCTGCCAGCCTCTGAGGCACGCTGGCTGCTCCCTCTGGTACCATTCCTGGAGATTACTCCAGAAAGTCCCAGCCAGAGCTGTTTTTCTCCTGCGATGCGGGCTTCTAGGTGGTAAAGAGTATAAACCTGCTATCTTTGGTGTTTTCTGGTTTGTTGCCTTCTTTTCTGACACTACTACTAGCTCTTCCTTTCCAGGGCCTGGAGAGACATCTGGGACCAGAGGAAACAAAAGTTCCAAGAGGTTGGCTAGCGCTTGCTCAGTGGTTTATGAATATTTCACATTACTACGCTTTTTCTGCTCAATTTATTCAAAAGGCCATCCGTGTCGATGTAGAAAAAGCTTCTTCCTGGATCTGGCCACTCACTGGCGGATTTCATGGTGTTTGGTTTTATGAGGAATAATGCTGAAGATCAGAGTAAAGCAAAGCATGGTACACATTGATCCCCCACATCCTGGTTTGAATTAGGCCATTAAACAATATCACAGGACATCTAGTTCTATGTGTTGCAATGAGCTTTGTCCTGAAGTTTTAATTTGTCATCAAGAAAGAAGACACCTGTTTTGACAGGACGCTCCCTCCTGGCCTCACAGACAGCAAACCAGTTTTAAAGAGGAGAGATGTTTATCAAAAGCCATGTCCTGTGGCTCGGTACGAGGAATTCCAGGGCCCATAATTTCAGGTTTGGATAATCTTAGTCCCGCTGTGTTCTAGATCAAATAGGAAGAAACCCTGAACTATCCTAGAATCTCACCTGGGATGCAGAGGACACTCAATTATATCTAAGGCGCATTACCCTGTCATGGATCCAGTCACTTCCCTCCTTCCTCATTTCTTGCTCCTCCTCCTCCACATTCCCCATCTGACAGTCTTTCACCCTTTCTGAGCAGAAGTAACGAGGAACTGAAATCTAAAGAAGCCATTCTACTGCTCGTTTACAGCCTCCGCATAGGGCTTGCTGAGGAAGAATTGCTGACGTCTGGCTACCCCCCGACCCCCAGCATCTGGTACAGTAAGGATTTCAGTTCATTAGGGTGCTGCAGCCCCACCCCCATGCAGGACCCCAAGATCAAAATGGAGAGCAGCCCAGTAGGTAATTAACCTGTTGGGGCCCCAAGGGCTGAGCTCTGGATTGTTTCTCTAGGCCCCATACCATGGGACTCTGGTTCTTTAAGGTAATAGCTTTTGGAGAAATTGTGGTGGGTTTTCTTTTCCTTTTTTATAAGCAAGCAAGCCTGCGGGGGTGGGGCGTGGGTATATACATATAACATTTTCTATCAGTGACAGCCCAGGCTTCATTCGTTGCCTTGGACCCACAGCCCTAGGACCTAGACCCTAAGGTATTTCTCCTCTGTGTCCCCTGTGCCCCCGTGCTTATCACCTGTCTCAGGAAGCCACTTCTTTCTCATCTTCCCATCACTGCTTTTTCAGCAAAATTTGCTAAGAATGTGCAGTTCCTGTTCAAGCAGGTTTGGGTGATCCTGACCTTCAGACTAACACTGAAGGCGTCGCCCGTATTCGTTCAGCTTTGGTGAAAAGCTAATCATACAAAACCAGCTGGAAGAACCCCCAGGCACACTATTCTGAGACAATATGTGCCCCTTGAACAAAATCCCAAGTTATTAAGTTTAAGGAAACAAGAAACAAACAACAAAATAAAACTAAGACCACCCAAAGAAGTACCACTGAGTTGGTTTTCCAGGTCTCTTTTAAGAGTCTTAAGCGATCCTCACAGGCCTCATTCACTTGCTTGCCTTCCTTTTGGTCTCTTCATGATTTATAACCACCTTCAAGTGGAAGAGAAACAACAGCCCCCAAAATACAATGGCTTAGAGGAGGTATGATCTCAGAAGTAGATGGAGTCCTCTGTCTCCCCCCCATTGGGTCAGAATGCAGGAAGCAAAGGACTGCCTCAGAAGGCTTCTGATCTCTGAGACCTAAGACTGTGCTTGCTATAACTTAATTCTCTTAGAGAGTATTTTATGTTCTTTATACGTAGGTTTCTAGGGTAGCTTGGCCAGAGATGACAGTATGCAGAACAAAGCACCAAATCCTCACTTTGAGGAGATACCATCTCTGTTTCGAGTGAAGGTATCCTTCCTAAGACTTGAGTACTGTTAAAAAAAAAGAGGCCTTGACACAGGAAGTATCAGCTTGGCTTTATAGACAACCTCAAAATTACCCCAGAGTCAGAAGCTCCTCTCTACTTATCTTCCCACCCAGACCACAGGTCTTTTGTCAGTCAGCCACCCTTGGCAATGCCAAGGTATCTTCCTTTAGAAATGAACTTTAGCATGAATTCCCCTCCCTGCTTAAACAAGCAGGTACAATTGGCCACTTGGGTAGAACTTGGCAACAATGCCAATGAGTATTTGTGATTCTTTAGCAAACCACAAACGATGGCATCAGAAATCTTCCTAGTTCTCACCACTGGCAGAGACAAGATTGAGAAGTTACACACAGGGAGTGCCTGGAGACGGAATGAATACCTCAGGAAGCAGGAATTCCCATGTCACTGATGGGACATGCAAGCTAGACTGCTGTTTGGCACACATCATGGTGTGGACATATGCCAAGAAATAAGGGTGTCCTAAATGAGATTTCTCTTCTTTTTTTTATTAAGTAAGCTCTATGCCAAGAGTCACATACTCTACTGACTGAGCCAGCCAGGCGCCCCAAGGGTGGCCTAGATTAGGTAGGTCTCTTCTCATCTGGGGTGAACCGAAATAATGCGAATGAGCTCGGTGGGTTGTAAAGATCTTTGGTTGGCTTGAGAATCAAGGCGATCACAGACCTGATCCAGATTCTGGGAGCTGAGAGATGACATCAAGATTTTAATGAAAATAGCCTTGCCAAGGTGACCAGAGGATGTTTTAAAATGTCCAGGAAGAACTAAGAGTTTGAAGGAAAAGTGGAATTTCATTAAAACAAAATACACTAACACATCAAAAATAAGTGTCTCTAGCCCCTCCACCTCCAGCCTTCCTGTGCCATGAGGTAATACCCTAGTACTTACCACTAGTGTGGTTGAACAAAAACTGCTCTCCAACTCGTTTGCTTCTGAATAATAAATTGCAGTCTCCCTGCAACAATGGAATGTCATTATTTTTTAAATCTCCGGAAAACAAAGGCACTGTTTGTCTTCTGAAGTCCTCCGTGTACTGAGCCATACGTGCTCACCTACCTGCGGCGTGGGCAGGGCCTCCCCGCACATTCTCTGCTCACCGGCTACAGCTGCACTTCTGCACATCTAGCCTTGTGTCCCTGGACACTAACCAGCGGCAGCCCCGTTTAATCAACAACCAGGCCTCCTGCGCTGGGCTAATAATTTCCCAGCAAGCTCGAAATTCCCTGATCATCGGTGGTACCATATAGAGATATTTTCCACTGAGCAATTAGTAATTTGGGCATTGAATACAGAGTACTGAAGTAGCTTGGAGATGTAGGTTCCAGTTTCTACTTTATCTGTGACTTGTGTGACTTTGGGAAAGTTATTTTACAAGTTGTTCCATATGAAAAGACCAAGACTATAAATAGGCCCTAATTTTTTTTTTACATAAGTTTTTTTTTTTTAAGATTTTATTTATTTATTTGACAGAGGAGAGAGATCACAAGTAGGCAGAGAGGCAGGCAGAGAGAGAGGGGGAAGCAGGCCCCCCGCAAGCCCCCCGCTCACTGAGCAGAGAGCCCGATGTGGGGCTCGATCCCAGGACCCTGGGATCATGACCTGAGTGGAAGGCAGAGGCTTTAACCCACTGAGCCACCCAGGCGCCCCTCCTAATATTTTTTTTTAAAAGATTTATTTTAGAGAGTGAAGAGTGTGAGTGGGGGGTGAGGGTGGGGCACAGAGGAATGAGAGAGACTGTCCACTGAGTGGGGAGCCCAACATGGGGCTCAATCTCAGGACCCTGAGATCATGACCTGAGCTGCCATCAAGAGGATGCTTAACCTACTGAGCCACCCGGGCGCCCCAATAGGCCTTAATTTAGGAGGTCTGTTAGGATATATGAAATAGTGAAAGTAAGTGAGATCCCATTCTCCAAGTCTACTTAGATCATCAACCGGGACTCAAAGACCTTTATGATGAGGTGGCATCTGCTTTCAGATCAAAATGTATTCTCCAATTCTTACAAGGCCAAGAAGTTCCAGTCATTCCACTGCAAAGTTGAGAAGGGCCTACATGCTGGGTCCTGGTTGTCCAGTTGAGGGTAGACTCTCCCCACCCCCTTCTCAAACACGTGTATACATACACATACTCAATAACCTTGTTATAGCGAACAGGTTTCACACTGATTCATCTGTTCCACCGGCCAAAACCCATCTGTTTTCCTAGTTCTTATAAATGATGGTCAGAGAAGACATGGCTTTAAAATCTCACCATTATTAGTGATGGAACTAAAGACTAGAACCCAAATCAATGTTGTTTATGCCATACTCTGCCTTCTCCTAGTCCCATCGCTGGCTGAGATGGCAGTATAAATAATGCCCATTTTAGACTTCATAACGTAAAGGATGGTAACAAAAGAGGAAAGAATTCGTCCTCAGAGCTGCTCTAGTACACACCTCTGTGGAGAAGCCATGCACATGAATCTAAAAATGGAAGTTTTTATTGCATAGCCGCATCACTCTCTGCAGCTCTGTCTCCCTCTACCATTAAGAACACATATCTGCAGACATAGTAGCAATTAAAGTCACTATACGACACATACAGGAAAACCCTTGTCCTGCAGCTGCCATCTCTGAGATAAAAGTGGTAGCACGAGGGGGCGCCTGGGTGGCTCAGTGGGTTAAAGCCTCTGCCTTCGGCTCAGGCCCTGATCTCAGGGTCCTGGGATCGAGCCCCGCATCCCCACATCGGGCTCTCTGCTCAGCAGGGAGCCTGCTTTCCCCTCTCTCTCTGCCTGCCTCTCTGCCTACTTGTGATCTCTCTCTGTCAAATAAATAAAAATAAAAATAAAAAAAATCTTTAAAAAAAAAAGTGATAGCACGAGTTTATCACCACTGGGGCTGTGGAGCTAGCCAAACGCTGTGGTAAACTTTTATTTATATTCAAATTTCTTTTACAGTCAGGTAGGATAGGCTTTGACCCCTAATTTAACTCAGAGCATCTTTGATGCATTTAGACAATGACAAATTAAACATTTGTTTTGGGTTGTTGATAGGGGATGCAGGTTTAGAAGTACAAGTTTTACAATACTTTCCTTCCATGATAGTCTGAAGAGCCCAAATGTAGGGACAAAGCAGAAAGAAATCTTGTTTCTTAAACCTTTGTTGAGCTGCTGCAAATTTAAGGTAGGATGTTAGAAATGCTGGCAATAGGCAATCTGGGATCTAATCTTGGCTCTCCCACCTGACTGTATGACCCAGGCAAATTACACTATATAAAATGTTAATCTCAAAATAGCTCAGTACCACCACACTAGGAGTTAAAAAGCCGTGTTAAAAAGTTAAAAGTGCTTTTCCAGTCAATATTCTATTCAATAAAACAGGCAATACTTTTTAAGATGACACTTAAAACTTTCCTAATTAAAAAAACGTGAAACTCCCTCTCCCCAAATTAGCCTTCTTACAAAAATAATCACTTTAACAGTGTTTTAAGCAATGGGCCTAGATTAGATATTTGTCCCATACAGGGGCAGAAAATATGATGATTTTCAAATCATCAAAAGGTGAGACCACCTTTTGAAGTCTTTACAAGATTCAAGAACTGCATACATTCACGTGTCCATGTTTGCGGGAGAAGCTGAAGTTACACAGACCTGTGTTAAAGGTCTCTATAAAACTGTATAAAACTGGTCTGCAT
The DNA here is from genome assembly GCA_028534135.1 of Potos flavus. NCBI lineage: Eukaryota > Metazoa > Chordata > Mammalia > Carnivora > Procyonidae > Potos > Potos flavus. The sequence continues at coordinate 37,602,130 of CM052891.1, read as the reverse complement.
AAAACTGAAGAACTTGCATCAAACCATTAGAACGTAAGGTAGAATCACCTCACATCCACAACACAACAGACCACTTCATCCTCTGGGCAAACAGAATGTGAGGCAATGAGACTAGAGGGTTTATGTTCACATCAGGGAGTTCACTCTTACCCGTATCTTACACGTTTTTGGAATAACGCCAACATCCAGCACAGTGCCTGAGATTATCCGATAGTCACTTAATTGAAATATACTTTATCTTTGGAAATAAATTTACTTAAAAAAGCTAAGCAGACACTCTGTGTACTAAAATTACTTTATTACAGTTGATTTTTTTAAACATTTCCTTTGCTATGATACAAAGGATACTTACAAACAAAATATTACATATGACCTTGTTTTCGCTCTTATGTTCTGACAACTTGGTAACAGCTTTAAATGCACAATCTATACAATTAATACAGGTTATATATGAACTATAAGGTATGTTGAACCAGAGGAATACTGACAATATACTGTACAATAAGCCTTACCAGTTAGTGCTGCGGACCATTTCTACCAAAAGGAAAATGCACATCTGTACAGTCACCTTTACCAGCCGGTGCTGACGGTGAGGGAGAGGCTTCTTCCCCATTGCAACCCTTGATAAGCCTCCACTGTGGGCGTCTGTTTGGTCCGAAAATTGAGAGGACTGTGTATATTTAAAATTAGTCATTGGTAGAGTGGCAGAACATCACTTTCAACACTATAATCTCTCACCAAAATATCAGTCCTAGTTTTAAAAGACCACAAGTCCTTTGTCTACCACAAAAACCCTACAGGCTCAAGGGCTTTGGGAGATGAGAAGATGAAGGCTGCCAAAAAAGGAGGCAAGAAACCAAGCCAAAATCTAGGTCTTGCAAAATCGTCATTTTTCCCTTCACCAAAGGGAACTAGAAATGTACAAATTCATTGATGAACCTCAATGATAACGTATCAGTTAGCTGATAACCCTCATTTTATCTGGACCCCTGACTTGTGGGAATAACTGAAAGAGATTGTGAATAATACATACCACTTTTAGAAAAGAACCTCTTGCTTAGCTAAAATATTCCCTTCAGCCACCAAAGCTGGTCCTGGGCTAGTACAGGTGTGCATTCATCTCTCAATGGTCTACTCAGAAATGATAAGGTTACAGCTTTTTTTCTTTTCTTTTTTCTTTTTTAAATAAAAAAGCAATTGACTGAAGCATTTTTCTTTCTTTTTTTTTTAGGTAAATAGCAAAAATAAAAATAAAAACCAACCCTGGCATTTGCACAAATAATGCAAATGGAGCGATATGGCCTTTAAGGTAAGGAGTTAGTAGAAAGGAAGAGAGAAGTGAAGAAAATTCAGAGAAAACAATGTATTAACTTTTCTTTTTAAAAATTTCTACAATACATGTGCAAAAAAATCATGCTGGTTGAGGAAAACAAAGGGAAATGAGTATATAAAACTAAAAACATAAATAATATGTTTGGATGACTGGTGAAAGCAGAAACCAACCTGGGTTACAAAAAGGATTATACATTCAAGATGCTCTTAAACCCAGTGGGATAACTTATGTTAAAACTGTGTTAATAGTTAACGTTAAAAATCTCAAGTTTGTTTTTAAATCTTCACAATACAAGCAAAGCTGTTTTAAAATATACACTATACATATTTCTCAAAGTCTCTCCAACCTCATTAACGCGCATTAGGCTATCTTTTTCCATATACTAAAACAAGGGCGTTCTGAAAGCTAGATTGCTCAGAGTAACCCATCCATTATTTAAATGTCTGTCTTAAGTTTTAAGTGGGTTAAAAATTTTAGCAGACTTACATAAATAGGATTTAGCAACACAAGTGTTAATTTAAAAAACTCTAAAGCATTTACAAATTATCTGGTTGGAATAGTCTGGGAAAGTTATGTGCACTATTACTTTAAAACGTTATTTACATCAGACCATTGCTTTTGTAAAAATCTCTAAAAGATAAAAAACAAAACTAAATAAATTTGGAGAATTAACCTATTCTAAACTAGCAGAGAAGGATCATAAAAGGAAAGGTAAAATAAGAACAAAATTATTTTCTAATAGAAACCCCACATATCCTCTCCACTTGGATTTTGCCCTATGAAACCACCTGCAACTCCTATTAGGCTCATATATCAAGTGTCAAGATAATGTGGTAAAATATCTTGTCAGATAAATTACTGGCCTCAAGTGGAATTTTTTTTTCTTTAATTTTTCCACCTTGTGTCTCTGGCTTGGATTATTTTAGAACACATATATGTAACTAATTGGTGGGGTACTCTAAGTAGGCACAATTCCCATTTAATGTGGAATAAAAGGTGTTACACATAAAATGTTGGGGAGAAGGGGTGGTGGTTTCTTTGATATTATGAAACGCAAGGAAGCACATTTGGAACGGGCACCAAGAAAGAGCTATCTGGCAACACACCAGGGGCAGCCGACATCTTAATAAACTAAACATAGTTGTCTACGACAAAAAGGGGGTTAGAAGGGTTTCAGAACTCCCAACCCCTCACTGTTTGATATGTGCCAAATAGTCACATGGACCAGCCAGAATCTGAAAACATTAAGCAGTTACATCTTTAAATCACATAATTCACTCCATGACCATGTGCAATTTATAATAACAATGTTCATGCTGAGGCAATGTATTTGAGGGCTCAGAAGAAGCAAAATGTGCCACTGAGAGAAACCTGTTCCCACACGACTGGTCTTCATGCTTTCAAGTGGCCCTAATACATCGTTGAAGCTAAGCCAAGCCATGCAAAAGCAAAGAGTACACACTTTTTGTTAACAGCGGTATCTCATTTCTAAACTCCACTGACCTCAGGGTTGCCACTGAAACACAGGAGTACTGAATGCACACAAATGAGGGCTCACGGATTTTTAAAAATGCATTTCCCTCGTCTGTGTTTACCAGCGTTTCATACCTTAGGTACAAGGCATTTTAGATAAAGGTTTAGTGGGGATAATGACAAAGGAACATATGTAATTCTGGAAATAGGAATAATGCCCCAGAAACGGGATCAATGTGCCAGCAGTTAGCATAGTTCATTTCCTTTGAAAATTCAGCTACAGAGCCCAATAAACAGTTCCAAGCCATAATGTTATCACCTGCATAATTTACATAAACATTAAAACTCTTGCACTTTATAGACAAAACACACGTCTGTAAACATGGCCACTGGGGGAGGGAGGCTCCCTACCTCATTCATGATTGAAAACACATAATCATTAAATAAAATGACTTTGCTTCAAAAGATGTAAAACCTGACCAATGATTAAGCTTCATTTTCCCCTGTTTAACAACATTTAAGCATTAATTCTAAAAATGTTCCCTAGGATGGTTTCAGGATTAGATGCTAGGACCACAACTGGCAATGACAGCAACTCCTCTCTAGCTGGCACAGACTTATAAACTTTAGTACAAAAACAAAAAAATACAGAAACTAGGTCAATTTGTTAGCTACATATTTACAGGTAATTACATGATTTTTCACTCATAATTGCTAAAAAAAACTATGAGTGAAAAGGAAACTGTGCAGGCTGAATTACCCGTACTTTGGGGGGAATCCTTGGGCGTCAAGACACCCTTTTCATTCATTCAGAAGTCTCATCATCTCTCCACTTTTTCATGGCAAACTACCTACAGATGTCCAGGTTGGTATATCCAGTGGGCATCCTGTTTCAGAGAGGATTAACTTTTTTCTCTATTAAAGAAGAATCTCTTGTATATTTAAAATCAAAAAATAAATCTGACACAATCAGACAGACACATACATACACGCGAAAAAATATCTCTGAAACTTCAAAAAGGATTGCTGGGAAACAGTTAACAGTGATGGTGACATAGTAAGTGGCTCCCCAGTTTTAATTCTCTGCCTTTATTTTCTTTAAAGGATATCTATTTTTGGGTGGGCAGGAGGGAAGTGCAAGTTTAAGAAACCCACAACACGCAGATAAGGTGCATCCTAATTTATACTTCTTACAATCTGAAAGCTATCATTAAGCCAAATGGGTTCTCTTCCTTTGTGTGAGTGAAATTTTGGAAATCTGAATATAAACGAGGGAAAAATTAGTCAACATGACTTTAAGGGGGGCTACCGGAATTCAGTAGAAAATATAAATGTACATTAACGGAAGAGTTCTCAGCTCACTTTCTTGCTCTAGACAGTGTTTAAATAAAACTTACTTCCTTACAAATTAATAGTCATTTCCAATGTAGACCTATTGTGGCGATTTCATAAAAGTGCAGACAACATAACCACACACACAGCAAAACAGACTTCAATCAGTAGTCCTTGTGTACAACGGGCAAGTGTGCTAAGTGTACAGCACACTCTCCATGAGGATGGGAAATTTCCAGTTCTGAACTAGGAGTGAATGAGTGCCTTCTCAAAGGCCATGCTACAATCTGGTTGGGGGCACTATCACGTTAGATGAGGGAAAAACAAAATAGAGAGAATTCGTTTCTCTTTAATAATGATCTGTATTTTGGTTAAGCAGCTCAAAGATGACAACCCGAGTTTTGGCTTTGTTCCTTAGAGAAGGTAGTTTTCTATCTAAGAAACAAGAACCTCTTCTTCCATCATAATGGGAGATTCACACTTATACACCTTAAATATATTATTTTCTGACTCGAAAACACACTAAACACTTCACATTGTGAGCATGGGACAGAATGCAGGACCATATAAAGCTCCCAGGAAAGGGTTGCTGTGTTGGGCCAAATCTGTGCTTGAATAGTAGTGGCTCAGAAGGGCTAGAAGGTGCACGAAGAACTTAACTATTAGCAAGCAAGAAGAGGCAGATCAAGGGAGAAAGCCCCACACCAATACCATAGCCTTCTCTCCCAGTGGCCATTTCCTGTTGATCTCATAGTTTAGGAGAACCTTGGATGCTTTAGCAGTAATTCCTTTCTTGGCTATTTCGGTCCTTAGCAAAATTTGTAAGTATTAGTATCAATGGAGTAAAAAGAGTAAGAGGATCAATGGCATCACTCCTAAGAATCACGTTTAGATTGCGCACATGGAGACTGCGACTTCCTGGTTCTTTTCATCATCTTTGCAGAGGAATCACCACCAGTGTTTTGAATTTCCACGGTTCATTTCTCTCTGCATCACTTATCTTTTATTGCATCACAACACAAACTCACAGAAACACTGACTGGCTCCTCCCCCAGCAATATTTTACTGCATTGCAACTTATGGTTCCACATTTACTTAACTTTCTTTCCACCCACACAAGTGCTAAGAAGGGAGTAAAAAAGAAAAGATTGCATCTAATGACCACCTTCTCATAAATATCAACCCAGAATACTCATTCTTAAGAAACACATGCATTCTTGCCTTAACTGAGGACTGAAGTAACAAACAAAATAACAACCTTAAGAGGCCTGATGGAAATGTACAGTATGAGTTACATCCACCTATCTATACACACATATAGACACTCATATGTATATACAATATATACATACAAATGATAATAGCTATACCAAAATGTGCATATTTAACACAGTTTTAAAAAGCCAGTAGATCATGGTATAATACAATTTATTTCCACTAGTGAATGGCACACATGGAGAAATGCAAAGGAGGTGTTTCAAGTACAATATTTTTCACAGGTGAAAATAAACAGTATTATTCCAGTGTCCAACACAATGTATTCTATAAAAGTTTAAAATGCCAGACATTTAGTACTTAAAGAAGTAGAAAGTTACTAAAGTCTGCCTTATGGTCTGAAAAAGATACTCATAGAGTTTTCAATTTTTGGATAGAGGGTGAGGAAAAATAGGAAGAAGTGTCAAGGGCAGTTTTAGTGTACTCAATGGTCTTGACTTGATGTCTAGGCAGCTGAAAATCATGACTATGCTAAAAAGTTCAATTCACCCAAAAATCCTTGGCCTTGGGTACCAAGCATATTATACCTGTGGGGGTGGTTCAAACGCAGGACTATTCATCTCTAGGCATAGAAATGACTAAAAGGAATGGAAGCTCTAAAGAAAAATTATATAAACACATTGTCCAGCTAACATTATCTATATCAATGAAAATACTTTGAGATACTATAATTTGGGGTTAGAGCAAAGTTTAATAAGAACAGAAAAAGTATGTGCAAAAGGAAGGGAATCCAATTAGGAGTAATATATTTCAAGGTATGAGGTTTTGCATTTTTAAAATGCTAACTTAAAAAAAAGGAGAGACAGTGAACACAAGAAACTTGTTTACTGCCAGGCTCTGGATACCAGATAGAGCACTGCAACTTTCTGATATGTTGGACAAATTTCCCGTACTTTTTATTTTCTTAAATACATATATACCAAGTGAACACCAACAATGGGGAGGAGGTAGTATTAATTTGATCAAATGTTGACATTTGTACACCGATTCAGAAAGTGCCTGCTTCTTTCTTTAGGATCTCTCAAAACGTTTCCAATTTTCCTGCTACGAGCTTTACTCTTTGATGATTCCTACCATTTATGAGATTTCTCAGAAGTTAGATCTTACAAACACACACAAACCAATTAATTGGAATTATTTTTCCAAACTATAAATATTTTAATTAAAATTAGCTTAATGGAATAATCCAGTATAGTCATGACCTACATGTAAAACTGGTTGCCGCACAATTAGATCAGAGTACAAAGCCCTACTGGATAGACATTTGGAGTCAGTATTCAATCACAATTTTACAAGTATATATGAACTCAGTAACTCAATGTGACTAACTCAAGCCCAAAAGTATACTTTAACATGTATCATTGGTAGTATTTTGGATTTTAAAGAGTTTTGTATGCAAAATTGATTTGCTCCCCTATTCCACCCCTCCAGTAGTACAGATGGGCCAGACTGAATAGTTTTTTAAAAGGTATCAAATCCCATTACATTTTTGGACATTTAATTAATTCTAAAGACCTCTCCTATCATTTTCCTCCAAATAGGTACACTTCTCAATTTGTTTGAAATACTGTGTATTTTAATGCAAAAAAAGATATTGAGAAAATTAAAAGCCCCTTTCCTTAGATAGCACAAGTGCATGTTATGTTCACCTAAAAACTGGTAATCTTGAACATGGCCAAAAGGGCAATGTATCCGAGTACTACTTGAAACACTGCCTAAAACTGAGTGTGAATTCTACTGTTATCTTGGCTTTAAAAAGACTTACATTAAAATATTAATTTTTCTTCCAGTTACCTTTAAATGAATGCCAGAAACACCTAAAGGGGATTCATGGAGATTGAGCTGACATACGTGGGGAAGACTTAAATTTGGTTGACAAAACCAAGATTTCAACAGTGATAGATTACTGTTTGGTCATTAGTCAGGTCTAGGTGAAGAGTACCATTGAGAGGGACTTAGAGAATTCTAACTTGGAACCCTCTGACAACATGAAAAGTAAAAGACCCAGAGTTAGCAGCAAGGGTTCTTCAAGACAACTGGGGAGGGGGCAGGACAATAACTTGTAAGAAACTCTGATCTCACTGGAAAGGACATTTTTTTCCTTCAAGTCATACTCATAGCTCCTTACCCACCTTCAACTCAATTTCCACATTGGCTGTGGAATACCAAGTAACATCTGACTTTTAGCATTGGGTTGATCCTTCATTGTAAAACAACACAAAACAAAATAAAATACGCCCCTCTCTGGGAAAAAAAGTTAGCTTTTGTTAAGAGATTCCCTGACCACTATAACTTACTTTACCTTTTTTTTTCTTTTTTAATTTGCCAAACTTGCTAGTTCCTTTTCAGTAGTACTTTAGCACTGAGGCTAGAGACTTCTAGAAGTGGTGTTTCCTATTGTGTGATGTTAACATGATGCCAAATGGTCACTAAGTCTCAAGGAACTAGAAGTTTGTAAAGTATTGCAGCAACAAAAATAGCCAGGAGAAAAAAAAAAAAAAAAAAAAGGACCTGCACATGCAGCAAAATCTACAGTGGTGATGAGGATTAGTCAGCAGCTGGTAAAGTCATTGGCTCAGTGACTCCTGGTTCACTATGGCAACTACACATTTAAATAATTGGCTATTCTACTTGTAAACAGGAAATCCCATAAGCCAAAGGGGGGGTAATCAAATTATGTCTTTGTAGTGCGATGAGAATTCCAATGGATGGCAGTTTGCAAATATGGCATCATTCAAATGCCTCTGGCATTTGACTTGTATTGGCTACATGTCTTTGTTTTTGTACAAAGTAAAAGTACTGTCTGGGGTCTTGGGAGTTACAGAGCTTAGCTAGGATGAGATATCACAGTATAAGCAACAAAACTAGGATATATAGGCTTCATCTCCTCACTCTGCTGCTGAACATACCCACCACATGAACTTTCAGGGGCCTCTCTCACACTCTGGTCTCCCCTTTGAAGGCTCACAGGTTTGTTGATGCAATTCTCACACAACTCAGTGATCTCCTGAAGCACCTCTATCTCACCATGCCACAAAGAAGGCACAACTGAACAGACAAAACAAAAAACAAAAACTGACAAACCTATGCAGCGCTCAGAAAAAGAACTAAGTTGTTTTCTACTCTCTGAAAAAGTCAATGCAACCCTTTAGTGTTCATGGATTTCCACTTTTTTACTCCAAATGAGGCTGAGAAGTCAGACCAATTTAATAAAGAAAATACACTGATGAGGGGATACAGGTGTGTTTCCATAATCACTTGTTTCAGCATATGCTGCCTGCTATGAGTGGCTCATGAGAATCTGGGGTATGGAGAAAGGCTTTAGATCTTTTCCCAAATTTCTTAGGATGTAGTTGCCCCAAAGTGCCACTATGCTGCATTCTATTTTTTCAGTGTTCAGTAAATACCCCCAATCTAGCCGATTTCTTTTTACATACACACATCAATTCCCCTTTTCAAAATTTTTCCAAAAGTTAAAAGACAAAACAAAACCCGGCAGCCAAATACTATGACATCCCAATTAGTAAACACAAACCAGAATGCTTTACAAAAATGAAATATACCATATGCACTCAGCTCCCACACTGTAGTACCCAAGTGAGGAGGCTGCTGTGATGATGTCTGTAGGCAGTTTCTTTTGGCAGACAGCTCCAGCGGAATTGCCACTCTCAATTATTAAGTTATGTATAAGACATGTGTGACCCATTGGATATTTGTGAAGTGACACTCGTGCTTCTGCTCATGCCCTGCTCTGTCCGTCCCCCAGAAGCTGTCCGCCTCAGAGCCTGAGGGCTATTGCGGACTCCCATACTGCTACCTCGGGGTACCCCTTGCATTGGCCCTGAAGGGTGACCCCATGGTTGGGGTCCACCTTGCATTGGATGGCCCCAAGCTTGTGGTGGGCCACCCATGGGATGACCCCAGTGAGGTCCTGGACCCCCAGTAGGATTGTGAGACCAACCGGAAGCTCCCGGGTAGCTGTGGCTAAATGCCTCAGGGGAGAGATTGGAAAGGACCATGTTACTAAAACCTAGTCTCATGCTTTCAGAGTCAAAAGCTTCAATTTCTCTGGCTTGACGCTCCAGCAGACTTCGTATTCGTTCTGTACGTTCATTCTGCAAAGCCAACATCTCTTCTTCAATCTGTTTGGGGTTAGGGGAAAGAAGCAAAAAGAAAGCTGATATATTTTTAAAGATCTATAAACTAAGGAAGCAATAACAACTCAGCTTTGAAGTGAATCATAAAAAGGTTCACTCTGGCTACTTTATGGATAGACATTTAAAAACTGAAGTGGGGCGCCTGGCTGGCTCAGTCTGAAGAGCATGCAACTATTTTTTTTTTTTTTTTTTTTAAGAGGGAGAGAGATAAAGAGAGGGGCAGAGAGAGAATCCTAAGTAGTCTACACCCAGCACAGGGCTCAGTCTCACCACCCTGAGATCATGACCTGGGCTGAAATCAAGAGTTCTAGCCCCATACTGGGTGTAGAGACTACTTAAAAATAAATAAAAATTTATTCCTGTAGGAATTGTAAATAATTATATATTTATATTTTTAAAATGTGCAAGATCAGGGGTGCCTGGGTGGCTCAGTCAGTTAAACGTCTGCCTTTGGCTCACGTCACGATCCCACCGTCCTTGGAAGAAGCCCCGAATTGGGCTCCCGGCTCAGCGGGGCATCTACTTCTCCCTCTGCCCCCTCCTTTGCTCAATCTCTCTCATTCTCTCTCTCTGAAAAGAAAATCTTTAAAAAAAATGTATCAGATCATGTTCTTTTTAAAAATTAAATCAGATGTTTTTATGTTTATTTATTTTTCATTTGACTATAGTTGGTGTTACATTAGTTTCAGGTTAAAATCGAGTTTTTTTTTTTTTTTTTTTTAAGTAGGCTCCAAACCCAACATGGGGCTGGAATTCACGACCCTGAATTAAGGGTCACATGCTGTACCGACTGCAAAGGCAAGGGTGTCTGGCTGGCTCAGTTGGTAGAACATGTGACTCTTGATCCCAGGATCATGAGTTCAAGCCTCATGCTGGGTGTAAACTCTACTTAAAAAAAAACAAAAGGCAAAAGTAATAACCTCTACTGAAATAATAAATCAAGGCAATTATGATCAATGGCTACTAAATCTATTAGGTAAAAAGTTGAATGAAAAAGAAATGGGTAAGGGGAAACTAGCCTTATCAGACATCCCATAATGTCACTCTAATAAAAATAAATATGAGGGGCGCCTGGGTGGCACAGTCGGTTGAGCATTTGACTCTTGGGTTTTGGCTTAGGTTGTGGTCTCCAAGTTGTGAGATCCAGCCCTGTATTGGGCTCTGCGCTCAATGCAGAGTCTGCTTGCTTGGGATTCTCTCTCTCTCCCTCTTTCCCTCCCACTCGTGCTCTCTCTCTAAAAAATAAAAAAATAAATCTTAAAATAACTATGGTACTAGTGTGAAATAGACAATTAGTAAAAGAGAAATAGAATGAAGACCTCAGTTTGTAGACATTTATTTAAGATTTTATTTATTTATTTATTAGATAGAGAGAGCATGAGTGGGGGAGGGGCAGAGGGAAAGGGAGAAGGAGACTCCCCGCTGAGCAGGGAGCCCAACACAGGGCTCTATCTATCCTAGGACGCTGAGATCATGACCTGAGCTGAAGGCAGACGCTCAACTGACTGAGTTACCCAGGCACCTCAGTTTTTGGCTTTTAATGCAAGACAAAAGCAGTAATTAATTTAATGGGAGAAACAAACAGCGCAAGCACATTTGGCCAACACCTAGAAGAAAATGGGAATGGAACACTGTCTTACACCACATTCCAGATAGACCAAAACCTGAAAGCAAACAAAAAACTAGAATGTTTTCATCAAAAAGTTAGAGGAGATTCTGTGTGGCTAAAAATTCATAGTTGGGTAGCCATCATAATCAGTTCTGGAAAACTGGAAGTATTACAAATAAATAAATATAGTTGACTGTATATAATTTCTTAAAATATTAAATAATACAGAATAAAGTCAATAGACAATGAAAAAAAGTTGGAGAACTTTATGAATGATCAGACTGACAAAACTTGAACTCACTGATCAATATTAATAGCACCTGAATTGGGACAGTCAGACATGTATCTCTTGATGTGATACAAAAGGAAGTACACAGCCCTTATGAAAATTCCCTGCAAAATTTTTTGAAATAAAAAGTTTAATCTAAATATAATCATGCCTCAAGACTTAATTACCAGTTTATAGGAAATATGAAGAGAGGAGTACATTAAATGACACTACGAGGATGAAATAAGCCAAATCCGTATGTGAGAATGCCTATAGAGCATAATGATCCAATCCTCAATAAAAAAAAAAGGTGTGTGTGGGGGTAGTGGTTATAGACTAAAAGACTTAAAAGATAATTAACCAAATGCAATGCCTGGACTTTGTTTGGGCCCCTATCCAAATAAACCAACTTAAGACATTTTTGAGATAAAAGGGGAAATTAAAGCATGGACTGAGTATTAGATAATATTAAAAACTCATTATTAATTTTGTTAGATATCACAATGGAATTATGATTATGTTAAAGTCAGAAAGTCCTTATCTCTATTTTGGAGTCAAATGATGGTATGCTGAAATGTCCTCCCCACCTCCTGCCTCCACCACAAAGTTGTGTGTGTAGGGAGCAGGGGGATAGATAAGAAAAAATTCGCAAAATATTGATAACTGTTGATCCTGGGTGGTGAGTACTTGGGGATTTCATTGTACTAATTCCTCCTACTTCTGTTTGTGTTTGAAAATTTCCATGATAAAAATTTTTTTAAAAATAAAAAAGAGAATTTATAAAGGAGCATTAAATCAGTTATCAAGGTATTTGAGGATTTACGCCAATACTCATTGCTTTCTGCAGAAATCTAACACAACAAACACGTTTAGTTTTTATGCATCAAGTTTTCAGGACTGTCCTTTTTAAAAAAGTTTAGCATGGGAGACACATGCAAGGAAAAAGCACAATAGAATGTGATAAGACGTAATAACAGATTTACAAGGTATAGCAGAAATAAAAAGGGATGAAGTGATTCATTCTGTAAGGGAGAAAGATGAGGGCAAAATATTCCCAGAGGAGGTGGTAGAGACTGGATTGTGAAGGAAGAATACAAGTTTACCAGGAAGAGAAAGGGGAGGAAAAGATATTTTCAGCCGAAGGAACATGTGCAAAGGCATGGGAAAATGATAAAATAAGAAATATTGGGGCCAGAATGGATTCCAGTAAGAAGAGTTTGAAAATTATTGAACGTTCTAAGTACTAAAGTGTTACAAAGTTTTAGACTGAACATGTCATATGAAGGCTGAAGGAGAATTTAAGATTAGACATGAATGCTTCTGAGAGAAAGACATCAAATTGTTAACTGTGGTGATTTCTGAGTGGTGGGACTACAGACATTTTAATTTCTATTTATGTTTTCCTAACCTTGTCAAGTTGTTTTTTTTTTTGTAAAGATTTTATTTTTTAAATAATCTCTACACCCAAAGTGGAGCTCAAACTCACAACCTTGAGATCAAGAGTTACATGCTCTAAAAAAAAAAAAAAAAAAAGTTACATGCTCTAATGACTGAGTCAGCCAAGTGCTCCTAAACTTGACAAGTTTTAAGAAAAATGATTGTGTATTTGTAAAATAATTTTACACTTTTAATAATTATATATAAAATACTCAATTCATATAGAATTTGCGTATCTTTAAGGATTCAAAGAAATTCATATTTATCTTTGAAATATTTTTAATGTAAAACTTTCAAAAGTCCATTTACTAAAATTATTTGTTTTAATTCAAGGGATCTAATAAATGATGTGAATGTGCTGAGTATATAACTGATCTGAATATTTTGTGTATTATCTAAAGGAAACTCATGATAAAAATATTAAACACATTAATGCTTATCAGCCTTTAATCTAGTAAGCATTGCTTCAATTTTGTTTGCTCAGTTTTGTCATTTAAGAAACTCAGAACAGGGGTGCCTGGGTGGCTCAGTGGGTTAAAGCCTCTGCCTTCGGCTCAGGTCATGATCTCAGGGTCCTGGGATCGAGCCCCACATCGGGCTCTCTGCTCAGCAGGGAGCCTGCTTTCCCCTCTCTGCCTGCCTCTCTGCCTACTTGTGATCTCTCTCTCTCTATGTCAAATAAATAAATAAAATCTTAAAAAAAAAACTCAGAACATTTTTCAATAATATAAAAATGAAACTAAGATTTGTGATAGGCTATATTAATTCCCATTTCTTTTAAAACATGTTACTTATTTTTGCAAGTTAGCAAGGTGGCTTCACTGGGTAGATAAGAGTTATCATAATTAAGACTTTTGAGAGGCTCTTCCAACCTATCTCCTTTGAAACCAAATGTGGTATTTTTGTGTGAATATTTTCAGTTTAACAAAGAAAGGACCTATAAAATGTTCCAATTGTCAGTTCTTATTTAAAAAGTACCAACCATGTTGTTGATGCTATGAAATACTGAGAGAAAATGAAATAATAAAACAAAAAAAAAGCCCATTTATACTTTGGAGATACTGACACTTTTCATGCATGTATGAAACTCACATGGGATTTAATGTTATAGTAATGATGTTATCTTGCTGAAATTTTAATGTAAATGAAGTATGAGAAAAGTTGTAGTAAGACCTCATTTGAGTCCAGCGAAGCTTACTTGGTGTCTCAACCTGAAGGAACAGTTTTTGGTTCATTTGGAGGCTGAAAACAATTCTCAAAAAGAATTATTATTTATTTATAAACAATAACATTCATTCGGATTTCACCTCTATTTATTTTCAGATGACTGCTTCCTTTCTGTATAACCAGTAAGTAGAAAGTGTAGAAAAATTGCTGTTAAAATTTTTCAAAGTTTTTATAGGGAGGGTACATCGATTTGGTAGTTGCCAACTGACCCAAACTGCTTTACAGACCTGCACTTGACCCAAATGTAAACATTAGCCTTAAAAATCAAGCAGCAACTAAAGGCACTGTAGATTTGTCATCCTATTGTTCTTTTTTCAATACTACATAATCGTAATAAGCATCTTCCATTATCAAAGTAGTATTTAAAAAGGTAGAAAACAGAACAAATCTATTGTATTAACATAGCCACCACTAGCATTCTTTCAATTTGCTGTAAACTGTCTTTTTTATTTCATTCAACAACACATCATAAGCATTTTCCCATATTAATACTGTCTTTGTAGCCATCACTTAAATGACTAACATTTCATTGGCTTGGTCATAATTACTTAATTATATCTCTATTCAGATGGTTACGTGTTTTCTTTTATCTTTTTTTTCCCAAGTTTTTATTTAAATTCCAGTTAGTTAACAAAGAGTGTAATATTAGTTATAGGTGTAGGATTTAGTGATTCATCACTTATACATACATACTGGCGCTCGTCACAACAAGTGCACTTAATCCCCATCACCCATTTTACCCATCCCCCTATTCACCTGCCTGCCCACCTCCCCTTCACTAACCTAGATGGTTAGATGTTTTAAATCATTATAAATATGTTATAATGGGGGTGCCCAGGTGGTTCAGTAGGTTAGCATCTGCCTTCAGCTTAGGTCATGACTCAGCGTCCTCGATCGAGCCCCATGTTGGGTTACCTGCTCAGCGGGGAGCCTGCTTCTCCCTCTCCTCCCTACTCATGCTCCCTGTCACTATTTCTGTTTCTCTGTCAAATAAATAAATAAAATATTAATAAAACACATTATAATGACCATTTATATGCATAATTTCCCCTATATTTTGGATTTCTTTTCCTTAGACTAATTCTCAAAGTCTCAAATGCTTAACAATGCCAAAACTCAATATATACATCCAAATTGCTTTTCAAAATGCACTTACAGTATATGAGAGTACTACTGCACCTAAAACGTATCAGTTTTAAACCAGTCTTTGTAGAACATGTAGACTTTGGTTCATATACTGAAATAAGACTGTACCTAAGTTACTAATTAGCACTGTTTAACTCTAAACCACTAGGTGGAGCTAATAATACAAATATATTTTAATAATACCGACATTTCTTTCATAACACTATTTCTAAAATACTATAGAGGTTTGCCTTATAGTGATAATTTTGAAGCGTAAAAGACAGAACTCAGACTGAATTTTAAATGTTCAAATTGGAATCAGATTTATAAATCTGACAAACTAGATTTTTCTCAAAATTCATGTGTTCTTTCTCATCCTGAATAAGAAACATAACCAAGATAATTTCTAGAGCCAAATACCTCTCAAAGAAGCTAGTAACAAAGACAGCTGTCCCAGGGAAATAGTAACATCTTAGTTAAGTGGATTTTTTAAGACTATTTTTTGAATATAAGAAGGCACTGTATTTTTATCCAGAAACAATAACAACTTTCATTAGGCAAGACCGTTAGGCAAGTATTCACTTAAAGACTATCCCGGCTGTCAGGAAATGGTTGTGTCAGGAATTCTTTTTTTTTTTTTTTTTTTAAGATTTTATTTATTTATTTGTCAGAGAGAGCACAAGCAGAGGGAGCAGCAGGTAGGGCAGACAGAGGAGAAGCAGGCTCCCCGCTGAGCAGGGAGCCCAATGGGGGACTCGATCCCAGAACACTGGGATCATGACCCAAGCTGAAGGCAGACGCTTAACCAACAGAGCCACCCAGGCATCCCTGTGTCAGGAATTCTTCAACACAGCTCTGAATCCTGGATACAACTGATATTCTACTACAGTCGACCCTTGAACAACACGAATTTGAACTACATGGATCCCCTTACACGTGGATCTTTTCCAATAGGTAACAGTATAGTACTGTATTTTCTCTTCTCTAGCTTACTTTATTGTAAGAATACAGTATACAATAAACATAACATACAAAATATGTGTTAATCTACTATTTATGTTATCGGTAAGGCTTCTGGTCACTTTTATATGTGTAAGAAAAGTTATATGCAAATTTTCTTTCTTTCTTTTTTAAGATTTTATTTATTTATTTGCCAGAGAGAGAGAGCGAGACAGGGGCCGGAGGGGCAGGTTCCCTGCTAAGCAAGAACCCTGGGATCATGACCCAAGCCAAAGGCAGATGCCTAACCATCTGAGCCACCCAGCACCCCATAAGCAAATTTTCAACTGCACAGGTTGTCACAACCCCTAACCCCCACATTGTTTAAGGGTCAACTACACTTCAACAACAAATACTGCCCTCTTTCTCTCTCAAAAATCTTCTGCCCATCATCCTTTCCCCCAAAACACACACATATTCACATACACAGCTTTACTACCTTAAGGGATGAAATGAATTTGTGGATTCTAGTTCTATTCTTTAACATATCTGACAAAGAATAAGTAATAAGTAAATAAAGACACATCTAGAAGTAAATAAAGACACATCCAGCCTGATTTTTCACCTGTGTGAAAATAATCTTCTGTCCTCTAATTATCTTCCACCAGTCTATATAGTTGCAGGTCCAGGATGCACAAGAGAAGTATATTATTTCTGATCCTCTGGCCCCACTTCTCCCAGGCAACTACTAATGTTCTTTTTCTTCACTACCTAAGTTTTTCTCCAATCTCCTTAGGTAGAGCTAGGTACATAAAAGAAGTGAGGAACAGGGGAGCCGGAGCTATTCTCTCCCAATTCAACTATCTTCACATAATCCCATATTCCTTCCTTTAGCAATTACTACTTAATTATATTCCCTTGATATAATACTCAATAATTATAAGGTTCATTGTTGAATCAGTAATTTTATTTTTTTAAAGATTTTATTTATTTAACAGAGAGAGAGATCCCAGGTAGGCGGTTCCCACCTACCTGGGATCTCTCTCTCTGTTAAATAATCTACCTGATCTACCTGATCAGGGGGAAGCAGGCTCCCTGCTGAGCAGAGAGCCTGATGCAGGGCTCGATCCTAGGACCCTGAGATCACGACCTGAGCTGAAGGCAGAGGCTTTAACCCACTGAGCCACCCAGGTGCCCCAATAATTTTATTTTTTTAATTAAAAAAAATTTTTTTTTAAGATTTTATTTGAGAGAGAGAGAGAGAGCACAAGCAGGGGGTGTGGCAGAGAGAGAGAGAGAAGCAGGCTGCCCGCAGAGCAGGGAACCTGATGTGGGACTCCATCTCAGGAATCTGGGATCATGACCTGAGCTGAAGGCAGACGCTTAACCAAATGAGCCAGCCAGGCACCCCGAATCAATAATTTTAAAGAAAAAGAAAAACACTACCAAAACCAGAATTAAGGAGATACGGTACTGTGAAAACAATTCAATGCCACCTGTCAATATGAAAAAAGATTTATAAAATGCTTCTGCTGAAAGCAAACACTGGCACAATTACCTTCCTCATATTACTTATACCTTTTGTTCTAAGAGTGCCCTGCGGAGGGAGACCCTCTGTTCAAGCTCTCGAAGTTCTCGATCATGTTGTGCCTCTGCTTGCATCTTGATTTTGCTCTGATATGCATTCAACAGCTCCAGTTCCTGCTGTAGCTGCATCTTCAAAACCTGGCACTCTGCTTCCTGTGCTTCATCCAAACGTAGCTGAAAAAGAGAAAGAATATATACTACTGTTATCTATTCCTTAACTACGGAAAAGAAGAGATATGAGACAAGACAGTACTCTTTTGTAGGATACACAACTATTCTCTCTCATGTCTTGGAGTAAACATCTCTGAAGAAGGAAGGCCTAGTAACTAACCATTGATCGCATTAGGAAGATAAAGCTATCAAGAGCTCTTTGGAGGATGCCTAAATAACCACATTTTTCTTAAGAAAAATTTAGAATATGATCAGATGATATAAGTAAGACCCTGAATGTTTTCTTTCCAATGGAAATAACAATAGCATAAGGACCAGTAAATAGCCTACTGGCCAAATCTGGGCAGCTGCCTGGGTTTTTTTTGTTGTTCTTTAAAGATTTATTTATCCTAGAGAAAGAGAGAAAGCGTGAGCGTGAGAGGCAGAGGGAGAGGGAGAGAGAATCCCAAGCTGACTCCCACTGAGTGCGGAGCCCGACAGGGAGCTTGATCTCATGACCCCAAGATCACAATTTGAGCTGAAACCAAGAATTGGGAGGCTTAACCAACTGCACCACCCAATAACCCCAATAATGGTTTTTACATTTGAAATAGTTACATTTTAAATAGCTATGTAAATATCCACATAATACCTTCAATTTTGCCTCTTGGCCTACAAACTCTAAAATATTTACTATCTGGCCCTTTATTTTTATTTATTTATTTTTTTAAAGATTTTATTTATTTATTTGAGAGAGAGAGAGGGAGAGCACAGAGGGAGCATGAGAGAGAGAAGCAGGCTCCCCGCCGAGCAGGGAGCCTGATGTGGGTCTTGATCCCAGGACGCTGAGATCATGACCCGAGCCAAAGGCAGCAGCTCAACCGACTGAGCCACCCAGGCGCCCGAATCTGGCCTTTAAGAAAATGTTTACAAAACTTCTATAGAAAATATTTTGGGATGCCTAGGTGGCTTAGTTGGTTTTGTCAGACTCTTGGTTTACGCTCTAGTCATAATCGCAGGGTTATGGGATCGAGCCCTGCATGGGGCTCTGAGCTCAGCAGGTAGTTTGCTTCTTTCCCCTTCTCTCTGCCCACCCCCCAACCCCCGGACTCTCTCTCTAAAATAAATAAATAAATCTAAAAAAGAAAGAAAGAAAAGAAAGAAAAGGAAGGAAGGAAGGAAGGAAGGGAGGGAGGGAGGGAAAGGGAAAGGGAAAGGAGAGGGAGGAGGAAGGGAGGGAGGGAGGGAAGGAGGGAGGAAAGGAGGAAAGGAGGAAAGAAAGAAAGAAAAAGAAAATAATTCACACTTGTACTCAAATATGACCATTTGGATTCCAAATACAGTACTACTTTTTGCCCACTACCTAACAAAACTGCTGCTCCAATCTTGATATATGCTATTGGGATATATGCTAAACACCTGAGAGGCTCTGGCAGTGAGCCTGTTTAAAACTTCAGGTCTAAATGTATCAGTGAGAATTCTATATACATCAAGTATGCTTCCAAGCAATGCTCAGAAAAGGAAGAATATGGACCATCACTACTATTTCCCAAGCTGCAAAAGAACTATCATTTCTAACTAGTATTTTAATCGCTGGGTAGAAGGAAAGGATCACTAACTAAATTTATTTTGCCTAAATAAAACAAACTCACAGCTTGTGTGGAGAGCATTTCATTAATGCTGTGGTCATACTGCTCAGCCAAGATGGCTAACTTCCGGGTCTGCTCCTCCTTGAGCCGTTTCAGAACAGCCTTGTGCTCACTCTTTGGTGTCGTCTCCAATAGGTGATTTCTTAATGCTTTATACTGTCTGGTTTGGATTTTGCAGGTGTCCTGAAACTGCTTTTTTATTTGGAGTTCTTTAGACTGGGAAGAAAAAAATAGATGCATATAATTTTTAACATATGGCATTTGGTATACCTTAGGCTTACATTAAAATAAAGTCTACAAGGAGAAAGGGAGAAGAAAAACAAAAAGGTCAGATCATAAGGCTGCAGGTCCTTTTGCACTTGGCTATTGGGTCAAACCACTTTCAAACCACTTGGCTATTGGGTCAAACCGCATTTTTATAACAAAAGTTCTAATTTAAAACATTAAAATATCCTCATTTATCACAGGACTTCAAGCACTACTTGTTATTTTGTTAGTAAATTTGGTGACGAGTAAATATTAAAATTAGCTTGGATTACCATGTATACTGATGACAGAAAATTAAATTTCTTCTCGTGTATTAAGTATAGTAGGTATGAAAGTATTTCACTGGCCAGACAATATTTTATCAGATCTCTGAGGGAGAAAATAAGCATATTTACTCTGTTCCTTATCTGAGACACTTTAATTCCCTTTAATAACAATCTCAACTCTACATACTGAAACTACATACTAACTACATACAAAAGCAGGATATTAATAACTAATAATATTTATAATTAATTACTTTCTCCTTAAGGGAATAAACTAGATAGAAACATACTTAGTAATGGTTTACTCTTTAATACCATAAGCAAAAACTTGAAAATCAGTCAGGTTAACTCATCTTTTAAAGGTCAAACAAAAGTTATGGGGCAAGGGAGAGGACAACTTTCTTGGGAGTGATAAGAGACATGAGCTACATAAATATTTCTGAGATAAAATAATTGAGCTCAGAGACAGTAGTGTTTTGGCTTTGGTTTTTGTTAATCACAGGTTATTCTATAAACTCACGTTCTAATAAAATTTAGTAAGATGAGATATAATTCTATAAAGTATACTGAGTGAGCCTGTGAGAATATATTCATTTACTACTCTAAGGCAGAACATACACTTGAAATTATTTTACCTTAATATAAATACTGCCAGATATTGATTGGTTGACTCAGCATGCAACAAATGCACATTTTACCAAAGTAAAACACGTGTTGAGGAACTAGCTATTCACCATACAACATCAAATAGACCTTTTCCATGTTTTACACCAACTGAGGCGCTAGGTCATAGTCATTAATACTTTATTATTAGTCATCATACTTTATTCTGTGAAGGGTCAAGAATTGTCTAACTAGAAAGAGAAACTCTTGGTTTAATTATGCTCAGTAGCACCACACTTAAATACTGTCCTTGGTTAACAAAATTCTTTCAAATTGGCTAGGAATGAAACAATGAGATCTAGACATTCTTTTTTGCCTCTGTATAATATTCAATCTTTTAAAAGTTTTACCAAGAAAACTGTAATCATTCCATATCATTAGCCTAATGAGAAAAAAAATCTTGCAATTTTTTTCCAACAAGAAGAGTAACACTTACAATCAAGAATAAACTATATCCCTCAATAGTTAACCCAAGTGAAAACAAGAACAAAGTTACAGTTGTTTCTACTCATTTTAACCCATTGAACTCGATTATCTCGATGGCAGATGAAGAAACAGCAGAGTAGGCAGTGTGTGTTTACTCAATCCATTCTACAGAATCCCCAAGTGCTTAAACTAAAGTCCCCCTATTCCCCATTAAAGTCTTGAAGGAAGCCGGAAGAGACAACTATTATGACTTAGGCATATAAAAATGGGATGACTTGGTGTTAAAATATAGTCTGTTTTGTTCAAATGGAGCAAGTAGACAGATATACCTAACTAAGAAGAACAGCATGATTTTCTTCCCTACTAAAGTAACAGAGCAATTTCCTTTATGGAAAATCTTGAGCTCACTGGTCATCAAAGGAGGCATTCTAAGTCATTCAAAGTCTGACTATGACTGTGAAATATTATTTTTCTCCTCACATTTGATACAGTATGTGTAAAAATCTAATCTAGTATTTACAATCTTTCAAACTAAAAAGGTTCCAATAAGAGCAAACAGAAAGGAAGGCTTAAACATTAAACAATCACCTATTCCAAGTCCTAGAGAAATGCAATCATATCAGATTTATGGTATGACTAGAGAAAACTAACAAGCTTTCAGTTTCATTTGCTTCTGGGTGCTGCTGACTTTAAAATAGTAATTTTACAGACATATTGTTTTAAAAATCTTTAGGGGGAAATTATCCGTTCTGTAGCCAAAAGAGTATATACCTTCTTCATTACAAAGACAAGATAAATCTGAAAAATTGTTATGAATTCCAATTTTTCTAAGTATGATTATAAAGGTTATATGGGTAATCAACACAAGCTACTTTCTAAATGATGTTTATTAGTTATTTTGAAGACACAAAAAAGTGAAATTTTATCCCAGTTCACAAGGAAAGGGTAAGCCATCTTAATTTTGCTTATATATTTCATTCAAGACAGTCTATTAGAAGTGAGTTGTGTTGGAATCAGAGTTACAATGAGATATAGTATAGTTTCTAGATTTTAACACAGATTACCTCTGTGAATAAATCTTACTTCACTCCAGGACAGTTAAAGACAAAAAACAGTTTTATAATTAAATTCTCAAATAAAAGGGGTAGGGTAAAGTTTAAAAAGGAAATACTTTGGGATATAGGCCTTACTGGATGTAAATCAAAGTTTAAAATTTGCAGACATATCCAAATTAATTGAGGTACTACTATAGATGACAGCCTATGCAGTGGATGGTTTTGTTTTTGCTCATTAAGATTAATGTGATTATATTCCTTCAAATATTTATTACAAGTTATAAAATTTGAAAACATCTTGGAATTGTTAACTCTGGTTAACTCTGGGTTACACCAGCTGGCTGGAGATAAGGGGAGAGAGGGAAACCTTTATAATACACTTTGGTATCCTCACATTTCATACTATGTGAATGAATTCCTGTATTCAAAGTAAATACAAAATTTAAAGTCCTTTGGTATTATATATCACCAACACTTGTCTTTATGTATTTTTGGGGGTGAGCGCTGTATGTTCTACTCTGATGTGCTAATTAAAACAAAACAAACAAACAAAAATATATATCCCAACTACCTATGCCACGGTCTTACCTACACTACCAAGCAAAGCAAGCAAGCAAGCAGACTGGAGTAACACTGTGATGATTCCTTTGTTCCTCTTAAGGTAAGTATAGACAATGAAGGGAGAGGGAGTAAAAAGACATTTTCTATTCATTGGCTTCTGTGCGGATTAAGAACTTAGTGTCTTACAGTAAATAAGATTCCAAAATTATATTACTTCTAACAACAGAGAGAAGAAAACAGGTTAGCATATTGACATGTCGACTGTAATATCAGCACTGGACATTTGAGTATATTAAAAATCAGAATTTTGATTTTTTATGGCACATCCTACAGTTAAAAGTTTTGGTATAATGTTGAGAAATACATAAGCAAAAAGTCTACAGCTATATTAGAACTAACCAAACATTCTTAAAATGAGAAGAAAAAAGTTTACTGAATTTCTTTATGCCAGACCTCTGTCTTAAGACTTTTACTGTTTACATGGATGTCTTTTATCTCTTTCCCCTTTAATCAAGAAGCTTAGGTTAAAAGTACCTTTAGACTCTTAGGCTGTTGTCGAACCTCCATGACATGTTTCCGCCTTAGTTCTCTTTCTCTTCGCTTGTTATATTCCAGCTGGTTTGTCAGCTCAGTTTGATGCTGCAATCTAATCAACTCACAGCGCATCTTCTGAATGGTGTTGAGGTGACGGAACTCCAGTTCCTGCATGGATTCATGCTGTCGCAGTAGCATGGCATGCTCTAAGTCCTTCTGAGTCTGCCTTTTATTTAACTCCTAATCCATAACACAAAAGACAAAGGTATAATACTGCTGTATGATGCCAGGAAAAAAAATCCTAAGAAACAGAACAACCAGGAAATAGATGTAATCCTCTAATTCAATAATGGCTACATAGTAAGTATGAGGGTTCTATAATACGTACTACAGTAAATGAAAAATTAGTAGCACAAATTTTATGCTGTTCATTTACTATTTACTAACACTACTTTATGCAGTAAGTTTAAAAGCTATCAAATCTATCTCAAGAGGTTTACTGTCTTTCCCTCTTTCTTTATTGTTTCCAAATTCTGTATTTGAAGAGGGTTCCTAAGCCATCCTTTGAATTTTTTCAGAGTATACTATTCAATTCTATTAGGAGGACCATACCCAGTATAGTGTAGTGGTTAAGAACATGGACTGTACAGCTAGGCTGTCTGTATTTTATTGCTTTTTTTTTTTTTTTTTTTGTAAGACTTACTTATTTGAGAGAGAGGGAACACACCTGCGGTAGAGAGGGGCAGAGGGAGAAGGAGAGTCCCAAACAGAGTTAAGCACGGAGCCCTACTTAGGGCTTGATCTCACAACCTGGCAATCACGACCTGAGCTGAACCAAGAGTTGAACGCTTAACTGCACCACCTAAGTGCCCTGTATCCTAAACCTTAGCTCTGCTATTTATGACCTGCAAATCCTTGGGTTAGTTAGTTAAATTCTCTGCTTCAGCTTCATCAGTTCTCAAATGGAGATAATATAGATATTTCATAGATTTAATGTGAGGATAAAATAAGTTCATAATGGGAAGGTCTCAGAATAATACTTAGCACATCTTAGCACAGCTCGATAAATTTTTTTTTTGCAGATTAAAAAGAACATATGTTAGGTGCCTGGATAGCGCAGTCAGTTGAGCATTTGCCTTCAGCTCAGGTCATGATCTCAGGGTCCTAGGATCGAGCCTGATGTCGGGCTCCCTGCTCAGTGGGAAGCCTGCTTCTCCCTCTCCCGTTCCCCCTGCTTGTGCTCTCTCTCTGTCAAATAAATTTAAAATCTTAAAAAAAATTTTTTTAAAAAGAACAACACACACACACACACACACTGTAGAAGACAAACTTGCCCCCTTTGCCTCTGCAAACTCTTCTCCAGAGCTCCAGAGGCCAAAAGTCTGGTGCAAATGCTTCCCAAAATTCCCCTCATGCTTATTGTGACACATCTATTATACAAAACATACAGTTTTTTTGTTGTTGTTTTTTAGATTTTATTTATTTATTTGACAGAGAGAGAGAGATCACAAGTAGGCAGAGAGGCAGGCAGAGAGAGAGGGAAGCAGGCTCCCTGCTGAGCAGAGAGCCCGATGCGGGGCTCGATCCCAGGACCCTGAGATCATGACCTGAGCCGAAGGCAAAGGCTTTAACCCACTGAGCCACGCAGGCGCCCCTAAAACATACAGTTTTAAAACTAAATACCAAAATATATTATAGGCATGTAATATGCTTTCTTCAACTAAAAACATAATGGACAGATATCCCAACCAGATCGGTACATAAAGATCTTTTTTTTAAGTTTCAATAGTAAGCTTCTGCTTTACAATTCCATAATTTTTCCATTCTCTTGCTTTAAACACATTTGCAGTAAATATCCATGCGTGATGCATCATAAAATCATGTTATTATTTAAGATATAGTTCCAGAAGTGGATTTGGTGGGTAAGAGCGTATGTGTATATTAAATTTTAAAAAGCTATTGCTGGGGCACCTGGGTGGCTCAGTTAAGCATCCAACTTTTGATTTCACCTCAGGTAATGATTTCGGGGTTGTGAGATCGAGCCCTGGGTTAGGCTCCATGCTGGGTGTGGGCCTGCTTGAGATTCTCTACCTCTCCCTCTGCCCCTCCACTCCTCATGCTCTCTCTCCCTCTCTTCTAAAAAAATAAATAAAAAAGCTACTGCTGTGGGGCACGTGGGTGGCTCAGTTGGTTAAGTATCTGCCTTCAGCTCAGGTCATGATCTCAGGGTCTCAGGATGGAGCCCCACATCGGGCTCTCTACTCAGTGAGGAGTCTGCTTCTGCCTCTCACTCTCCCTCTGCATGCTCTCTCTCTCAAATAAATAAAATCTTAAAAAAAAAAACAAACCAAAAACTATTGCTGAATTATGCTCCAAAAGGGCAGTATCAGTTATACTTTAAACTTACTAATACTGCCCATCTCCCCATGTTTAACAGCCTTTTGAATTATTCTTATCTAACTGATAAAACTGTTTTTTTTTTTTAAAGATTTATTTATTTGACAGAGAGAGCACGTGCAAGAGCACAAGCGGGAGGGGTACTGGGGCAGGCGTTGGGGGGGGCCGGATCTCAAGCAGACTCCGAGCCCAGCCGAGCAGGGAGCCCAGTGCAGAGCCTGACGTGGGGCTCAATCCCATGACCCTGAGGTCATGACCTGAGCCAAAACAGAGTTGGGGGCTTAACCAACTGTGCTACCCAGGTGTCCCTCAACTGTTTTATTTTGAAATTCTTTAACTATCACTGAATTTGAACTCTTATGCTATACTTGAAGCTTATTTTATGCCTCCTTGGAAATAAATTTATCTATGCTCACAGGTGTCTCTGATAATAAAAACAGTTATTCTCATTGTGGTAAGAGTTTCAGCATTTGCCCAGTTAATAATTATATAATTACAACAATGTATTAAATGGTAACACAATTCATGGCACTCACTTCAGATCAAAAGGCATAAATTATCCAATTAATCTTCTCATTTAAAAATTAATACTTCCTTCATTATTCATGGATTTAATGTTTATTAAATATTTAATACTATACGCTTACATACAGAGACTAGGGATATAAAGACCTGAGCAGAATCTGTGACATCATATAATTTCCATTCTAGTTGGGGAGAGAGATTCCCCCCAAAAGTGCATATGTGTAAGAGAAAGCAGTGCAAAGAACATTTAAAGGGAGAAAGCAGGGGCACCTGGGTGGCTCATGTGGGTTAAGTCTCCGCCTTAGGCTCAGGTCATGATCCCAGGGTCTGGGGATCGAGCCCCGTATCGGGCTCTCTGCTCAGCAGGGAGCCTGCTTCCTCCTCTCTCTCTGCCTGCCTCTCTGCCTACTTGTGATCTCTTTCTCTCTGTCGAATAAATAAATAAAATCTAAATAAATAAATAAATAAATAAAGGGAGAAGGCAAGCGATGTGGATTGAATATCTGGGAAAGAAGGATTTAGGCCAGGGAATTACGAGGTCAAAAGCCTTACAGCTGGGACATGACAGACGTATTTCTGATATCATGTCATTTAAACATACCTCCCTGACAAGGTCCTGCTCCAAGTTATGGCGTCCAAGTAACATTCTTCTCTTAAAGCGACGGCATTCCAGCTCTAGGTATTGCCTCTGTCGTCGTAGAAGATTAGCCTCTTCTTCTGCTTGGAAATGTTGTATATTCTCCTTCTGCTTTGAAAGCCACTCTTGTTTTTCTTTTTTTGGGGTGCTCTGGTTTTCATTCAGTTCCTGGCAACATAAAAAACTCAGTTCAAGATACATAAAAATTAACTACATGAATATAGTTACTGTAAAATTTGGTATCTGGTAAATTTAAATAAAAGTATTTAACTTATGTCCTCTCTAGTGCTCAGGCAGGGCAATGACCTCAAGGAGGCAGGTAACAGTTTTCCTTTTTCTTGAGTGACCAGTGGTAAAGGGGAAAAGTACATTAGAAAACACACATACCTTTTGGCTTTGCACAGCTACACTTACGATGATTCAAAAGCACACAATGATTGGTAAATAAAGTAAAACATATCTTTCTTTAAATCCTTCCCAAGGAGAGACAGAAAGTAGTGCTTTCAGATAAAAATCATATGTAGGGGCGCCAGGGTGGCTCAGTGGGTTAAAGCCTCTGCCTTCGGCTCAGGTCATGATCTCAGGGTCCTGGGATCGAGTCCCACGTTGGGCTCTCTGCTCAGCGGGGAGCCTGCTTCCCCCTCTCTCTCTGCCTACCTCTCTGCCTACTTGCGATCTGTCAAATAAATAAAATCTTTAAAAAAAAAATCATATGTAAATTAAAATTAGAGCTAATATATAGTTATGTCTCACTTTGTTATTAACATTCTAAACATCAAGCTTTTGGCAAGATTATGGATGTATTCAATACAAAAAACTTGGAAATTAAATGGTAAATCAACAAAACTACGGGAGAATAGAGATCTTTTTAAGAGTGGTACTTAATATTTAGCATAAATAATCACTGAATAAATCAAAACCAGTGCTTTTCTACAGCATTTTAAATATCATCTCAAAAACTACCTACATGAAAATGCATTTATATTGGGCAAGATGAGAACATTCATCTTATACTCAATGAGGCAAATCCTAGGATATTAATTAATACTAGTATATTTTCTTTCTTTTTTTTAAGATTTTTTATTTATTTATTTGACAGAGAGAGAGATCACAAGTAGGCAGAGAGGCAGGCAGAGAGAGAGGGGGAAGAAGGCTCCCTGCTGAGCAGAGAGCCCGACGCGGGGCTCGATCCCAGGACCCTGAAATCATGATCTGAGCCAAAGGCAGAGGCTTTAACCCACTGAGCCACCCAGGCGCCCCTTTTACTAGTATATTTTCAACCTAAAAAGCCATCAATATTGCAGACAATACAAGTTAGCCATCTTTCCTAAGTCTAAGTTGATTTTTCAGAGACTACTAACCTTATGGTCCTTCCTCTATTATTCAAGAAAGAGACCAATTCTTTATAACTTAAGTTCATAAGATATTCAAACACATAAAAATAAAAAACACATAAGTTAGTAGTTCTCAAATAAGGGTGTTATGCACACACTACAGGAAGTGACAAGGATAACATAGGCACATACACAGAGAATCACCTGGTATCTTTTTTTTTTTTTACTTATTTTATTTAAATTCAATTAGTTAACATATAGTATATCATTAATTTCAGATGCAGAGTTCAGTAATTCATCAGTTGCATATAACACCCAGTGCTCATTATATCACATGCCCTCCTTAATGTCCATCCCCCAGTTACTGCATCCCTCCCCCACTTCCCTTCTAGCAACCCTCAGTTTGTTTCCTATGATTAAGAGTCTCTTATGGTTTGTCGCCCTCTCTGATTTCGGTCGTCTTATTTTATTTTTCCTTTCCTTCCCCTATGATCCTCTGTTTCGTTTCTTGAGAATCACCTGGTATCTTTCTCAAAATCTTCTGCCAGGAAATTACTCCACCAAAAGCCTAGTATGTTCCTTCCTCTATACTGAGAATCATTATTCTGAATGAACACACACATGCAAGCACACACACATTGTACATCTAAAGGATTAAAGATTTGTTAGAGAGAGAGAGAGAAAGAGAGAGAGAGTGTGTGTGCACCCAAGTGAGGGTAGGAGCAGAGGGAGAGAATCTCAAGCAGACTCCCTGCTGTGTGTGGAGCCTGAGGCGGGGCTCCATCTCAAGACTCCAGATCACAACTCCAGCTGAAAGCAAGAGTCAGACACCCAACCAACTGAGCTACCTAGGTGCCCCAGAATGGTTTACTTTTAATGAAAGAAATGTGTGGCTTTTTTTTTCACAGCTCACATACTTTTATTTCTAATCAGACAGTTACTTAATAAGTACTTAGGAAAGCTATTATGAATAAATTAACTTATGCTTTCAGGAGATGATTCTTTTTACAGACTCCTCAATTGAGTATCTCAGTCATCAATGTCTTCATTCAAACCGATACACATTTTATGGTGACAAACAACGAAAGAAAATTTATCTTCAAGGTTCTATGAGTTGATCAATATTATGTACAATCAATAAACAGATAACTGCCTTGAAAATGTTTATAAAATAAGTACCTCCTTAAGCTGTTCTTTTCGAAGTTTATATTCTCTTTTCTGGGACTCCAAAAAACTATTCAGTTCTTTCTTCTGTTGGGCCTGAATATGTTGCTGAAATTTTTTCTCCTCATTGGCCATCACTTTAGCCTATAGAAAATTTTAAAAATGGACCGAATTAGTTAAGTTGATAGATTCAAAGCAGCATTTGAATACATATTACCATGGATACCATTTTTTCCCATGATCAAAAAATCAGTGTAAGTATCACCAACAAATTATTAATACTTATTACTCAGCACCCTATTTATTTTTATTTAAATTTTCAGCGGTTAACATATGGTGCAATACTGGCTTCTGGGGTACTCAGCATCTTAATTTGAATTTCAGAGAACCAATAAAATGGAACTCATCTTTAAAATGTTGATCTTGTACAGGGTCAGAATGTTTTCACCTTTTTTTTTCTCCATTTAACAGGAGTATGTTCTCCCACCAATAAAAAAACAAACACACATTTATCTACAAATATAATTCAACCATGACTTACCTTGGTTGACCTGAATGAAATAATGTAATATGTTTATTTTTAAATTTAAAACTTGACCTTTTATTTATGTATTAAATAATATGAAAATATTAAATATTAGACATATGTATCAGACTGTTTTCCTTTTTTTTTTTAAAGATTTTATTTTTCAGTAATCTCTACACCCAACATGGGGATCAAACTTACAACCCTGAGATCAAGAGTTACATATTCCAGCAACTCTTGCCAGCCAGGCACCCCTTATTTCTCATGATATATGCAATTTATAATCATTGTAGAACATTTAGGAAGTAAAGAAAAACACAAAGAAGGAAAATATATGATTTTGGCACACACAGATAACCACTATAAACATTCTGGTGTATACCCTTCCTAATTTTTTCTATGCATATCTATTTCTTAAACTAATTTGTAATCATATTCTACATCCCGTTTCATGATTGCTTTCCTAAATATATTCGTATCTACCTCTTCCTAAGTTACTAAAAATACTACCCAGTGACCAAAAGGATAATTCTTTCACCAAAGTATTTCAAAATCAAATGTTATTTACACCATAAATTATTTTGCTAAATTCTCTACTATTTTAAGAGAGTGGTTCTTTTTTTTTCGGGGCGAGGAAGGTTGAACAGGGTAGCTATGATAAATAATGCCTTAAGGTAGACTAGCTAGACATATCTGAAGATATTCTGTGAATTTACTAAGAAGCTTACATTTTACTTGACAAACGTGACTATCAAAATAAAATGAAACGGGGCGCCTGGGTGGCTCAGTTGGTTAAGCGACTGCCTTCAGCTCAGGTCATGATTCTGGAGTCCTGGGATCGAGTCCCACATCGGGCTCCCAGCTCCGCGGGGAGTCTGCTTCTCCCTCTGACCTTCTCTCCTCTAATGGCACTCTCTCACTTCCTCTCTCTCTCAAATAAATAAAAAAATAAAAAATAAAATAAAAATAAAATAAAATGAAACTAATGGGACATCAAAAACCTTTACAAGAAAAGGTTTCACATAACAAGAAACCTAAAAAAATGTGCTTTTATCATATAGTAAAATGACCTTATTTGTAAATAAACAAATGGGCTAAATCTTAATCTGAATCTCTTAATTTATAATTTTTAACATTCTCTCTATATTAATCTTCAATTATTCTGACATAAAAATGCTGCTATAAATTTAAGGACGGTTTCCAAAAAATACACAGAAAAGGGAATCCCGAATTATTTTTTGAGACCTGAACCATGTTACTAATAAGTGATTTATCAAACTCTTCAGATAACCAGAGTACCTGAGGCCCAGAACAGACGAATGACTTACCCACTGTGACACTATAAATCTATCAAGTATCAGGAAATAATCCCATGTCTATTGGTTCCCAGACTCAGTACCTGACATTATACATGTTATGTAAATGTCTCTCTCTCCAATCGATTTGCTTGGTTCTGGGAAAGAGATACCCTAACATCAAAATGTTATCTTGGTTAATTCTGGGATGGTTACAAGCTAGAACAAATTAATAATACTGAATCAGCCACCTCTTTTTCCATAGCAGCCTGATGTTTCTTGATAAGTTTCTCCATTTCTGCAGCAAAATTGTTACGCTGAGTTTCAAGATCTTTGTCTAATCTGAGGCGATGTTCATCCATCTCAGCCTTTAGTTTATTTTCCAGAGTCATCAATTGCTTTTGATGTTGCCGCCTCATTCTCTTATAGCCAGACATCTGTTCTCTAAGCTCAGAGTCCTGCTCATGTTCTTGCATTTGCCTTGTAACCTAGACATACAAACAATGAAGAGGAAAGAACAAAATAAAGTAAAACATTTTTTTCAAAAGCATTTTAGATCACTCTGCCATTAACTAAGCAGGTAGTTAATTTAAGAGATCCCAGTTAGCAGTTTTCAGAAAATTAAATTTCGAGCAGGTCTTTTAAAGAAGTAAACAAGCTGATTCTAAAATTTATATGGGAGTATATAAGGCCAAGAATATCCAAAACATTCTTGAGGGGGAAGAAAAAGTTGGAAGATATACACTTCAGCAATCAAAACAATGTGGTATTGGTATAAGGACAGACTGATCAAAGGAACAGAATAAAATCTAGAAATAGACCCACACATACTTGGTCAAGTGGATTTTCTACCGAAAATTCAGGTTAATTCAAAAAGGAAAGTGTTTTTTAATAAATACTGGTGAAACAACTGGTTGCCTATAAAAATAAATAAACAAACCTGACTCCTGTATCACTCTATATTCAAAAATTAATTTGAAAAGAATCATTTGACCTAAACATAAAACTTAGAATCATAAAGCAAAAGAAGACATGGACTACTGTGTAAGCAAATATTTCCTGGACAGGACACAAAAGGCACTGGCTATAAAGAAAAAAATGTAACAGCCAAACTATGCAAAGAGTCCAAATGTCCACCAACTGATGAATGGGTAAAGAAGATTTCTCTCTCTCACACACACACGAATATTACTCAGCCGTCAAAGAGAACGAAATCTTGCCATTTGCAACAATGTGGATGGAGCTAGAGTGTATTATGCTAAGCAAAATAAGTCAGAGAAAGACAAATACCATATGATTTCACTCATACGTGGAATTTAGGAAAAAAAACAAGGCAAACCATAAGAGTATCTTAAAATAGAAAACAAACTGAGGGTTGATGGAGGGACATGGGTGGGCGACGGCCTAAGTGGATGATGAGGATTAAGGAGGACACTTGTTATGATGAGCACTGGGTGTTATATGTAAGCAATGAATCACTAAATTCTACTCCTGAAATCAGTATTACATTATATGTTAACTAACTAGAATTTAAATAAAAATTTGGAAGACAAAAATGTATAAGTTGGACTTTTTTTTTTTTAAGATTTTATTTATTTATTTGACAGAGAGAGAGAGATCACAAGTAGGCAGAGAGGCAGGCAGAGAGAGAGGGAGAAGCAGGCTCCCCGCTGAGCAGAGAGCCCGATGCGGGGCTCGATCCCAGGACCCTGAGATCATGACCTGAGCCAAAGGCAGAGGCTTTAACCCACTGAGCCACCTAGGCGCCCCTATAAATTGGATTTTTAAATTGAGGTGAAATTCACTCACAACCCCAAGATCAAGTCACATGCTCTTCCAACTGAGCCAACCAGGCATCCCTAAAATTAATCATTTTTTAAAAAGATTTATTTATTTTAGAGAGAGAGCACACAAGTGTGTGAGGGAGTATGGGGAGGGGCAAAGAGAGAGCGAGAGAATCCTCAAGCAGACTCCCTGCTAAGTGTGGAGCCTGATGTGGGGCTGGATCCCAGGACCCTGGGATCATGACCTCAGCTGAAACCAAGAGCCAGATGCTTAACCAACTGAGCCACCCAGGCATCCCAAATTAATCATTTCAAAGTGAACAACTCAACAGCATTTAGTATATTCACAATGTTATACAACTACCACCTTTATCTAATTACAAAACATTTTTATCATCTCAGAAGAAAATCCTGTTCCCCAGTCTCTCCTGGTAAGCACCAATTTATTTTCCATTTCTATGGATTCACATCTATTTTGGATATTTCATACAGTCACATAATATGTGACCTTTTATGCCTGGCTTCCTTCATCTAGCATGTTTTCAAGGTTGATCCATGTTGTAGCATGTATCAGTATTTCATTCCTTTTTACAGCTGAATAATATTTCATTGTATGAATATACCATAATTTGTTTATCATTCATCTGCTAATGGATATGGCTATTGTGAATAGTGCTGTTATGATCATGTGTGTACATGTACTCGTTGAGTACTAGTTTTTGATACTATGGGTATAAATGGAGGAACAGAATTGCTGAGTCATATGATAATTCTAAGTTTAACTTTCTGAGGAATTGTCAACTGTTTCCCACAGAGGCCGGATCATAGTACAATCATATTACATAAACACAATTACATTATTATTACATACATATTACCAGAAACATACAGGAGTTCTCATATCTCTGCATGTTCTCCAATAATAATTATTTTTCTTTTTTTTAAAAGCCATCCTAGTGGGTATGAGGTGGTCCCTCATTGTGGTTTTGATTTGCATTTCCCTAATAACTAATGATACTGAGCATCTTTTCTTGT
This sequence comes from Potos flavus, assembly GCA_028534135.1. Classification (NCBI taxonomy): domain Eukaryota; kingdom Metazoa; phylum Chordata; class Mammalia; order Carnivora; family Procyonidae; genus Potos; species Potos flavus. The sequence goes on along the minus strand of CM052891.1, from coordinate 37,568,100 downwards.
GCTTGTTGGTCATTTGTGTATCTTTTCTGGAGAAATGTCTATTCAAGACCTTTATCCATTTTTTAAGGGGAGGAGGGGCGGAGAGAGAATCTGAAACCAGCCCCACACCCAGCATGAGCCTGACACGGGGCTTGATCTCATATCACAACCTGAGCTGAAATCAAGAGTCGACGCTTAACTGACTGAGCCACCCAGGAACCCATGACTTTATGCATTTTTTAATTTTTTTTTTTACGATTTTATTTATTTATTTGACAGAGAGATAGAGCCAGAGAGCACAAGTGAGGGAATGGCAGAGGGAGAGGGAGAAGCAGGCTCTGCACTGAGCAGGGAGCCCAACATGGGTCTCGATCCCAGGACCCTGGGATCATAACCTGAGCTGAAGGCAGATGCTTAACCATCTGAGCCACCCAGGTGCCCCTATGCATTTTTTTTAAAAAGCTTTATTTATTTTAGAGAGAGAGAGAACATGCAGGGGAAGGGGCAGAGGGAGAGGAAGAATCCCCAGCAGACTCAGCACTTGAGTAGGGAGCACGAGGCAGGGCTCAATCTCACCACCCTGAGATCACAACTTGAGCTGAAACCAAGAGTTGGTTATTTAACCAACTGCACCACCCAGGCACCCCCCCTTTATCAATTTTTTAAATTGGATTGTTATAATTGGATTTTAAAACTAAAAAATTTTAATCTTTCATCGAGTAGGAAAAAGAATAGGTAAATTACAGATGAAGAGGGGCACCTGGCTCAGTTGGTTAAGCATCTGCCTTCAGCTCAGGTCATGATCCCAGGGTCCTGGGATCAAGCCTCACATTGGGCTCCCTCTGTCTGCTGCTCTGCTTACTTGTGCTCTCTCTCTATCTCTCTGTCAAATAAATAAATAAAATCTTTAAAAAAAATTACAGATGAAAAAAATATTTGCAAGATATATATAAGCTATAATACTATAACCAACTTTTATAAAGAACACCTACAAATCAATATTAAAAAGATGAATATCTGAATAAGAAATAAAGCAAAAGACGGGGCGCCTGGGTGGCTCAGTCAGTTGGGTGTCTGCCTTCAGCTTAAGTCATGATCTCAGGGTCCTGAGATGGAGCCCCGTGTCAGGCTCCCTGCTCAGTGGGCTGTCTGCTTCTCCACAACCCTTTCTGCTCCTCCCCCCAGCTTGTGCTCTCTCTCTCTCTCACCCTGCTCTCTCTCTCAAATAAATAAAATCTTTAAAAAAAAGAAAGAAGGCAAAAGACTTGAAGACAACACTTCACTGAAGAAGATACAAGAATAGACAATAAGCATGTGAAAAGGGGCTTGTAATGATTACCTCTTTAGTCACAGGGAAATGCAAAAATACTACGAGATTCCATTTCATACCACTAGAGTGGCTAAAATAAAAGAGACTGACAACACCAAATGTAGGAGAGAATGTGAACCAATTAAAACTTATATACTGCTAAAATAAAGCAAAACAAAAAAAAAACGACAACAAAAAAAACTTATGTATACTGCTAATGGGCATGTAAATAGTACACCCATTTTGGAAAACTGGTAAGATTCTTATGAAGTTAAACATACATATACCCTACAACTCAGTTATTTTACCTTAAGTATTTATCAAAAAGAAATTAAAATATCATGTTCACATGAAGACTTGTTTGAAGAAATGTTTATAGCAATCTTACATGCCCAAAGGGTAATCAAACCAAATTTTAATCAATAAGGAATGGGTAAAAAAATTACACATTGACACAATGGAAAACTTATAGTGATAAAAAGTGATAAAAAAGTATATAGGAAACTTATAAAAGTATATAAAACTTATAAAAGTATATAAAAACTTATAGTGATAAAAAAGAATGAACTTTGGGGTGCCTGGGTGACTTAGTTGGTTAAGGGTCTGCCTTTGGCTCAGGCTGGGATCAAGCCCTGCATCGGGCTCCCTGCTCAGTGGGGAATCTGCTTCTCCCTCTCTCTCTGCTCCTCCCCCAGCTTGTGCTCCCTCTCTCTAATAAATAATATCTTAAAAAAAAGAATAAACTTTTAAAAAAACTTGAAAAAAAAGAACGAACACAAGACTGATAAATCTCAAAAACATTAAGTTGAGCAAAATCAGCTAGATACAAAAGAGTACATTCTATGATTCCCTTTATATGAAACCTAAACAGTTAAAAGTAGTAAGAGTGAAGAGACAGAAAATGGTCTTCATGGGAGTGGAAAATGACTAAGGAGGGGTATGAAGGGAACTTACTGTGATGACTAGAAATTTTACATCTCTTGTTTTTTTACGTGATGATTAACTTAGGCATAAACCATTGTAAAAACTCTTCAAATTGAACACCTAATACCCATTTATTGTGTGAAAACAGTCCAAGGCTGAAGAAAAAAATGAGTTATGGTACACGGTAGTTATACTGAATAATACAGTATGGTTATCTTGTACATAAATCTACATACACTCTGTTTTATTTGAAATAGAATTACTAGGTTTAAGAATATGGATCTTAAGCTTTCTAAATCTGTAATTTAAGAAGTGTCCTTAAGAAAAGGGAACCTCTGTGTACTGTTGGTAAGAACGCAAACCAGTGCAACTACTGTGGGAATCAGTATGGAGGTTCTTCAAAAAATTAAAAATACAAACATCATATGTCTATTAATTCCACTACTGGGTATTTACCCACAGAAATAGAAAATACTGGGGCAGCTGGGTGGCTGCGTTGGGTAAATGTCCAACTCTTGATATCGGCTCAGGTCATGATCTCAGGGTTGTGAGATAAAGCCCTGTATCAGACTCTGCTCTAGGCAGAGGACCCTGCTTAAGATTCTCTCTCTCCCTCTCCTCTGCCCTTCCCCTTACTCCATCTCTTTAAAAAAAAAAAAAAAAGGAAGGAAGGAAGGAAAGAAGGCAGGGTGGGAGGGAGCAAGAAAGAGAAAAAATAGAAAACACTACTTTCAAAAGATATACGCACCCATATGTTCACTGAAGTATTATTTACAATAGTCAAGGTATGGAAGCAACCCAAGGGTCCATCAGGAAATGAATGGATAAAGCACTTGTGGAATGGAATATTAGCCATAAAAAAGGAGATCTTGGCATGTGCAACATGGATAAACTTGGAGGGTATTATGCTAAGTGAAATAAGTCAGAGAGAGAGAGACAAATACCCTATGATTTCGTTTACATGTGGAATCCAGAATACAAATAAACATATAAACAAGAATCAAAAGACTCTTAAAATATACAAAACAAACTGGTAGATGGCAGGATGGATGAAATAGATGGTGGAGATTAAGAGGTACAAACTTCCAGTTATGAAATAAATAAGTTATGGAGATGAAAAGTACAGCACAGGAAATATAGTCAATAATACTAACAACGCTGTATAGTGACAGATGATGACTACCCTTATTGTGAGCACTGATAATGCACAGAATTGTCAAATCACTGTGTTGTATACCTAAAACTAACACTGTATGTCAACTATACTTCAATAAAAAATAAAAGTGTGTCTTTAATTAATTTGAGTGAGCCAGAAACTGGGAATTTGTTTGGGAAACATTTAATATATGCCATGTCACAAAGTCACATGAATTGGCCTCTCTCTAGGTAATCCCTCTCCAGGTATTTATTAAAATAGTCATGAAAAAACCATCAAGCAATCTTTGCCACTTGCTCTGTTCAAAAAGTTATTTACACGTGGCAGAATAGCAGGAATGACCTGATTCCTCAGGATGGGAAATGGCATTCTTGACCCCATGTCATACAGAGTCATGGGCCATTGCATGGGATTTATAAGATCTGCTTATGTAGTTGATAACTCAGATAACTTTTTTCTCAGATATATCTTTTATACTTCCTGTCATATTTTCTAACAGCCTACTTTTCCTATGATATCTTAATTTCTTTTTATCCCTAGTATCCTTTATCATGTGTTGGTCCTACTTTTTTGACTGATCGGGGTAATATGTAGCCTGCTAAAGTAACATCCTTCTAATGGACACATAATCCATTTTTTTTAAAATAATCTCTACACCCAATGTGAGACTCAAACTCACAACCCTAAGATCAAGGGTCGCGTGTTTTACCAACTGAGCAAGTCAGGCACCCCCCATAATCCATTTTTATTGTTTTTTTGGAAATCAGAAAAACTACATTTGAATACATCAAATTGAATTACTTGCTATTTCCCCTCATTTCCTCATTTTGGTTAGCTTCGGTATTTCCTTATTGTTAATTCTTATGTAGAAATAACATTTTTCCTCCTCTCTGCCTAAAACCAACAAACTATTAAAAGCTCATATAATTTGTTTTCTTTTTTATTATTTTTTAAAAGATTTTTATTTATTTATTTGAAAGAGAGAGAGAGAGCATGAGAGTGAGCAGAGAGGGAAGGAAAGAGGGAAAGAATCTCAGGCAGACTTCATCACGCTGAATGCAGAGCCCCACTTGGGGCTTGATCTCATGACCCTGAGATCGTGAGCTGAGCTGAAACCAAGAGTGGGATCCTTAAATGACAGCTATTCAAGGTATCCCTAAACAATTTGTTTTCTAAATATTTCTTTTATGCCCCAAATCAAAAGTAATGTGAACTTCTATTTAGTACCTTCCAGCCCTCTAACTAACACATTAGTTATTTGTGTATGTGTTGAAGACATTACTAGTTTAACATCTCCTAGCGTATTCTGTATATCTTTCTCATAAGAGGCACTTAAATGTTGAATGAGTGTTTTGCAAAATAAACCCCAAATATGAAAAAATAAGATATAGTTGTACTTTAGTACAGGTGCCACAGTCCAATATGAAAAATGTATTTCTAATTCAGGGAAAGAACATACCAGTGATGCCGTCCGTATAGTAGCAAAGTGTTCTCGATTACGATAGTGTGATTTATGACGAGACACTTGTGGTGGAGATTGTGGATCCGATGCTCTTGTTCTAGGATCTCCCTCTTCTCTGTAATTTTCTTCCTCCTAGGCAAAGAAAGAAACAGTACTATTTCAGGTGAACAAATACAGCTAACTTGAACTTTCAAGAAAATTTATAGAAAACTTGATCAATTTATCTTAAAGACATAATTTTAAAAACCAAGAACAAAAATTGTGAATGCCGACATTTTATTTTCAACATAATTAGAATCAGGAAACATTATTCTCTAAGTATATGAACCACCACACAGATTTAGAATCAGGAAATGTATCAGGTTAGATTTATATCCTACTTATTATATAGAAAATGGAAAAGCTTTAGTAATTTTAAACAGCAGTAAAAAAATTAATTACTCTAAGGCTCCCGGGTTTTCAAAGCAATAATATATCTTAAAAATACCTTTATAATACTTTTATCATTTGTCCAAATAAGCAATAAAAAAATAACTGTAAAAATTTTAAGAATTGGTGTCTTCCCTTATATATGTCTTAGTTTATTAACTGAAGAGGAAGTCAATTAAGTAGCAACCAACTATTATGAGAATAATCTTTTTTACTGCTGATTCTATTGCCTAAGTACATAAAAATTAAACATGATTTTGCCCTGAAGAATACTCCTATATAACTAAGTCATTCTTAATCACTTTTTGTGTGTGTGAGTGTAGTAGAACATATATAATATGAAATTTTCCATTTCAACCATTTTTAAATGTACAATTCAGTGGCATTATATTCCCAATATTGTACAACCACCACCATTTCCAAAACTTTTCCATCACCCAAATGGAAACTGTATCTGCTGACAAAAATTCTCCATTTTATCCTCTACTCAGTTCCTGGTAACCACTAATCTATTCTGTATCTCTATGAATTGCCTCTTCTAGATATTTCATGTAAGTGGAATTATACAGTATTTGTCCTTTTGCATCTGGCTTAATATCACTTAGCATAACATTACTTTTTTAGCATAACATCTCAAGGTTCACTCATGTTACAGCATGTATCACAATTTCATTTTTTTCATAGCTGAATAATATTCCCTTATACGTATATACCATAGTTTATTTATCTATTCATCTGTTGATGAACACTTGGGTTAGTTCTACCTTTTAGCTCTTGTGCCTAGTAAGTTTTTAGGTAATACTACAAGCTGTGAAGTTAAAAAGGAAGTATTCCTATTGGTTGCTAAAAACAAGTTACCTGACTTTCAAAATGTTTTCAAGAAAATTAAAAATTCTGCACTCAGAAGTGTGAAGAATAATGTAGCAAAACCCTTCCTTCCTTTTTTTTTTTATTAACATATAATGTATTATTTGTCCCAGGGGTACAGGTCTGTGAATCATCAGGCTTACACATTTCATAGCACTCACCATAGTACATACCCTCCCCAATGTCCATAACCCAGCCACCCTATTCCTATCCTCCCCACCCCCCAGCAACCCTCAGTTTACAAAACCCTTATTTCTTAAACTCAAAATTTACAATTATCGGCCATTACATCAGTTTTATTTTTAAGACAAACATTATGGACAGTGCAAGTCACTTTTGATCATTATCCATCATAACCCTTCTCTTAAAAGACAACCATTATCATGACTTTCATGTGAATACTTAACTATTTTTAAATACTGTATTTTTCATGAAACTAACTTCAAATTATATATTAACACAATGTTTCTGTATTTCTTTCTTCTAAGATTTTTAAAATATCCTTTTTGTATTTTTTTTTTAAAGATTTTATTTATTTATTTGACACAAAGACAGAGATCACAAGCAGGCAGAGAAGCAGGCAGAGAGAGAGAGGGAAGCAGGCTCCCTGCTGAGCGGAGAGCCCGATGAGGGGCTTGATCCCAGCACCCTGAGATCATTACCTGAGCCGAAGGCAGAGGTGGCTCACCGAAGGCTCACCCACTGAGCCACCGAGGCGCCCCTCCTTTTTGTATTCTTAAAACATTAGTTTCCCAATGCAGACATTACACTGGGAAAATAAGCCTATTGCCACTTTAAAATAAGTTACCTAATTATGTTCCAAACTTCTGAAACATCCAAGACAATCTCCTAACTAATCAGTTGAATAAAATTATTTACCAAAGTTGAAATTTTTTTTCACTGAAATGCAAATACTCACAGGTTTTAAATGGATGACAGAACTATTAGACATCACCGTGTGGTCTCCTTCCATCATATCCAGCTCACTCTTGTCATCTGAGGCATCTGGAAGACTGTTAACACTACTACTTTGGCTACTGGCACTGATGGACATGCTGGGTATAGACTGATTACTTCCAACACTATTCACTGTTCCTGTTCGGCCAACACCATGATCTTGTTCCTAAGGAAAAAGAGCATTAGGTTCAAATATCTGTATCTCCTTTGAAATTGCTAACTATAATCACCTATCGCACTGCTTAGCACACAATCTTTAGAAAGAAACTCTCTATTTGCCAAGACCAGGAAGTCTACAAACTGAAAAACAAACAAAAATAATCAACAATAAATAATGAAAAGCCCAACCAACTGTGTCAAAAATTCAGTTCATCAGTTATGGGTTATTTCCAAAGTATAGCATTTTCTCTAAATTGTTTGACATTTTTTGAAACCCATTTCTACCACACATCTCATGGGGTCTATATATATAAAGATTCTGGTCATTTCTCAGTAATTCCCATGGTTAAAACAAATCCCAATCTTTTTTTAATCCTATAAATAACCACTTTTAATTGTTGTTATTGTTGTTAGAGGGAGTGCTGGCATGCACATGCAAGTGGGGTGGAAGAGGCAGAACAAGAGGAAGAGAGAGAATCTCAAGCAGGTTCCACATGACAACTTGAGGCAGCGTTTTAATTCCACGACCTTGATCATGACCTGAGCCAAAATCAAGAGTCTGAGGCTTAACTAACTGAGCTACCAGGTGCCCCTTAGTTGTTATTTTTTAAGGAAGACTAAGTATATTTTCCTTCCTCAGAAAATATTCTCTAGCCTATCCTTTTTCATCAATTAATTTAATATTGATTCCTATCTTTTTTTTGTAAATTAAAAATTACATATTACCTGTACATTTAATCACACTCATAAAAATGCTTTTATGAAGTAACCAGGCAAGCCATGGTATCTGGGCACCAACATTTTAGTAGTCTTACCATACCAAGATTCTGTAAGATATGGAGAATTTCATACAGACATATGGCGCATATATACATATATATAAAGTATGTATAAGTATACATATGAATTTTTCTTACAACCTAGCCTAAAAGAGATGCTGTTATAGATTTAACTACATTAGAATTTTATTAATTTTACTTTACTGAAATATTTTATGTATCTAAAAATGTTCAATTTTTTTTTTTTTTAAGATTTATTTACTTTAAAGAGAGAGCGAGCGCAGTTGGTGTGGGGTCAGGCAGAGGGAGAGAGAATCCCAAGCAGACTCTGCACTAACTGCAGAGCCCTACACAGGGCTCAATCTCATGATCCTGAGATCATGAGCTGAGCCAAAACCAAAAGTTGATGCTTAACTGACTGCACCACCCTCATCCCCCTCAAAATAATTTTCTTTTTTTTTTTAATAATTTTCTAATGATTACTATATGAACTGAAAAACAAAACCAAAACTGTAAGTTAAGAATATCTCATAGTTCATTAATTGTGTAGCACTATTAAAAAAGAAAAGTAAGTAACTATTACTCCTGGTCTCAGAACGCAAAGTGATCTCTCTCTCACTGGAAAGCAATTAAAAAAAATAAATAAATCAAAGAATCCTAACAGGAGCAAAGAAACTGAAAATATTCAGAGTAAAAAAGATAGCTCCACAAATAATACATTCTATATGTATATTTCCTTGTGAGGAAGTTCTGTAACATTACTACTGCAAATTTATATTTCCAAATTCCCTAAAAGGCAACATGGAAAGAACCTGGCCTTGAGAGTGAGATACATGAATCCAAACTCATATTAACCTATGATGTGTTAACTACTCTGAGCTTTGCTTTAGTCATCTGTAAAATGAATATTTTAGAACTATGCAGATGGAATGAAATTATACAGAACTGAAAAGAATTAAGTTTCCCTAACAGAGCACAATGCTTGGTAATTCTAATGACTTCTGAATGAGTACTGTCAACTTCCATAATCTATAATTTCAAATCTTCCAAAAGCATGTCCCATGGAATCAGACAAGGCAAAAGAGGGTTCAGTATCCAAAAAATTTGATGGGGACTAGATTAAAGTTGAGTAGGTTTGTTTCTTTAATAAAAGACTTTGCAGAGCTTTACTATATATCAATGAGCACTATAAAGGGGTTGGGTTTAAAGAATGCAAAACCCTTTTCCCACCTGGGTTCTTACAGGACCAGTGTTAAGAAAACATAATCTGGGAAGCACTAATACAAAATATTCATGGCAAGACAAGTTGCATAAGGAAAGAAGCCAATAAAGAAACAGAGCTCAATATCTGAGTCATTTCTAAGTTATTACCTCTTCTTCTTCCTGTGCTTCTACTGCTGGTCCATTATGTGCCTCCTGGAAAAGGAGTTTCTTCATCTTTCGATACTGTAGATTGTCCAGCTCTCTTACAGCATCCTTTGTCCTTTGAATGAGATCTATTAACACTGTTTCAGGGCGCTCACGAAGAACAAACATGTGCTGGGTAAGAACAGAAGGTAAAAGTCAGGTGGGAACCTGTTTATTTTTTCAATTAGTACAAATGTACCCCTTTCTTAGAGTGTAGTTACTATCTTAAGTAATCGTGATAGATAACACATATGATCTATAGCTATCTAATTCTGTTACAATTTTGATTTCTTGTATTTACCAAACTGTCATCTCCATACATACACTCTGGGCATACATAACTACCTCTGTACATTTTATGGAAATATGATACCTTTGTAGGCCAACTGAAAATGGAACGTTGAAATAATAAGAGTCTAATTAAACACTAAGAATTAAGTCCAATTAGAGCCCTAAATAAGGGCTAAATAAAGGTTTACATATTCTTAGAACTGATTTCATAGAAAAGGTATGTTCACTTCTGAGTTATATTAGGTTTCAAAAGGAATGTATTTCTGGTGAATTATGGAACATAAACTTGGATGCTATGAGTTCCTTTAGATGTTGGATAAACAATACTCCATAAAACACTAGCAGTTACTTAAAAGCCATTATATTATTAGTGATTTTTACCACTAACATTTAATAAGCTTAACCTTATCTAATACAGAAAAATAGAACAATTCCATCAGAATAATCCCTGTTATATTGATATATTTCTTCACAGAAATTTTCTATGTATAAATTTTGTTTTGTGGCTACATAGTTAGCATATAGATTGCAGAAAGACACCTTTTGCCTTGAGTTCTATGAAATGTACTTGAATTCTTATAATATTTTTACCTTTGTAGTTCAAATGTATTCTTTAAAAAGAATTTTTTTTGCCTTTTGATTTTTTAATTATTCAAAAAACTTCATTTTTATTTTACTTAGCTCCTCTTTTTTTTTCAAGTGGGCTCTATGCTGGGCATGAATTCGCGGGACTTGAACTCATGACCCTGCGAGATCAAAACCTGAACTGAGATCAAGAGTCGGATGCTTAACCAACCACACCACCCCATGTCCCTTTATTTAGCTTTCTGACTCTGCACTTGTACCTTTAACACTTTCACAACAATTTTCTCCTCCTCAATAAGGAAAGCACACTTGACCCTGCCATGAACACATTTAGCACACATGGAACCCCAACAGGCACCACTAACATGTTTTTTGTTTTAGACAACCTCATAAGAACTGTAGGTGTCATAACACAAACTACTAAAAGTCGGCCTGGGAGCACATCACATTCGGATTTGGGTGCTTTCCCAACTTTCTTGGTATAAAGGTAAATGATTCTATTACCAGGGGTTCAGGACAACCTAGTTTTGTTAGACACTGTATTGCCTGACCATTCTGAATGCCTATGGATGACATCCCCCAAGGAGGAATTCTCTAAAGAATTTTAACTATACGATATTTTATTCTACTTTCATTGTCATAAGTATTATTTCAAATTCATAAACATAATGCCTATGGATTACTTAATCAAATGTTTATCATTTAACCATTACTCTAATTCTGGACAGTTATTTCCAATTTTTAATTTTTTTTTTTTTTAAGATTTTATTTATTTATTTGAGAGAGAAAGAGAGTGAGAAGCAGACTTTCCGCTGAGCAGGGAGCCTGATGCAGGGCTCGATCCCAGGACCCTGGGATCATGACCTCAGCTGAGCAGATGCTTAACTGACTGAGCCACCCAGGCGCCCCCAATTTTTAATTCTGAGATAGCTTCATACATTTAAATTTTTTTCTATTAACTCTTTTTATAATAAGCTGCAACAGAAATATAAACAGGCCAAAGAGAAAGAAGTACTTGATAGATACTTCTTTATCATTTTCAATTTCCTGCTATAAACCAGGAAAATTAATACTATATGCAGACTTGGGATCTAATTACCAAATATCTGGCCCTGGTGCGTTGGGTTATTACCAAAACAGCTTCTTTTGCTTATATAAGGCAAGTGTAAGAAGCCAGATTTTTTTCTTTTTCCTGAGCCTTAGCTTGGTATGTATCACTATTTATGATACTCGATCTTCTTACCCAAAAATAATACATCTTAAATTTCTAAGTTTGATAGTTTTCTACATACAGATCTTGCCTATTTATCACTAACATAATTCCTAGCTATACTAAACTTTTTGCTGCTATTGTGAGTACCTATTTATTCAGGCTTTCATTTCTGAGACAATGAATGAGCTTACTACCTAGAATCCCACAAGCATTACTAAAACTCTACTGTTCTTCTACATACTGTGATTGCAAATAATACTACACATACACACACACACACACACGTGATCTTTTCAATTTCTTTGTATCTTTAACTGATGTGTATTGGTGAAAATAAACTGAACCTCTCTGAAGTTCTAAAACATTCATGTAAAAATAGTCTACTTAAATCTTATAGTGAAAAATCAACAATATTCCTTAGGGGCACAAGGAGAGAGAGTTAAATCCTACTTACTATTGCCCTATCTAGATGTTTTATTTTTTTAATTTAAATTTTATTTATTTATTTATTTGTCAGAGAGAGAGAGAGAGAGCACAAGAAGGCAGAGTGGCAGGCAGAGGCAGAGGGAGAAGCAGGCTCCCTGCCAAGCAAGGAGCCCAATGCGGGACTCGATCCCAGGACGCTGGGATCATGACCTGAGCCGAAGGCAGCTGCTTAATCAACTGAGCCACCCAGGGGTCCCTTATCTAGATGTTTTAAGAACTATATCAAGTTCGACATTATTATTATTGCTATTAATTAGATGGTCAAACTCCAAATGAAATAACAAATTTTTGAGAACAGAAAGCATATACCAAAGTATTTAAATTAAGCAACCAAAACAAATTCTGTAAAAAGAATTTACATGATTCTTAAAATATTTTCACTGCCAAGTTAGAAAAATATATTTCTAAAAAGGAAACAGAAACATGATATCCGTTTTTAAGTTTCTTTTGAAAGCTCTTTTCTCCCACAATATTTATATAGATATACATTTCTTTCTTTTTTATTATTTTAATATAGTACAGATGAATATATAAAATATGGCAGACATAAAAATTAAATCCAAAGTTAAACTATGTTTTACTAACTTTAAAATATGACATTGTTTCACATGAATTAAAATGTGAAGTTATAACTCAGGAATATTCTTACACATATAAACAATCAATTGATACTATTTGGAATATTTATATATTCTATTCAGACATGGTAAAGCACTTAATTTTGAAAACACAAATCAAAAAACTCTGCACCTAAGAAAAGTTCCAAAAGAGAACAGTATATAAAATTAGCATTTCAGTAAAAACTAGTAGAGTATACTTAATATTGATTCAAAATCAATGAATAAAATACATCCTTTAAAATAATTTCTTAGAGGTAGAAAATAAACTTAGTAAAACTGACCTTTAAAAGTTCCTCTGATGTAGGGCGATCTTGAGGGATTTTCTGGAGGCAAGAATCTACAAAGTTGCGAAAATAATCAGACCTATTGTAAAGGAAAGTATCAAGTGAACATATTGCTATTTCCTTTTAAAACACATCCACAAAAAATACAAAGAAGATTAGCATCCTGTGCAAGGATGACATAGAAATTCATGAAGTGTTCACTTTTGAGCACCGGGTGTTGTATTTAAGTGTTGAATCACTAAATTCTATACCTGAAACTAATATTACACTGTATATTAACTAAATGGAATTTAAATAAAAACTTAATTTAAAAAATCCACAAATTGAGGCATCTGCCTATTGGTGGGAGGGGGAATGGAAAAGGAATGATAAAAAAAGCAAATATGATATACGATAGATTTTATATAAGTCTATGAAAAGCTATCTAAAGCAACCGATGAATCTTCATCATTTTCCAAAGATAAATTTACATAGATTATTTAAAAATCCTGCTCCCACAATTTAAGAAACAAACAAGCAAAGGTAAAAAAAAGAGAGAGAAAGAGACAGTGAGGTAAACAAGAAACAGACCCTTAACTATAGAGTATAAACTGATGGTTAACAGAAGGGAGGGGCGTGGGAGGATTTGGGGAAATAGGAGATGGAGACTAAGGAGTGCACTTGTCATGATGAGCACGGGGTGATGTATGGAAATGTTGAATCACTGTATGGTAAACCTGAAACTAATATTACACTGTATGTTAACTAACCGGGACTTAAATTAAAAGCTTAAAAAAATCCTACTCTCACATATTTAAATATCATAACTTGTTCTATATTGAGGCAAAATTAGGGAAGCCAATTTTTTCTTCTTTGCATTCAAATTTAAGATAACATTCTTTTCAATTTTTTTTTTTCTTTTCTCTAACCCATCTCCCTTTCTTGTCTGCCCCTTGGGTCATCTTCTATATAGCATTTTTTGAGCATTAATCTATTTACTTTGGAGGAAGCAGTTTTATACCTCCGTATTTCTAAACAAATGGATAAAATTTGCATTAAACCCAGAAAATCAACTAGGATACTTTTTAAAACATCAGAAGTCTGCAACACATTATTTTATACAGTGTTAATGAGAGTTCAGTGAGGAAGGTAGTAAGTAACAATTACTCCATCAATGTTTGTCTTTCATATTCACATAAGGTTTTAAGTTCCCTATACGCAAGGATTCTTTTTTGAATCCCCAAATATCAAACAGCGTAAATACAGTCTGTGTTCAATATATTTATTACTGAAATATGTACCATAATGCTAAACTCTGTGCCAAAAGGTTCCTTCTAAGTATCTCTAAACACACAGCAAAGACCTACTAATGCACCTTAAATATGTTATCATTTAAAAAAATTAAGTTTCATTAATTTATGCATCTACTTGTCAATTTAAAAATACTGAGTATGCTTGACATGCCTCTAGAATTTTTCAAATTTTAGACACACTTGAATACACTTAGATACATACACTAAAATTTTCTGTCACTGATAAAAACCCTAGTTTTCTAAAACTGTCTATGTGTTCTCCATAAACTTCTTTACATAAACGAATTTAATTTAATCAAATCAAGGAAGTACCAGGAGATGGAGTAACAGTATTCCGAATATAAATATCGTAATAACAATTAGAACAATCCCAAAGTTATGAATTACCTGATAATTCTGATAAATCATTTTACCTATATTTTATCCTCGATAAATTATAAACCATTCCCCAATAAAATATCACTATAGGTTGTGGCAATCTATGTATTTTATTTATAAAATACTAATGTTTAAGTTATGCTATTATATTTATTATTTATTATATAATCAGGGTTATGTGTTCCTAAAGTTCAAAGAAAAAATACAAATTTTTGTAAAAAGCAATACTTTTTGCTTCCATGTGGCATCATCTATCCTTTATTTCTGAACTGAATTACATATATGTTATAAAAAGCAGACATTAATAGAAGATAAATATAAGGGTAAGATAAATCAATTTACTATCTCTTCAGGTAATATACTTTACCTAATTGAAATAACATCATTTTGGTAACATTATAAAAAAGTATTTAATTTATACAATGTTGAGTAATACATGTCTCAGTAATACTCACCATTCATTAGACTGTAGTGTAGGGGATTCATTTTGGGCTATGTGATATAAGGCACTCATTGCATTCATATTAAATAAAGGAGGCTTCCTTTCCGCTGTAAAACAAAGAAATGTTCCTGTTAAAATATGTGCCTGTTATATAAGGGCAGGCAAACATTGTTTAAAATATTTGGGAGGGCTGGTGTTGGACCTGGATGGCTTAGTCAGTTAAGTGCCCAATTCTTGATTTCAGCTCAGGTCATGATTTCAGGGTTGGGAGACTGAGCCCCAGTTGGGCTCTGCGCTGGGTGTGGGGCCTGCTAAAGATTATTTTTCTCCATTTCCCTCTGTCCCTCCCCTCCTTCTCTCTCTGTCACAAAAATCAAATTAATTAAATTAAATTTTTAAAAATTTTAATATTTTTTTCGTTTTGGAAACAGTCTCAAACTTAGCAAAAAAACTGCAAGTAGAGCTCAAAGAATTTTTTCAAGTGTGTCAATCTACACTAAGTTGCTGGCCTAATGCTCTACCATCCCTAAATACTTTAGTGTATATTTCCTATAAATAAGAACCTTCCACTAAAGAACCACAATTAAATCAGGCCATTAATACTGATACATGACTATCATCTAATCGTCAACCCCAGTCAAATTTCAATCAAATGTTGAAATGATGTCCTCTGTAGCAACAGCAAGCCTTGATCATTTCCATCAAGAAAAGTGTGCATCTTATCTAAATTACTAAATTAACATAAAATTGTTCATAATATTTCCCTATAATCCTTTTATTTTTTATTTTTATTTTTTAATTTTTTTTAAAGATTTTATTTATTTATTTGACAGAGATAGACACAGCGAGAGAGGGAACACAAGCAGGGGGAGCGGGAGAGGGAGAAGCAGGCTTCCCGTCGAGCAGGGAGCCCGATGCGGGGCTTGATTCCAGGACCCTGGGATCATGACCTGTGCTGAAGGCAGATGCTTAACGACTGAGCCACCCAGGCACCCCCCTATAATCCTTTTAATCCTTGTAATGATGTCACTTCCCACTCCTGATATTGGTCATTTGTGTCTTTTTTCCTGATCAAGCTGGCTAGAGGTTTATCGTTTTATTAATTTTCTCAGAACTAGTTTTTTTTTTTTTTTTTTTAAGATTTATTTCTTTATTTTAGTGAGAGAGAGAAAGAGAGGGAGGGAGCTCGAGAGCACAGGGGAGGGGGCAGGAACAGAAGTGTTGGGAGAGAGAGAATCTCAAGCAGACTACCCACTGAACATGGAGCCAGTGCTGGGCTTGAGCTCATGACTTTAAGCTCATAATCTAAGCTGAAATCAGAAGTCCCAAGCTTAACTGACTGAGCCACCAGGCACACCTCAGAAAACTAGTTTTTTGTTTCACTGGTTTTCTCTATTGTTCTTTTATTATTTGATTCCTGCTTTTTTAAGTTTTCATTTATTTGAGAGACAGTGTTCACACACACGAGAATGGGGGAGGGGCAGAGGGAGAAGCAAGTTTCCCACTGAGCAGGGAGCCAAACACAGGGCTTAAACTCAGGACCCTGGGATCATGACCTAAGCAGAAGGCAGATGCTTAACCGACTGAGCCACCCGGGGGCCCCACCCACTTTGATTTTTTTAAATTCTCTTTGTTCTAGTTATTTTGGGTTGAGTTTGCTCCTCTTTTTCTTTCTTTCTTCTTCTTTTTTTTAAGTAGACTCCATGCCTGGTGTGGGGCTTGAACCAATCACAACCCCAAGATCTAAAGTCACTTGCCCTACTGAATCAGCCAACTGTCCTTTTCTCCTCTTTTCTTAGTCTCTTAAGGTAATTGCTGAAGTCATTTTGAATTATACAGGACTCTTCAATGTCCCTCCAATTTGGGCTTGTCCTATGATTATATTTGGGTTATACATCTTTGGCAGGGGCATCACAGAAGTGTTATATTTTTCTCATTGTATTCTATGAGATGGTGCATGATTTTGAATGCTTCCATTGATGGTGTTCATGCTGTATCAATGAAAGCTGTGTCTGTCAGACTTCTTCATGGTAAGTTTCTTTGTTTCCTTTGTAATTAATAGTACTTTTTGAGAAGGTACTTTGAATCTATATACACACCCTTTTTTTCATAAAACTTTAATTTTCCTATTTATTGTATGGATTTGCAGATTTCTATTTTATTTTATAATCTGCTACTACCCTTTATTTTGATGTTCAAAATGCCTCATGTTTGAGCAGTGAGAACCATTTTACTGGCTTCTTTTTGACATGACCCTATCATTTCTTAATCACTTCCTTGCTTTCTAGCACACTAAGATTTTCCAGGCTCATCTTGTACTTTCCACACTCCAGACTAAGGTTTCCTCTCTCCAAGGAGATGTGGCAACAGTCATGCTCACTGCTACTGAGGTGTCACTGTTCTTAGATTCTTTCAGTGGATAGAGTTAGGAAACATATACACAATATATTTATATACATACACGCACATTAAACATGTTTATGAAAACAATGGAGTTCTAGCTTTATCTCTTTCCATTATTTGTCACACCCTTCTGACAATGTGGAACCTTGCTCTTATCATCCTTAATTAGTATTTTCTTATTTGATAAATTCTCCCTGTATGTAACCAGTCTCCCATCTTTGCTACCACATTCTCTCTTGAGCAGATGTCCCCCTTCCCTTGCTCAAGTTTTGAAACCCCATTCCAAGTTACTCTATACTGTGAACATTTCTTTATCCACTCAAGTTTCTAAAACCCAACCTAAGCTGGGTCACTTCTCTGCAATGTGGCTCTTCTAATCAGTCTTTATGAGAGAAGCTCTCTTCCTTTTGATCAAGGACAAACACTGTATCAGGCCACCCCAAAACACAGATGTCATCCTTAGACTCTGACTCTATATGATAGGAAGTTTCCCCTATTGTCACCTCTTCACCCTACTTGCGCTCTGACACTCCATGCTGAGCCACTTCCATGGCTCATGAGGGGGTCATTGCCCCTAACTCCCATGTTTTTCAAGGGTCGGTTGACTATATTGTTGAATTCGGTTTGCTAATATTTTGTTGAGGGTTTTCTGGATCAACAATGTTGATCAAGAATATTGGCCTATAGGGGCGCCTGGGCGGCTCAGTGGGTTAAAGCCTCTGCCTTTGGCTCAGGTAATGATCTCAGGGTCCTGGGATCGAGCCCTGCATTGGGCTCTCTGCTCAGCGGGGAGCCTGCTTCCCCCTCTCTCTGCCTGCTTCTCTGCCTATTTGTGCTCTCTCTGTCAAATAAATAAATAAAATCTTAAAAAAAAAAAAAAAAGAATATTGGCCTATAATTTTCTTTTCTTTTAGTGTCCAAGTCTTTTTCAAAAGTGACCTTTTGGTTATCAGGGTAATGCTGGCCTCATAAAATGAGTTTGGAAGTGTTCCCACCTCTTCTATTTTTTTGGAAGACCTTGAGAAGGGTTAGTATTAATTCTTCTTTATGTGTTAAAAATCACCAGTGAAATGACCTGGTCCTGAACTTCTGTTTGGTGGAATGTTTTTGATTACTAATTTGATCTTACTAGTAATCAGTCTGTTCAGATTTTCTATTTCTTCATGATCCAGTCTTGGTAGGTTGTATGTTTCTAGGAATGTATCCATTTCTTCTAGGGTTGTCCAATTTGTTAGCATCTAACTGTTCACAGTAGTCTCGTGATAATTTGTATTTCCGTGTTATCAGTTGTAACATCTCTTTCATTTCTGAATTCATTTGAGTCCTCTTCTTGTCATGGTAAATCTAGACAAGGTTTGTCTGTTTTGTTTATCTTTTCAAAAAACCAGCTCTTAGTTTTGTTGATCTTTTCTATTGGCTTTTTAGTGTCTTATTTTTCTGCTCTGATATTTGTTATTTCCTTCCTTTTATTAACTTTAGGCTTAGTTTGTTCTTTTTCTAGTTCCTTGAAGTATGAAATTAGGTTATGTGAGATCTTTCTTGTTTCTCAATATAAGCATTTATTCCAATGAACTGCCCTCTTAGAACCACTTTTGCTGCCTCCCATACATTTTAGTATGTTGTATTTCCATTTTCATTTATCCCAGGTATCTTTATTTCTCTTTTGATTTCTTCTTTGACCCACTAGTTGTTACAGTAGCATGTTGTTTAATCCCCATATATTTGTGGATTTTCTGGTTTTATTCTTATAATTGGTTTTAAGTTTCATACCATTTTGTTGGAAAAGATGCTTAATATGATTCCAATCTTCTTAAATTTATTAGACTTACTTTGTGGTCTAACATCTGATCTATTTTGGAAAATGCTTAATGTATACTTGAGAAAAATACGCATTGTGTTGCTTTTGGATGAAACGTTCTATATATATATGTCTGTTAAGTCCATCTGTTTCAATGTGTTAAGGTCAATGTTTCCATGTTTATTTTTTGTCTGGATGATCTATCCATTGATGAAAGTGGGGTATTACAGTCCTCTACTATTATTGTACTGCTGTCTATTTCTCCTGTTAGGTGTGTCAAAACCACTTTACATATTTGGGTGCTCCTGTCTTGGGTGCATAAATACTTACAAATGTTCTATCTTGTTGCTGGACTGACCTCTACACCATTATGTAATGCCCTTATTTGTCTCTTACCACAAGAGTAAATTTTTTTTAAATTTTCTTTAAGAAATATTTATTTATATATTTGTGAGAGAGAGTGCATGAGCACAGGGTGGGGAGGAGGGGAGCATGGAGCCTGATGTGGGCCTTGATATCAAGATCCTGTGATCACAACCTGAGATAAAGGAGTCAGAGGCTTAACCAACTATGCCATCCAGGTGCCCCTTTATTTTTTTTTAATTTTTAGTAGGTTCCGCGCCCAACATGGTGCTTGAATTCACGACTCTGAGATTAAGAGTCACATGCTCTACCAACTAAGCCAGGCAGATGTCCATACAGTCTTTGTTTTATTTTATTTATTTATTTATTTATTTAAAGATTTTATTTATTTATTTGACAGAGAGAGAGAGATCACAAGTAGGCAGAGAGGGAGGCAGAGAGAGAGGGGGAAGCAGGCTCCCTGCTGAGCAGAGAGCCCGATGCGGGGCTTGATCCCAGGACCCTGAGATCATGACCTCAGCTGAAGGCAGAGGCTTTAACCCACTGAGCCACCCAGGCGCCCTCAGTCTTTGTTTTAAAGTCTATTTTTTCTGATGTAAATATAGCTACCACAACTTCTTCCGGTTTCCATTTACATCGAATATCTTTATCATCCCCCTTGACTTTTAGTCTGTGTGTGTCCTTAACATCTGAAATGAGTCTCTCACAGGCATTATATAGATGGGTCCTATTCAGCCACCCTATGATTGGAGAACTTAGTCCATTTATAATTAATTATTGACAGGTATGTATTTATTGACATTTTGTTAATTGTTTGCAATTCCTTTGTTCCTTTCCTCTTCTCTTAATCTCTTCTTTTGTGATTTGATGATTTTTTGTATTAGTATGCTTAGATTCCTTTCTTTTGATCTTTTGTGTATCTACTATAGGTTTTTGCTTTTTAGTTACCATAAGGCTTACATAAAACAACTTATATTTATAGTAGTCTACTTTAAGCTGGTAACAACTTAACTATGAACACATTCTAAAGTTCTGCATTTTTTTTTTAAGATTTTATTTATTTGACAGAGCTCACAAGTAGGCAGAGAGGCAGGCAGAGAGAGAGGGGGAAGCAGGCTCCCCACTGAGCACAGACCCCGATGCGGGGCTCGATCCCAGGACCCTGACATCAGAACTGGAGCAGAGGCTTTAACCCACTGAGCCACCCAGGTGCCCCTATTTATTTATTTTTAAAGATTTTATTTATCCTTAACTATTTTGAAGTTGAAAAGCATATAAAAGATATATTTCTGAAGACTTCAAATCTAATTTTTTTTTTTTAAAGATTTTATTTATCTATTTGTCAGAGAGAGAGAGAGTACAAGCAGGCAGAGTGGCAGGCAGAAGCAGAGGGAGAAGCAGGCTCCCCGCCGAGCAAGGAGCCCAATGTGGTACTCGATCCCAGGACCCTGGGATCATGACCTGAGCCGAAGGCAGACACCCAACTGACCGAGTCACCCAGGCATCCCTGCAAATCTAATTTGCATCGAAAATCATGCCTCTTGATCTGAATCGGCTAACAGGGTAGCCACTAGCCACATATGACTATTCAAATGTAAATTTATTTAAATGGTGTAAAATTCATTATTCACTTACTCAATTGCAACAGCCACATTTCAAGTGCTCAAAAGCCAGACAGATACAGAACACTTCTATCACTGCAAAAAATTTTATTGGCCTGTGCTACTGTAGACCTTTCCTCTGGAACAAGAAGCAGGCTTAAAATGTAGTTCCTAACTTAGTACTTCATAATTCAAAACATTTGTAAGTAAAATTTTAAAAAGTGATTATGAAAGATTATAAAAGCTGAAGATGCCAAAAGTATGACTAAAACTCTAAGAATTTCGGGGCGCCTGGGTGGCTCAGTGGGTTAAGCCTCTGCCTTCGGCTCAGGTCATGATCTCATGGTCCTGGGATCAAGCCCCACATGGGGTTCTCTGCTCAGCAGGGAGCCTGCTTCCCCCTCTCTCTCTGCCTGCCTCTCTGCCTGCTTGTGATCTCTCTCTGTCAAATAAATAAATAAAATCTTTAAAAAAAAAAACACAACTCTAAGAATTTCTTTAAATATCTCACTCATTTAAAATTATCTAAAGGCAGTTTCATCTTCTGATATTGCTTTAGGTATAAAGACTCTCACTGTGAAGGAATTCTACTTTATTAGCTATAATAAAGAGAAGCTAGAGGGGGTTCCTGGGTGTTTGTAGTTGGTTAAGCCTCTGACTCTTGGTTTAGGCTCAGGTTGTGCTTTCGGGGTCATGAAATGGATCCCCAAGTCAGGCTCCATGCTCAGCTTCCCCCTCTGCCCCTCCTTCTTGGGCTCTCTCTTTCTCTCTCTCTAAATAAATAGTAAATATTAAAAAAAAAAGGGAGAGACAGAGAGAGAAGCTAGCAAGTCTGGAAAAATAAGCCATTTCACAGAAACTGGAGTTTAGACAGATTTCTGAGCAGTACAACTTGTCAATGAATACTTTCTAATCAAATAAATATTAACATATATCAATAATATCTAACAGCACCATTAAGGCGATTTCACTATCACCAAGGGGTACATGTATGTATCAACCAGCACAACTATGTAAAAATATGCCATGGGAAGAGTATATTAACCAGCTTCTCTACATTTATACCCAGGTTTCTTAAGAAATTAATTAGGATCTTCCTGTAGGAACAACTGAGGTTAAAACACTTTCAAATGGAAAAAAAATTCTGCAAACCTCAAAGAGAGACTAAGAGATCAGAAGAGAATGACATGATGGTAATCTCCAAATCTGTTTGCTGATGCAAAATAAAATAAATAAATAATATAAAGCTGGAAGGGAATGGTTAATGTAGGAATTATAATAAAAGCAAACATATCTAAAGATTATATAATTTTGGGAAAATATTAGACTGTAAGATAGAAAGAGCATTGTTTATAATGAAAATTATAATTTTCATCTACTATATAAGGATAAGCTTTTGATTTTATTTTACAATTTCCCTACCTACTTTACAAAACTGATTAACTCAATTTGAAAATCATTTAACCAAATTACATATGAATTTTACTTTCTTTTTTTTAAGATTTTATTTATTTATTCGAGAGAGAGAGAGCATGTGCCTGCACAAGCAGGAGGCAGTACAGAGGGAGAAGGACAAGCAGACTCTGCACAGAGCTTGGAGCCCGAGGCAGGGCTCGATCCCACAACCTCGAGATCATGACCTGAGTCGAAATCAAGAGTTGGACGCTCAACCAACTGAGTTACCCAGGCACCTCTCACATGAATTCTCTTTTTAATGTGTTATTTTCGATCGGTGATCACTCCTAGAATGGTTCAATTAAATATTCCCAATATTTCCCACTTTTAAATAAAGTTTAATGGAATATTTTTTTTTTTTAAGATTTTATTCGTAAGTAATCTCTACACCCATCATGGGGCTCAAACTTAAGAGTTTCATGCTCTACCAACTGGGCCAGCCAGACGCCCCTGGAATATTTTTATAAGAAGAAAAAAAGGAAAGAATATAGGACGGAAGAGGTAAACCTGGAGAATCAAGAGCAAGAAGATGGACGTCATCGCCAATTAGAGTGAAAATTCAATTATCTACCTGGCTCACTTACACTGAGAATGCTAGTAAAGTTATGATGGTCCACTGACTTAAGCATAGTTCTCTTTATGAGCAACAGAATAAAATGTGTGCATAAAATCAAATTGTTACAGTATAGCATGAAGCCTGACATCTAATTCTCATACCTAATTCAAAGTAATAAGTATCCTAGGTAGAGGTAAGTAATTCACCAATGCTGTAGAGACTTTCTACAGATGGTAAATCTTGTAATCAGACATATTTTAGATGTTTAACAAATAGCCATTAAATATTAAACATAAAAACTAATACCACAGTGGAAAATTATTTTAGACCTAATTTAACATAGGAAATATAATATTCCTCACCTTATATAAAAATTACCAGATAACCAAAGTGAAAACTTTAATAGATTTATTGCTCCCTCTAGTAACTAACACAAAAAATAAAAAGCTATGATTTGGTACAGAAAATGAGGTAAAACACTGATCACAACTTACTACACAGTAATAAAGAACAATGCTTACCTAGTTCAATACATGTTATCCCAAGAGACCATACATCTACTTTGCCATCATATTGTCCTTCATCCATGGCTAAAATTACTTCTGGGGCCATCCTAAAACATAAAATGTCATTTAAAGTAAAAAAATGTATACTATTCTTTAAAAATGTAATGACCATCTACATAGAGAACACCTCTATGAATTCTAGACATCGTGTTTAGATAAGAATTTTATAATGAGAAATAAATGCACTACAGGTCATCAGGTAAATATTTATCATTGCATATATCCTGTGAGACTCATTCTCACCATCTGTCATGATCGTTAAGCAGCATCCTAAAGAAAAGATGCCCCAGAGCAGGGTTGCATATTCTAATATTGTATAACCCTTAGGCCTTGGGCTAGCGATTTTTTTTTTTTTAACTCTTTGGGGGGTTTTTGTTGTTGTTGTTGTTTTTTAAGAAATAAAGAGAGAGTAGGGAAGGGGCAGAGGGGGACAGAGAGAGAATCCTAAGCAGGGTCCAGGCCCAGAGTGGAGCCCAACTTGGGGCTCGATCTCAGGACCCTGAGATCATGACCTGAACCAAAATCAAAAGTCAGACTCTTAACCGACTGAAGCACCCAGGCACTCCCCCTTAGACAAGTGATTCTTAAATATTTTGGTCTCAGGATGTTACTATGAAAGTCTGAATTATGCTTGAAAGATGGAAAATTTTTATCACTGGCACTGAATACTGTCAATTGTTTTCCCTGCAGTGACAAGCTCACTTCATTTATTTGAGAAAACATCTGCCACAATAACCAACACTCAATAACCATAGTTTTTTACTCTTCCTTTTAAATAGTAACAGTGTTCCATAATAAAAGTGGGTAGGGCAGCTCACAACAAAGACAATTACATAATTATCAACCTTATAGGTGTCTTGGTTATAAAATGGAACGTTAATTCATGTTTCTAATTAGAGTCTAACATTTTTGATGGTACTTTATACTTCACTTGTATTTGTTGTTAAGCATAGACAGACACTTAGAACAACTGTCGATACTTAGGTAGGATTGTCACCATATACCTGAGTGTTTGTGTGTGTGTGTGTGTGTGTGTGTAAGTGTAAAGATATCTAAATATGTATCTAGTTCCTATGTTCCAAATATATTATACACAAATTAATGAATACGTAAATAAAGTAAATTTTCAATTGCCAATACCAGAGTGTTTCCAAGATGTTTGCTTTTTTTTAACAGAGGGAAGAAGGGAGGGAGGGAGGGAGGGAGGGAGGGAGGGACGGAGGGACAGAGGGACAGAGGGAGAAGGAGAGAGAGAATCTTAAGCAGGCTCCATGCCTAGCATGGAGGTTTTATTATATCTAGCCCTAGACATGGGGCTAGATCCCATGACCCTAAGACCATGACTGAGCAGAAATCAAAAAACTTAGATGCTTAACCAACGAAGCCATCCAGGTGCCCCCCAAGATTCTTTAAGATGTTGAAGTAAGTTTGGGAAATTACTAATTAAGGCAGAATTAAACAAGTAATTTTATTTTTTATTGCAGAACTTTTCAGGACCTTTTAAATATCTAATATTCATCATTAATTTATAAATAAGAGAACCATTAAGAAATATTTGCTCACAGAACCCTTTTCATAGCAGGAAAAAAGAGTCTCCCTAAAGTAGGGTTCTACATAAGAAATTTTTGGTCATCTAGAGCAGTGTAAGAGTAGAAATTCTTCAAGTTTTTAAATTTGTTTGCCTCTAATGAATTTATGAAAATTATTTATCCCCTTGTACACTTCTGAGTTATATAATTTTATAAACTTAATAGCTGTAAAGGATATAATGCAGTGTATATATATATATATATACACACACACACACATACACTTTATACTGCATATGTGATTTAAAGATATTTAAAACACAGAGCTGCAGAGTTAGCTCATTTGATTTATTAAAAAACAACACACTGTTGTATAACAACAAAGCCAGTCTCCACTGTCATATCAATCAGTCAAATTAGAATCACTTTGTCAAAAAAGTCTGACTTCATTTTCAATGCAAGTAACATGTTAATGTGTCCCCATGACAACCATCTCAGTTAAGAATTTTACACTAGGGGGCACCTGGGTGGCTCAGAGAGTTAAGCCTCTGCCTTCAGCTCAGGTCATGATCTCAGAGTCCTGGGATCGAGCCCCACATCAGGCTCCTTGCTCGGCGGGGAGCCTGCTTCCCCCTCTCTCTCTGCCTGCCTCTCTGCCTACTTGTGATCTCTCTCTCTCTGTCAAATAAATAATAAATAGAATCTTTAAAAAAAAAAAAAAGAATTTTACACTAGAAAAAAAGAAGGGGAGAGAGAGAACTGAGGAGAGAGAAAAAGCAAGGAGTAAAAGGAAGGGACGGGAGATGACTGAAAAGGCACAAGGCCTTGCCAAGAGTTTGTGTTCTAACTTCAAAATTTCTGATAGATACTATAGATTCTCAAATTGTTCTTCTGGTGTTGCTTTGAGGCTTTTATATCTCAGACTACTGCATCACTGTAATATTCAGGATGGGTAAGGAGTCCTATTTTTTATAAAGCAGGAGAGGGAGATTTGAAAGGTAGGTGGGAAAGAAGATGCAGTGGACCTGAGACATCACTCTCTTCATATGGAAGAACATATGGAAGTTGAAGAGCTGGACGATTATTCCCTTCAAACTTGCTGACATTAATACTGAATTATTTATGGATAAAACAGAGGATGCCTAGAATTTGCTTCACAATAATGGTGGGGGCAGGGAGGAGACAAAAATGAATACATACAGCAGGAATGGCCATGGGATATTGTTATTGGGCTGAGTGACTGGTATGTGAGGCTTCATTAAACTTTTGTCTACTTTTATGTGTATTTGAAATTCTCCATAATAAAAAATAAAACCAAAAAGCTCCAAATCAGTCTTCCGGTACTCTTAGTCTGAAGATACTGATGATATATGGTAAATATAAATCTAAAGAAAGCACACAAATTTCCACTTAGCATTTCTATCTTCTCCTCACTTGGATTTTCATCGAATTTTTTACTCCCACACCCAAAATCTGATGCAGGTTATAATACAGAAGAAAATGTCTAGGGGACAAATGAAAAAAAAAAAAAAATGAGATGTAAGGGCAGCACTCCAAATCTATACTTGAAACTAACCATGCTTAAAGTTAAAATGTCCACAATAGCATTATATTACCAGGAAAAAGATATCTGAAAAAGTATAATCACACATTTCCTATTTCAATCATGTGGATCAATAGCAAATAGGATTATTCTTACCAATATGGCGTTCCCACAAAAGAATTGGCAGGAGATGCCATGGAAGCTGATCCAAAGTCAGCAAGTTTCACCTGGCCTGGTTCTGTCAGAAGGATATTTCCTGCTTTGATATCTCTGGGTTTAAGGAACACAGAAAATTATTTCTCTTTTGTTCATTAGATTATGTTGAAAATGGTAAAAATCAAGTAAAAAGTTTTAAAATAGGGAAGGAAAAAGTCAAAGTAATTAAGTCCTAAAATATTTTCTAAATTAGGTTAATGAGAATTAAGATCCAAAAGTAAAATAGAGAAGTGATATAAATATACAGTTATAATTTTCTTCTCTAAAAGAAAAGACAAAATAGCAGTAAAGACAAAAGACAGAAAATCAAGTAATTAGAGCATAGTCTATACCTGAGTTCCTCTTTACTGATACAAATAATGGTTTTAAAAATAGAATTTAATTAGCTGACCAGTCCTTCATAATTTTAAGATTTCGGAGTATACCATGTAAAGTTAAAAAAGAAAGATCTCATACCCCAAATTTATTTTTTTGAAGGTTATTCTAATCATTTCCAAACCTTACCATAGTTCTCCTAACTAAAGATGAAATGAAAACTGAAACACATGGATAATGTAGTATCTAATGATCCAAATTTACTTTCAAGCTTACTTTTTAAAATCAGCAAACATAAAAATAAATAAATAAATAAAATCAGCAAACATATTAACCATGCAAAATAAGACTATTATGGATATTCATATAATAGGACAGTATGTCCAAATGGTACCATAACATACATTTAACCTTTCCAAAAAAACCACAAAAAAACAAAAAAACCAACCAAACAAACAAAAAAACCCAACCAAATTTCCAAGCACTTGTTAATTCTAACTATAGTACTGTAATGGATATATTATTAAATAAATCTTTTTCCTTCCGTTTGCTTTTTAAATGAGGAGAGGTACTTTGAGGTTGATAAGACCTTAGGTTCTAATTCCAACTCTTCCATTCACTTGTTAGCATGTAGATTTCTCTTGGACCTTACTATCCTCATCTTAAAAAAAAAAAAAGGTAAGCCATTTAGCTCACAATGACTCTACTATATAGTTTAATATATATTGCCTGGTCCACAAGCTAGTTTCCTTTTAAAATAGTCAAAACCTGTATCAATGCTAAAAATGCATTATAAAATAGTTTAACCTTTACGTTACTATCCATTATTAGGGATCATCAAGGATAATACTCAGAAGCACAGAGCGTTAAGTCCATGTCATGGGATCAATGGAACAAAACTGGCATTATCAGTTACCGGAAAGACAAAAGACCAAAGTTTAGTTCTAGTCTAGTCTGCCTTTGTAAACTTCAGAAAAATTAGTCATAAACTGGGGCATCGCTTTATCCATAAAATGAAAAAAGTAAGACTACATAATCCCTAATGTCTTTTCCATCTTACAGATTAAATGATCTACAATTAAATTCCTACCACAAATCTATAAAGTGCACAGATGTCAGAAAGCCCAGCAGCACATGTAGACAAAGATAAAACTGATCCTAAAAGGAAAATTAAAATTTAATTTTGAATTAAATCTTTTATCATTATGGAAAAAAAAACACAACTGATTCTAAAAGGAGCTCAAATGTACTGGCATGTTTGCAGGACAACCTAAAAAATGAGTTTATAAGATTCTGAAATGCTTTTATTTGGCTATAACCAACAAAACTTTCAGGGTTAATAAGTTCTATGGTTGATAAATCCAATAAGTCATTTGCTGTTAATACATGATCATTGTCAAAGCACTTACCTATGGATCATGGTATGAGAATGTAAGTAGGCTAATCCCTGGAGAGCACCATGTGTAATTGCTGCTATTTCCACTTCTTGTAATGGCTTTTTGTGAACTTAAAATAAGAATTTATTGGAAAATAATTACTATACAGAATATTTTTGTTTAAAAAAATAAACATCTAATATTTGAGGTAATATTAAAAAATTAACATTTAGTGAGAAGATTTGCTCCCCAAAATGATAAAACAAGGCTACTGAACTTTATAACTGGAATTACAGTTGTACCTAACTGTTAAAGTATACAGCTCACAGCCAATTTCCCTCTAAGCTAACATTCAACAATTAGCTGACTATAAAAACAAAAGTAACCAAAGAGAAGTGCTCCCTTTATTCTCCCACATCTTCATTCTGAACAGAAGGAATAGGTTAAGCTAAATGACAAAGAATGAAGAAAAATGCTTGGTAAGTCATAAGAAAATTCACCTATTTTATGCTACTACACGACAGTGCATACCATGATGAGAACCTAGCAAAGTGAAGGTTTTTACTTTTCCTGGAAAGTTTTTACATTATTTAAGAAAATCATACAGAATTCTCATTATATTTTTGCTAATACTTCTTTTTCCTGAATAATTAAAGGAAACCTACCTTCCAGTAAATCTGAAGCAGATCCTAAACAATATTCCATTACCAGCTACGTGGGAAGAAAAATTGTAAAAGCATTAAATTAGGAAAAGGATTCTATTTAAGATAAAATAAATTCACCAAGGAGATCAAGAAGATAGTCATCATTTACCTTAAAAAATAAATATTTATATATTTAGTAATTTCTTAAATGATAAAGTTAAGTCAATGATACATAAATCTTTTATGCTGACATGTAATCACTTAAACAAGATGTATATTTCACCTATAATTACTAACTAAAACTATAAAGGAATATAGTTACATTGTTATAACTGCTTAGGAAATGGAAAACTGTCCTCTGGATCTATATTAGGTTACAGTTTAAATGCTTCCTTAAAGCCAACACAGAGCAGCTCCTGTGTGCCAGATATTTTATATACATTAACTAATTTAATCCTAACAACCACCTTATAAGGTAGGTCCTGTTATCCTTGGGGATCATTTCTGTTAAAAGAAAATAGAGAGATAGCACAAGTAGGGAGGAGAGGGAGAAGCAGGTTCTCCACTGAACAGGAAGCCTGATGCCGGTCTCAATCCCAGGACCCTGGGATCATGACCTGGGCCGAAGGCAGACACTTAACTGCTGAGCCATCCAGGCACCCTGAAAATTTACTCTTTAAAGATACAGTTATTATGCCGATACCACTGTTGGAATACTACCTTGTCACCTCAATGGCAAATAGAGAAAATTAATCTCCACTTGTTGTAATAAAGTGTCTCAATTTTCTACCATTAGTATTATTCAGCCAAGGAATTACAATCAGCACATATTTCACCAAAATTCACCAAGACTTTACCAAAATCTTGTGGTTAAATAGATTATAATGTATTTATGTCAAAAAGATATGCTAACTTTTAACCTCGAATAATAGGATTATTATACAATGCTTGATAAACCATATGAAAAATGATGATACTAAAAAATGTCAGAGAACATTTTACCATGCACATAAAGGTCAGCCAAATCTCTGCAGTAAACTTGTAAAAGTTCCATTATCTCTTATTGCCAAGGAGTTCTAAGAAAAACTTCTCTTCCTCGCTCACTATGAACTAACATTTCAAGATGTTTTTGCATGGCTTTACACAACCATTTTGAGACATTCTTGAATTAATTAATTCTAAACCAATACCAACTAAATTATAGCAAGGAGAGGGCAAACACCTACCCATGCTGTGTGCTCACGTAAATAGCAGCCTTTGTATTCTATACTGTTGGGATGTTTTATTCTTTGTAGAAACTTGACTTCCTTAATAATATCCTGCCATTTCTGTGGGGGGGAAAAGGAATAAAGAAAAGAATTATGAATAGTTGCTTTTCCTTAGAAAGTTATATAAGAAAAAAGTAATTACTAGCTTAAGCAGGGTTAATGAGAACATACAACTTTGCTTTAATATTTAAATAGCAAACTAATAAATTTAAAAGAAATTACATTTATGTATTTGAAACTCAATTCATAATTTATAAAGTTATTTATTCGAGGCAGAACAAATTTTAGTTTGATAAAATTTATCATCAATGAGTCTCATTAAAATTTTATAATCACACACCAAGCATGTTGATGAAAACTATATACCATATTTAGTCATTTTTCTTCATCAGTTCAACTTCCCCCTTTTTCTTTTTTTTCTATTTTACCTATTTATTTGAGGGGGTTAGAGAGAGAACAAGAGCAGGGGGAAGGAGAAGCAGACCCCTCTCTGAGCAGGGAGCCTGACATGGGGCTCAATCCCAGGACTCTGAGATCACGACTTGAGCCAAAGGCAGATGGTTAACCGTCTGAGCACCCTCTTTTTTTTTTTTTTTTTAAACATTTTACTCAAAATGGATGGAAGACCTAAATGTGAGACAGGAATCCATCAAAATTCTAAAAGAAAACAGGCACAGCAACCTCTTTGACCTTGGCGGCAGCAACTTCTGGCTAGACACATTTCCAAAAGCAAGGGAAACAAAGGTAAAAATGAACTATTGGGAGTTCATCAAGATAAAAAGCTTTTGCACAGCAAAGGAAACTGTCGACAAAACCAAAAGACAACCTACAGAATGGGAGAAGATATTTGCAAATGTCTTATCAGATAAAGGGTTAGTATCCAAAATCTATAAAGAACTTAACAAACTCAACACCGAAGAACAAATAATCCAATCAAGAAATGGGCAGAAGACAGGAACAGATATTTCTCCAAAGAAGACATACAGATGGCCAATAGACACATGAAAAAATGCTCAACATCAATCGGTATCAGGGAAATACAAATCAAAACCACAATGCGATACCACTTCGTTCCAGTCAGGATTGCTAAAATTAACATGTCAGGAAACGACAGATGTTGGCTAGGATGCAGGGAAAAGGGAACCCTCCTACACTGTTGATGGGAATGGAAGCTGGTGCTGCCACTCTGGAAAACAGTATGGAGGTTCCTCAAAAAGTTGAAAATAGAGTTACCCTACGACCCAGCAATTGCACTATTGGGTATTTACCCCAAAGATACAAATGTAGCGATCTGAAGAGGCACCTGCACCCCAATGTTTATAGAAGCAATGTTCACAATAGCCAAACTATGGAAAGAACCCAGATGTCCACCAGCAGATGAATGGTTAAAGAAGTGGTGTGGTGTGTATATACACAGACACACATATACATACAATGGACTATTATGCAGCCATCAAAAAAGGAAATCTTGCCATTTGCAATGACGTGGATGGAACTAGAGGGTACTATGTTAAGTGAAATAGGTCAATCAGAGAAAGACAATTATCATATGATCTCACTGATATGTAGAATTTAAGAAACAAAACAGAGGATCATAGGGGAAGAGAGGAAAAAATAAAACAAGACGAAACCAGAGAGGGACACAAACCATAAGAGACTCTTAATCACAGGAAACAAACTAAGGGTTGCTGGAGGGGAAGGGGTGGAGGGATGGGGTAACTGGGTGATGGATATTGAGGAGGGCCATGTGATATAATGAGCACTGGGTTTTATATAAGACTGATGAATCACAGGCCTGTACCTCTGAAACCAATAATACATTATATGTTAATTAACTGGATTTAAATAAAAGAAATAAAGATTTTACTTATTTATTTGAGCTGAAGAGAGGGGGAGAGTATGAGTGGGGGGAGGAGAGGCAAAGGGAGAGGGAGAAGCGGGCTCCCCAGTGAGCAGGAAGCCTGACTCTAGGCTCAATCCCAGGACTCTGAGATCATGAGCTGGGCTGAAGAGACATTTAACTTTAACCAACTGGGCCACCCAGGTGTCCCGTCAACTTCCCCATTATTTGCAACTTTATTAACATATCATTTACATGCCATATAGGTCACCTATTATGTTTTTGGCTTATATATTCTACCAAATATTAAGGTTATGTTTTTTAAACTCAAATGATTACTTTGAGGTTTAAATTCCTAAATGCATACTTTCTAAATGCTAGTAAACAATTGTTATTATATAGGAAAGGTCACAGAAAAAAGCAAGCATTTGCTTTTTTCTATATATTTTTCTATATATTTTCTATATATATTTTCTATATATTTTTCTATATATTTTACTAACAGCCTTCTTCATTGATGGCTTTGAGGACATACAGATAAGTCTTTGGCCATAAGCTACTTCATGACAACCTTACTTATGTCATATCCATAGTTACTCTTAAGAAGCAATCAGGGAGAGGTGCCTGGGTGGCTCAGTCAGTTAGGTGTCCTGGGATCGAGCCCCGAGTCAGGCTCCCTGCTCCACAGGGGACTCTGCCTCTCCCCTTCCTCCTGCTAATGCTTAGTCGCTCTCTCTCTTCAAATAAATAAAATTAAAAAAAAAAAAAAAAAAAGCAACCAGGGAACTCTAAAAATACAGATCCTTCGATCCATACTCAAAGATTCTAGAGGCTTAGTGATGTACGATGGAAATTAGGAATCTGCTTTTTGTTCTTGTTTTAGTTTTTCAAGGTTTTCTACTAACTTGGGCCATATTTCTAAAGGCAGGGAAACTATTAGCATAATAGAAAACTTCAAGAAATGTTTTGTACTAAAATTTAAGATCATATATTTCCTATTTTATTTCACAAGTCCTCAACAAAATATAGCAAAATATGTTTACGGTGTTTTATATAAAATGTGTACAATATAAGATGCTACATTCTGAAAACGTTTCATGGGCTTTAAATTTCAAATTTGAATGCTCTGGGACCAAACTCAGAATAAAGCAAAAGCCTGTATTCCTCAAGGTAAGAAGGACTTTCATGAAGGACACTAATAATTGGATGTGAAAAGATGATAAACTAAAGGAAATTTTGTTTTAGGTGTAACTAGTCAAACAGACTCCAACACAGTACCAGTCTGCCTGTGAAAGCTAGTTCTACAGTTGTGCTTTAGAATGGCAAATAAAATTAGAGTTAACTGTAAGAAATGGAGTTTTTTGGAGGTTCAGGAATTTTTAGAAAATTTTTTAGGTATCAAAATGACGGAAGAGTGATATAATCATAATAGTGTTACCATATCCACAATACGATCTTCACAAAAATTAGATTTACCATAAAACAGAACTTTTAAAAAGTAGAAAACCAAAATCTTTTTTTTTTTTCTTAAAGATTTTATTTATTTATTTGACAGAGAGAGACAGCAAGAGAGGGAACACAAGCAGGGGGAGTGGGAGAAGCAGGCTCCCCGCCGAGCAGGGAGCCCGACATGGGGCTTGATCCCAAGACCTGGATCATGACCTGAGCCGAAGGCAGACGCTTAACAAATGAGCCACCCCAACACCCCAAAACCAAAATCTTTAAAAAGTAAACACTAACCTAGCAATTCCACCTTTAGCCATATACCTGAAATTACTGAAAGCAGAGATTCAAAGAAATATTTACATAGCCAGTTCATAGCAGCACAATAACCAAGTGAGGGAAGCAACCTAACTGTCCACTGAAAAATGGATGGATAAACAAAATGTGGTGGTTTACACACAACACACACACACACACACACACACACACTATACAGCCTTAAAAAGGAAGGAAATTCTGACACATACCAAAACATGGATGAACTTTGAGGACATTATGCTAAGTGAAATAACCCCATCACAAAAGGTCAAATACTACATGATTTCACTTACATGAGACACCTAGAGCAGTCAAATCATAGAGACAGAAATGAGAATGGTCATTTCCAGGGGTGGAGGATGGAGAGAATGGGGAATTATTGCTTAATGGGTATAGAATTTCAGTTCTGCAAGATGAGAAGAGTTCTGGAGAAGAATGGTGGTGATGACCGCATGACAATGTGAATGTCTTCAATGCCACTGAACTGTACATTTAAAAATGGTTAAGATGGTAAATTTTGTTGTGTGTATTTTACCACAATTAAAATAATTAATTTTAAAAATTAAAGCCTAAAAATCCTAGATTTAGAAAGAATACATGTAATAAAATAATTTATACAATAGAATAAATATAACCTGAAGAGAACTAATCAGAATATAGAAAACTAACGTAGTATCAATAATTTTGTTTTTCAAATTATTACACATTTTTCAGACTAGATATAACTGCCTGTTATTAAAATTTAAAATAAGCCTTAAACAATGTCTAAACCATTAAAAAACTGTACACAATATAATTTATTGTCAAATATATCTTATTCTAGTTTATTTTTTTTAAAAACTGATGATTCCCCTATGATACAGATAAAGTAATACATTAAACCACAGTTTTAAAAAGTAAGCTCACTTCAGCAGCACATATACTAAAAAACTGAAAGTAAGGGGCACAAGTTGGGAGGCCATTAATGTTCTGTTTATGGCTTTAGGTACAACTTTAATGGGTATATTTAGTTTTTGCAAGAAAATTCACTGAGATATACCCTTAATATTTGTATACTTCTTTTTTATGTATGTATACTTTTTAAAAGAATTCCCATCTACCCCCCCCCTTAAAAACAGAATGTCTTTTTCTAATATGAGAATAAGAATGTATACATTTTACCTACCTCAGTAGACTGCTTTCCACTGTAAGACATTTTCTTGATAGCCACCACTTCATTGGTGCGCACATCTCGTGCCTAAAAAAACAAAGTAAGGACCGTTGTTAAAATGAACAGATTAAACCTAGGCAATTATTTCTCTCAGAATTAAAGCATTTATAAGCTATCATATCAAAAAGGACATCAAAAGTGCTATTAAAACACATTTAAAAAAACAGTAAATATGTAATGAAACTTATCAAATTATCCAGGAGCTCACACACTGGAGAGAAAAAGAAAGCAGGTTTATCTTTCAGTGATTTAGTTGAGAGAAAAAATATAGAAATGTTAATAGTACTATAAACAGAGACAAAACAAGACTAGTATATATAAATAAGTCTATGCTAATAAATTTTGAAATTTCAATGAAATGGACAATTTTCTAGTTAAAATTACTAAAACTGATCTAAAGAAAAAAATGTGAGGAAAACAACAGTGGAAGATTGAAAAGAATTCTGATTAATTATTTTTAAAATAGTCCTAAGTGGAAAATAGCTTTACCAGGGGAACTTTCCAGCATATAAGTGGTAACAAAAAGTTATCCCATTAATTTTACAAAGGCAGTATAACCCAATAACTAAAACTTCAGAAACAGTACAAAATAGACAGTACCAATTTAATTTGAAAATATAGACAAAAGAATCTAAATACAATTTAAAAACCAAGTATTACAAAGGGCATTAAAATAAATTTTCGTTTGGATAAAATACATTGTAATCACAGAAATGCAAAAGATTTGGATACTAGGCAAGTATCTACCACGTTTTTAAAAAGATTTTATTTATTTGAGGAGTGGGAGAGACAGAGAGAGAATGCTGAAGTGTGGAGCAGGAGGAGGGGCAAAGGGAGAGGGAGAAGCAGACTCCCTGGTGAGCAGGAAGCCCAACAGGGCTGGACCCCAGGACCCCGGGAT
Source organism: Potos flavus (assembly GCA_028534135.1). Lineage (NCBI taxonomy): Eukaryota > Metazoa > Chordata > Mammalia > Carnivora > Procyonidae > Potos > Potos flavus. The sequence continues at coordinate 37,531,736 of CM052891.1, read as the reverse complement.
CACAACCTGACCTGAGCAGAAAGCAGACGCTTGACAGACTGAGCCACCCAGGTGCCCCTCATTTACCACGTTTTTATTAAAAGTCAAAGGGGGGAAAAATATATATCAGTGCTCAATAAATGTGGAAAATGCAGGAAGGGCCTAACACTAAATGTACTCAGTTGCAGGAAACATCAAACTCCTAGAAAACCTCAATTAGAAAGGTAATTCCTCGGGGTGCCTGGGTGGCTCAGTAGGTTAAAGCCTCTGCCTTCAGCTCAGGTCATGATCCCAGGGTCCTGGGATCAAGCCCCACATCGGGCTCTCTGCTCAGCGGGGAACCTGCATCCCTCTCTCTCTCTGCCTGCCTCTCTGCCTACTTGTGATCTCTCTCTCTGTCAAATAAATAAAATCTTTAAAAAAAAAAAAAAAAAAAAGAAAGGTAATTCCTCAACATGACAAATCATGTCTATTGTAAACAACGGCTAATCAGAATTAATACAGCTAAAATGAGACCATAATTATTTACCACTCTTGTGGAAATTGTGAAAACAAAGTGATAAAAATATAACAGAAATACCATCATTAATTCTTTGGAAGGGGCACCTGGGTGGTGCAGTTGGTTGAGCAACCAACTCTTGGGTTTTGGCTCAGGTCATGATCTCAGGGTTGTGGGACCCAGCCCCGCGTGGACTCCACACTCAGCAGGGAGTCGGCTTGGGGTTCTCTCTCTCCCTCTCCCCGCTGCTCGCTCTCTCTCTGTCTCTAAAATAAGTAACTAAATCTTAAAAAACAAAACAAAACAAAAACTCTTTGAAAAAGAGCCAAACTCTTACTATACACACACATGCACACACATAAGAACACACACAAGAATAGCTGTTCAGTTAGTAAAAGGGTCAGAACCATCTCAAATCTTACCTGTGGAAGAATTCATTTTCAGTTTAGATTTCAATGACTTCCCAAAGTTAAAATGTTTTAAAATTAGGTTATGGCGATGACTATAAATCATATTTACTAAAAATCACTGAAATGTACACTTAAAGTTGGTGAACTTATGGCATGTAACTCCTATCTCAATAAACTTGTTAAAAAAATAGATAGTACATATCCAAGTTATACCTCTACCAGTTGCTTTAAAAAACTTTTTAGGGGCATCTGGGTGGCTCGGTTGCTTAAGCTTCCAACTCTTAATTTTGGCTCAGGTCATGATCTCAGGGTGGTGATATCGAGCCAGGCTGTGTTGGGCTCCTCGCTGGGCATGGAGCCTGCTTGGGATTCTCTCTCTCCTTCTCCCTCTGCCCCTCCATGCCACCTCCCCAAAGCTCTCTCTCCCTCAAAACAAAACTTTTTAAAAAGAGACACCGTGTCTGGGAACAACTAATGCCATATCAATTTGAATTAGTAGTGGACTGGTTAATGGAAACTTGCATCACTTGTTGTAATGAGTAAAGTGGATGTAGCCACGTAAGTCCTGCTTGACCATTTTTCAATGAATTTATTTTTCCACAATGTTCTCTGCTTATCTGTGAGCCTCTTGATTTTAATCAACAGGTGTTTTACAGCAATAGTCTTTTCTAACAGCTTTATCGAGATAGTATACATTCTATACAATTCACATTTGAATGTGTACAATTTAATGGCTTTTAGTACAAAGACAGATGCAACCATCACTACAATTTTAGAACTCCCATCACCTCAAAAAGAAAACTCCAAATTGTTCGTTTATTTAAAAATGGTTAAAATGGTAAATTTGATGTGTATTTTACATTAAAATTTTTTACTCTGTTAAAAAAAAAAAAGAAACCCCATACCTTTTAGCAATTGCCCTCTTATTCCTTTTCCCCACCACTTCAGCCCTAAGCAACAACTTCTCTCTCTCTCCCTCTAAGATTTGCCCATTCTGGACACTTCATATAAATGGAACCATATAACACGTGGTCTTTTGTGTTTGCTTCTTTCATCTTGCATAATGTTTTTAAGATTCATGACTCATGATGTTAAGCGTCTTGTGCTTCCTGGCCATTTGTACTACATCTTCTTTGGAGAAATGTCAATTCAGATCCTTTGCCCATTTTTAAATTGTCTTTTCATTATTGAGCTGTAAGAGTTCTTTACATATTCTAGACAAATCCATTATCAGATATGTGATTTATAATATTTTCTCCTATTCTACAGGTTGTCTTTCAGTGTTTTGAAACATGGAAGTTTTTTATTTTGATAAAGTCTAATTTATCTATTTTTTCTTTTGTTGTTCATGTTTTTGGTGTCATATCTAAGAATCCTTTGCGAAAACCAAGGTTATGCAGATTTACCCCTAGTTTTCTTCTAAAAGTTTTATAGATTTAACAGTTACATTTAGATCTTTGATCCATTTTGAATTTTTATATATGGTATCGGGTAAGGGTCCAATTTTATTGTTTTGCATTAAACAGATGCACTTTGTTTTAAAGATTTTATTTATCTACTTGACAGAGAGGAGAGAGATCACGAGTAGGCAGAGAGGCAAGCAGAGAGAGGGGGGGAAGCAGGATCCCCGCTGAGCAGAAAGCCCCATGCCAGGCTCTATCCCAGGACCCTGAGACCACGACCTGAGCCGAAGGCAGAGGCTCTAACCCACTGAGCCACTAGGCGCCCCAAACAGATGCACTTAAAAAAAAAGATTTATTTATTTATTTGAGAGAGAGAGAAACAGCATGCGAGAGTGGCAGGGAAGGGGGCAGAGGGACAGAGGGAGAGGGAGAGAGAATTCCAAGCAGACTCCCTGCTAAGCACAGAGCCCCATGGGGAGGATCGACCTCAGGACCCTGAGATCATGACCTGAGTCCAAATAGTAGGATGCTTAATCAACTGAGCCACCCAGGAATTCCCAGATACAGTTTTTGGGTTTTTTTTTACTGGTCATTTTCTTTCTTTCTTTTCCCTCCTTCCTTTCTCTCCTACCCTCCTTCTCCCTCCCTCCTTCCTTTCCCTTCCTCCTTCCTTCCTTTCTGATTTATTTTGAGGGAGAGAGAGAACATGGGGGGGGCACAGAAAGAGAGGAAGAGAGAGAATCCCAAGCAGACTCGCTGCTAAGGGTGAAGCCCCACATGGAGGTAAAGCCCACAACCCTGAGATCGTGACCTGAGTTGAAATCAAGAGTGGGTTTCCTAACCCACTGAGCCACCCAGGTGCAACACCAGATGAACTTTTAATTAGCCTAAGACAAAGCCTGATTTAAAAGTGAGTATATTCGAGGCGCATGGGTGGCTCAGTGGGTTAGGTCCTCTGCCTTCGGCTCAGGTCATGATCTCAGGGTCCTGGGATAGAGCCCCACATCAGGCTCTCTGCTCAGCGGGGAGCCTGCTTCCCCCTCTCTTTGCCTGCCTTTCTGCCTACTTGTGATCTCTCTCTCTGTCAAATAAATAAATAAAATCTTAAAAATAAATAAATAAAATAAAAGAGGGTATATTGGAAGTGCCTAGTATAGACCCTCAGGCTCTCCCCCACCTTTATCTCTCTCTCTCTAAAAATTAATTAATTAATTAATTAATTAATTAAAAGTGGGTATGCTAAATGCAATGCAATTTTCTGGATTAGATTTTAGAACAGAAAAGACACAATGGAAAAACTGGAAAAATCTGAGTAGAGTATGTAAGTTTAGAGTATCATTTGATCAATGTTGATTTTTTTTTTTTTTAAAGATTTTATTTATTTATTTGACAGAGAGAGATCACAAGTAGGCAGAGAGGCAGGCAGAGGGAGAGGGAGAAGCAGGCTCGATCCCCTGCAGTTAACTGACTGAGCCATCCAGGTACCCTAACTTACATTACAGCGGCTGCCTTCGGCTCAGGTCATGATCCCAAGGTCCTGGGATCAAGCCCCACATCTGGCTCCCTCCTCAGTAAGGAGCCTGCTTCTCCCTCTCCTTCTGCCTGCCACTGTCCCTGCTTGTTCTCTCTCTCTCTCTCTCTCTCTCTCCCCCTCTGTCAAATAAGTAAATCTTAAAAATAAATAAAATAGTTAAATTAGAAAATTATTAGACTTTATTAAAATCCAAACTTATTAGTAATGTTACATTAAAATTAAATGACAAAATTAAAATGAGACACCCTTGCGGATTACATCTAAAAAGAATAAATAAAAATATATAATGTCTACAAACATGTTTTTTCCTCCCTTCAGGATCACATGTACTTTTTTTTTTTTAAGGATCACATGTACTTTATTATCATGTCTTGTTAGTCTCCACTAATCTAGAACAATTTTTTTTTTAAGGTTTTATTTATTTATTTGACAGAGAGAGAGAGATCACAAGTAGGCAGAGAGGCAGGCAGAGAAAGAGGGGGAAGCAGGCTCCTTGCTGAGCAGAGAGCCCAATGTGGGGCTCGATCCCAGGACCCTGAGATCATGACCTGAGCTGAAGGCAGAGGCTTTAACCCACTGAGCCACTCAGGTGCCCTAGAACAATTCCTTAACCTTTCTTTGTCTTTCATGCACCATCGTTTTTGAAGAATATACAGTGGCATTTTATAGAATGTTACTAAATTTGTGCTTGTCTGGCATTTCTTCAAGATTAGATTCTGGTTATACATCCTTGGCCAAAATACTACAAGAGTGATATTGTCCTTTTCAGGGTACTGTATCTATAGGTATACAATGACTGTCTGTTCCTCCTTGAGGTTACTAATTTTCATCACCTACTCAAGGCACTGTCTGTTCTTTTCCAATGCATATAGTTATAGTTACTGTTTCCTACCTTATAGCTAACAAGTAATCTGCGAAGAGATACTTTCATACCATGTAAACATCCTGCTCATCAAACTTTCCCTCTAGATTTAGCAATCACTGAATGTTCTAGCCCCAATCTTCACTATGATGATTATAAAATGCTGATTTTTTTTCAACTCTACCATTCCCTTCACATTTAACAGTCTGCATTCTATTATGAGAAAAAGCCCTCCCTTTTTATCCATCCATTCATCCATCATCTGTCATGGAAATAATGGATTCCTATTTTATTCAATAGGCTATATAATCCATTACCATTTTTATACTGATGCTTATATTCCAGGATTTGGCAAGTGGCAGCCCCCTCAATCTGGCTCTAGGGTCCTTTTAACAGGCCCCAACTTTTTTTTTTTTTTTTTTTTCTTTTTCTTTCTTTCTTTCTTTTTGTTTTTCCCTAAAGCACTTTTTAACTTTCTGGCACAAGATGTTCTAAGGTTTATCTTTTAATGTTCCCTGTCCCTGAAATAGAATGAGCCATTACTCCAAGGAGCTCTTGTTCCCTTTAGTGAGGAATTCAAAATCTGTGTGCTCACTGATACTGAGGTGTCATTGCAGTGACAATCTTGTAGCAGATAGAGAGAGGAGATATCTGGGGGGAGGGATATAACCATATATATAAGCGGGGAGTAGGGGGAAGAGATATAACCTATAGAATCCCACAGGGTTGTTCCTTACTTTCCCTGAATCCATATTTCTCTTCTTTCATAGTCAGGATCCTAACTCTAAATAACATCAATATTATTCATTGCTCAATCCTTTAACATACCGTTTCAGAACTGTCACACCCATACAAATACGAAACAAATGTATTAAAGAGTTGAAGATCTATCTGCAGTTTCCTTCTCCCAGACTGACTGTATACAATTAAAATATTATGTACAAAAGTTAATTAGTTCTATTCTTTCCTCCAATGTGGTTATATCTGAAATACAGTTGGAGTCACTGTTCCTGTTTGCCTTTGATAAAACCCCCATATAAACTGATTAAATTTTAATTTTTAAATAAATAAAATACTTATAACCCAAAAGGTAAATTCAAACAAGTATCATTCCATCCTCTATCTCTTCCATTCCATTCCCCACAACTACCATCATTCTATATCTTGATTTGTTGATTGTATGAGGGCATAATTTATCTAATTTCATCAAACTATACATTAAGTATCTGTATATTTACTGTACATAAATTGCATTCAATAAAAGCAGTAAATTAAAAAAATACTACCAGCACAGTGAATAGGCTACATGTCAGGATTTTCTCAGTGTGTTTCTTTTCTTTTTTTTGGGGGGGGGGGGGATTTTTATTTATTTATTTGAGAGAGAGAGACAGAGAGGGTATGAGCAGGGGGGAGGGGCAGAGGGAGAGAGACAAGTAGTGGAGCCCAAAGTGGGGTTTGATCCCAGGACCCCAAGATCACGACCTGAGCTGAAGTCAGATGCTTAACTGACTGACCCACCCAAGGGTCCCCTCCGTGTGGTTCTTTTATTGGGCCCAATTCTAAGATTCTATGTATATTTTCCCTCTGTTCTGTATTTCTCCACACTAGTGCAAATAGAGAAGGGACAAACATAAACTCAGACAAAACTGTAATACAAAAAAAAAAAAAAAAGGTTACTTTTGAGACGTTTTCTAGGTCTCTCTTCCCTCATTTTATGTCAAAACTGGAAATTAAACAAATGCAACAAAAAACACACACATACAGCATGTGTATGTACATAACAAGATTCTCCAAGGATATATAACTAAATGTTAAAAATAGCTGTCCTTGGGTAGTGAAATTATAGATGAAGTTTTTACTATATTCTTTATTCTCTTTGTGTCCAATTTACAAATGGAATTTTGGGTTTATACCAAATTGTTAAGAATTTGAAACACATTTTCTCTAGGGAAATATTTTAAATTGTGGTTTTATTCCAAAGGTGCCCACTAAAAACAAACAAACAAACAAAATCCATAATATGCCAAAATGTTAAACATCTGTATAATATTTGTTGCTGAGGGGGGAGCAATATTAATAGGAAGAAGAAATAAAAGAATGTGAGTGGAGTTTTTCCCCTACAGATTAAGAAAGGAATTCTTAGAGATGTTTTATGGCTTTAGAGTAATAGTTCATTGGCTTGCTTTTAAAATTATAATCTTTAAAATAATAAACATGTTTCTTTAACTACCAATTTTATCTCCTGGAAACTTTTATTTATGAAGTGTTTACTTCTCTAAGGGAAAAAAAGTCAACAGACACTTCCCTTCTTTCTTTTTTGGAAAAAGACTATTTCTGGTTACTAATGAGCTTTTTTTTTTTTTTTAACTTTGAAATAATTACAGACTTACAGAAGTGTTGCAAAAATAGTACTGTTACCATATACCCTTCACCCAGCTTCCTTTAGTGTTAATATCTTGCATAATGCAGTACCATTATCAAAACTAACAAATTAACATTGGTAAAATTATTAACTATTAACTAAAGTAAGGCTTTATTTGAAGTTACCAATTTTTCCACTAATAACTTTTTTTCCGTTCCAGGATCCTACATTGCTTGGTTATCACATCACTTCTAGTCTCTTCCAGTGTGTGACAATTCCTCAACCTTTCTTTTATGACTTTGACACTTCTGAAGAGTACTGGTTATTCTGTATAATGTTACCCAATTTGAGTTTATTTCCTCATGATTTAAACTTAGCATTTTTAAAATAAAAACAACACAGGGGCGCCTGGGTGGCTCAGCCGTTAAGCGGCTGCCTTCGGCTCAAGTCATGATCCCAGGGTTCTGGGATCAAGTCCTGCATCCGGCTCCCGTGCTTGTGTTCCTTCTCTCCCTGTTCGCTGTGTCTCTCTGTCAAATAAATAAATAAATAAATCTTTAAAAAATTAAAATTAAAAAAATAAAAACACAAAAATGCTATGTCCTCAGTGTCATGTCAGAGAGGGGTACGTGATGTGGACACTGGTGATATTAACTTGATCACTTGATTAAGGCAGTCTGCCAGGTGTCTCCACCGATTTTCCCATTTCAATTAATAAATATCTTTGGGGGTATACTCGAGATTATGCATATATCCTCTTCCTCCTCAGACTTTAACCCACTAATTTTAGCACCTATCAGTAGATCTTGGTTGCAACAATTATTTCCCTTAGTTGTTCTACATTTAATAAAAGGAATTTCTATTCTTTTTCTATATATATATATTTATTTTTTCTTTCTATCTGTGGTGTGTGAGAGAAAATAAATTCCTACTAATACCTTCGCAATTCTAATCCAAAACCACAGGGTTATTATCTAGCCTTTCCCCTTTCCTTATTTGTAACTTCCTTCTTGGACAGTAAGAAAACTGGTTCTCATTATCTACAATACATTTACTTTTTTATTAAAATCTACTATATAGTTTCAGAAATGTCGAACCATATCCCTATGAATAACAAAGTAACTAGAGTTCCTTTTGTCTTTAGCCTTATTCAGCCAAAATACTGTTTCCAAAATAATTTCAGATTAGTTCTTTTCTCCCTTACCCACTTCTGTGTGTTTGTCATTCATTTATAATACAGTTAGGCTCATTTGTTATAGTCGGTAGTCCACTTGTATTTTCCCCTCATAGTTTGTGTGTGTGTGTGGTTTTGTTTATTTTTTAATGAAAATTAATGAACTGGGGCACCTGGGTGGCTCATTCGGTTAAGCGTGTGCCTTCAGCTCAGGTCATGATCCCAGGGTCCTGGGATTGAGCCCCGCATCCGCATCCAACACCCTGCTCAGCAGGGAGTCTGCTTCTGCTTCTCCTTCTCCCTCTGCCCCTCCCCTCTGCTGTGCTCTTGCTCACTGTATTTCTTAAATGAATTTTTAAAAATAATAATTTAAAAAAACCTTTTTAATTAATGAACATTTAATAAACAGCTAAAATTCACTCTTTGTGGCATATACACTGAAGTAGACTGTAATTTCTGGCAATTATGAATAAAATTACCATTAAACATTCATGTTTAGCTTTTTTTTTTTTTTTTTAATAATTTTTTTAGGGGCGCCTGGGTGGCTCAGTGGGTTAAAGCCTCTGCCTTCGGCTCGGGTCATGATCTCAGGGTCCTGGGATCGAGCCCCACATCGGGCTCTCTGCTCAGCAGGGAGCCTGCTTCCCTTCTCTCTCTGCCTGTCTCTCTGCCTACTTATGATCTCTCTCTGTCAAATAAATAAATAAAATCTTTTAAAAAAATTTTTTTAGATTTTTTTTTTTTTTAACTCATTTGAGAGAGATACAGAAACAGAGACAGAGAGAGCACAAGCAGGGGGAGAGGCAGAGGGAGAGGGAGAAGCAGACTCCCTGCTGAGCAGAGAGTCTGACGTGGGGCTCGATCCCAGGATCTGGAGATCATGACCGGAGCCGAAGGCAGACACTTAACCATCGGAGCCACCCAGGCACCCCTCATGTTTAGTTTTTTGTGTGAACCTGAGTTTTCATTTCTCTTGGATTAATATTTAGGAGTGGGAATGCTGGGTCATATGGTAATAGTATGTTTAACTTTATTTAAAAACTGCCAAATCATTTTCCACAGTGACAAGACCATTTTACATTCCTACCAGCAATTAATGAGATTTCCAATTGCTCCACATAGTCATCAGTACTTGGCATTGCCTGTATTTCTTTTAGTTCATCTTTATTTCTAAGTCATCTTAATAGGTATACAGTGGTATCTCACTGTGGTCTTAATTTGTATTTCCCTAAAAAGCAATAATGTTGAGCATCTTTTTACATGTTTATTAGCCATCTGTATTTTTTGGGGATGTGTCTGTTTAGACCTTTTGCTCAATTTTTATTAGGTTATTTTCTTACTGTTGAGCTGTGAGAGTTCTTCATTTTTCTGATTTATTTTTATGTTAGAGAGAGCACACGTGAGCAGGGGCAGGGAGGGGAAGAGGGAGTGGGCAAGAGAGAATCCTCAAGCAGACTCCCGGTTGAGTATGGAGCCCAAAGCAGGGCTTGATCCCAGGACCGTGAGATCATGACCTGAGCCAAAATCAGGAGTTGGATGTTCAACTGACTGAGCCATACAGGTGCCCCAAGAGTTCTTTACATGTTCTGGATACAAATCCTTTGTCAGATATGTGACTTAAAAATATTTTCTGCCAATCTGTGCCTTTCTTTTTCATCTCTTTACTGTATCTTTCAGAAAACAAAAGTTTTTCATTTTGATATAGTTCAATTTATAAATTTTGTCTTTTATGGATAATGCTTCTGGTGTTAAAGACTTTCTCCTATATTTTATTCTAGAAGCTTTATGGACTTTAAATTTATCAATATGATCCAGTTTGTATTCATTTTTATATAAGCTATGAATCAAAGTCCACTTTTATTTTTTACTTTTTATTTTTTTTAAAGATTTTATCCACCCATTTGAGAGAGAGTAAGAGTGCGTGTGTGCACAACAGAGAGGGAGGGAAAAGCAGGTTCCCCAATAAGCAGGGAGCCAGATCCAGGCCTTAGTCCCAGGACCTCCACACCATGATCCGAGCCAAAGGCAGATGCCTAACCAGCTGAGCCACCCAGGTGCCCCCATTTTTATTTTTTGAAGATTTTAAGTAATCTCAACACCCAAGGTGGCGCTCAAACTCACAACCCCAAAATCAAGAGTCACAGGCTCCACCAACTTAGCCAGCTAGGTGTCCCTCAGTTTATTTTTGTGCATATGGATGTCTAGTTGCTCTGGCACCATTTGTTGAAAAGACCATCCTTTCTTCATTGATTTGTCTTTGCACCTTTGCCAAGAATCTGTTGGCTATATTTGTATGGGTCTCTGTCTGGATTCTCTGTGCTGTTTGATTGATTTATATATTTATCCTTTCAACAGTATCATACCATCTTGATTACTGCAGGTTTTTGAAATCAGATGATATGAGTTCTTGAACTTGTTTTTTTCTTTTTCAAAATTGCTTTGGCTATTCTAGACCCTTCACTTTCCGTAAAATTTTTAGAATATGCTTGTCAATATTTATTTTAGAAGCCTGCTGGGATTTTGACTGGGATTGCATTGAATCCATATATATCAATTTGAAGATAGCATTATTTAGTCTTCCAATCCATCAACACAATTATATCTCTTCAATTATTTAGGTCTCCTTTGATTTTTTTCAATGTTTAGTGGTTTTTAGAATACAAATCACGCATACTTTTTGTTGGATTTAAACTCAAGTATTTCATTTTGTGGGTACTATAAATAGTACTTTTAGCATAAAACAAATTCCACCTGTTCACTGCCAACATAGAGAAATACAATAGGTTTCTGTATATTGCTCTTGTATCCTGCAAACTGACCTATTAGTTCTGGGAGTCCTTTTGTAAACTGTTTGGGAATTTCCAAAGTAAACTATCATGTTGTATATAACACGGTAAATATGTAGATAAATCTTAAAACTATTTTTTCTCTTAGATTCTTTAAAATACATATGACTGTTTAAAGCAAAATTATGACACTGAATACTTGATTTATAATGTATACAGATGTGGGGTACTGGCTGGCTTAGTTGGTAGAGACTGCAACTCTCGAACTCAGGGCTGTGAGTTCAAGCCCCACATTGGGTGTAGAGATTACTTAAAAATAAAAAAAATTTTTTTTAAAGATTTTATGTATTTATTTGACAGAGAGGAGAGAGATCACAAGTAGGCAGAGAGGCAGGCAGAGAGAGAGGGGGAAGCAGGCTCCCTGCCGAGCAGAGAGCCCGATATGGGGCTCGATCCCAGGACCCTGAGATCATGACCTGAGCCGAAGGCAGAGGCATTAACCCACTGAGCCACCCAGGCGCCCAAAAAAAATTTTTTTTTAAATAAATCTAATGTATGCAGATGTAATACATTAGAATAGCATAAATGATATAGAGAGGAGTACATGATTTCTACATTTTTCTTGGAAGTGATTAATATCAAAGAATGAACTGAAAAGAGGATGGGATATTCCTCTCATAGGGAATAAGTAAGATGATAACAGTCAGAAACGTTTTTTTAAAGTGTTTATATATATACGTAACAAAATATTTGAACTATAAGTAATTAAATAGCACAATACTACACGTCATCTATTCTCACTGCCTGAGAGTAAAGGAAGTCAAAATTGGCTGTAGGTCTAAAGACAAACTCAGTGCTATAGAGAGCAAAAAAAGAGGAGGAAAAAGAAAATGTATACAGCTAATCATTCTGTTTCAAACCAGGAAACTATGAAGATCCATTCAAGAGCTATTTTAATGAACCAATGAGAATGATCTCAAATCACTATCAATTAATTATATGTAAATGGTCTCTCTAGATCTTTTTGTATATTTATATATTTTCTCTTATTTTTTTTAAGATTTATTTATTTAGAGAGAGAGAAGCGGAGAGAGCAAGTGCACTGGGGGGTCAGTAGAGAGGGAGAGAGAGAATCTGAAGCAGACTCTCCACTGAATGCAGAGCCCGGGGCATGACTCAATCTCATGACACTGAGATCATGACCTGAGCCAAAATCAAGAGTTGGATGCCCAAATGACTATGCCACCCAGGCTCCCCATCTTTTATTAACACTAAACGATGTGCTGTAACCACTGAAAATATAAAACTTGCCAAGCTGCTAAAAGAATACAGATTAGTAAAATCTTACAGTAGAAAAGAGAGGTAAATATTACATCTCATTTTTTAAAACAAAGAAAAATAATTTGAAAAAATGAATTTGCCCGGATCATACATGGTCTGTCATATTTGTTAGCAAGCTACCTGGCTCCCAAGCCAGTGCTCTGTAATCCATCTACTGACATATTGGTTCTACTTAAGCTACTGGAAATTAAAAGAGAAATTTTTATCTTCCTGGCAATCTAGAGATAGCAGTCCTTTTGGACATTTGACTCTTTGGTCTGTTTTCAAATACTTATTATACCAGCCCTTGCTTGATGAGCTTGCCTGATGAGACAGTCAGCATAGCTGGCTCAACTGGAGTATTTTAAAACTTAAGGTGATCCTTACTGTCAATTAATGAAAATTCAGAGATGTTATAAAAACTACTTTTAGTCATCTAAAGAAATTTGACGAGCAGGTCCTTCCTCTATATACCCTAAAGGCAGACACTACACAGTAAGCCCTGTCATGAGGTAGGGGTAAGAGGAAACAAAAACCAAAGCATTCATTCATGCATGCACATTCACACATGCAACACATACACACACAGGTTTATCTGATACCACGAAATACAAAGGTTAGTGACCCAGAAATGGAATTATGGCAAAAATATTCAATTCTGGGCTACATTCAAACTTTGCTCATCTACCTGGTGCATGTCTCCCAGACATCAAAACAATTAGCAAAAAACACCTGCTTTGAGTAGTTGCCCTTCATTCCTTGATGCTTTCATGCAATTGTTCCTGATGGGTGGTCCTAACCCGAACCTAGGTTTCCTGACTTCCTAAAACAGCATTTATCTTGTTTTCCTCACTCATTTTGTTATGAAAATATGTCAAACATACAGTGAAGTTGGTATAGCTCAGCGACCCTTTGTTATGCTTTCCACTAGGTCAGAAGTCAGCAAACTTTTTCCATAAAAAGCAAGATATTAAATATTTTATGCTTTGTGGGCCAAATACATATTATCTTTTTTCTGTTGCATTTTCTTCTTTTTTTCTAAATGTGAAAATCATTTTTTTTTTAAAGATTTTATTTTTAAGTAATCTCTACACCCAACACGGGGCTCAAACTTACAATCCTGAGGTCAAGAGTCGCATAATCTACCTGACTGAAGCAGCCGGGTGCCCCTGTAAAAACCATTCTTAATTTGGAAGTTGAGCAAAAGTAGTTCACAGGCTGGATTTGGCCCATAAGCTGTAACTTCCAAGGCCCTACTATAGATAAATCTTCAGTTAACATTTTGCCACATTTGCTTTGAAACTTTCTAAGATACATATTATCATCACATTGTCATTACTTCTTATTGAAGAGGATTTGAGAATATACATTCCAAAGTACTTTGATTCCAAAGTACTTCATTATTTCTCCTGATAAGAAAAACATTCTCTTAAATAACCACAGCACCTTACCAAATTTAGGAAATTTAGCACTGATACACTATTATTTAGTGCATATATAGTCCATATTCAAATTTCACCAACTATCTTATTAATGTCCTTTATAGGAATTTTTTTCCAATCTAGGATCACACTTTGTGTTCAACTGAGTCTCCTGCTCCTGATATCTAGCTTTAGACCAATTTGCTTTTGTTGTTCCTGTGCAATCCTTACTTAAGGGACTATGAAATTTCTCTCCCAGTCACAGGTCTCTGAAATATTCCAGCCTGGGTAGGACAACTCCAGAAACTATTATATAAGGAGGTCCAAGCTCTAGGGAATCACCCCCCTATATACACAATAATTCTCTTCCATGGGTAAGGCACTACAATGTGCACCCTCTTATTTACCAGAAAACAAGTTCTCTTATTGTATCAATTTAAACTTTAGTTCAAAAATGTGTATTCGTGGAGTGCCTGGCTGGCTCAGTTGATAGAGCATGCGATTCTGGATCTCAGGGTCAGAAGTTCAAGACCCATATTGGGCATGGAGCTTATTTAATGAAAAAAGAAAAAGAAAAAAATGTGTATTCACCTCTCTACCCTCACTGCCACTATCTAGTTTAAACTCTCAGTAACTTTTTTTTTTTTTTAAGATTTATTTATTTATTTTAGAGAAGAGAGCACATGCATGCAGAAGCAGAGAGAGAGGACAGAAATAGACTCCCCGCTGAGAGCAGAGTCCCACGTGGGGCTGGATCCCAGGATCCATGAGATCACAACTGGCAGAAATCAAGAGTCAGACACTTAACCAACTGAGCCACCCAGGCACCCCAAGCCCTCAGTATTTCTTTCCTAAATTATCAGAAAAGCTTCAAAATCAGCATCCTTTCTTTGACCTTTGACAATGCCAACCTTCCCCCCACATTGCTGCAAGAATAAACTTTCTATATCACAAATGGAAATATAACATTTCTCTTGCACATCAGTGGTTCCCTAAAGACTTCAGAATCAAATCTACATTTCTTAGTATAGTGTAGGGGACTGTCTTCAAAAGCCCTTGCTTGTCTTTCCTTTTTACTTTTCTCTGATACATCCTTAGGCCCCACTACAACCCTAATTCAAAATCTACCTGCTTTAGTCACTTCCACAAAGACTACTAACAAGTTATGGATTGGGGGTAATACAATTCTATAGGTTTAAAATTTTTAAATCACTGATATTTTGCTATTATGTGATTTAACTCAGTACCTTAATGCAAGGAAAAGGATCATAACATCACTCTCTCCACTGGACAGATCATGTGGGCAGGTCTAAAGAAGAGAAAAAATCTATAGAAATTCTATACTTTTCATTATTAACAATGAAATACCAATTGCTCCATATTTACAGAATAGTATATGAAAGTTCCATGCAAGAGGCGTCTAGGTGGCTCAGTCAGTTAAGCATCTGCCTCAGGCTCAGATCATGATCTCGGGGTACTGAGATCCAGCCCCATGTGGGGCTCCCTGCTCAGTGGGAGACTGCTTCTCCCTCAACTTCTCCCTCTGCCGCTCCCCCTGCTTGTGCTCTCTCTCTCTCTCAAATAAATAAATAAATAAATAATTTATTTTTTAAAATCTACCAAAGAAAAGTCCATGCAAGTCCAAATAGCATCAAACGTTAACCTAGGAAAACCTCACTACTAATACTTGCCCAAAACAATACTTGCCCTAACCCTAACCCTAACCCTATATAAAACTATAAAAGCAGGTATAAAAGCAGGCAATATATGTAAAAGGACTGCATGAAACTATTGAAGAGTAACAAATGCAGGCAAGCTTTAGAGACTGGAATGCTTTAGAGAGACTAGAATGCTTTAGAGAGACTAGAATGCTTCAGAGAAGAACAATATATAAAATGAGCTGTAAATTTACTGCAGCTTCATCCCTGAAGTTGTGATACAGAAAAACAATTCAAGGCAAAAGCTAAGCTAAGGAGACAGAGGCCAGGAACAGGGGCTTCCAAAATGTCTGAGACTTAAAATGCATCATCTCAAAAAAGGGAGCTGAAAAGAAGTGGCTCAAAAATCTGCAGTGGCTCCTGGGTGGCTCAACTGGTTGAGCATCCACTCTTGGTTTTGGCTGAGGTCATAAGCTCTCTGTCATAGATCAAGCTCCGCGTCAGGCTACTCACTGAGCGTAGAGTCTGCTTCAGATTCCTTCTCCCTCTCCCTCTGCTCCCCTGTGATCTCACACACGTTCTCTCTCAAATAAATAAACAAAATCTTTTCTAAAAAAAAAATGTAAATTAGGGGTGCCTGGGTAGCTCAGTTGGTTAAGCATCCAACTCTTGATTTCAGCTCAGGTCATGATCTCAGGATCGTGAGATCAAGCCCTGTAATGGTGTTATTTATTTAAAAATAGGGGCGCCTGGGTGGCTCAGTTGGTTAAACGACTGCCTTCAGCTCAGGTCATGATCCCAGCATCCTGGGCTCAAGCCCTGCATTGGGCTCCCTGCTGGGCAGGAAGCCTGCTTCTCCTTCTCCCACTCCCCTTGCTTGTATTCCTTCTCTCGCTGTCTCTCTCTGTCAAATAAATAAAATCTTTAATAAATAAATAAATAAATAAATAAATAAATAAATAAATAAATAAATAAAATGTTAAAAGAATCAAATGGACATTTTAGAAAAAAAATTGCACAAAGAACAGGAGAAAGACAAAGTTGCACAAAGAAAAGGAAAAAGAGTTGAAATAGTGTAGTTTTCACACTGTTTGAGAAGTATCAATTTCACACTGGTACAAGTGCTAGGTTAACTATAGTAAGTCAAGAATATATAATTTCAAAAAAAAAAAAGAATATATAATTTCTGGGGCACCTAGGTGGCTCAGTCAGTTACACATTTGCCTCCAGCTCAGGTCATGATCCCAGGGTCCTGGGATTGAGCCCTGCATCAGGCTCCCTGCTCAGTGGGGAGCCTGCTTCTCCCTCTCCCACTCCCCCTGCTTGTATGCACGCTCGCGCGTTCTCTCTCTCTCAAATAAATCTTAATTTTTTAAATTTATTTTTTATTTATTTATTTTTTAAAAAAGATTTTATTTATTTATTTGACAGAGAGAGAGAGATTACAAGTAGGCAGAGAGGCAGGCAGAGAGAGAGGGGGAAGTGGGCTCCCCGCCGAGCAGAGAGCCCAATGCGGGGCTCAATCCCAGGACCCTGAGATCATGACCTGAGCCGAAGGCAGAGGCTTTAACCCACTGAGCCACCCAGGTGCCCCAAATCTTTATTTTTATTTTATGTTTATATATTTGATAGAAACACAGTGAAAGAGAGAACACAAGCAGGGGTAGTGGGAGAGGGAGAAGCAGGGTTCCCACTGAGCAGGGAGCCTGACACGGGGCTCGATCCCAGGACCACAACCCGAGTCAAAGGCAGACGCCCAATACTGAGTCACCCAAGTGCCCCATTAAAAAATAAAAGAATATGTAATTTCTAGGGTGACGATTAAAAGAATAATAAAAGAATGGATAACCAAAAGGTTAATATAGGGGAAAATGCATGTGTATGTGTGTGTAAACATGTGCGTGTGTATACACACACACACACACACACACACACACAATATATATATATATATTTTATGGTGGGGAAAATGTCTATTATTCATGTCTTTTCTTTTTAAGTAGGATCCACACCTAATATGGGGCTCAAACTCACAACCCCGAGATCAAGAGTTGCATGCTCTACCGACTGAGCCAGCCAGGCACCACCCCATCATGCCTTTTTTTGCTGCAATGATGCTTTGATGTCTGGGGCCTTGCTAACAGGAAGGGACTGCCACTCCCAGAGTTAGCTAATTCCTAGAGAGAGCAAACAAGCACATCTTTCATATACAAATCACCAATCCAGAGCCCTTACCTCCAATAACCTCACAGTCTAGGGCCCCTGTTCTCTGCTTTAATCACCACAGGGCCAAATATGAGTAATCCCAAGGGCACCTGGCTGGCTCAGCTGCTAAAGCAAATAACTCTTCATCTCAGGGTTGTGAATTGAGCCCCATGCTGGGTGTAGAGATTACTTAAAAATAAAATCTTTAAAACAAATCAAAACAAACAAGGGGCACCGAGGTGGCTCAGTCAGTTAAGTGTCTGCCTTTGGCTCAGATCATAATCTCAGGTCCTAGAGTCCTGCGTAGGGGCTGCCTGCTCAGTGGGTAAGTGGGTAGTCTGCTTCTCCCTCTCTCTGCCCCTCCCCCCTTCTCTCAAATAAATAAACAAATAAAATCTCTAAAAAACAAAACAAAATCCTAGATAATCCTAAACTTGCCTACCCTCCCTTACTGTTTCTTCCTACAGAAACCACAGTAAATGCTCTTACCCATGTTTTTTCCTTGCTGCCTCTGCTTCCTCACTGATACCAGTGCTTCCCCATATGGCCCCCTCTGGCCTGGCATGCCCCCTTCTCTTGGATCTGTTGTGTATAATAAACCATCTTTCCGGTGGCTGTTGCTACCTGATCTGTTGGCATCCCCATACCTGAATAAAACCTAAATTTACAACAATAATAACAACAATAAACTCTTGATTAATTCAAAAGACAGCAAGAAGAGGAGTGCCTGGGTGGCTCAGTCAGTAGAGCATGCGACTCGATCTTAGGGTGGTGAGTTAAAGCCCCACACTGGGCCTAGAGCTCACTTTAAAAAAAAAAAAAAAGATGGCAAGCACAAATAACGAAAGAACAGATAGAATAAACAGAAATCAAATAGAAAAAAAAGACTTATGCCTACCTATAAGCAGTAATTACATAAAATATAAATGGGCAAAATAACTCAATTAAAACAAAGATGAAATAGAGAAAAGCCCCTTACTTTGTTCATGGCAGCAATTTTTTGGATAAGACACCCAAAGCATAAGAGACAAAGGCAAAAATAAGTAAGTGGGACTAATTTAAATTAAAAAGCTGTGCATAGCAAAACAATCAACAAAACGAAAAAGCAATCAATGGAATTGAAGAAAACATTTGCAAATCATATATCTGATAGGGGTTAATATCCAAAATGTTTAATAAGCTCACAAAACTAAATAGCCAAAAAATAACCCCATTAAAAAATGGACAGAGTACCTGAATAGGCATTTTTCCAAAAAAAGACATACAAATGACCAACAGGTAAATGAAAAGGTGCTTAACATCACTAATCATCAGGGAAATTCAAAACTACAATGAGATATCACCTCAAACCTGTTAGAATAGCTCTTATCAAAAAGACAAGTGATGATAAGTATCATCAAGGGTGTGCAGAAAAGGGAAACCTTGTGCACTGCTTGGTAGGAATGTAAATTGGTACAAACACTATGGAAAACAAAATGGAAGTTCCTCAAAAAATTAAAAATAGAACACCATATGACCTAGCAATCCTACTTCTGGGTACATATCCAAAAGAACTGAATTCAAGATCTTGAAGAATATCTACACCCCCGAATTCACTGCATTATTCCCATAGTCAAGATACAAAAACAACCAGAAGTATCTGTCAAAGGATGAATGGATAAAAATGTGGTGTATACACACACACATACACAACGGAATATTAATTCAGCCACGAGAAAGAACCACTTGCAACAACTTGGATGAAACTTGGGGGCATTATGCTAAGTGAAATAAGTGAGACAGAAAAAGGCAAATGCAGGGCATCTGGCTGGCTCAGTCAGATGACCATGGGACTCTTGATCTCAGGGTTGTGAGTTCAAGCCCCATGCTGGGTGCACAGACTACTTAAATAAATAAATAAACTTAAAAAGAAAAAGAAAAATACTGTATATTATCACTTTTAAGTAGAATCTAAAGAAGCTGCACTCAGAGAAACAGAGTAAAATAGTGGTTACCAGGGGTTAGGAAGTGGGGGGAAATGGGGAGATACCAGTCAAAGGATATAAACTTCCAGTTATAAGATTAACAAATTCTGGGAATTTAATGTACAGCATGGTGACTGCAGCTAATAATACTGTACTATACATTTGAAAGTTGCTAAGAGAGTAGTAGATCATAAATGTTCTCACTACAATAAGGAAATGATAATTATGTGATAGGAAGGAGGTGTTAGCTAATGATATTATAGTGGTTATCTTTTTGCAATATATAAATGTATCAAATCAACACACTGGACACCTTAAACTTACACAATATTAGGTACCAATCACATTACAACAAAGGTGGAAAAATTCTGGGGGAAAAAAGACAACAAAGATGAGAAACACTTCGAATTTTTTTATTTTTTGGGGGGGGATGGGTAGTGAAAGAGGAGGAGACAATCTTAATCAGGCTTCAAGCCCAGTACTGGGTCCCAAGCAGGGCTCGATCTCACAACCCTGAGATCATGACCTGAGCCAAAATCAAGAGTTGGACACTTAACCAACTGAACCACCCAGGCACTCCAAGAAACACTTCAAATATAAGGTTCCAGAAATAGTAAATGAAAAAAGATGGAAAAAGAAATACCAGGCAAGCATTTGCCAAAGAAAGATGTCTGATTAATATCAAAGTAGATTTTAAAGCAAGAAATATTATGAAAGATAAAGACTGAAATTTTGTAATGATAATGGGACAAATCAAAAAGAAGATACAATAATCCAAAATTTGTACATTCCTAATAACACAGCTTAGAAATGCATAAAGTAAAACAAGAGAGAGATAAAAGGAAAAACATAAATATACAATCAGAAGAGATTTGAAAACACATCTCTGAGTTGCTGATAGAACATGTACACCAAAAACAAATGAAATCAGAAAGGATGCAAAAGATCTAAAGAATATAATCAATATATGTTCTCAACTTGACATGCATAGATCATTATACCCAACAAACTGCAGAATAAATGTAATTTTCCAGTTCTGGGAGAAAATATTCACAAAACACATAATATTGATAAGTATCCAGGACCTACAAAGAACTCATACAACTCAAAAAGAAAAACAACCTAATTTTTAAGAAATGTGCAAAACATCTCAACAAACACTTCCCAAAGATATGTGAATGACCATTAAGTCTATGAAAACATACTATCACCAATCATCAGGGAAATGTACATTAAAACCTTACTGAAATATTATTACACATCCACCAGAATGACTCAAATTAAAATGACTGTCAACACCTAATGTTGGAGAGAATATAAAGCAAACAGAATTCTCATATACTGTTGATGGGAGTGTAAAATGTTTACTTCTTAATGAAAAAGTCTGGCAATTGGTCATAAAATTGAACATATACCTGCCCTATGATCCAACAATTCCATCCATACTTAAGAGAAATGAAAAACTGAGTTCACAAAAATTTAAAAATCAAAAGACTTAAGTCAAAAAAGGTTATGAGACAAAGAAAGACATTATATACTAATAAAAGTTCAATACAGCAAGAAAATATAACAATTATAAACATGTACAATACCCATAACAGGTCATTAAAATATATGAAGTGAAAATTGACAGAACTGAAAAGATATTAACAGTTCTACAATAAGAGTTGGAAACTTTAATATTCCACTAATAATGGAGAGAACAACCAAACAGAAGATAAGCAAAGAAATAGAGAACTTAACACAATAAACCAACTAGATTTAATATACACATACAGAACACTCTACCTAACAACAGAATACACATTCTTCTCAAGGGTACATGGGACACTTTCCTAACATAGGTTAGGTCACGAATCAAGTCTCAATAAATTTAAAAAGGCAGATCTCATACAAAGAATCCTCTCTGATCTCAACATGATAAAGTTAGAAATTTGTAACAAAAAAGGAAAACTAAGGGCACCTGGGTGGCTCAGTCGGTTAAGCACCCAACTCTTGATTTCAGCTCAGGTCATGATCTCAGGGTTATAAGATAGAGCCCCACGTCCCCCCCCTTCCTCTGCCTCCCCTTCAAAAACAAAAACAAAAAACCAGAAAACTAGAAAATTCAAGTTGGGAAAATTAAACAACATACTTCTAAACAACAATAGATCAAAGAAGAAATCACAAGGGAAATTAGAAATACCTAGAGTTGAATGAGAATAAAAATACAACATATCAAAACTTATGGGGCCAAGTAAAAAAAAAAATGCTCAGAATTTTATATTAAGAAAAAAAATTTCTCGGGGCACCTGGGTGGCTCAGTGTGGTTAAAGCCTCTGCTTTCAGCTCAGGTCATGATCTCAGGATCCTGGGATCGAGCCCCGCATCAGGCTCTCTGCTCAGCGGGGAGCCTGCTTCCCTCTCTCTCTCTGCCTGCTTCTCTGCCTACTTGTGATCTCTGTCCGTCAAATAAATAAATAAAATCTAAAAAAAATTAAAAGAAAAAAAAATTTCTCTATTTAACAACCTAACTTTACAACTTAAGGAACTAGAAAATGAACAAACTAAACCCAAATGTAGCAGAAGGAAGGAAGTAATAAAAATGAAAGCAGAGAGAACAGAAAAATAACAGGAAAAATCAATTTTGATTCTTCAAAAAGATCAATAGATTTGATGAAACTTTAAGCTAGATAGCCTAAGGAAAAAAAAAGACTACTAAAATCAGAAATCAACAGGGGACATTACTACTGATTCTACAGAAATAAAAGGATTTTAAGAGAGTACTATGGACAACTATATGCCAACAAAACAGATGAAAGGATAAATTCTGAAAAATACAAAACCTACCAAAACTAAGCTATAAAGAAATAGGAAATCTGAATAGTATTACTTACAAGTAGAATGAATCAGTAATCAAAAATTTCCCAATAAAGCAAAGCCCTGGACCCAATAGGCTCTTAAAATTCAACAATAAGAAAACATACAACCTGATTTACAAATGGGCCTAACACCCTGACACCTTACCAAAGAAAATATATAGATGGGAAATAAGCATATATAAAGATGGCTCACATCATGTATTACAGGGAAATAGAAAGTAAAACAATGAGATACTACTACACACAATTAGTATGACCAAAATCTGGAGCACTGACAGTACCCTTTGGTACTGATGAGGATATGGAGCAACAGGAACTCTTTGTTCACTCCTGGTGGGAACGCAAAATGGTACAGTTCCTTTGTAAGACAGTTTGGTGGTTTCTTACAAAATTAAACATACTTTACT
Source organism: Potos flavus (assembly GCA_028534135.1). Classification (NCBI taxonomy): domain Eukaryota; kingdom Metazoa; phylum Chordata; class Mammalia; order Carnivora; family Procyonidae; genus Potos; species Potos flavus. The sequence continues at coordinate 37,508,891 of CM052891.1, read as the reverse complement.
TTACCATACAATCTAGCAATGTTACTCCTTGGTATTTACTCAAAGGAGGTGAAAATATATCCCACAAAAACCTGCAAACAGAGGTTTTTTTTAAGGCAGCGAAAATACTCTGTATGATGATGGGTACTTAAAATACATTTGACTATATCCATAGAATGTACAGTATCAAGAGTGAACCTTAATGTTACGGTGATTATGTTATGTCAATGTAGGTTCATTGTTGTATTCTGGTAGAGGATACTGATAATAGGGGAGGCTATGCATGTGTGAGGGAAAGGATTATATGAAATCCCTCTGTACCTTCCTTTCAATTTCACTGTGAGCCTAACTAAAATTGTTCTAGAAAAATAAAGTCTTCCTTAAAAATGTTTTTAAATATCTCTACTTGAGGTGCCTAGGTGGCTCAGTCGGTTAAGCATCTGCCTTTGGCTCAGGTCATGATCTCAGGGTCCTGGGATCCGGCCCTGTGTCGGGTTCCCTGCTCAGCTGGAAGTCTGCTTCTCCCTCTCCTTCTGCCCCTACCCCCACTTCGTGCTCTCTCAAGTGAGCGCTCTCTAAAAAATAAATAAAATCTTCTAAAAAAAAATAAAATAAAATAAAAATCTCTACTTAATTTAAAATCTTCATCTCAATTTCCTTAAGATGAAACTGTTCAGGTTTATAAAGTATTACAACTTCACTTCTCAACAGGAAGTGTATTTTTTAAGTTCTTATTTTTTACTTAAGTAATCTCCATATCCAACGTGGGGCTTGAACTCTCCAGGACCTCCAGATAAAGAGTTGCATGCTCTTCCAACTGAACCAGCCACGCACCTCTATATATCTTTTACTTGCTTATGGCAGTATATTTTTAAACAATGAAAAAAATTAACCTACTTTCTCCCTTCAATAAGTTTTATGCCAAAAGATGTCTTCTTTAACCTGTAAAAGAAACTGCCAAATAGATACACACCATAAAATATTTCCCTCAGGGGTGCCTGGGTGGCTCAGTTGGTTAAGCGACCGACTTGATTTTGGCTCAGGTCACAATCTCAGGGTTGTGAGATCAAGCCCTGCATCGGGATCCATGTTCAGCATGGGCCTGCTTAAGATTCTCTCTCCCCTTCTCTCTCTGCCTCTTCCTACTCGTGCTCTGCTCTCTCTTGAAAAAACAAAAACAAACAACAACAACAACAACAACAACAAAATCCCCCAAAAAGGCTCCTTAAATTAGTTTTGCTTCTGGTTCTAGTCTGTTTCTTCTCTTTGCCTACTTGGGCACTAATACCATATGGCTTTAATTATTGTGTTGTAGTTTTCTTTTTAGATTTATTTTTTAAATTATTAAGTAAATACACAAATTTCTTTTATTAAATAAACGCTACACCAATGTGGGGCTCAAACTCATAACCCGGAGATCAAGAGTTGCATGCTCCACTGACTGAACCAGTTGGGCGCCTCTACTGTGTCACAGTTTTTTAATAATTGAATAATTGATAATCCAAGTCTCCCTTCGATAGTCTCCTATTTAATACTCTTCATTATTTTCTAGGCTACTCACATTGCTTTATTCTCCTTTTCTTCTTTTTCCCTCCAAAGTAGCACACATATTCATTTAGAGGAAAGACACTGATGTTCATTACAGTATTATTTCTTTATTATTTTTTTTTATTTGACAGAGAGAGAGAGATCACAAGTACGCAGAGGCAGGTAGAGAGAGAGGGGGAAGCAGGCTCCCCACTGAGCAGAGAGCCCGATGCAGGGCTCGATCCCAGGACCTTGAGATCATGACCTGAGCCAAAGGCAGAGGCTTAACCCACTGAGCCACCCAGGTGCCCCTACAGTATTATTTCTAATAGCAAAAAGGGGGGGCAGGGTTGAAAAACCTAAATATCTAATCATGTGGAATGATAAAGCAAATTATGATATATTGAATGGATATATAAAATCTGATATAGTAATTGTTATACATGTATACTTATTAATATGAAAAATAAGCAGCACTATAAAATTTTTAAAAACAAATGATACCATTTTCATTTTAAAACTTAAATGGCAAGTGAACAGTATATAAACACTGCATGTTACAAATACATGTAGGATAAATAATTATTTCATTTTGCCCTAGACTATGGGGTTTCTAGGACGTGGGACTTTCACCATTAACGCTGGAGTCTTGGCTAAATTGAGATAACAGTCATCCTAGATCTATGCACAGTATTGAAAGGCTGAAAAGATGTAAATGAAATATTATCAGTGGCTATCTGAAGGGAAAATAATCATCAGTAATGGTTTCTGTATGCTTTTCATTTTTCAGTTAAAGGTGATATAATACATCTTTATATGAAAAAGCAAAGTTTACTAAGGGTCTTTTACTGAAAATCTCAAACCAGAATTATAGTTAAAATTCAAGAGAAAACAGACTTAGTTACACCAATAAAAAAGTAATGAGAGAAGAGCCAAAACTAAAACCAGGAATGAGCGGGAACATTACAACCAACCTATAGAAATAAAAAGGATTATACATGAGAATACTATTTACAATTGTGTATCAATAAATTAGATAACCTAGATGAAACAAATTCCTAGAACCCACAAATAAAGTAACTTAAAATAAAAAATAGCAACAGACATTTAACAAGTAAATACTGAAAAAGTAATCAAAAACAAAGTCCATAACCAGATGCCTTCCCTCTTCCCTGTGAATTTTACCAAACAGTTAAAGAATGAACACCAATTCTTCCCCAACTCTTCCAAAAAATAAGAGAACACTTCCTAACTCAGTGAGGCGAGTATTAGCCTGATACCAACACCAGATCAAGAAAATCACAAGAAAATTACAGTGTCTCTTATGAACACAGATGTAAAAATCCTCAAAGCACTATCAAACCAAATCCAACAGCATAGTAAATTATAAACCATGACAAAGTGGAATTTATTCCAGAAATGCAAGAGTGGTTCAATGTAACAAAATCAATAATGTAACATACTACATTAGCATAACAAAGGAGAAAAACCATATGATCATCTTAATTAATCAAAAAGATATATAACAGAGTGCAACAACCTTTCATAAAAAAACACTCAAAAAATTAGAAACAGAAAAATTATCCTCAATATGATAAAGGGCATTTAAGAAAATCCCACAGCTAATATCATCCTCAATGATGAAAACTGAAAAAAAGCTTTCTCCCTAAAATCAGGAACAAGGATGCTCACTGTCATCACCGCCATCAAAGTTCTAATTAGAGCAAACAGATAAGAAAAACAAATAAAAAGCATCCAAATTGGAAAGGAAGAAGTAAAACAATATTTACTTGTAAGTGACATGATCTTATACAGAATTCCAAAGTATCCACATGAAAGATACTAGACCTAATAAAATTAGCAAAATCATAGGGTAAGAAAAAAAAAAATCAATGCACATAAATCAGCTGTTTCTATATACCAGCAATCAATAATCTGAAGAGGGAATTAAGAAAGTAATTCCATTTACAGTGGCATCTAAAAGAATAACATACTGATGACTAAAGTAATGAATTATAACACTTGTACACTGAAAACTATAAAACATTGCTGAACAGAATTAAAGAAGACCTAAATAAATGTTTAGGAGGACATTTGTGTTCATAGATAGTGAGACTTAATATTGGTAAGACGCCAATACTACCAAGCATCATCTACAGATTTAAACAATTCCTAACAAAATTCCAACAGCAGAAATGGAAAAGCCAATCCTCAAATTCATATGGAATTCCAAGGGGCCCCAAATAGCCAAAACTGTCTTTAAAAGAATAAAGTTATCCTTGATCTCAAGATCACTACAGAGCTACAGTAATCAAAATAGTATGATACTAGCATAAAGATAGATATGTAGACAAATAGAAAAGAACTGAGAGTTCAGAAGTAAACCTATACAATATGACCAATTGATTCCACAAAGATGTCAAGACAGTTCAACGGGGAAAGAACAGTCTCTTTAATAGAGGGGACTAGACCAACTGGATTTCCACATACAAAAGAATGAAGTTGGACCTTTACCTCACAACATATACAAAAATTAACTCAAAATGAATCAATGACTTATGAATAAGAGCTAAGACCATAAAACTCTGAGGAGAAAACATAAGGGTAAATCTTCATGACCTTGGATTTCACACTGGATTCTTAAGACATGACGCCAAAAGCGAAAGTAACAATGACAAAAAATAGACCAACTGGACTTAATCTAAATTTAAAACTTCTGTACATCAAAGGACATTATCAAGAAAGTGAAAAGACGAACTACGGAATGGGAGAAAATATTGTGTATCGTGTATCTGATAAGGATTTAATATTCGGAATACATAAAGAACCTTTACAACTCAAGGAGACAAACAACCTAAATTTTAAAATGGGCAAAGGATCTGAACAGGCATTTCTCCAAAGAAGATATACAAATGGCCAATAAGCACATGAAAAGATGCTCAACATTATTGACCAACAGAGAAATACAAATCAAAACATCAAGATACTACTTCACACCAAGCAGGACAGCTATAATCAAAATAACAAAAATAAGAGGCATTTGCGAGGCTGTGGAGTAACGAGAACTCTGGTAAACTGCTAGTGGGAATGGAAACAGTGCAGATATTATGGTGTGGTCTGGCAGCTTATCAAAAAGTTAAACATAAAATTACCGTGTGATCTAGTATTTTCACTCCTGGGTACACACCCAAATTTGAAAACAGTGACCCAAACAGGTGTTTGTACACTAGTGTTCATTGTAACATTTATTCACAATAGCCAAAAGGTGGACATGATCTAGTGTCCATTAACAAATGAATGGATAAACAAACCATGATATACTCATACAATGGGATATTATTCAGCTATAAAAAGGAATGAAGGGGCACCTGGGTGGCTCAGTGGGTTAAAGCCTCTGCCTTCGGCTCAGGTCATGATCTCAGGGTCCTGGGATCGAGACCTGCATCGGGCTCTCTGCTCGGCGGGGAGCCTGCTTCCCCCTCTCTCTCTGCCTGCCTCTCTGCCTACTTGTGATCTCTCTCTGTCAAATAAATAAATAAAATCTTTAAAAAAAAAAAAAAAGGGATGAAGTACTGATACATGCTACAACATGGTTGACCTGTAAAGTGTTATGCTATACATTATGCTAAGTGATATAAGCTACATACAAAAGTACAAATATTGTATGATTTCATTTCGTTCATATGAAAATATTTAGAATAGGCAAATTCATAGAAAAATGTAGATCAGAGGTTAGGTAGAGGGAAAAGGAGGGGTTGTTGCTAATAAATACAGAGCTTCTGTTTGGGGTGATGAGAAAGTTTTGGAAATAACGGGAATGATTGTACAACATTGTGAGCGTAATTAACACCACAAATCGTACACTTAAAAATGGTTAAAATGGCAAATTTGATGATTCTTTTAGCACAACACACACACATATACACACAAGAGAAAAAGACTTTGGTACATAGCCTTCTGTCAAATAATAATTCTAGATTTTCACAACACTAAAATTGTGTATAAGACTTTACAGAAGTCAGTGTTCTGCAATATTTAATTCTATAGTAATGCAAGTCATTAGACGCTCAAACCACTGTGCTAAAATGCTAAACCACATGTAAGTTAAAGCAAAATAAAATTCTTTCCCATTTTTTCAATAATCCAAGAAGCTCAATAAATAAAACTACCTACTTTCATATTATATACATATATCTATGCAAGTGATTATAAAATGGACTATGTTTCTTTATATTATTTTTTTTTTACTCTGCTGGGACTAGATATTAAGTAAATACTGGTCACTGACATAAGCCTTTAACACTTACAAAATACACTGCTCCAAAGCTTCCATGGCCAATTTCTCTGAGATCTGTGAAGAGCTTCTCTGGATCTTCTTTGAAGAAGAGCTCTGCAATTTCAGGGTCCTTCAGGCTGCCCGCTCGGTTAGTTGATGGCATCCTGCTGGGCAATCAGTTCTCTGATTCTAATTTTATACTGCTATCCCAATCCTTGGTTCATCTGTATGAATGAAGCCACGTTGGCATGAACTATTATAGAAAAAGAAGAAAAGAAAAAAGTCAGGAAAAGCAAAAGCTGCTAATAATAATTAGTATAAGATCATTTTCTGACAGCATATACAAAATGATCTCAGGCCTAGATTTTCACTGAGAAGGAAATGTGGTCTACTAGTTCCTCAACCTGACTCATCATCACAATCACCTGTGGTACTTTAAGAAAACCCAGATTCTTCATATCCATAGTATGTAAGTATATACTATATAAATACACTTCTAAAAATTAAACAAATCTTATGTCTTAGAAGCCTTTCTGTATCTGTACTTAAAGATTTATCTAATCCAGATGCAGTGCACCAATCAGAAGAGATAACACATAAGCTATCAAAAACATGCACAACAACTTAAGATGTACCAATACTATGTCTCTAACACCAGGAAAATTCCCATCTATTAATGATATTCAAATATTAAAAAAATACACAAAAGATTTAATTCAGTAAGTTATTTCTTTTCCTTTCAGATACATTTGCCAGTGTTTAATCAACTCTAATTGACATTCCAAAGAAAACTACAATGGGAGAAAGTAATGAATTTCACACAGATAACTATTTCCCCATAAACCTGATTCACATTAAAATATGGCCTTTATCAAATCTGCATCATTAGACAAGTAGATACTACAAATAACCACTAAATTCCCTGGTGTTCTGTTATCAGTTCCTTTATATCTGATTACTCAATTTTAAAAATATCTGTCATAATTGAGAGGCTTCAGAACCTAGGTTCTGGAATGACACTACCTGGACATGAATCCTGGCAACACTATATACAAACTGTGAGCATGGGTATCCTCATTTTCCTAATCTGTACACTGAAAATAACCTATTTCATAGAATGGGATAGCATCCTCCAGAAAAATCAGAGAAGTAAGAAATAATAAGGGAACCGAACATTTACTTTATCAAATACCAAAAAGTAACTATGGCATCATTTAGAATACTAAAAATAGGACAAGCAAATCCATAATCTAAGACAGTCCAGAAACAAACCTGTGTATATCTATCTTGGAATTCAGCATACAACTAAAGGAGAAGAAATAAATGTTGAGAAAATTGAGAACCCATTCAGAAAAAATATATAAAAATTATAATCCATGCTAAGTGGCTTAAGAGACATCCCAAATAAGTGAGGAAAAAATGAACTTGAGACAAGTTCCTTAAACTGAACACCAGAATTACATATGGGTCAGAAATACAAATATAAAAAAATGAAACTGGCGTGTCTGGCTGGCTCAGTAAGAAGAACATATGACTCTTGATCATGGGATCATGCATTGGAGCCCCACGCTGGGTGCAGCGATTACTTAAAATAAATAAAATTATAAAAAATGAAACTATACATAAGTACTAGAAGTAAGTTCCTCCATAATCAGGGATTGAGGAAACTTTCCTATGATCCAAATCCAAAACAACAATGACAAAGATATATATATTTAACAGTAGTAAAAAAGAAAACTTGGAACGAGGGGCCATGAAAAAGGACACTCCAAACAAAAAGATAAAAGATAAACTTGGGGGAAAAGTTTGAAACTTATGTTTACAAAGAGTTAATTATCCCTAATATGTAAAAAGTTAAAAAAAAAAAAAAAAAAAAAAAGACAATCGGATATCCTTATTGTTTGAAAAGTTCCTGAAAACAGCAAAGAAAAAATATAGCAGATATGCATAGTTCACAGAAAAAAAAATTACACTTCAATTAAATTAACGACTTCAAAAAATTAAATTGCTTAGGGGTGCCTGGGTGGCTTAGTTGGTTAGGCATCTGCCTTCGGCTGACATCAAGGTCTCAGGACTCCCTGCTCAGTGGAGAGTCTGCTTCTCCCTCTGCCTCCTCCCCCCCACTTCCACCCCGCTTGTGCTCTTTCTCTCTCTCTCTCTCTCGCTCACTCTGTCTCTCAAATAAATGAATAAAATCCTTAAAAAAAATTAAATTGCTTAAATCTAACCAATCATTAAATATATGAAAATATGTTCAAAATTACACCAAGTAAGAGAAATACAAATTAAAACTATACTAAGATTTCATTTTATACCTATCAGAAAGGCAAAAATTCACCACATGCTGATGGTGGGGTGAAGGGAAATATATATGCACTCATCCATTAATAGCGGTAATGAAAAAACAGTACAAACCCTCTGGAGAAAAATCTAGCAAAAACATATATGCACTTATCATTTCACACAATAATACCACTTTAAGGAATCAATACCAAAGATACTTATAGAAAACATAAGAAATGATAAATGCATAAGGTCAGGAACTGGAAATCATTATGTGGGACTGTAAAATGGTACAACCATTTTGGAAAACTGTTTAGCAGATGCTTATCAAGAAAAATAAACATTTACTATTTGAAGGAGCAATTCCTGAACTAGTTGTCATTTATTCAAAGAAAACACGAGCACACAAGAACTTGCACATAGTAGCTTCATTCATAATAGTCCAAAACTACAAATAACACAAATGTCTATCAACAAACAAATGTATAATAGAATTGTGTTATACTCACACAATGAAATACTATTCACTGCAATAAAAACGAGTAAACTACTGATAGACACAGGAACACAAATGAGCATCAAAAGCATTATGCTCACTCAGCAAAAAAAGCCAGAAACAAGAGTATATACTTTATGATTCCCCTGATAAATTCTCAAACAGGCAAAACTAGCCTAAAGTAATAGATCCATGGATACTTGGTGTAGGTATGGGGGACAAAAGGGCCCAAAGGAGCTTCTAGAAATGATAGAATGTTCTATATCTTGAGGTAGTGAATTACATAAGTATATACACTTGTATCATGTATTGTATTATGTAATTGGATCATAAAACTACAACTGAACACTTAAAATGGATATGTTTCACTATATGTAAAGTATACTTCAATGAAATTAACTTTAAAAAATTAAATGGCTTAAATCTAAGTACCATATACACATAAAATCTAAGTACCAACGGCGCCTGGGTGGCTCAGTCAGGTTAAGCGTCTGCCTTCGGCTGAGGTCACGATCCCAGGATCCTGGGATAGAGCCTCACGTTGGGCTCCTTGCTCAAGGGGAGGCTGCTTCTCCCTCTCCTCCCTCTGCCTCTGCCTGGGGCTCTCCCTGCTTGTTCTGTCTCTCTCTGCCAAATAAATAAATAAAGTCCTTTTTAAAAAAAATCTAAGTACCATATATATGCTCTTTTGCATGTGCACTCTATATAATGCAAATTTATGAACAAGGCATAGAAGGATATATACTGAAATGTTAATATTTTCTGTGATAAAGTAGACCCATGAAAAGCATTGTTAGTCTACACATCTGTATTATCTGAATTTTTATAGCGACTGTTTTTATAATTTTAAGAAATTTACTTTACATTGTACTTTAAATTTGAGAAAAATAAAATAGAACATTTTTAGAACTAGAAGAATAAATACTCTGACTAGGGAGAACATCCAAAAAGCTATCCGTACTTTTTTAAATTCATAAAAGACTTATGCATTTTACAATTTTCTATGTTAAAAAAAATTGAGTCAAACACAAAAACTGAAACTTCCAGAGCAAACACAATTAAGGATTAACATTTTTTAAATATATAGTTATCATTCAAATCACTCAGAAAATAGCTAATTCACCAACATACAAATAAATGGCCAAAGGATATATATCAGCATTCCATAAACAGGTAATATAAATTACTGGGGAGAGAAGTTAAAACTTGATAGGTATGGCCATGAGTTTTGGATTCTATTTTCCTCATTTAACTCCTGGCAACTTTGACCTAAGAGTAGCCTGAATTACAGCAAGGAAACCCATGAAGAAATCCCCTCTTTCCATCCAAAGGACCAGGAAAAGGAGATCCTGTGATCTAGAGATTGTAGGGGGAAAAGCCGTTATTTTCTCTTTTCTCTCCTCAGCCACAGAACTGCACTGTGCCAGCAACAGAAAAAAACTGTGAGAAAACCTCTCTTTGGCCAGAAAAATTGGAAAATAGGGCCCCTGTTGGTCCAGAAAGTATCAGGGGAATTCCATTTTTTTAAGCTCCTCTCTTCTTTCCCCATTTCACTTAAGGGGAGCCCCAGTGATAGGGAACTATACAATGCACAGTTCTAGAGGCTTGGAGAAAAATCTGTCTTTCTGATCAGAACCAGGGAAAAGTCCACTGGAAATTGAAGAGTAAATGGAGGAAAATTATGGACAAGAAAGAAAAGAGATCCCTAATTCTTTTATTTTGGTATAAGCTAAAACAAATACTGATTTGCACTTGTGTAAAGTAGGCTAAAAGTGTAGCAAAGGCTACACTAAAGACAACCAAACTATAGTATAAACCACTGCCAAGTCTCATTCTATCTCTGAGAGGCACAGCACAGGACAAATCCAAAGAGCACAGCAAAGGTTTTGGAAACAGAACTGATACTGGAACCACCACTCACAAAAACTGAGAGGGAACTTCCCATTTAAACCAGGTGGTGTCTACTAAAACAAAGAAAACAAATCAACATTCTCTACAGCATATTAATAGGACTCAGAAATGACAACATAATATTCACAGTGTCCAAGATAAAATCCAAAATTACTCTACATGCAAAAACAAACAAAACACGCACACATGTGTGTGCACACACACACGCAAAACTGGTAAATGTGACAAACTATAAAGGGAAGAGAGGACCAACAGATGCCTATTTTGAGATGACTCATGTTGGAATTATCACACAAAGACTTTTTTTTTTTTAAGATTTTATTTATTTGACACAGAGAGACACAGCAAGAGAGGGAACAAAAGCAGGGGGAGTGGGAGAGGGAGAAGCAGGCTTCCTGCTCAGCAGGGAGCCTGATGCGGTGCTCAATCCCAGGACCCTGGGATCATGACCTGAGCTGAAGGCAGACGCTTAACGACTGAGCCACCCAGGCACCCCCACACACTTTTTTTTTTTTTTAAAGATTTTATTTATTTATTTGACAGAGAGATAGAGAGCGAGCACAAGTAAGCAGAGCGGCAGGCAGAGGGAGAGAGAGAAGGAGGCTCTCTGCTGAGCAGAGAGCCCGATGCGGGGCTCGATCCCAGGACCCTGGAACCATGATCCGAGCCCAAGGCAGCCGCTTAACCAACTGAGCCACCTAGGTGCCCCCCACACAAAGACTTTAAAGCAGTTATTATAACCATAACAAATGAGGTAATGGTTAACACTCTGGAAACAACTGAAAAGACATAAGTTCTTAGAGAGATAAAAAAAATTTTTTTTAAATCATATGAAAAATTTAGAACTGCAAAATACAGTATCATAAATGAGGGGCACCTGGCTGGCACAGTCTGTACAGCATGCAACTCTTGATCTTGGGGTGGTGAGTTCAAACCCCACGTTGGGCATATTACTTACTTAAAAAAAAAAAGAAAGGTAAAAAACTCATCGCATGGGCTCAACTGCTCAACAGAGATGACAGAAGAGTCAGTAAACTTTAAGACACAAACTAATGAAACTAAAGAATAGAGAGAAAAAAAGATTGAAAAAACTCAATAGAGCCTTAGTGACTTGTTGGACAGCATCAAATTGTCTACATTTCAAACCACTGGTATTACTGAGGAGAAGAAAAATAAATTGGTAAAGAAAAAAAAATTTTTTTTGTAATGTCTGAAAACTTTACAGATTTGACAAAAGACATAAATTTAGAGATTCGAGAAGCTCAACAAACACCAAACAGGACAAATTCAAAGAATATCAGGCTAGACATACCTACTCAGAATGTTAGAAAAAGATAAACTAAAATCTGAATGACAGGAGATTTTGTGCAAAAAAGAGAGTCCACAGAAAGTGGAATAATATCTTCAAGGTTATAAAAGGAAAGAACTACCAACGCAGACATAATTCTTTATCTAGCAGAAGTCTTCTACAGGAATGAAGGGGGTGATTCTTACATGATACAAAACTAACAGAATCTGTTGCCAGCAGACCTACTTTAAAAGAAATGCATAATATTAAACAAAAGAAAGCTAGAGTAGATACATTAGTATCAGAGAAAATAGAGCTCAGAACTAACAAAATCACAAGGGATAAAGAACATTATATAATATTATTCCATTCATCAAATCCCAAATCTGTCTTCACCTGACAAAAGAGCTTCAAAGTCATGAAGCAAAAATTGGTACAACAGAAAAGAGAAATAAAACAAGTCTATAATTATACTAGGAGACTCCAACAATCCTCTCTCAGAAATTTAAAGAAAAAGTAGTCTGAAAATATACAGAACAACACTATCAACCAGGTTTACCTAGTGACATTTCTAGAATACTCTACTTGATTATACATTCTTTTCAAGAGCACCTATGATATTCACACCAAGACAGATTACATTCTGGGCCATAAAACAAATCTTAACAAGCATAAAAAAATTTTAATTCATACAAAATACATTCATTATCTGACCATAGTGTAATTACATTTAAAGTCAGTAACAAAAATATGACATTTTTTTAAAGATTTTATTTATTTATTTGTCAGAGAGAGAGAGAGAGAGAACAAGCAGGGGGAGCTTCAGGCAGAGGGAGAAGCAGGTTCCCTGCTGAGCAAGGAGCCCTGGGATCATGACCTGAGCTGAAGGTAGACGCTTAAACCACTGAACCAACCAGGCGTCCTCAAAAATATAACTTTTTAAAAAACGCACAAAATTTGGAAATTAAACACATACTTCTACGTAATCCATGGGTCAATAAAAAAGTTTAAAGAGAAATTAAAACAGAATACAAACTGGGGCACCTGGCTGCCTCAGTCTAAAGAGCATGCAACTCTTGGTCTTAGGATTGTGAGTTTGGGCCCCACATTCAGTGTAGAGATTACTTAAAAATAGAGTTAAAAAAAGAATACAAATTGAATGAAAATAAAAATACAAAATAAAATTTGCAGGATACAACTAATACAGCGTATATATAGAAATTTAAGGCACTAAATCTATATTAGGAAAAAAAAAATGACACATTTCCAATAATCTACACTTCTACCTTAAGAATCTAGAAAGGGGCACCTGGATGGTTCAGTCAGTTAAGTGTCCAACTCTCTTGATCTCAGCTCAGGTCTTGATCTCAGGGTTGTGAGTTCAAGCCCTGCATTGGGCTCCACACTGGGCATGGAGCTTACATTAAAAAAAAAAAAAAAAAAAATCTAGTAAGAGAAGAGCAAATAAAACCAAAAATAGGGGCACCTGGGGGGCACAGTTGGTTAAGCATCAGGCTCTTGGTTTTGGCTCAGGTAGTGATCTCAGGGTGGTAAGAGCAAGCCCTGTGTGGGGCTCCACGCTCAGTTCAGAGTCTGCTTGAGATTCTCTCTCCCTCTGCCTCTCCCCACCTCTCTAAAATAAATAAATCTTTTTTTTAAAAAACCCATAAATATAAGAAAGGAAATATTAAAGAAACAAAATAGAAATCAATGAAATTAGAAAACAAAAAGCCAATACAGAAAAATCAAAGAACCAAGAGATGGTTCCTTTGGGTAATGAAAAAAAACTCAACAAAACTATAAGACCTCTGCCAAACTAACAAGGAAAACAAGAATAGACACGAATGAGCAAAAACAGAAATCAAAGGGGAAATATTACTACATACTCTTAGAACACTGAAAGGAAGAAGGAATAGCTCTAAGTTCCTGAATTTAATTCACCATTCTAAACAGACTGAAGAAAAGAAGCACATGATCATACCAAGAGAGGCAGAAAAGGATTTGACAAATCAAACATCCATTTATGATAAAAACGTTAAAAAAACTAGGACTAGAAAGGAACATCATCGGGATACCTTGGTGGCTCAGTTGGTTAAGTGTCTACCTTCAACTCGGGTCATGACCCTGGGGTCCTGGGATGAGTCTCGGATTGGGCTCCTTGGCCAGCAGGGAGCCTTCTTCTCCCTCTGCCTGCTGCTCCCCCTGCTGTGTGTGCTCCCCCTCCTTCTCTCTCTCTCTCTCACAAATAAGTAAAATCTTAAAAAAAAAAAAAAAAAGTGAGGGGAACATCATTAACCTCGCTAAGGGTATCTATAAAAAACCTACAGCTAACATCATAATGATTAAAGACTAAAAGATTTACCCTAATGATTAGAAACTAAATAAGGATGTCTATTCTAATCATTCCTCTTCAACATCATACTAGAAGTTCAGTCCATGCAATAAAGAAAAGAAAGAGAAAAGAAATACATAATAGAAATAAAACTCTCTAGTTGCTGACATTACTGTGTGTATGAAAAATCCCAAGGAATATACAAAACAGTAAAAGAAGAAAAAAATATTTAGATATGTCTAAAAATATGTGGATAGAATTTATGTAGTAAGAACAATAAATGGGGTGCCTGCCCAGCTCAGAGCATGGAACTCTTGATCTCAGGGTCATGAGTCAAAGGTCCACCCTGGGCATAGAGCTTACTTAAAAAAAGAAAAGAAAAAGAAAGGAAAGAAAATTAAATGGAGAGATGTACCATGTTAATGGACTAAATGATTCAATACTGTTATAAGGTCATTCCTACCCAAATTGGTCCAAAAATTCATTGATTCATAGATTCAATACGTCAGGCAAAATTCAATAAAATTTTTTTTTTGTGGGTATCAACAAATGGATTCTAAAATGTACATGAAAAGGCAAAGAACCAAATTAGTCAAAACAATTTTTAAAAAGCAGAATAGAATTGAGGGACCCACACTACCAGATATCAAGACTTAATACAAAGCTACAATAATCAAGATGGGGTAGTAATGATGAAAGGATAGACACACAGTCCGATGAAACAAAACAAGTTCAGAAACAGACCCTCACGAATATGGTCAATTGATTTTTGACAAAGGTACCAAAGATAAAAGATCTTTTGAAAATGGCACCACAGTAATTAGACATCCATATGCATAAAAATGAACTTTGCCTCATACCTTAAGGAAAAATTAACTCAAAATGGTCCATTTATCTCAGTGTAAAAAGTTAACACTTCACATAAAACATTTAGAAAACGACGCAGGAGAAAATCATTGCAACCTTAGATTAGTCAAAGAGTTCCTAGATATAACACCAAAAGTGTAATCCATAAAAAAGGCAAAATTGATGTGGACTTCACCAAAATTAAAAACCTTTACTCTAGCAAATGACACTTTTAAAAGAATGAAGTCAAGCCAAAGGCTGCTAAAAAACTATTTTCAAATCATATATCTGAAAAAGCATTTGTATCTGAAATCTATAAAGAACTCTCAAAACACAATAATGGGGTACAGAAATGCACACTTAGATGATGAAACTATAAAGAAACTCCCAGAAGTATTTACTATAATAAATATCAGGATAGTAGTTACTTTAGGAAAATAAAGGGGTTGTAATTAGGCTGAGACATAAGGGGGAACATCTAGAATGGCTAGCATTAAGCTATACGTTTGCCAAATTTCTGGATCTGTCTGATCTTATAATAAAAAGAATGAGAATAAAAATTATATATACTGTAGTTTTCACAAAGGCGGCAATACAACAAAGTGGTATAGATTATGTTTAGGTAGTTATGGCCAGTATTATGGACAACAAAATCTATACTTTTCTTATGTTCCAAAATTTCAACAATAATTACATGCTCAACTTCCACAACCAGAAAAAAAAAGAGAGAAAAAATATCCGCCATTTGCGCACATTCTTTGGGCTGCAAGAAGGCAGAAAAAAATGAAAAATTAAATGAACACAAATAAGAGAACTCCAACAATGTTAGAAACTTCTGAAACATTCCATTATACTTTTAGGTTAGGGTTTATAGTATCCATTGCATATCTGCTTTTCTGTACATCCTCAAATTCCCAAAAGTAAAGTACTTTATTATAAAACTTAGCACCATCTTGGTTGCCCTGCCCCCATTTAGAATTTTGCTACAACGGAGTCATCAATGTTAAAACTAACAAAGGCACTTGGATTTGAGTCTTGTCCATCTAAAAAATGTCATGAATACAGGAAAAGGAACAGCACAGAGGAGCTTTCACAGCAACCCTAATCATAAACTCCATAATTTCTCCAGTAGGCTAAAAAGGAATATTAGGCACGTGAATACCCAACATACAGGACTAATACAGCTAGATAAACTACAAGTCAGTTTTAAAAGATATAAATATTTGTAATAAGTTCTTAAAGATATTATGAGACTATACATGCAATCTTCTTTAAAAAAACCAACAGGCTGTTAGGTTACATTTTTAAAATATCTAATCTTTTAGTAGAGGGAAAATATCATTACAGTAACTTATATCCTTCTTACTAAAAGAGAACAGTAAAATGAAATTAACAATCCTATAAACAGCAAATGAGATCGTCTTTGTTTCTGGTTCCACAAAAAATAGACCAAAGAAGCTTATCATTTACTAGGTTATTTAGGGTTGAATATAAAAGACATAATTTTTATGGTTGGTACCATTTTGTTCAATCCCAAAACATTTATCTAAGAAAGACCAATGAAACTAGAATAAAAAATCCAATATAATTTATGTTAAAAACTCGGATCAAATTATGATTTTCAGAATTAAGTAACTTGCACAAAGTCAAATAACTGACAATAACATCAGTCAAAGCAACAGAAAGATGATGGGGGAAGGGCACTGATAATCAGAGCATATTCAGTATTACTCGAGGAATGCTCCTTGGATGAACAGTGATGAGGTCATGCTATTCCATCTTTTAAGAACCTTCAGATTTTCACAAAAAGGACATTGTTGGTCTTAAGCAACTGCTTCAATACCATTAAGCCTTTTTCCCTACATCTGTTAATCAGAGGGCTCAGGCTTAGAAAACAGCCAACTCAGTCAAACATTTAATCCCTTTAGAGAAAGAAAAATTGTCCCTTTACACAGTCTAATTGGAACAAGAATACATAGATAAAATGGTAACTGGTAAGACTGTATAATTAAGGACTTTCTTGAAAAGAATATTACCTTATCTCTCCTTGAAATTAAAAAATAATAATAATACATGTATTTGGGGAACAAAATTTTTGAAAAGTAGAAAAGAGTCACAAGAAAAAAAGTAAGTCTCTCAAATACCCCTATTTCTGACATATCCTTGCATAGATTACCTGTGTGTGATTGTTAATAACTTACAATGGCCTCCAAGTTTTCAAGTGAAAAAGTTGCACATCTCATTTTAAATCAAAAGCTAGAAATGATTAAACTAAATGAGGAAGGCATGTCAAAAGCAAAGGAAGGCTAAGAGCACGAGCTCTTGTGCCAAAAAGCCAAGTTATGAATGCAAAGGAAAAGTTCTTGAAGGAAATTAAAAGTGTTACTCCAGTGAACACATGAACGGTAAGAAAGGGAAACCACTTTATTGCTGATATGAAGAAAGGTGTTTTGGGGTTGTTGGTTTTTTGTTTTTGTTTGTTTTTTGATATACTGTTCTTGTTGTTCCTTTTTTTTTTTAAGTTGACACACAATGTTACGTTAGTTTCAGGTGTACAACATAGTGATTCAACAAGTCTATATATTATTCTATGCTCACCACAAGTGTAGCTACCATCTGTCACCACAGAAAACTATTATAATACCATTGACTATATTCCCTATGTTGTATCCTCTGTCCCTATGATTTATTCATACCGTAATTGGAAGCCTGTATCACCCACTCTGGTTCACCCATTTTGCCCATTCTACCACCCACTCCCCTCTGGTAATTGCCAATTTGCTCTCTGTATTTATGGGTTTGTTTCTGCTTTTTGTCAGCTTGTTTATTCATTTATTTTTTATACTTCACATACAAGTGAAATCACATGTTATTTGTCTTTCTCTGACTTATTTCATTTAGCATTTTACCCTCTAGGTCCATCTATGACGTTGCAAATAACAAGATCTCATTCTTTTCTACAACTGAGTAATATACCATTGTATATGTATGTCACATCTTCTTTATCCATTCATCTATCGATGGATACTTGGATTGCTTCCATATCCTGCCTATTGTAAATAATGCTGCAGCAAGCACAGGGATGCATATATCTTTTCAAATTAGTGTTTTCATTTTCTTTGGCTAAATACCCTGTAGTGGAATTACTGGATCATATGGTATTTCTAATTTTAATTTTTTGAGGAATTTCCACAGTGGTTGCACCAGTTTTACATTCCCACCAACAGTGTACAAGGGTTCCTTTTTTCCCACATCCTCACCAACACTTGTTATTTCTTCTCTTTTTTTTTTTTTTTTAATATTTTCAAGTAATCTCTACACCCAATGTGGGGCTCGAACTCACAACCCGAAGATCAAGAGTCACATGTTCTACCAACTGAGCCAGCCAGGTGCACCAATTTCTTGTCTTCGATGCTAGCCATTCTGGTAAGTGTGAGGTGATATCTCATTGTGGTTTTGATTTGCATTTCCTTTTTTTTTTTTTTTTAAAGATTCCATTTATTTATTTGACAGAGAGAGACACAGCGAGAGAGGGAACACAAGCAAGGGGAGTGGGAGAGGGAGAAGCAGGCTTCTCGCGGAGCAGGGAGTCTGATGCGGGGCTCAATCCCAGGACCCCGGAATCATGACTCGAGCCAAAGACAGACGCTTAACGACTGAGTCACCCAGGCGCCCTTGATTTGCATTTCCTTGATGATGAGTAATGTTGAGCATCTTTTCACATGTCTATTGGCTATCTCTATGTCTTCCTTGGAAAACTGTCTACGCAGTTCCTCTGCCCATTTTTAAATCAGATTATTTGGGAGGTGTTTTGTGTTGAATTGTATAAGTTCTTTATATGTTCTAGATACTAACATGATATGGAGAAAGTTTTAGTGGTTTGGATAGAAGAACAAACCAGCCAAAACATTCCCTTAAGCAAAGCCTAATCCGGAGAAAGGCCCTAACTCTTTTCAATTGTATGAAGTCTGAGAGAGTTGGGGAGGCTGCAGAAGAAAAGTTTGAAGCTAGCAGAAGTTGGCTCGTGTTAAGGAAAGAAGCTGTCTCCAAATCATAAGAGTGTGAGGTGAAGCAGCAAGTGCTGGTGTTATTCAGAAGTTATTCAGAAATAACCTATTTATTCAGAAGACCTAGCTGAGATAATTAATGAAGGTGGCTACACTAAAAACAACAGATCGTCAATGTTTATTAAACAGCCTTATATCGAAAGAAGATGCCTTCTAGGACTTTCATAGCTGGAGAGGAGAAGTCAATGCCTGGCTTCAAAGCTTCAAAAGACAAGCTAACTCTCTCGCTAGAGGCTAATTCAGCTGGTGACTACTGGCTGAAGCCAATGCTTACTGACTGTTCTGAAAAGCCTAATGCCTTTAAGAAGTATGCTAAATCTACTCTGCCTGTGGTCTATAAATGGAACAAACCCTGGATGATAGCACATCTGCTTACAACAAGATTTACTGAGTATTTTTAGCCATTGTTGAGACCTATTGCTCAGAAAAAAAAAAAATTCCTTTCAAAATATTACTGCTCATTGACAATGCATCTGGACACTCAAGTACACAGAGATATACAATGAGATTGATTTGGTTTTCCTATCTGCTAATACAACATCCATTCTACAGCCCAGGGACCAAAGAGTAATTTTGACTTATGAGTCTTATGATTTGAAAATACAATTTGTAGGGGCGTGCCTGGGTGGCTCTGTCAGTTAAGCATTCGACTCTTGGTTTGGCCTCAGGTCATGATCTCACGATCTCATGGGATCGAGCCCTGCATCAGGCTCTGCATGCAGTGGGGAGTCCGCTTGAAGATTCTCTCCCTCTACCCCTTCCCCCACTCACACACTCGCTCTAAAATAAATAAATAAATCTTTAAAAAAAATTTTAAAGTTTGTAAGGCTATAACTGCCATAGATAGTGATTAGTCTGATGGATCTAGGTAAATTGAAAACTTTCTGGAAAGGATTCATCATTGTAGATACCATTAAGAACATGTGTGATTCATGGGAAGAGGTAATATCAACATTAACAGGAGTTTGGAAGAAGTACATTCCAATCCTCATGAATGATTTTGGGGGGTTCAAGACTTCAATAGAGGAAGTAATGGCAGATGTGATGAAAATAGCAAAAGAATTAAAATTAGAAGTAGAGCCTGAAGATATAATTAAGTTGCTATAATCGCCTTAAAACTTTAAGGAGTTGCTTTCTTTTTTTTAGATTTTATTTATTTATTTATTAAATTTTATTTATTTATTAGAGAGAGAGCATGCATGAGCATGAGTGGGCCAGGGGGTGGGGGCCAAAGAGAGAGGGAGAAGCAGGCTCCCCACTGAGCAGGGAGCCCAATGCAGGGCTTGATCCCAGAACCCTGAGTTCATGACCTAAGTGGAAGGCAGCCGCCCAACTAACTAACCCACCAGGGCATCCCTTTTTGTTTTTGTTTTTTTTTTTTAAACAGAGACATAGTGAAAGAGCACAAACAGAGGGAGCAGCAGGCAGAGGGAGAAGCAGGCTCCCCGTGGAGCAAGGAGCCCAATGCAGGACTCAATCCCAGGACCCTGGGATCATGACCTGAGCCGAAGGCAGATGCTTAGCCAACTGAGCCACTCAGGCATCCCAAGGATTTGCTTTCTTATGGCTGACCAAAGAAAGTGTTTTTTTTTGAGATAGAATCTACTTCTATTGATGCTGAGAGGACTGCTGAAATGACAACAAAGGATTTAAAATATTCCACAGATATAGCTGATAAAGGAGCAACAAAGGTTTGACAAAACTGACTCTAATTTTGAAAAATTTCTACTCCGGGTACAATGCTATCAAACAGCATTGCATAGAACAGAGAAATCATTTGTGAAAGGAAGAATCCATCAGTGTGGCAAACTTCACTGTTGTCTTATTTTAGGAAAATGTCACACACACCCCAACCTTCACCAACCTCCACCCTAATCAGTTAGCAGCCATCGACACTGAGACAAGACCCTCCATCCAATATACTGAAAGCTCAAATAATGGTTAGCATTTTTGAGCAATAAGGTATTTTTAAATTAAGGTATATACATTTTTTAGACATAATACTATTACACACTTAGTAGGCTACAATATAGTGTAAACATAACTTGTATATGCACAGGGAAGCCAAAAATTTCATTTGACTCGTTTTATTGCAATAGTCACTTCACCGTGGTGATCTAGAACCAAGCCCACGGTGTCTCTAAGGTATGACTGTGTAAATGTTAGTACTATAAGAGAGAATCAGACTAAAATAATCAGGTCATTTCAAAAGTATTTTGTGACATATACAAATTTTCTTGTACACATAAAAACTATCTCTAGGAAGATGACTGGAAACTGATAGCACTAGTGGCCAGCATCTGAGGAAGGGACTCAAGAGCCTGAGACACAAAAAGGACAGGGAGACTTTACACTGTCTATTTTGTATTTTTTTGAATGGTAATGTTTTTCCTATTTAAAAACATGTTAAAATTAGAGTAAGAAAATTTCATTTTCTGGCCATAGCATTTACATGAAACTTAGTTCCAAATAGTTTAATATTTTCATAATTGCAAAATTCCACAAGCACTCACCTCTCTAATGTTCCCCATTCACATAAAGATTCTGCGAACTAGAAAAGTAATTCATATGATCATTAAGAATTACTTACAGTACTTGGTAAGAATCTAAATGCAGACTGATAAGATGAGCCTCTCTTTCCAGTTGTTTCCCTTTAATAAGATCATATGGCACTTCTACTTTTCCATTCTTTCATTGTTTAATAATGTAACCATTATTAAAGAAGGGAAAAGCAAGCTACAGCAGTGTTACAAAAAAAAATTTTTTTTTAAGATTTTAAATAATCTCCATATCCAACATGGGGCTGAACTTAGAACCACAAGATCAAGATTGAATGCTCTACCAACTGAGCCAGCCAGGCACCCAATACAAAATTCTTTTATTTTTGTTATTTTCATTTTTTAAAAGATCTATTTATCTATTTATTTATTTATCTATTTATTTGAGAGAGAGAGAGCACAAAGCGGGGGGTGGAGGGAGAGCAGACAGAGAGGGAGAAGCAGACTCCCTGATGAGCAGAGAGCCGGACCAGGATCAGGACCTGAACCCAAGGCAGACGCTTAAACTTAACCAACTGAACCACCCAGGTGCCCCAAGAAATTCTTTTAATATCTCTCTCACACATACACTCTCATTCCCTCAAGTTTGGAAAGGAAGACACCAAACTGTTAAGAATTGTTATATGTGAATGCTAGGATTTATAGACTTATTTTCTTCATTTTCCTTATCAATACTTTCTAGTTTATTCTACTTTCGATGACTGCAGTTTATATGAATTTTTATAATGCAAATAAAAAACAATTACATGATTTTTCGAAGTGCTAGAAACTTAAATGCAAAGTAGGGATTGAAGCAGGAATTTTTTAAGTTTTTAACTCAAAATCTACAAGTGTTACAACTTTGCAAAGGAGAAAGATTTTCATTTAAATTTTTCAAAATTCCTTGAATACACTGAAAAACATTCTTCTAAAACTATTACTGGGTCAAAGATTTGGGAAGTAGAACAAAGACTATCAAACTATTTAGATATCTAGAATTCCACACTAACAAATTTGAAAATCTAATAAAGATGAATTTCTGTCAAAATGGTAATTAGTTGCAAAACAACTAACCTGAATTCTTCGAAATATCATGAAAGACAAAAAAGACCAGGGAAATGTTCTAGAGGTTAAAGAAGACTGAACACATATTGATGTGGGAAGCAAAGGCAAAAAAAAAATTAAATCTCGTTACTACTTACAGTCCATTGACAAGTCCCTGACACAGGCAAAGTGACATTCCTCTGGAAGCTCAGCTGCCTCAATGTTAATACTCTCCTAAGCGCAAAAGGCAATCTTAGCCCAACCCCCAAGATCCTGTAAGTCTTCTTTAACATATAAAAATTCCTTCAGAAACTTCCTTTATCTCTATAACCCACCCAAGATATATGTTGACAATCATTCCCCAAGCATGAGACCCACCGATATACATCTGAAGGGTCTCATGACTAAGGTTTTATTAGACAGTAATAAATAGTTTTTTCCTAACAATAGCTAGCCATCTCAAGGTCCCGGAAACCCTGCTTCCAAAATTCCCTAGAGACTTAATGCTATTCCTAACCCCCTCCTAACTTTAAAGTATATAATCCGACAGTCCTCATGACCCCAGCGCAGCTCTTTCTGCCCACAGGTCCGGTCCCTGTGCTTTTAAAAAACCACCTTTTTAGGGGAATCTCGGTTGCTTCGTCAGTTAAGCGTCTACCTTTGGCTCAGGTCATGATCTTGGGGGTCCTAGGATTGAGCCACGCTTTGGGCTCCCTGCTCAGTGGGGAATCTGCTTCTCCCTCTCCTTTGGCCCCTCCTCCTGCTCATGATCTCTCTCAAATAAATAAAATCTTTAAAAAAAAAACCAAAAACACCTTTTGCACCAAATACATCTCAAGAATTCTTTCTTGGCCATCAGCTCCAAACCCCAACATTTCCTTACCTTAATATGACAATTAATTGCCATATATTGTCCTGAATTGGGGGGGGAAACTCATCTTTAAAAGACATTATTGGGGCACCTGGGTGGCTCAGTCAGTTGAGCATTTGACTTTTGATTTAGGATCAGGTCATGCTCTCAGGGTCATGAGATCAGCCCTGTGTCCGGCTTCACACTCAGCAGGGAGTCTGCTTGGGATTCTCTCTCCCTCTGCCCCTCCCCCACCCCCTGTACTCAAGCTTGCACACACTCTCACTATCTAATAAATAAATAAATAAATCTTTAAAAAGACATTATTGTGACAAACTGGAATAATCTGAATATACACTGTATATTTGATAAGAGTATCATATTGTTAAATTTCATAACTGTTCCACTTTTACTGTATTTAGTGAGACAATGTCCTTGTTCTCAGCCAATACATGCTTCAGTATTTAGTCATTCTGCAATTAACACAAACACTTCAGGGGATATCAAGTGAGTGTCTATGTAATACAGCAATAATTATATGTTATATATGTTAACAATTGGTGAATCTTCATAAGGAGTACAATGGGTATTCATTATACAAGTCTATCAACTTTCTAATCAATTTTATATTTCTCAAAATAATAAGTCAGGAGATAAGGGCAACAAGGCCAGGGTGCCTCTTACAGTCAAGGCTACCACCAGCATGCCAAAGCTGCCCACTTGGGAGGATCCAAAAGTGCAGGATGTAAAAGTTCTGTGCTTAAAGTTGCAGCCCATCACTATGAAGCTCAGTATGAAAAACCCAAAAAAGAGTTCATGCTCCAGGGGCTCTTAGTGGGGCTAAGTCCGTGGAACATACGACTGTTGATCTCAGAGTTTAAGTTTGAGCCTCACGTTTGGTGTAGAGATTACTTTAAAATCCTAAAAAAAAAAAAAAAAGCTCCTGCTTTGCTGCTGAAAGAGAAAGATCTGCAGTGGTGTTTAAAAAAAAAAAAAGGCAAGTTTGTCAACAAGTGTGCTCTGGACTTCTTTTGGCAGATGAGGCTTCCTTTGTGGAGCTTTTAAGGAATAACAGACCTGGGTTAATTATTCCAGCCTGAGATTATTTCTTCTTTGTTGCAAACAGCAGGCAAAATTTGAGGAGTGTGTTGGACAAACTGGACTGAGTGCAACCTGACCTGGAAGAGCTGTCAGAAGTCACCAAGGGAAACAGACTGACCCTTACTAGAGTATCTCTCTATTACTCAAGACCAAGACCAGAGGCCACTCCCCTAGACAGAAGATCTTAAATGTGCCAAATAGGGAAGCTGCCCTTTTCTCTGAACCACGGAAAGATGGGTCTACCAACCACACCCAGTCACGAGCCCAGACAGTAATTTATGCAAACTCCCACACAGTTTAAATTGACCAATAAGAGTGTTCTTTCTGGGATCACAAACATTAACAAAAAAGTTAATTTATGTGATTTGGCAGTTATTCTATACCATTTCCTGGCCATTAAAATGTTTAAAGGACAAAAATAATAAAATTTAAAAAATTTAAAGTTGGGGAAGGAGGAATACCAGAAACAACCTAAAAGTCCAATAGTTTAATAATTAAAAGCTCACTGAAAGAATGAATAAGTATTCCTTCCAATTATAATTTAAAACATGGTAATTTGGGGCACCTGAGTGGCTCAGTTAGTTAAGCCTCTGCCTTCAGCTCAGGTCATGATCCTGGAGTCCTAGGATCTAACCCCGAGTCAGGCTCCTTGGTCAGCGGGATATCTTACTTCTTCCTCTGCTCCTCCTCAACCCTGCTCATGCTTGTGCTCGCTTGCTCTCTCTCTGAAACAAAATCTTTTTAAAATAAATAAATTAATAAATAAAATGTGGCAATTTTATTGATGATTACTTTCAAACTTTAAAGCAGAAAGGTAGGAAAACTTAAATTTTTGACACTAGCAAAAACCCTAATAATAAGGAAAAATAGCAAAACAAGAACGATCCAACCAATTTTACTTTGAATTCACATAAAGGTAGTATTTCCAGGAGAATATTCAATAAATAAAATTGGAACAAATTCGAATTGCAGATAGGAATGCTGTCACTATCCTCTCAATACCCCTCCCTATGGGAAGACATTACTAATTCATCACAACATTATTCAAGGTCTACATGCAGTTCTACAGCCCTTATCAGGATTCCTTCATTTCATTAGAACTGAAGTAGAATGCAAAACCTATTTCCCATTTCCAAGTTTTCTACTCCAAAACAGCTAAGTGAGATTCCCTATACCTTCTACATCATATGCCAAAATTAACCAGATATAGACTGATGATTTAATCATAAATAAAAACTAAAAAAATGATTCTAATATTTTCCTTAGGTCATAAGAATTTAAGATAACGGGTTTCAGCTGGGTTCATGATCTCAGGGTTGTGGGATCAAGCACTATATAGGCTCAGCGCAGAGCCTGGTTGAGATCCTCTCCCTCTCCCTCTGACCCCCACCCCAACTCGTGTACTCTCTTTCTCTAAAATAAATGAAATTTAATAATGTTTTAAAAATAAATAAGTAATAAATTTTTAAAAAATAATAAAATAAAATAAATGAAATTAAAAAAAAAAACTAAAGATAAAAATAAACCCCAACAAAAAAGAACAGTTAATATCTACATAAATTTTAAAACATTAAGTTTTCCCAAAACACTGCTAAAAATTAAGACAAACTTCAAATGGCTAAAAATATTTTCAAACTAGCTTATATGAATATAAAGGATATTTAAAAAGAGCTCACACACACACACACAAATCAACAAAATAGGCAATTCTCAAGCAAGCTTACACTACACCAATAAAATCAAACCAATACAAACAGACATGAAAACAAAGGATTTTTTCAGAAATTGAAATTTCAAGGATTTAATGGTCAAACCTAGGACTCTCGAAGGTACATATGTAAGAACGTACAACAGGGATGCCTGGGTGGCTCAGTCAGTGGAGCATCTGACTCTTGGTTTCATCTTAGATCATGATCCTAGGGTTGTGGGATGAAATCTCAACTCCAGCTCTGTGCTCAGCCTAGATTCTCTCCTTCTCCCATAGGCCCCCTCCCCCGGCTTGCACTCACTCTCTCGTGCTCTCTCTCTCTCTCTCTAATAAAATCTTAAAAAAAAAAAAATGTATGAGGGGCACCTGGGTGGCTCAATCACTTAAGTGTCTACCTTTGGCTCAGGTCATGATCTCAGGTTGCTGTGATTGAGCCCCATATCAGGCTCCTTGCTCAGTGGGGAGCCTGCTTCTCTCTCTGCCTGCTGCTCCCCCTGCTTGTGCTCTCTCTCCCTCTCTCTCTCTCTGACAAATAAAATCTTTAAAAGGAAAAAAAAAGAACATATGAGAGATAAGAATGTCCACTGATCCACATTTCTGGAAAGCAATGAAGGACTAGGCATCAATATAAAAACCCTCCAGCCCTTTGACTGAACTCTACCTCTAGAAACTAAAAAAATAATCGAAACAAGTATGTTCATAACAGCATTATTTATAAGAGCAAAACAGCCAGAAACAATCTAAAGGTCTATCACTACAGATATGAGTAAATGAAACCACTTAACAAATTTCTGTAAGCCATTTTAAAAATTCCGGTTTTAAAGAATATTAATGGCATAGGAATGTGGCCACAATAAAAGCTTTAATAAATTGTACAAATGCAATTTTTAAAATATTTAAATAACATTTATTATATCCTAAGCACTATATTAAGTACATTATATCCATTATCTAATTTATTCTCTCTTTTTTTAAGATTCATTTGAGAGAGAAAGCATGAGTGGGAGGGGCAGGAGAGGGAGAGAGAATCTCAAGCAGATTCCTCACTGAGTGAGGAGCCCAACGCCGGGCTTATTCTCACAACACTGAGATCAGGACCTGAGCCAAAAACAAGAGTTGGTTGCCCAACAACTGCACCACCTAGGCACCCCTAATTTATTCTTTTCTTTTTTTAAAGATTTTATTTAGAGAGAGAGCACGACCATAGGGAGGAGCAGAGGAAGAGGAACAAGCAGACTCCGTGCTGAGCACAGAACCCCAGGCAAGGCTCGATCTCAGGACGCGAGATCACGACCTGAGTGGAAATCAAGAGCCAGATGTTCAACCGACTAAGCCACCCAAGCACCCCCTTAATTTATTCTCTTAAAGGCACTATTAAGTAGCTCTTAAGTAGAATGTTATGAGGACTCAGATTTTTACTAAGTAAATAAAGTACTTGGCACACAGCAAATAGTAATATTTACTTTTATTATCCCCATATTACAGATTTTGAAACTCAAGATTCAGAGAAATTAAGTGATTTGCTAAAATCACATAGCCAAGGGGCATGTGGGTAGCTCCCTCTCCCTCTGCTTCTCCCTCCCTCAGTTACTGACACTCAAATAAATAAAATCTTTTTAAAAAATCACATAGCTAATAAGCAATGGAACAAAAATCTGAACCTACAGAATTTAATTCTAGAAATTCCTAGAGAATCTCTAGAATCTTTTTTTTCCAAGATTTTATTTATTAAAGAAGAGCACAAGCAGGTGGAAAGGCAGAGGGCAAGGGAGAAGTAGACTCCCCGCTCAGCAAGGAGCCCGATTTGGGGCTTGATCCCAACCTAAGCTAAAGGCTTAACCGACTGAGCCACCCAGGTACCCTTAGAATCTCCATTCTTAACTATTACGCTATACAATGTCTATACATTAAAAATACACAGAAGAAATACTAAAGGAAATACACCAAAACAGTTGTATCTCTAGGTGGTAAAATCAGTGATAGCTTTTATCTTCCAAATGTTCTACATTTATACATGAATTACTTTTAAAACTATTTTTTCCAGAGAACTTTAAAAATATCAGTAATACAGGGGCACCTGGCTGACTAGCTCAGTTGGTGGAGCATGCAACTCTTGATCTCAGGGTTTTAAGTTCAAGTCCCATGTTGAGTACAGAGATTACTTAAAAATAAAATCATTATTTTTTACATAAAATCTTTTTAAAAATATCAGTAACACAAATATCAATATTATACCTAGAAGATATAAAATCTGCATCAAAAGCTTATTTAGTCTTATTAGTTCAGTACCACAATACTTTCATACTTTCAAGAATGGCAACACTTTCTGCTAAAGGAAAACTATTGATCAAAACTCAATCAACAAAATGTAATAATCTTAGAACAGTTTTTAAATTAGTTAAATAAATATTGGTCATAATATCTGCTGTTTTTCAAGAAAATATAAAGACAATAGTTAAAATATTCAATTTGCCCAAATGTATAAAGTAATGTTACGGTGATTTAGCAGTACAGCATCGAATGAATATGATGAAAAAATAAAAAACATTTTGCTTCTGGTATAACTATTCCCATTGTACACCTATACTAACTTGGATAACTGTAGTTTAGGTAAGCCAAGAATAATTCCTTCATTAACAAAAGGAAGGAAATATTTACTTCAATATTCAAAACAGATCGTTCTTAGGGGCGCCTAGATGGCTCAGTTGGTTGAACATCTGATTCTTGGTTTCAGCTCAGGTCATGATCTCAGGGTCGTGAGATAGAGGCCCACATCCAGCTCAGCACAGGGTCTGCTTGAATTCTTTCTCTTCCCCTCTGCCCCTCTCCCTGCTTGTGCATACATGCTCTCTCTCAAATAAAGATAGCTCTAAAATTGTTATTTTAGATTTAGATTAGCCTTTTTGGCCCTCTTTTAACCTAGTCTTTTTGCGGTGTATATTCTCAGTTCTGCCATCCAAAGGAGAACTGTCCTAACATACTTGTCTTAATTGCTTTCTAGATTGAAAAATCTTTTCACATCCTTTTATTAGCTCAAATAACTGAAAGCCAAACTCTATTTACATTTTTTTATTAACAGTAATTCAAGAGATAAGAACTGTAAAAATGCCCTGGAAAAGTACCAATCAGCTATGTCATTATAGACAGAAGAATGGACAATTTATTTACTACATAGAAAGTTCACAGGTACTATAAAACTACATATTTGACATCTCCACTTGAATATCTCAAAGGCACTTCTAACTCAACATAATCCAATCATTTAAACTAATCTTCCTTTTGTGTGTCCTATATAAAACAAAGTGAACCAAGCTAATGTATCCAATTCAGCAATTCAGAAACCTAAAAGTTATTTTTTGACAATTCCCTTTCCTTCAGTCATAACTCAATCCATCATCATGCCTTGTAGATTTGTCCTCCTAAAACTTTCTCAAACTGACCCACCCTACTACATCTCCACAATCCCCTCCTTATTCCATCCATGCTACCTACACAGCTCACTAGGGTTACCTTACTATAACAACTTCCTAAATGGTGTCATTGTATCCACTCTTGGCCCTTCTCAAATCCAATCTACTACAACCAGAATGACCTTTAAAAATGCAAATCTGATTATGTCATTCTCTCTACGTGTTCAATGCCTTTACACGGTATTTCAGTTGAAACAAAAATCATTAACATTTAAGGAATTGCATGATCTGACTCTACCTACCTCTTTAGTCTCAACTCCAACTTCCTGTGCTCTGATAACACAGGCCTCTCAGTTTATTGTCCCACTCCTTTTACCTCAGAGCCTTGAACACACAGTAACTAAAAACACAGGTTCTAGAATTATATTATCTAAGTCCCAAAACTGGATCTGCCAACATACTAACTCTTGGCAGTTAACTCATAGGGAAGCAACTTAATCTCTCTGACCTCAGCCTTCCCAACTCTACAACAGAGGAAATGATAATATCTATATATCATGGGGGTTTTGTGAGAGTTAAATGAAATATGTATAGAGAACATATTGCTCATAATCAATAAGCACTTCATGCCAAACTCTTTATTTTCTTGTTTATTTTTCTTGATTTAAGTTTTTATTTTAATTCCAGTATAGTTAACATACAGTGTTATAGCAGTTTCAGGTGTACAATATAGTGATTCGGCAATTCCATATCTTACTCAGTGCTCATCGTAAGTGTACTCCTTAAATCCCCACACCCCTCTCCCCTCTGGTAACCATCAGCTTGTTCACTATAGTTAAGAGTCTGTTGGGACGCCTGGGTGGCTCAGTCGGTTAAGCGGCTGCCTTCGGCTCGGGTCATAATCCCAGGGTCATGCGATCGAGCCCTGCATCGGGCTCCTTGCTCGGCAGGGAGCCTGCTTCTCCCTCTGCCTGCTCTGCCTGCCGCTCCCCCTGCTTGTGCTCTCTCGCACTCTCTGACAAATAGATAAATAAAATCTTAAAAAAAAAAGTCTTTCCTGGTTTATCTCTCTCTTTTTTTTTTCCTTTGCATGTTTGCATGTTTGTTTCTTAAATTCCACATGAGTAATATTATATGGTATTTGTCTTTCTCTGACTTATTTCACTTAGCATTATACTCTCTAGCTCCATCTATGCTGTTGCAAATGGCAAGATTTCATTCCATTTTATAGCTGAATAATACTCCATTGTGTGTATATATACCACCTCTTTTTTATCCACTCATCTATCAATGGACATGTGGCTACTTCAATAATCTAGCTATTATAAATAATGCTGCAATAAACATAGGGGTGCATGTATTCCATTGAATTTATATTTTTGTATTTTGAGGGTAAATACCCAGTAGTACAATTACTGGATCATAGGGTAATTCAATTTTTAACTTTTTTTTTTAAGTTTTATTTATTTAAGTAATCTCTACACCCAACATGGGGCTTGAACTCATGACCCCAAGATCAAGAGTTATACATTCTTCTGGCTGAGCCAGCCAGGCACCCTATTTTTAACTTTTTGAGGAACCTCCATACTGTTTTTCACAGGGAATGCTGCACCAGTTTGCATTCCCACCAATAGTGCACAAGGGTTCCTCTTAATCCACACCCTTGACAACACTTGTTATTTCTTGTCTTTTTGATTGTAGCCGTACTGACAGGAATGAGGTGGTATCTCATTATAGTTTTAATTTGCATTTCCCTGATGATAAGTGATGTTGATGAAGCATCTTTTCATGTGTCTGCTGGCCATCTGTATGTCTTTGGAGAAATGTCTGTACATGTCTTCTGCCCATTATTTCTTTTCTCTTTTTTTTTGTAAGCTCCATGCCAAGCTGGGGCTTGAACTCATGACCCTGAGATCAAGAGTCACATGCTCTACCAACTGAGCCAGCCAGGTACCCCGCTTCTGTCCAGTTTTGAATCAGATTACTTGTTTTTTTGGGTGTTGAGCTGTATCAGTTCTTTATGTATTTTTGGATACTAATTCTTTTTTTTTCCTAAAGATTTAATTTATTTATTTGACAGAGAGAAAGAGATCACAAGAGGCAGAGAGGCAGTCAGAGGGAGAGGGGGAAACAGGCTCCCTGCTGAGCAGAGAGCCCGATGCAGGGCTCAATCCCAGGACCCAGAGATCATGACCTGAGCCGAAGGCAGACGCTTAACCCACTGAGCCACCCAGGCGCCCCGGATACTAATTCTTTATCAGATACGTCATTTGCAAATATCTTCTCCCATTCAGTAGGTTACCATTTAGTTTTGTTGATTGTTTCCTTCGCTGTGCAGAAGCTTTTTATTTTGATGTTGTCTAAACTCCTCTACTTTCTTCTATCTCTGGTTATCACCTCCAGTGGGAAACTTCCCAACCCAATTTTTCTTCCAGGTACAATTAACTACTTTTATGTGTGTGTGTGTTGTGCTTCTATAAGGTTTGCTTATACTCAATTCACACTTATCTCATCTCACTATTCTGAATTGTTTACCAGTCTGTCTCATCCTACTAGTAGGTGAGTTCCTTAAAGGCAGAGGCTATCTTATTAATCTTTGAAACTGATGTACCTAACACAATGACTCTGATAGTAGGCATTCAAGAAATATCAGTGAATATAGGAATCAGCTAAACAATGAAAAATATGGTTTTAATACAAGAATTTTGACAGTAAATAAAAAGATTTTATGTACAATTATGTTTTTTTTTTCAAAGTATGGTCTATAGCCATCTGTGTAAAAACTGCCTAGTATGCTTTTAAAATGCATACCTCTGGCCCCTCATCAAACCTACAATTTTTCATAAACTTTTTTTTTGTAAACCAAAGGTTGAAAGTTGCTAGATTAGAATAAATAATGAATTAACACAATTACAAAATATAATTTAAGAAAATGACTAATACAATGGTCAAACATTACACTTCAAAGTCCTTAAGAGTAATGAAGTCATTTAATTGAACCTACTATTGAATCAGAGTCAATTATCTGTAAGCCAAGACTACTGGTAGGTTGTATTCAACATTTCTGAATAGGAGAATCTGAGGGAAGGACACCTGGGTGGCTCAGTTGGTTGAGTATCTGCCTTCTGCTCAAGTCATGATCCCAGAGTCCTGGGATTGAGTCCAGCATCGGCATCGGGCTCGCTGCTCAGTGGGGAACCTGCTTCTCCCTCTCCCACCCCCCTGCTTGTGTTCCCTCTCTCAATGTGTCTCTCTCTGTCAAATAAATAAATAAAATCTTTTAAAAAAATAATCTCTATTATATATTCCACTATAGTTAAGATTCACCTTTAAATTATATTTCTAAGCTTGGTGTCCTCCCTAATATTCTCCCCTAAAAAACAATTTAACAATACACATATTTTAGGATTTCCTTTCAATCATTACACAACTAATAGATAATTTGTGAACTAATATTTGCAGAGAAAATGAGTCAAAACAAAACCCTGCCTTTTTGTCATTTTTTTGTTCAAATAGAAGAAAAAGCTCTTGTGAGTTTTCCCAAATCTCAATATATAGTTTTCCTTTAATACTTAAGTACAGTTACAAGATAAAAACTGAATTTTTTTATTGTCAACAAGATCTGGTGTATTGATTAGATCTTAAAATCTCTTTCAAAATAAAAATTGAGCATACTGTAAACAGTATAAACAGACTCAGAACAGCAGAATTATAAAAGGTACCTCAGATATTCTTTAAGTCAATATTTACATTATGGATAAGGGCCTGAAAGGTTGAGTGGTTGCCTAAGGTCAGAGTTACTAACAGAACTGGAATTAAAAATCTAAATTTACTAAATGCAAGGTAATGTCCTGAATTGCATCCTGGAATGGGAAAAAGGACATCAGTGGAAAAATCTGGATAAATCTGAATAAAGTCAATAACTTAGTTAATAGTTTTGTATCAATATTAACTTCGTAATTTTGACAAATATATCTGTTGTTATCTAAAACATTAATATTAGAGGAAGCTGGGTGAACGGTACATGAGAACTCTCTGTACTAAAATAAAAAGGCTTACTTTAAAAACTCTAAATCTAGGGGCGCCTAGGTGGCTCAGTGGGTTAAAGCCTCTTCCTTCTGCTCGGGTCATGATCTCAGGGTCCTGGGATCGAGCCCCGCATCGGGCTCTCCGCTCAGTGGGGAGCCTGCTTCCCCCTCTCTCTCTGCCTGCCTCTCTGCCTACTTGTGATCTTTGTCAAATAAATAAATAAAATCTTAAAAAAAAAACAAACAACTCTAAATCTAAAACTAATTTCTTGGCTCAGGTCAGGGCTATGAGATCAAGCCCCGCATGGGGCCCCATTCTGGGTGTGGAGCCTGCTTAAGATTCTCCCTCCGTCTCCCTCTGTTTCCCACTTCCTCACATACTTGTGCTCTCTCCTTCTCGCTCTCTCTCTCTCAAAAAAAAAAAAAAAAAAAAAAAAAAAGTCTGTCAATTCCTTCCTGATATCAACATCCCAGGAACTCCCAGGCTGACTCTCTGACCTTCCTTTTGAGTCTATGAGCAATTTAGTAGCCTTAAAGAAGTTTCTTTTCTCCTTAAGACAGACAATGTCACTTTTTTGCTGGCAAACAAAGACCATAATGGATACAGCACCCTTGACTCATTTAAGATCTCTAAAGCACCTCAAAAGTATAACACAATCTTCCTGCTCAAAAATTTTAAATGACCCACAACTTCCCACTACTACAATCTTCTCTAGGGGGACTTTTCAGGGTTCTCCCCATTTGGGTCCAACAGACATTTCTGAACGTATTTCTTACCAATGGCATCACATATACTAGTGCTATTTTCTCCTTCTGGGAATCCTATCCCACCATCTCTGCCTATAAATCTTATCGACCTTTCCAAATCTACTTCAATTATTCCCTTGGGTGTAAATTTTTGTCAATTCCACTAACACACCAAGATACTGTAAAAAAAATCCCCACACCACTTTGCATCTATTTTATTACATATTCTGCATTCACTTATTTCTGTATGGATTATATTCTTCCATTGACCCCACTAACTCTTCCAAAAGGCAAAAGAAGGAGTAGAAATATGTCAAGTACATGCTGTCACAATGCAGTCAAGAATAGTATCTCCCAGGGTCCCTGAGTGGCTCAGTTGGTTAAGCATCTGCCTTCAGCTCAGGTCATGATCCCAGGGTCCTGGGATTGAGCCCCACATCGCGCTCCTTGCTCAGTGGGAAGCCTGCTTCTCCCTCTGCCTGCCAGTTCCCCCTACTTGGGCTCTCTCTCTGTGGAATAAAAAAATTCTCACACACACAACACACACACAAAAAGAATAGCATCACCAGGGGTACCTGGCTAGCTCAGAGGAGCACATGACTCTTGGTCTCAGGGCTGTAAGCTGAGCCCCAAGTTGGATGTCGAGACTACTTAAATAAATAAAACTTAAAAAAAAAAAAGAATATCACAATATCGGCTATAAATATTATGAAAAAATTTAAACCAATCAAATTGTTTTTGAGACTTGGTGTATGCAAATTTGGGATCAACTTCTGCTTCTGAGCAATGTGACAGAGTAAGTGGGACAGGATTTATTTTCCTGTCATAAGACCCAAAGAACTAGAAAAATATAAAATTCCTTTTCGGGCACTGAACAAGAGGCAACACATGACCATAATCTTTAAGAGAAGTGAAACAAGGTAAGTTCTATGGTTATTGGCTTTCTACCTAGAAACACTCCAGAATGCAGCACAGGCAAAGAGATTCCAAGTAAAGCATAGCACTCTCTAAGCTAAGGAGACAAATTATTTCTAGAGAAAGAATTCCAGAACTGTTTAGGGGATGCCTTCCAATATTTTGCCAAATTAAGTTCCACATGCATAGGATAAAACTACGATAAGGCCAGGCAAAGAACAACTACTCCCAACTTCTGGGAGCTAAACTCCCAGAAGTCACACAGGCTGGAAGATGTCTGAGTTCCAACTCAACCACAAAGGAGAGTCCTTGTTGAAGAGTTACGGCACTCGGCAGAGACCCCCAAAAGGATAATAACTTAATAGTAAAGCTAAATTAGCCATAGTATAAAGACTACTCTGAATTTACCTTAATGAAGCTTAAAAACATCCCTGAAGCCATTTAGCTGATCCACAAGTAACTGCCCATCAGAACGAACTTTAACATTCTTTAAAGACAGACAAAAAATTCAGCATAAAAAAAAAGTGACAACATACTACACTCAATCAAAAATTAAAAGGCATACCAAAAACTGTTGGCTTCAGCAGCACATATACTAAAATTACAACGATACAGAGAAGATTAGCAAGGCTCCTGTGCAAGGATGACATGCAAATTCATGACGCCTTTCATTTAAAAAAAAAAAAAAAATTGCAGGGGTGCCTGGCTGGCTCAGTCAGTGGAGCATGCGATTCCTGATCTCAGAGTTGTAAGTTCAACTCCCATATTGGGTGTAAAGATTACTTAAAAATATTTTTTTAAATGCAAATTAAAAAAAAAAGTACTAAAAATCCCAGGAAATGTTATCCATAACCCACAGAAAAATTGACCAACAAAAATAGAACTCAGAATGAAAGAGAAATTAGCAGAAAATGGCATTAGTGATTCTAAATATCTATAAGCACTTAAATAAGAATATATACATAATGAGGAGAGAAAAGAGAAAGAAAAAAAACAAAATAGAACAAAATGAACTTCAAAGGATGAAAAACATAATTCAGAAATTTAAAAATGTACTAGGTGGGACTAATAGCATATGTGACACTGAAGAAAACACATAAATTTTTAAAAGATCCATTTAATATGGAGACATGAAAATAAGAACTAACCATATAACAGCACAGACAAAAAAAGAAAAAATATATATAGGATCACAGTGACTGTGGAGCAATATTAAGTGGTCTAACATACATGCAATTGGAGTACATTAATTATTAGAAGAAATAATGACCAAAAATTTAATTTTGATGGAAACTATAATCCCACAGATTCAAGAAATTCAATAAACACCTCCAAGATAACTTCAAATGAAGATGAAGGTACAACATAGTAAACTTACTGAAATACCAATAATAATAAAAGTCTTAAGACTAATCAGAGAAAAAAAGACATATTTCCCACAGACAAAAATAATGACTGCTAAATTCTCATCTGAAATTGTGCAAGTCGAAAACACAATGGCATGATATCTTTCGTGTACTAAAAAAACTGTGAATCTAGACTATCAGATATGGTAAAAATATACTTTAAATTGAAGGTGATTCTACACACCTATCAGAATGGCTAAAATAAAAAAACAATTATAACACCAAATGCTATGAAACAAGCTAGTCACAAAAAGCCAAATGTTATATGACTCCTTTCAAATATTATATAATTCCCAGGGGTTGGGGAGAGGGAGAAATGAGGAATATTTTTTTTTTAAAGATTTTATTTATTTATTTGACAGAGAGAGAGATCAAAAGTAGGCAGAGAAGCAGGCAGAGAAAGAGGGGGAAGCAGGCTCCCCGTTGAGCAGAGAGTCCGATGCGGGGCTCGATCTCAGGACCCTGAGATCATGACCTGAGCCGAAGGCAGAGGCTTTAACCTGCTGAGCCACCCAGGTGCCCCAAGGAAAAATTTTTTAACTGATACAGAATTTTAACTGGGGAAAGATAAAAAGTTTTGGAACTGGGTGGTAGAGAAAATTGCACAACAATGTGAATGCACTTAATGCCACCGAACTATATACTTTTTTTTTTTTTTAAGAGGTTATTTAGGGATGCCTGGGTGGCTCAGATTGTTAAGTGTCTGTCTTCGGCTCAGGTCATGGTCCCAGGGTCCTAGGATCAAGTCCTGAGTCAGACTCCCTGCTCTGCAGGGAGCCTGCTCCTCCCTCTCCCTCTGCCTGCTGCTCCCACTGCTTCTGCACGCTCTCTCTCTGTGTCAAATAAATAAATAAAATCTTAAAAAAAAAAAAATTATTTATTTGAGAGAGAGAGAAGGAGAGCACAAGCAAGGGAAGTGGGATAGAAAGAAGCAGGCTCCCCACTAGGCAGGGAGCCCCACTCAGGGCTCAATCCTAGGACCCTTGGATCATGACCTGAGCCAAAGGCAGATGTTTCACTGACTGAACCACCCAGGCACCCCACACAGAACTATACACTTAAAAATGGCTAAAATAAATTTTATGCTACATATATTTCCCACAATTTAAAAAAATGCTAGTGAAGATAAGAAACTGGATTACTCACATATTGTTAGTAGAAACGTAAATTTATTTATTTATTTATTTGTTTGTTTGTTTGTTTGTTTGTTTGTTTATTTATGAGACAGAGAGAGACAGAGCACACATGCTAGGCAGAGGAAGAGGTAGGAAGAGTCAAGCAGACTCCATGCCCAGCGTGGAGTCTGATGCAGGGCTCGATCCCACAACCCTGAGATCGTGACCTGAGCTAAAACCAAGAGTTCAGGGGCGCCTGGGTGGCTCAGGGGTTAAAGCCTCTGCCTCCTGCTCAGGTCATGATCTCAGGGTCCTGGGATCGAGCCCCGCATCGGGCTCTCTGCTCGGTGGGGAGCCTGCTTCCCCCTCTCTCTGCCTGCCTCTCTGCCTACTTGTGATCTCTCTCTCTCTGTCAAATAAATAAAATCTTTAATAAATAAATAAAACCAAGAGTCAAAGCCTCAACCAACTGACCCACCCAAGCTTCCCTGATTAGTGATCTCTGTCAAATAAATAAAATCTTTAATAAATAAATAAAATCTTTAATAAATAAATAAATAAAACCAAGAGTTGAAGCCTCACCAAGTGAGCCACGCAACCTCCCCTGATTAGTAAAAATGTAAACTGTTACAGACACTCTAGAAAAGTATAGCAGGTTTCTTACAAAACTAAACATGTGTGTGGTATAGGACCCAACAATTGAACTCTTGGATATTTATCTCAGATAAGCAAAACTTATATTCACACAAAACGTGTAACATTTGTATGCCTGTACTTCCTTACTACTTATTTGTAGTCACAAAAAACTGGGAAACACCCAAACACCTTTCAGTAGGTAAATGGTTAAACAAAACATGGTACATATATACCATAAACTACTTTGAAATAAGTACAAACCACTGGTGCATTTAACAACTTAGATGAATCTCAAGCAAATCATGCTAAGTGAAAAAAAGCTTATTTCAAAAAGTACAAACTGTGTAATTTCACGCACTCCCTAAATGTCAAAATTGTAGAGATGAAGAACACAACTGATTTCCAGGGGTTGGGGTGGGTAAGGGAGAGAGGTAGCTGTGACAATAAGGGCAGCACAAGTGACCCTTGTGATGGAACTATTTTGTATTAACTGCGATAGCAGTCATAGGAATCTACACGTGATAAAACTGCACAGAACTAAATATACATACAAACTCACACACAGGAGTACCTGGGTGGCTCAGTCAGTTGAGTGACTGCCTTCAGCTCGGGTCATGATCCCAGGGTTCTGGGATCGAGCCCCAGGACCGATCCCAGGACCGATCAACATTGGGCTTGAGCTCCACGTTGGGCTCTCTGCTCAGTGGGGAGCCTGCTTTACCCTCTCCCGCCCCACCTTGCTTGTGTTCTCTCTCTCCATCAAATGAATAAAATCTTAAAACAAACAAACTCACACACAAAGGAGTGTAGGCAAAACTGGTGGAATTTGAATAAGGTCAAATGAACTGTATCAATGTCAATTTCCTACTTGGGATATTACACTATAGTTACCCAAGATGTTACCACTGGGGGAACCTGGGTGAAGAGTTGATAAGATCTCTCTGTATTATTTCTCATAATTGCATGTGAATCTACAATTATATCAAGAAAAAGGGTTCCTTTCAATTAAGGTGAAATAATTAACTATCAAGCAAAAACTGTGAGAATTCATTAACAGCAGATGTGCACTATAAGAAATGTTAAAGTTCAGTGCCTGGGGGGCTCAGTCGGTTAAGTGTCTGCCTTCAGCTCAGGTCATGATCCCGGGGTCCTGGAATGGAGCCCTGCATCCAGCTCCCTGCTATGTGGAGAGCCTGCTTCTCCCTCTTCCCGCCCCCTGCTCACACTCTCCCTCTTGCTCTCTCTCTCTTTCTCAAATAAATAAAGAAAATCTTTCGGAAAAAAAAAAAAAAAAAGGAGAAAAATATGGGAGTACATACCCAAAATTGAAAGCAGGGGCTCAAAAGATATACTTGTATACCACTATTCATAGCAGTAGTATTAACAAGAGCCAAAAGACAGAGACAAAAAATCTATCAATAGATTAATAAACAGGAGTGCCTGGATAGTTCAGTTGGCTGGGCATCCAACTCTTGATTTCAGCTCAGGTCATGATCTTGGGGT
Organism: Potos flavus; assembly: GCA_028534135.1. Classification (NCBI taxonomy): domain Eukaryota; kingdom Metazoa; phylum Chordata; class Mammalia; order Carnivora; family Procyonidae; genus Potos; species Potos flavus. Next base: position 37,468,886 of record CM052891.1, on the reverse strand, counting down.
CATGGGACTGAGTCCCGCTTGGGCTATGCACTCAGTGGCAAGTCTGCTTGAGATTCTCTCTCTATACCCCTCTGCACCTCCCCTTCTCTTTCTCTCTCTCAAATAAATCTTTAAAAAAATAGATGAATAAGCAAATGAACATGTGAGATACAGACACACATACACACACACAAACAATGGAGTAGTTTTCAACCTTTTAAAAAGGAATAAAATTCTAAGATATGCAACTACACAAATGAGCCATGAAAACATTATGCTAAGTGCAATAATCCAGACACAAAAGGACAAATACTGTATGACTTCACTTATATTAGCTACCTAGAAAATGTAAATTCATAGAGACAGAAAGAAGAGAGGTTACCAGGCCCAGGGAAGGTGAGGTTGGGATGGTAGCTATTCTTTAATGAATACATAGATTTTGTTTTGGATGATAAAAAAAAAGTTCTAGAAATGAATAAGGGCAATGGTTACACAACACTGAGAGTACACTTAATGCCACTGAACTATATACTTTAAAATGGTTCATTCTGGGGCATCTGGGTGGCTCAGTCGTTAAGCGTCTGCCTTCGGCTCAGGTTGGGCTCGAGCCCCCATCGGGCTCCCTGCTCAGTGGGAAGCCTGCTTCTCCATCTCCCACTCCCCCTCCTTGTGTTCCTCTCTTGCTGTCTATCAAATAAATAAATAAAATCTTTAAAAAAATTAAATAAAATAAAATGGTCCATTTTTTGTTATGTATATTTTAATGCAACTGTTTAAAGAATGATAAGTGTTACCAAAGAGGAAAAGGGATTATTTCATAAGGAGAAAAGGACAGTTCAAGAATATATAACAATCCTGAGCACCTGGGTGGCTCAGTTGGTTAAGCATCTGCCTTCGACTCAGATCATGATCCCAGGATCCTGGGATGGAGCCCCACATGGGGGGAGGGGGGGGGTCCCTGTTCAGCAGGGAGTCTGCTTCTCCCTCTGCCCCTCCCCCCCGTTCATGGCCTCTCCCTCTAATAAAACCCTTTAAAAATGTTTAAAAATTAAAAAATAAAAATATACAATTCTAAATGTGTATGTACCTAATAAAACTTCAAAATACATCAAGGAAAACTGACAAAGCTGGAAAGAAAAAGACGAATAATTATAGTTGATATTTCAACATTACTCTATAGCTGGGCAAACAAGTACAGGAAATCAATAGGTATACAGAAACTTAACACTCAAATAACTTGACCTAATTCACACTTATAAAGCACTCCATCCAACAAAGAATACACATTCCGTTCAAGTGCTTATGGAACATTAATCAAACTAGACCATACATTGAGCCATAAAACAACTCTCAACAAATGGAAAGAATTACTGTGTATTCTTTGACCACACAGAATTAGAAATTAAATTAGAGGAGAATTCCTAGATATTTGGAAATCAAACAATTCTAAATAATATATGGTAGGGCACCAAAGCTGCTGCTATCAAGTCTGAATCCAACACTGCCTGCCTGCCTGGCAGACATGTACCCCAATTCCATATGGTTCTAAATCCAATATGGCAACTCTATAGGATCAGTTGATTCAGAATTTTTATAAGGAAGACCATACCCCCCAGAATAAGATTACAGTTGTTGGGGCTGGTGCTATTGGCATGGCCTGAGCTGTCAGTCTCTTAATGGAGGACTTGCAGATGAACTTGCTCTTGTTGATGTCATGGAAGACACACTGAAGGGAGATATGATGGGTCTCCAACACAGCAGCCTTTTCCTTATACCAAAAACTATCTCTGGCAAAAACTATAACATGATTGCAAACTCTAAGCTGGTTATTATCACACTTGGGGCATGCCAGCAAGACAGAAAGCCATCTTAATTTGGCCCAGCATAAAGGGAACATCTTTAATTAATCATTCCTAATACTGTAAAAGACAGCCTAAACTGCGAGTTGCTTGTTGTTTCCAATCCAGTAGATATCTTGACCTACATGGCTTGGATAATAAGCAGCTTTCCCAAAATACCTTGTTACTAGAAGCGGTTGCAATCTGGATTTACTCCAATTCCATTACCTAATGGGGGAAAGGCTGGGAATTCACCCATTAACTGTCATGGGTGGGTACTTATGGAGCATGGAGACTCTAGTGTACCTGTATGGAGTAAACGTTGCTGGTGTCTCCCAGAAAAATCCATGTCCTGGCTTTGGCACTGATACAGATAAAAAAAACAGTGGAAAGAGGTTCACAAACAGGTAGTCGACAGTGCTTATGAGGTGATCAAACTGAAAGACTACACATCCTGGACCACGAGACTGGCAGATTTAGCAGAAAGTATAACGAAGAATCTTAGGTGGGAGCATCCAATTTTCACCATGATTAAGGGTATCTAAGTAAAAAAAGATGATGTCTTCCTCTGTGTTCCTTCCATCTTGGGACAGAATGGAATCTCAGATGTAGTGAAGGTGAATATGACCCCTGAGACAGAGGGCCATTTGAAGAAGAGTACAGATACACTTTGGAGGGAATACAAAAAGAGCTGCTGTTTTATTTTTTAAAAGATTTTATTTATTTATTTGATAGACAGAGACACAGCAAGAGAGGAAACACAAGCAGGGGGAGTGGGAGAGGGAGAAGCAGGCTTCCCACTGAGCAGGGAGCCCGATGCCAGGCTCAATCCCAGGACCCAGGGATTGTGACCTGAGCCGAAGACAGATACTTAACGACTGAGCCGCACAGGCACCCCAAGAACTGCCGTTTTGAAGTTTTCTAATGTTGTAACACTTAACTGTCTATGCTACAACAGGATTTTAGTTGGAGGCTGTGTATATTATTGTCCTTATAATCTGTTACTCTAGTAATATTAAAATGACCTAGGAAAAACATCAGTTTCCTAAAGTTACAGAAAAGAATAGTTCACAAAACCCTGCAATATCCTAATGCTGGATGACACCTATCTCATGTAGTTCTGACTTGGTTAATGTAAAATAGTCCCACCACCTCAGAGACACCACTGCCAGTGTTGCATATGCTGCAGTTGCTCTTCACATCAGGTATGTATTTACTGTGTGTTATTTAACTCCTGGTTCCTGCACCCAACATGTCTAGTCCAACCATATCCTGGGATGCTTGAGACACTCTTCCTCTACCCCTCCCTGCTTCTCTCTCTCTCTTTTGTGTGTGTGTGGGGGGGGGGCGCCTGGGTGGCTCAGTGGGTTGGGCCTCTGCCTTTGGCTCAGGTCATGATCTCAGGGTCCTGGGATTGAGCCCCGCATCAGGCTCTCTGCTCAGCGGGGAGCCTGCTTCCCCCTCTCCCTCTGCCTGCCTCTCTGCCTACTTTTGATCTCTTTCTCTCTGTCAAATAAACAAAATCTTTAAAAAAAACTTTTTTTTTTTTTTAAGATTTTATTTATTTATTTGACACAGA